>JAZKJV010011439.1:0-600000 GCA_037367405.1 Ottelia alismoides
TCGAGGAGTAGAATGTACAGAGTCCACTCCCTATACTTAGGGTAAAATATCCCTAAGTATAGGAAACAAAACAGAGGTAAAAAGAATCAGAAGAATAATCACAAGTCTGACACCCCCTATACTTAGGGTAAAGTACACCCTAAGTATGGAATAATCTTGAGATGGAGTCAAATATCAATCAATGAAAAATAAGTGTGGAGTCAAATTTATTTTTAACTCTGCACAAATGGTGTATAGTGACAAGTATGCAGAGAGTTCGAACACAGGGAGCAAGCAGGGTAATTCACAAGAATGTGCTCAAGTGTGTGTGTGATATGTGTCTACACTAAGCAATCAAGCAAAGGGAATTTTTGTGGGTTTTTAGTTTGTAATTATTTTTTTTAATTTAATTTTTAATTTTGTATTTTGATTTTTAATTTTCTGATTTTTATAATTTATAATTTATATTTTTTATTTCTTTTTCAATATTGGAAAGCAATTACAATATACTAAATGACAAGCTCAAATATTTATAAAATGGTGCAAAAATAACCAAAAATTCAGGAATAAAATATTTTTGATATTTTTATGGTTTTCTACTGTTTTTGTGATTTTTGGGGATTTTTCAAGGTGTTTTTGGTATTTTTAATTACTGAATTAAGGCAAAACAGTGGAAATAGGGCTGGCTGTGACTAAAATGCAAGTTAAAAATAGCAAACAGCAACCAAAACTTTTCACACTATTTTTCAAATAAAAATGACAAAATAAGGAACAAACAGGAACTTAGTCTTTGATTTTTGGAGTTTTCTATTTTATATATTTTTTGAAGTTTTTGAGTGTTTTTAAATTTTTAGTGTTTTTCTTTTGAGATTTTTAATGATTTTTGGATTGACACTAAAATATGATAAAATAGACACTAGGTAATTTTTTTGGAATTTTTAGAGGTGTTTTAATATTTTTTTGGTATTTTCTAAGCTAGACAGTACACAAAAAGCAAGTTTTTGATTTTTAATAAATATGAAAATAAAGTAAAATCAAAAACTAAATATGTGGCGTCAAAATACACATGTCCAGGAGCTTAAACCTATTTTTGTGGAATTTTTGGAGTTAAAATGATCATTCAAATAAATATTACAAGCATACAAAAATTTCAAAGCCTGGCAGGGACCTTTATGCAAATATCTAAAAATATGGGGGCACGCTTGCAAAATTTCCACGAAATTTGTACTGAATAAAAATAATTTGCTAACTAAACACCAATATCAAAAGTCGTAGGGGCTTCCCGCAAAATCTCCCAGGCGCACGTGAGTTACACGCGCACTTGGGAGGGGTACGGCTGCAATGTCTCAAGAGAACGAGGGCTTAAATGCAAAATAGCCAAAACTTATATACAACACTGAATTGTTTTACGATTAAAAGCAAATAAGTAAAATCCCCAGGGGGGTCCCTACAAAAACCACCAAGGCCACGTGCGACGCACGCGACCTGGCGGGGGGGTCCTATCAATTACACAAAATCTGGGGGCTAAGTTGCAACTATTACAAAAATAATTAAAGAGCCGATGAAAGTTTGCGTGCCAATAAATAATTACAAAATTGCGCGAGGGTTGGAAAGCAAAATACCCAGGCGCTTTATCGCACGGCTGAGAGGATTTCACGTGTGCCACGTGGCGCGCGGACGACACCCGATGCCCCTTCGATTATAACGGCCAGGATTAGATCCTGGCCCACGATCTAACGGTTGTGGGGCTCCAAGATCCAAGGGCAGCTGTGCCTCAGGAAGAACGAAGGCTGATCGGACGGCAAGGAACACCCCAGGATGAACTGGGAAGAACTCGAACTTGGGGGTCCCTCGCCTGCTTGAATCACGTAGCTCCGTCGTCTCCAAGCGCCACGACCAGTCCCAGACGACTCCTGGAGAGGTCCTCTTCCTTCCAGCGGTGCCAAAATGGCCGAGAGGGCACGGTTGCGCCGCCGCAAGGTCGAGGAAAGGTGCGGCTCCAGGTACCTTTTCCTGGACAAAATCTGACTCCAGCTGGAGCCACTCAAGCCCTGGGACCTGCAAAAAGGTTACAGGAAAGCGAGGGCAAAATGCCTCGCTCCCCTTAGCGGCGGAAGATGGTGGCGACTGGTGAGGGAGGAGCTCACCGGAGTGAACTCCGGCGAGATGAACGGTGAAGGTGGCGAAATTGGGCGAACGACGAAGAGATGATGGAATTCGAATCCTAATGCTAAGACGAAGCTAAAAGAAGCAATAAAAACAAGGAAAAATACCTCAAAGACCTGTGGTCTGAGATGGAACCTCACAGCGGCGTAGGCCACCGGAGGTGGTTGGAACGCAGCCCTAGGGGCCTCGCCGCACCTCGCCTGAGATGGGGGAGGATTCCCCTGTCACCGGAGACTAGCCCTCGACCCTCACCCGGAGGTTTTTGGCACCCAAAGCTGGTTCAAAAAGGAAAAGGAAGAAGAAGGGGCTGGTTTTGAAGATGGTCGACGGGCGAGTTTCGAGGAGGAGTCACGGGAGCTGTGATGGTGCTCGGCTCGAGATCGAGCTAGGGCGTGGTAGCTGGATCATAGAGGAACTATTTTGCAGAAGGAAGTTTCGTGAAAAGATGCAAGGGGCGGCCTCGATAAATCCGCAAACGCGGGCAAAAAATGAGGTCTGACGGGCTACAGGGATGGAGGGCAGGCAGTTGACCTTGGTCAACGACGACTGCCCCCTGGTTGGTCCACGTGGACCAACCAGGAAAAATCCCTCAAAATTTGATTAAAAATTCAATTAAAAATCGAAAATGATTTATTTAATTTTAGGTTAATTAATAAAAAATGTTTATTATTTTATAAAGTATTTAATTCCGATTTTTAATTATTTTTATGAGGTATATTTTTACAAGTTGCTTTTATGCCCCTATATAGGTATATTATCTACATGTTTGATTATTTGATTTTTATTTAGGTGTTTTTAATTTTATTATTTTTATTTATTATTTTATAAAATTATAACATACTTTTATATACATAAATATATTTTTATTTTATTTTTCTGATATGTTTTGTATATTTAATAAAATACAAGTATGTTTTGTATAGGTATATGTGCAGGTTATGCATCTATGTATTTTATTTTTAAGTATTTTATTTTTGGTTTTTATTTAGGTTTTTATTCTTATTTTAATGTACATAATTATTATAAGTAATATTTACAACATTATAAAAATATAAAATTATAAAAATAATAAATAAATAATAAATTGAATATTTTAATATGTACAAGTATACAATAGGGGTCCAAAACTCAACTTTCAAACCGTAGCTCCGCCAAATGCGAAACCACCGCCATTGGGTAGATTATTTTATTCTATATACAATTAAAGGTGAGTACGCTGCATTTGGAGTTTTTATTTGGGAGATACGGGTCTGGGAAGTTGGCATTCTGGATTTTTATTCAGACCATAACTTATTATCTGTACATTATTTTTCTGTGAAATCAATTTTGTATTTTTCTTTATAAAATTATCTACAACTTTCATGTACAAAGTTTCTTTGTTTGATGTATAAAAAGTGGAACCAAAAATAGGTCCCAAAATGAATAAAGAATTAATAAAATAAAAGGAATTTTATTGGTATTTTTGGCCCTTATCTCCCCCTACTTTATTCCTTGTCGACCTATTCATCAAGATGCCTAGGTCTCGGGGTTTCGGGTCATAAAATATTTACAATATTTTATTCTTTTTCTTTTCTTTTCTTTATTCTATTATTTTGGCATTAAAAACCGTATTTTATACAATATTTACATACATATACATGAATGCTAAAATGCATGAATTATGCCTATTTATACGCATTTACTAGGGTTTTTGAGGCCAAAATGATAGAATAAAGATGATGAAACGTAGATTCATCAGGGTGTGAGACAAAAAATATATGATATGGACATATGGATTTAGACAATGGAACAATGTCGAGGTGCCTCTCAACAAGCGCTAGAGTTTACGCCCCATGCTGGGCGCAAATGTTAGGATAACACCGTATCGAGGTTCAGGACGGCATCTGTAAGGCGAATACCATACTGTCGTTGCAGTCTCGGTGGGAGAACAACAAAGAACCCAACTGTGTAAGTGATAACATCCAGATAAACAATCAGACGGGTGTTTGCTACCGGGTCAAGATATGGGAAGATGAAATCGGGCTCCGGTAGCACAAAAGAAATCGTCGGCTCAAGATATGTATGGAGTGAAAGGGTAGAGCCGA
The DNA here is from genome assembly GCA_037367405.1 of Ottelia alismoides. Lineage (NCBI taxonomy): Eukaryota > Viridiplantae > Streptophyta > Magnoliopsida > Alismatales > Hydrocharitaceae > Ottelia > Ottelia alismoides. Next base: position 4,230 of record JAZKJV010011439.1, read on the forward strand.
AGAAGTCGAATGTGGAGATGGAAAGATCTGTCAGGGAACCCTCCACATTAATCACCGTCTCGAATAGATAAGGAAGATCAAGATCAGGAGACTCACTAGAAAGGCTGATATCCGATTCATATAATGTAGACAAATTAATGAAATCATCGAATACCTCACAGATCGGGTCATCCTCGTGAGGGTCGTTGAGGAGAGAAACATCAAACTCGTTATCGGAAATATCAAAATACTCGGTCTCGTGATCCACCAGATCGGATGCACTCCCAAAAAGTGAAATTGAGTACACAGGGTCCGTGGCATCCTCTCGTAGATAACCCTCGGGGAGTAATGCCGAATCATCAGGAAATTGGGGATCTATGCTGTCAAACATCAGGTCCTCCAAAAATATATCGACCTCGTCAAATGGGAGCACACAAGGCTCAAATATGGGACTATCAAGGTCTGTCAAATCAAAAATTGGTCCCTCATCAAGCTCTCTCTACTGAGATGAATCCAAATGTATCTTCGAATCTGAGAAGATCTCCTGAAGAAAAGACACTGACTCAACTGGACATGGATACAGGAATGACTCAAAGGACGACTGATATGTGGGTTCCTCCTCTATTTCTTCGGATACTAGCAGATCTAGAATCCAAGAATCCTCGATGTGAAAGTGCGGGACTGGCTCAAAATCTGATTGTAAATCCAATGGAAACTCGACCAATATCCGGCTCTCGGAACTCACAGTGGTATTCAACACATCCATCAAATGAGAAGTAGTAGCATCCATATCCTCTGATTTGTGTGTGCGGTCAAGATCGGAATGATGTGTCACACACTCAACTGATGTCATCTCTCCCTCGTGTGTTGTCCTGAATAAATCATCTTGTGAATATGGAATATCTGAAAGTGTATCTAAGATGGTCTCAACTAAATCCAGGTCGGGACAGTGGTGTGAACCACCCCACGAGGTAGTGACATATGAAATCTGCTCTACGGTCCTCCTCCTCATGGCGATGTGGATAAGGTCACTCATCGAAAATCCATAATCTGGAAATTGCCTCAAAAGATCTCGTAACCTCAACCATGAATCTATCAATGTCTCCTGAGGGTCAACTGAAAAATCATGAATACAAGACCGCATCATATCTGCTCTACGTTGGGGGTAAAATTTCTGCAAAAACAATGATCGTAAATCTCCCGACGTAGCAATTTCCCTTCCCAATCGTCTGTGCCAACTCTTGGCTTTACTCTAAAGTGTAAATGGGAAGGTAATCAGCATCATTTCCTCAGTAGTGATATCTGAATAAGATCGTGATTCACAAATATCCTCAAACTCATTGATATGCAAATAAGGTTCCCCGTGCACTTCCCCAAAGAACTTCGGTAGTATATCAATGAACTCTAAATCCAGAACGAAGGGTCTCGAAGTAGAAGCGGACTGCGCTTCCTGATCTTGATTTTCATCCATCATCCTAGGATAGAAGTCATCTAAAGGACGCAACTGCACCATATGATCGCCTATGGGATGCACTCTCATCTCAGCAAGGTGAATACCCGTATCTCCTATATGGTCAATCTGAACTCTTCGAGTGTCACTCACAGCATGTCTCGAGAAAGAAGGTGGGTAGGGAGAAGATGGGAAATCGAATGGGGTTCCGACCTCCCAAGAGAGTGGGCAGGAATGATGGGCATGAAGATAAGAAGCCGCAGAATTCAGCTGGACTAGAATGCGATCCATCATGAAGAGAGGGAAATGAAGGGAGGGGGTGGGATAGTAGAAAGAGAGAGATAGAATGTGAAAAGGAAGAGAGAGAGATAGAAGGGAGAGAGGGTGGGATAGAGACAGAAGGTGACTGCTAATGATTCAAAGAATGATCGTAACAGACTCACACCAAAGACATACAAAACACAAAGCAAACCCCCAGTTCACCAGCTCAACACAAATCTGACCGTGAGATTCGATCTTTATATTTTCAATTTTTAAGAGTTAGGTGATCAACACAAGTTGTACAAACACTTAGGAGGCTTAATGGGATTTGGGTACTACTCCTTAGTGTGTACGTGAGCAATTAAAAACGAAAACAATGAGGGGATTGCTCTCCCAAAACAATGATATGAATCAATTACGTTTGATTTTAATGGTCAAGTTCAATTAGTAGTCCTAATTTTTAATTTTTAATTTTTGATTTTCTATTTTTGGATATTTTTAATGAAACGTCTAACGTGATTTTCAATTTTCTTTATTCCTATATTCACAAAACAGAGGTGGAAATGGAAAAGACAATGCACGAGAAAATATGGATGCAAATGCTAGAGATAGAGGTGCGTACCTGACTCCAGCACTCTGCATGCAATATGATCCACGCAGAAAAATTAAACTTATCTAAATGAATGCAATGCGAGAACCGTCCTAAACGAAAACTTCTATTATCGTGAAGAACAGGTTAATTTGACTAAGTCCAAACGAGTTCTATAGGAACAAATATTCTATTAGGGCTTTGGACCTAATGCTACCTGGCTCAATCAAATAGAAACCTAAATCTAGGGGCTCAAGCACAAAAAATCAACATGAAATTAAAAAAATAAAAGCGAGAAAAAAACATGGAAAAGAGCGATGAGGTCCCCCAAGTGCACCGTCACTTGGCAAAACATGCCACAAAATGTCCAAGTCCACAAATATACAATTGTTCGAAATTATCCTAAATTATTACAATTATTCACAGAAATCTTTAAGTAAAATAACAGTCTTCTGCTCATCTGCTCCTCTTCCTGTGCAGGTCCCTTCAAAGAGTTCGAGTTGTATCCACGGCGGTTCCTCGCAGAAAAAGTGAAACAAGAGATGGTCAGATGGCAATTATAATAAATAGAGATAAAAGAAAAGAAAAAATGAAAAATGACTACAAAGCCATGCTCCCCGGTAATGACACCATTTTGTTAGCATGAAATTCGATGGGTTAATATGGGAAAAATAATATTCACGGATGTCGTTGTTCTCAACCACTTGAATCAGTCATCGAAAAAATAAATGATTTAAACCACTCAAAATAAGATGAATCAATAAAAACAATGTAAGCGGTATTCGCTACTCTTTTTACCTGGTATACCGACCAGGGTCGAACACAAGGAGCACGATTTAAAAACTCGGTAGTCAAATTTCAAAGATGTTTTATTTTTATTATTTTTATTTTTTAAACAAGGCATGAAAGATAAAAACACACACACCACACTCTTTTTTGTTTTTTTTTCAAAATGACCAAAAATACTTAGAAAATTAAAAAGAAAATGTTTTTTGTGTTTTATATATTTTAAAATATTTTTGGTAATTTTTTTAGATTTTTTTTTGATATTTTTGTGATTTTATAAAAATAAAACAGTGGAAAACAGAGCAAATAGTGCACAACCAAGATTATTTTGCAACTTAAAAATACTTTAAGTGTCCAATAATCCTGAAAATTATTTTTAATATAAACTACAAAGCAATATCTACAATCAGAAACTGAAAGCACAATTTTTAGATTTTTCTAGAATTTTCTACAATTTTTTATGAATTTTTATTTCTCGTATTCTTTTTGGTTTTTATAAAAAGTTTATGCACAATAATTAGTCAAAAATTAAAAGACACAAAAATACACCTACACTAATTGTTTTGGAATTTTATGCTCGTTTTTTAATTTTTATGAATTTTCAAAGTTTGGATATGCAACAAGTTACTGTTTTTGATTTTTTAAAAATATCAAACGGTAATAAAAATAGATGAAAAATTTAAACAATGGCAAGCACTACAGCAGGATCTTACACTAATTTTTGAGAATTTTTCATAATATAAAAACATTTATTCTTATGAAAAGTGCATGTAAAATTAAAGTCTGCAGTACAGTGGCTTAATTGCAAACATTCAAAAGTTTTCAAATAAATGAGTAACAGACATAAAATGCGGAGAAAAGCACAATTTACCCAGGAAACATGTGCACTGCATGTGCTTGAATCAAATGGGGGCTTCGCGTAATTTCAAAATATCTCAGGAGCGAAGATGCAATTTGTCCAATATTTAATTCCCTCCCCCATAGGGTTTCTTCTTCCTTGCTATTCCTTTCTTTTCCCAAAGGTTGAGGGTTGCGCCGTCCGCCAAAAGGGGAGGGTTGCGGCTTTGACGGAGAGGTCCAGCGGCTGGTGGTGCGCACGGGGGAGCTCGGAGAACGGCATTGGAGCGGTCAGCGTGGGTCACAGGAGGAGGGGATGCAGGTCGCGCGTGTGGCCTGGGGGGGGCTCGAGGTCGCGCGCACGCGGATGGGTGTCGGTCCAGACGGGAGTGCACCGCCGTGTGGAGAGGGGCTGCGGGGCCGCGACTAGTTGCAGGAGCGGACGGAGGAGCGCGGTGCTGTCAGGAGCCTTGGAGGAGGGTACGCGAATCTAGCAGGCTGCCCGCGTGCGGTCGGGGATGCGGGGGCACCTGGGCGGTTGGCGGATTTGACGGTGGTGTGGGGCCGTCGGCGAAGGAGCGAGGTTCTGCGGAGATGGCTCAGGGCGGCTGTGCGTCGGCAGGCGGAAGGGCGCGGTGGTAGCGGTGGCTGTTGCATCGCCTGGAGCGTCGGTTGCAACAATATTTTTTGTTTTTTTTTTTTATTTTTTTGTTTTTAACCTGCAGAAAATGTTTGAAAAAAATGTATATTTTTTTGTTTTTTAAACATGAACTGTAAATAGAGAAACATATTTTTTTATTATATTTTTTACTTGTCCTTGAAAACAAAGGTTAGAAATCAAAACAATACATATATATATATTGATATCTCTATTTATTTATTTATTTTATTTATAAACAAAATAAGAGGTGTGGATGGGGATCCGGTGGAAAAGCGAGGGATAGATCCGAGTCTCCGACCACAGTGTGTGGTCGGAGTTGAAAGGCTGTGCGAGATAGATGGTGAAATGAGAGGATCGGAAAATGAGATGGAAAATCGATGCTCGGATCGGAAGCGAATTCGAGTTGTGGTGGGAATTTTTGTGAATTTTAAGATCTAAAATCTATTTAAACCTAAGCAATGATTTAACCTACGATTTAACTACGAAAAATGCTGAGAAGTAAAATTGGATCTCACCTCGGGGTTCGGAAATGCCATGATGGCCTCGACGAGGGTTGACATGTTATCACCGGACGGCTCGGAGGCTAGGCACCATTCTTCAACAAGAACGCTCACGGAGATCGGACTCCTCTCCACCAAAGATCGATCAAAGAATGAAAGGAGGAGGAGGATCCCATTAAAAAGAGAAGGAAAATTAAAAAGGAAGGTATCTACAAATAAGGATGGTGTTTATTGGTGAAATTAATAAATTAATTTAATTAATTAATTAATTTCGGGACTAAATTAATTAAATAAATTAAGTAAATAATGGAAATCAATTAACCACCATAATGGTGGCCATATAAGGTATGAAATAAAATCTACAAGGCAAGTTTTTAAATCAAATAAATCAAATAATTAAATTCAATTTCATAATTAAATTAAATTAATTGATTAATGTGAGATATTTTTACTTTTTTTGGTGATTTTTATATATGGAAGTTCGTTGTATACACATATTATACACATATAATACAATATACATAGGTACAAATAAGGAAATAATTTTTATATCTTCTTTTTTTAATTAATAATTTTTTTATATTTCTTTAATAAAAATATTATTTACAATTATGTACACTAAAAATAAATATTAATAAATATGTACAACAAATATTGGTTAAACTGCACAAAACACTCCAGAGAACCGACTTTTTAACCGTAACTCCAAAAATTATGAAACCACAGCCATTTGAAAGATAATTTAATTTAGAGTATAATGGAAGTGATTTTGGTTCGATTTGAGTTGGTTCGATTTGAGCTATATGGAGCCGAAATTGGTTTTTCAATTATCGCTTTGCGGCTTTTTTTTGGTTGTGATTATTTACACTGTGTACATTATTTTATTTTACACTTATTTTTATTATTTACAACACATTTTTGTTTACAACTTTTGTTTACAAAAATAATTAGTTTGAGGTCAAATTATGTACAAATAAAATAATGTAATTTTTGTACAAATATACATGAAAAATATTTACAGAATATTTTTGGATTTTTGACAGAAGACATATCTCTCCCTACTTTATTCGTGGTCGATCAGGTCAAGTCATGACCTTCTCTCGGGGTTCGGGTCAGTCTGTATTTGTTGCATAAATACATCCTTCATTTCTCTTTTCTTTTTCTTTTCTTCTTTATTCTTTTATTTAAGCACAAAATATGTTAAAAATGCATATTTAAAAAATGCATGCAAAATGATAAATTTGTGGAATTAGTGGGTATTTACAAGTGTTTGACTAAGAAAATAAAGCTAAAATAAAAGAATAAAGACGATGAATCGTGGATTCATCACCTTCCTTGTTCCCTTTTTCTGTTTTTCTTCTATTCTCCTTTCAACATGATCCACTCTCCCCTCAATCCATCTCGATTTCTCTCCTTCTTCGTCACATCCGCTAGGAGCAGTCTATGCACTCCACTTTTGCATCTAATGTTCTATCGAGGCATATAGCTTCGAATATCCTTTCACTACAAGAAAAAAGGGGTGTGGTGACGATTTTAAAGCAATTAAAACTTGTGGTAACGAATAAATCTATCACCACGGTCTTTTTATATGAAACATTACACAGCTACCCTGATTCATGATTATTTTTTTTCTGAAAAACCGACGCCCTTCGCATGTATTCTTTAATTCGCTTGTGGGACCCACGATAACATCCAAAGGCCCCACCCCCATGAAATGTGTCCTAGAAAATCCTATAAAAGAAGCACATCTGTCAGTTACCTCTTCTGAGAACCCTAGCAATCCCTAACCCCTCAACGACTAATAATTTCGCTATGGCCGAAGCTGAGGGGGCGGCTGAGATGGCAGAAGCCGAGGCAGATGCGGAGGTGGAGGAGGAGTTCGAGGCTTAGGTGGAGGTAGAGGCGGAGGAAATGACATCGGATAAGGGTGAGAAGGCCTTGAGGATGGCCTGGTTGGCAATGACGTGTGCAAACCTGAGGTAAGGGAAGGCCTCGTAGAAGTGCATCTGGAGCATGTCAGAGAAGGAGGTGTCGAGTGTGGCATCGTGGTGGGTGTAGATCAGGTAGATCTTACGGGTGAGGGCCTCCGTGAAGTTTACGCATGATGCCGCCTTCAAACATAGCCAGAACGCCCACTTGCTTCACGAAGGCCTTGGCCACCGGAAGGTTCTCCGATTGGACGGCCTCCGCACATGTCAGCAGGGCGTGGACCAGTTGGATACCGATCTCATGCGAGTCCACCAGCACCATCGACACGGGATCGGAAGACAACAATTTTTGGTTGTAGTATATAATTACCAAATTCTTATTTGTGCAGATGACATGTTTTGCACTTTTGCCAAAAGTGCAAATCCCAATTTAGGAAAATCCTGGCTGCGATATCGAGTTCATTTTATTAGCATTGAAAGGGCTGAAAGTTCCTAGCCATGGTCCTATTATTTGCAACCTCTTTAGATACAATAAGGAGTGCCATCTCAAGAAATCAGAGGGTCGGCAGTTAAGGATCTACTTGTCATCAAGGGACTATTTCTAAAGCCTGACGCGATCAAAATTTGTTGCAAGTATCCAAGCTATAATTTATGTGGTACAAACTTTTTTTAACTGACAAACAAGCAATCAACTACTTTTCTTCCATGCTCTTAGGGTAATTGCAGTACAATCCTGATCATATTTATGTTTTGTGCTCCATTTTTCCTAGATTAAATGCATGCTGATTTTTCTTCTGATTACGGCAAAATGTGGTAAATCTTTGCAAGGAGCCTCTATGACCTTATTTAGTTCAACCTAGAGTATTTTTGTCCATCGGAATCGATGGGCATAACTCAATTCTGGTTGAACCAGATGAACTGGCTCTTGAGGTTTGTCAATAAGTTGCCAAGATGTGGCATGTTCCTGTAAATCTGTGCATACTCCTAATATTGTTGACAATACTTGGAGAACACGTTTAACCAGTGGGCATGTGTAGCATATCATCAAGTGTTTATAGCTTATCATCAAGTGTATATCCATGTTGACATCAAAGAATTCCCTTGACACCATTTTGCAGAGATACACCATTTTTTTAAAGATTGTAAGCATTTTTTTTTCAGCTCTAGTATCACATGACTTGTGTGATTTCTGCATAACAAGAGTAAATCTTATGTAGGACCTTTTTTCCAATGTGATAGATAAAAAGAGTGAGAACAATGAAGTTTCTGTTGATCACTTCCTGCCTTCTGCTCCAACATAGGATGCGATCCATTAGCGCGATATTGTAAGCTTTCCTGTAGCTATTACATATATCTTATCCATTCATTCATCCTTGTAAATACTGAAAATTGATTGGAGTTATCTAAGCAATGTGTATATGCAAATGTGCATGTAAAACAGTTATAGAGTTGACATTGGATACATGTTACATATGAAATATTCTTCTGTTATTTTCAAGATGCATTGATCCACCTTATGTTATAATATGTGTTTTAACTGTGTTTTTTTACATGGCACTTGCTGATTTGTTAAAATGACTAACATGATGCTTATACTTGAACCAGGGGCACTGCGTTTGGTTGCAGGGTTGGGTTGGGGTACACCGATGTACCCCTCCTTCCAACCCTCCCAATCCTCCTCACAGTTTACTATTCACATGGTTACCCCAACCCAACCCAACCCAGCAACTAAACGCAGGGTTAAGTTGGATATTCTATTGGCGCATACTACGTGAAGCCCATAGAGATTAACATTTAATTTTTGTCCTGTCTGCATCACTTTTAGTGCAGTTTCCTTTTTGATATCATCTTTTTGATATGTGCTTTAAGATCTAACTCAAAGTAGTAATCTACATGAAGCTGATTTTTGTCATATCTGCATTACCTCTAACCTATAGTCATTAGCATATTACCTTTCTATTTCTTTATTTTTGAATGTCTGGTTAATCAATCGATTATAGATGAACAGAAGTCCATTGACAGTCGAGATGTAAAAGGTGCGCAACAAATTGGGTATCTACAAGTTGAGCTACATTGTGCTTGGGGTAAGAATTGTTTTGCAAACAAGACTCCGATAAAGAAAGATTTTTCTTCTCCCTAAGTATTCCTTCTCACGTTGCTTCTATAATTATTGTCGATATTTGTTTCATTGTAGATACACAAGGATATGATCTCTTGGCTTGAACGTGCGAATGAAAATCTATGCACGTAGGGAATTAAAGGTATATCGTAATCAAACTTATAATCATAACAACTGTGGATTTGATACTAATGAATGTCATGTAGATAGTGCCTTAGCAATGTCTTCTACTGTTACATTCAAAGTTGTATTTTTTTGAATTAAAACTTAATCACTACTACTCAATGGGTATACGTTTGTACTGTTAAGGATGACATCTGCACAAAGGGAGATGGAATAAAACAAACTTGGAAAAATGTGAGCCATTTGAATTAAATGACATCATATTATGACTTTGTGTGTGTAAGGAAGACGTAAATGGCACCATGATGGCAAAGAAAAATTCGGTCTTTTTTTGTGCAATCTTACTTAAATTTTGGTGCCTTTATCATCATGCATGAGAATTGACCATGTTCTCTCCGATCTGATATTTTAAGACTTATCTAATCGACTTTGAAAATTTGTGTTTAAACCATGTACCTACTACTATTTTATTGGTATTAACTAGTAGATATGTAGATGCCAAAAAAGGCTTTGTTGTTGTATATGTAGATGCCAAAACCATATCCACATCTCTGAGAATAATCTCGGTTAGGTAGCATGTTTGTTCATATATGTTCAATATCCATTTTCTTGCGTATGTTCAATATCATTTTCTCTCCTTTTACCCCTTGTTATTTTGTTATACATTCATTTTAGAGGATTGTGGATAATGTTGTTTTGAAATAACAAAATAGGATAACTGTATGTGTAATCTGAACATCTTGAAAGTTACCCAGTTCCAAGTTGCCAACTGCCCATAGGCATAGTTGAGGATTATCACATGGCAGATTACTTGTAGTAATTGCAATTGAACATTTATGATTGTTAAAATATCTGGTAAATTTATTTTTCATAAACATATAAATTAGATGGGCTGCTTATTCTTTTTCATCTGTTTTAATAAACTCTTTGGTGTTGTTGTATAGTGCTTCTATGATTCGGTGTTTCGAGAGGGGTGATGAGCTATTTTTTTGAATGTTAACATCATTTTCAACATATCTTGTCATTTTATTTATGCTACATTAAATGTGTGGCTTCACAATATCTAAACACTAGATGAATATAAAATAAATATTGATGTACTTTCCAGCTAAATTCTTGGAGTCGTATTAATTGTCGGCCTGGCATTTATTTGTGAAAGGACTGAATGTTTCTTAATAAACGTGGAGACATAGCTCCAAATTTATTCCATCTTCTTTTTTGTGGAATCTTAGAGATGGCATGGTCTCAATATGGTTTAGACATTCCCAACTTCAAGGAGATTCCATATGTTGTGAATTCCCTCTTCTTTTTTGGGTATAGATGCATATCAATCTAATATTAATGGCATGATAGTGCTTACTATGGTAGGTTTTGAGGGTAAGCATGACTCAAATAATCATCTCTTCAAATCAATTTTATGAGAAGTTTCCTCACTTGCTGTATCTTTTTCCATTTAATACAGGCCATAGATACCCCTTGGACGTGATTACTATCTTAAGTACAAACTATCAAAGTGGTTAATTTTAGTTTTTTAAGTCATCATGTTTTACAATATGAGATGACTTGCAGTTATGTGCATGCGAAATTACCGTATGTGAAAACTATCTTCTTTAGCAAACTTATTGTTTTATAGCTTATCGAGCTTCAAGAAGTTTTTAATTGTTTAGTTTGAAAGATCCTTTCAGCACTGCTGGTGGCAATAAGAAGAAAACGTCTGTTGTTACACTTATTGTGGTTGCTCTTGAAACTTTTTCTATTTCTTTCATTGTTGTTCTTTGCACACTCTCTAGATGACTCAATCATGCCACCATATTCTTTGCAGAATGCCCAACTTTATCTTAGACTTTTAATGTGCAATGATATGTCATCGTGTGACTATCTAGAACATGTACTCTGTAGTGCTTCCTGAGAGTTCTGAATAAGTGTAACTGGATAGCATTCATTAACAGGGTTGGAGAGTACAAGTGGTCGCAATAAGTTTATTGTCATCAGTCACACACCATTCTTGGAGAACAAGAACTAGCAGATGCTTTTAGAACTTTACCAACTAAAATCTAAGGTGTGGATTTACTTCTATTTGACGTGGGAATAATCTTAACAGCTACGGATGATTTCAGTCGAAGCAAAAAGCTTGATCTGGACAAGAAATAACAGTGAAGAGACTTTCTACAAGATTGATCTGGACAAGGATTGAAGGAATTCAAGACTGAGGTCTTGTTGATCTCGAAGTTGCAGCATCATAAAAGTTGCATTGAAAGGGGTGGTTGAGCCCATTGCAAACAAAGATTCTCATGTCCCATTCAAAGATGGCAAGTGAACAATGTTCCAGGTAAATCTTATTATCTTGATAGATCATTGATTTTTTTATTGTAATTATTTTGACTCCATAGGTCTCCTTTGAGGATAACCAGTCCAAGATTCTGATGATATTATGTTCTAGCCCTCATCTTAAGGAGATGCACAAAACTGTCATATCATCCTCCGAATATGGCGTGAATGCTAAATGCATTGTCCGCGAAGCTCACATGGCATCACCCAAGGAAACATGAACTTTGAGGAGTTGTCTTCCATGTTAATGGGGTCAAGATTCACAACCATGAACCATTTCATCTACTAGATGTAAATGGAAAAAATAAGGCAAAGAAGGAGCAAGAAGTGTGCCCCCAAAGCACTTAAGTGTAAGGAAGATGAAATTGCATACCTTAGGAAGAAGCTGATCATGATCGAAAGGAGAGGTACGACGACAAGAGAAAATGAGATCATATCCAATGTTGCGAGAATACAATGATATTGAGGTTATGACTGACTTGCAAATGGATGAGAAACAAAAGGAGCTCGCAGTGCTACGACAGTTCTTAGGAGGACTTGAAGCACATGACAAAGCTGGAAGAGATGCAACATCCCAAGATTTCACGGGAAGCAAATTCATGAAGTGATTGACAGAATATACGTTGAGGGTGGTGATTAGGGAATGGAGAAATCGATGAAGATTGATATGGTTGAGCCACCAACAACAATTTATGAGGTGAAAGAAATCATCTAGCACACAAAGGCATACTTGCAGCTATATATGAAGAAGTGAAAAGATAAAGTCCCACAAAAACACAATTCCAGCTATATTTGAAGATGTGAACACTATATGTAGATTTGCTTGCAAGAGAAATACTATTATTTACAGGAAAATTCATGTTGTGTATACTGCTTTTGATTTGTATATGGTTTCTCAGGTAATTCATGTGCCATTTGGATAAAAATCCCAGATTGTCAACGTTGTGGTGACATATCAAAATGTCAGTACAAACTATCCTACTTTTATGATTATAGTGACGATATACTTGTCAAAATATCCACTGTACTTTGACGTCACCGAAGACTCTGGTGACGAGACTTTTGGTGTTAAATTACTGGTGACGAAATGTCTCTCAGTGCATCATTTTTGGTCTGTAGAAGTAATCATTCTGACATGACACTTTTATCACCAGAAGTAGTTTTGTTGTAGTGTTTGATTCATTGCAGGTACTAGATCATACACAGATCATCAGGAGTTGAGCTTCACTGTCAATCATATCATGGAGGATATCGAAATTTCATCCATCTCATCGAATTGCCTTACTAGACTCGATTCTCATCTGATCAAAACCTCTGCAGTATTGAGATCTACAACAACGGATCCACTACCTGCACACCTGGAGATTAACGATTGCATCCGCACCTCTGAGAATCACATCATATGGAATATGAGGTAATCGAGTAGAAGGGAGCCATTGAGCAGGTCCTGCAACTAGTGCTTCCTTCCATCTGAAGTACAATCTTCATTGCAAGCTTGACCTGATCATCACCATACCTTTATTTTTGTTCATCCGACGGTTTCAACCCAACAATGACTACACATCGTATACCCGAGAGACTGTAGGCCTCCACGTCAACCGTTAGATCAACAAACTCCGATCACCCGATGTCTGCAGTCAACATAGCCGCATGAGGACTGTCGACCGCCAAACAGCTTGCCTCGTGCAATGCGCGCCCGTCCCCCACCGCGCGGAGGAGCTCCGTCCCCATTGACAACAACCTCTACATCGGCCTTTGACCAGTCATAGAAGTACACCAGCATCTGCATCCTCAAGTTCCGTCGTTCTTAAACGGATCACCGTTGCTTTCAGATCTTGATTGGGGAAGAACAATCTCTTTCCCAGACTTAACATCGACCATCGATTTCATTGAAGAGAATCGAAGATCAGCCGTCGGATCATCTTTTCATTTCAGCTGCTTGATCGGATTTCATCTGATAAATCCTTGCTCTGCCACGCGGTGACAACCAATGCTTCAGCGTTTGCATTAGGCGGTGCACGTGCTTCGCACATGCACGTTGATATTTCTTTGGGCATTTTGTGATACAACCTACAGAACTTTGTATATTTAGGAACAGGTCCAGCAAGTGGAGCTTGCACGTGGTCAAGCACATGAACCCATGGTGATCTTGCACTACAACTCTCGATCATTATTGAATTTGCATACAGGTCCCAGCCTGAAGTAAGTCATGTGCATGTATGTGTGATCATCCGGACATATTGCATGCGAGCCCCTAGATTTTCTGCTATTTTCACCCGAGCCCATATCTTTCTAGATAATTTCATCCATACCCCTGATAATGTATGTAATATACTATACATACCATATACATCATAAATAAAATACAAAATATAATAATATAATAAAAATACATATAAATACCTTATACTATATTATATATAATATAAAATAATATTTTGAAAATAAAAATTTTGTTTAGCATTAAATAAATCATTAAAATTCTAAAATTTCTAACAAATTATAAAAATCTAACAAATTATAAAAATCTAAAAAAATATGAAATCTCCTCTAAAAATCCTTTAAAATTAGCTACAATATATTTTACTATATTTTACTAAAAATAAATAAATAAAATTAGTAAAAATTAGGAAACCTTTTTTACCTTGGTTTTCTATAGTTTAATCCTAGTTTCAATAGTTTGCCTCCCTTTGTCCGACACTCCCGTGCTTAACCGCTATACACTTAAGTTTAGGAGTATAAATAAAATAAAAGAAGATTGACTAAGAATTAATCTTTTCTGGTAGAACTCACCTGGTTGATACAACGACCGCGAACTATTCTCTTTCTCTTTTGCAGGAATCTGAAGAATAAATTAGACCAGGGATTTACGAGTTTTTCAGGAAGTCTTGAATTGAGTTGAATTTTGAATGACATCAGTGATATATAGTGATATAAATCCCCCCAGATTTCATGCCGTAAATGATGGTAAAATGATCTGTTGAGGTTACACATCTCACCATCTCACAAAAGCTCATGTCACATGATCTCCCCTTTATATATTAGGAAAGGGAGCCTACTTCATGAAGTAGGAAACCTTACGTACTTCAAGTCTATTTTTGGCATTTTTTTTGAAAAATACCACAATGAATTTTCATAACTATATCTATCTAATATGTCATTCAAATTTCATCAGAAATAGAAACTCTTATATATGACTTTCATCCAGATCAGGTTGATTACAACAAATCTAAGAACGTTAAAATTACCTGCTTTGGATTGAGGACATAAGAGTCTCTATTTCTGATGAAATTTGAATGACATATTCTGATGTAATGTTACCTACTTCATGAAATAGACTCCCTTTCCTCTATATAGAGAGAAAGAGAGAGAACAAATCTTCTTGCTTGTCTATATATATATATATATATATATATATAGGGAAAAGGGAGTATGCTCCCTGGTTGTAGCCAACTTACATGCTCCCACCCCATTTCCTCTGTTTTTTTTTCTGAAATGAAACCTATTGGAATTTAGATCACAATATGTCACCATGGTGTCATTCAAAATTTAACTTAATTCGAGACTTCTATCCCCTCCATCAAGATTGTCAAATTTTAACGGTCTCAGAATTGTTGAAATTGACCCCCTTTAAATGGAGGGCATAGGAGTCTGCTTCTGACGAAATTGGAGTGACATGTTCGGGGGATATAGTTATGAATTTACATATTTTTATTTTCTAAAAAAATAAAAAAATAGGGAAAAATAGAGGTGGGGTAGCCAATTGGCTACACCCAGGGAGTAGCCTCCTTTAACCCATATATATATATATATATATATATATATATATATATATATATATATATATATATATATATAGGGAAAGGGGATGCTGCACCGGGTGGTGCAGCTAAGTGGCTGCACCCGCCCTCCCAGCCGTCTGATCGCCAAGATCAACGGTGATCCGCACATCCGACCCGCGCCCAGGCGCGCCTGATCCGCGCGTGATCTGCCCGCGTGATCTGCGCCGTTGATCTTGGCGATCAGACGACTGGGAGGGCGGGTGCAACCACTTAGCTGCACCACCCGGTGCAGCATCCCCTTTCCCATATATATATATATATATATATATATATATATATATATATATATATATATATATATAGAGAGAGAGAGAGAGAGAGAGAGAGAGAGAGAGAGAGAGGGAGAGAGAGAGAGAGAGAAAGTCTTCTTGCTTGTATGTAGTGGTAGAATCAACGTCTGAATTTGTGTCTCAGATGTCCATGTCCAATCCATCATCACTGCCTTTCTTTTATATTTGATCTTTTTTTTCTTCTTTTTTTTTGTATTTTGTGCCATTCCTCCTTAACATCGTCACCCGGCTTGGCCTTTCTCTGGCTAGAAAGATCAGAATGAGAATGTCCTACCATTCTTGATATGAATAGAATTAGCTAAAAAATCATCCTTTTTTCTCTCTATTACAGCTATTTTGCAAATAATAAAATTCTCTGTACGCCCACTATTTTTTGTGTATAGACTTTTTTTTAATACAGTATCTTACTATTAGCCTTGTTTCCTATCTTAAAATTTTATACTTTATTTCATTTCAAAAAAAATGAATAAAAATAAGAAAATCCATCAAAATATGTAAAAATAATAAAAATAATTGAGACCCAAATGATTTATTTTTCCTAATTTTACATATACTAGATATAATAAATAATATAAAAACTGTTGAAAAATCTAAAAACAAAATTCCTTTTGTAAAAACTTTAAAATTTATAAAAATAAGTAAAACAATACAAAGTAAAATTAACTAAAAAATTAAATATTGAAGACAAATAAAAGTCATAAAAAATATACTTGCACATCGGAGCACATAAGTATAATAAAACTGCAGAAGTAAAAATTACATGGAAAACGAAATAACAATCATAAATAATTCAAAAAGAGAATAATCTACACAATTTACTACGATAAATATTGTCCCTATGTAATACTAATATTAACAGTTGTATGCTTGAAAACGACCTAGAACTACTGTAAGTAAATCAAAATATTTTATTTCGATAAGACTTTTCACGTTTTATAAATCTATTGTCTTATGTTGACTTGGGGGCATTCCCCATTTTGCTTGTGCTTATTTAGTTGAAATAACGGTGATCGGTTCTAATAAAAAAAATTCAACCTGCACAATTAAACAAACAAAGGTCATAAACTATCCACACTTTCGAAGTACACGTACAGGTTTATGGCTTTCTTGCTGCCATAGGAAAGAAATGCATGTGTCAATTCATGCAAATAGCTCCGTGACGCATAGAACTACTCATCCCAGGAGCTAACCTTAGTTATATTAAACATTGGTTGGAGTGTCGTAATAATGCAGTTTTCATCAGACGTATGCAAATCCAAAGATGTCTCCGACGTTGCGTCTGGAAAAGAGGACTGGGTGACCAACACGAGACTCTGATTGTGATTGTCATTGTGTTGGACTATGACTGTGATTCTTACTTTGATTGTGATTCTGCTGGACTCTGATTGTGGTTCATATATGTTCTACGTAGAATCTCTCTTAATGCAGGGCGAGCTTAATTTGCTCTCATCTTATTCTGTTGGCATAAGCTGAACGTATAAAATCTAAACTTGTAATTTTGAATTACACATTCAGTTCTATATGTTATTTATGTTGTACCCATTGCACCAAAATATGTCTACAATGATAAAACATGTACATTTTTAAATTTTGAGACAAAATAGTGGCTGAGAGATGATTAACATTGAAGGTTATATGCAGCTGGACAGCATATTGCTTGTCCTCAATATATATATATATATATATATATATATATATATATATATATATATATATATATATATATAGGGATTGGGGAGCCTACACCCATGTGTAGGTAACTTTCCTACACCCACCTCTTATTCCCTCAATTTTTTGGAATTTTTTGAAAGGGATCTTTAGGGGATTTACTTAGAATATTAAATGAAATATGTGTTTCAAATTTCATGTAGAACCAATATTCCTAACAGCTCCATCGGAAGTGGTCGATTTCAGCAAATCTGAGACCGTTAAAATTTGACTATCATGATGGATAAGTTAGAAGTCTCGAAATAAGTTGAAATTTGAATGATAGCATGGTGGTAGATCGTGATCTAAATTCCCCAAGGAATTAATTCAAAAAAATAAAAAAATTGAGGAAAAATATATGTGGGTGTAGGAAAGTTACCTACACATGGGTGTAGGCTCCCTTTTCCCATATATATATATATATATATATATATATATATATATATATATATATATATATATAGGGTCATATGTGGCTGCCCTCCACCATGGCTGCCCCCACCTTATTTTGTGAAATTTTTTTATTTTTTTTAAAAATAACACCATGTATATTCATCACTATATCCCTCCTATATACCATTCGAATTTCGTCAGAAACAGAGACTCCTACGGCCTCCATCCAGACAGTCATTTTTTTAACGGTAACAGAATTTTTTAAATCGACTTCATCTCGATGGAGGCCGTAGGAGTCTCTGTTTCTGACGAAATTCGAATGGCATATAGGAGGGATATAGGGGTGAATATACATGGTTTTATTTTTCAAAAAAAAAAAATAAAAAAACGTCGAAAAATGGGGCGGGGGCAGCCCCATTTTTCCCATATATATATGGGTAAAATGTGTATGCCCCCTAGGGGGAGCTAACTTAGCTCCCCCCGCCCCTTTTTCACAAAAAAATTTTATTTTTTTTGAAATCTAAAACCATGTAAATTCATTATTAAATCCCTATATTATGTCATTCAAATTTCATACGAAACAAAGACTCCTACAACCTCCATCCAAACGGGGTCAATTTAAAAAATCCTGTTACCGTTAAAAAAATGATTGTCTGGACGGAGGTCGTAGGAGTCTCTCTTTCATACGAAATTTTTATGACATAATATAATGATATAGTGATGAATATTCACAGAAAAAATTTTCAAAAAAAATAAAAAATTTGAAGAAAATAAGGCGGAGGGAGCTAAGTTAGCTCCTCCTAGGGGGCAGCCCCATTTTCCTCTCTCTCTATATATATATATATCTGATACTATTTGTTGCACAGTCAATATGTGTACTTGAAATTATTTACAACGGAGGTTCATATAACGACCAATAGAGGTCTTTTTTAACAGCGATCGCTATAACGACGGGTTTTAAATTGGCATTGTAGTAACAGTCAATATGTGTACGGTTAAAAAGTCGATTTTCTGGGGTGTATTGTGCAGTTTACCCATATATTTGTGTATATAATTATTAATATTTATTTTTCATAATGTATATATTATAAATATTGTTTTCAATAAAAATAAAAATTTTAAAAAAAAATTAATTAAAAAAATCTTGTATAAAAATTGTTTCCTTATTTGCACCTATGTACATTATATTATATGTATATAATATATGTATGCCACTAACTTCCTTAAATAAAAAAAACATCAAAAAAATTAATTACCTAACATTAATTAATTAATTTAAATTAATTTCGAATTTTTTATTTAATTATTTGATTTTATTTGATTGATTTGGTTTTATAACATGCCATATATATTGGATTTGATTGCATACCTTTAATGGCCACCATTAAGGTGGCCAATTAATTTCCAATTAATTTATTAATTTATTTAATTTATTTATTTCGAATTTTGTAATTAATTATTTAATTTAATTATTTTATTAATCAACCCAATAAACACCTTCCTTTTTTGTAAATATTTTCCTTTTTTGATTTTTTGCCTCTTTTTAATGGGCTCCTCCCCCCTCATTCACATTTGATCGATCTTTGGCGGAGAGGAGCCCGGTTTCCGAGAGATTTCTTGTTGAAGAGGGTCCTAGCCTCCGATCCAGTCGGTGACAGCGACGTGAGCTTCGTCGAGGCCATCATGGCTTGTCCAAACCCCGAGGTGAGATCCACTTTTACTTGTCATTTTTTATAGGTAGATCGTAGGTTTAAATTTTGCGTAGGTGTAGTGAGTAGTTTTTAGATTAAAAATCCCAAAACATTTCTCCACATAATTCGCCTCCGACACCGATTTTCATCTCATCTCGCTATCCCTCCATATTCACGTTCTACCTTACACGACCTGTCACCTCCGACCACGCACGGTGGTCGGAGTCTAGGATCTATCTTCCATTTCGCACAAGATCCTCCCATTCACCGTTCCCATTTTTGTGTATAAATAAAAAACAATATAAACTATTTTTCCTGTTTGTCTCACATCTATTTTTGCAGGAAAATACAAAAAAAATTATTACTTTTTTTTATCTCTAACCCTTGTTTTGCAGGATAAAAAAAAGAATAACTAATAAAAAAATTCATTTGTTTTCTTTCTCTAACCTCAGTTTTGCAGGAATAAAGGAAAAAAAACATAGTTATTCTTCATTCTTCTCTAACATTTGTTTTGCAAGTTAAAAAAAATATAAAAAAAATTTGCTTTTGTATCTAACCGTTGTTTTGCAGATAAATATAAAAAAAATAAAAAAAAAAGCAGCAACAGGGGCAGGTCGTCACCCCCGCTCCCCTCTTCCAGCCCGCGCGTGTCTGCGCCCCCGCGCCTCCACAGGCGGTGGCGGCGCTGCCCCCGCGCCCAACCACTCCAGGCGGCGTCGTCCCTCCAACGCCGCGGCGACCCACGGCCGCCCTGAAGACCCCCGCGCACCTCCAGATCTAGGCTCCTCGCGCGCGACCCGCCAGCGTGAGGCCGCGTGTCCTCCCTCCAACCTGCAGCACGAAACCGCGGCGGCGCCGCCGCCGACCCCCGCGCGCCGGCGCTCTTCCAGCGCGTCAGCCCCGACCTTCCTGCGTTCTCCTCCGTCCTCGAGCGGAGCGGCGCCGCCCACGCGAACCTTCCAGGCGCGGCGCCCTCCTCCGCCTTTGCTACTCCACCGCGAGATCTGCCATTACGCGCCCACACCTCGCCAACCCGTATCCGCCCTTCTCCAGCGGCGCGCGGTCCAACGGCGCCGCCTCCACGTGACCCGGCGCCGCCTTCATCTCTCGATCGCCGAGGCCGCGACCTCCTTCTCCGGCAGCCGTGCTCCACCGCACCACCAAGTTGAGAGGAAGGTGGTGGGCGGCGGCAGCCCCATCTCCCCTTGGATATTGAGAAACAACGAAGGCAAAGAAAACCCTAGAGGGGCACAATTAAAAAAGGGAAAAATTACAATAAACCCTTGAAAGTTGTTAAAAGTACAAAGAAGCCCCCTCCAGTGAGCAAGTCACATGTCAAGCACCATCCTCACTGGGTAATTTGCATTCTGTGCCTCACTTTTTATTTCATAACAATTTTTGAAGCAGAAACATTGAATCTTTGCAAATAAGCCCATGTATTTACATATTTGCTTTGCATAATATTCTTGTTAGAATAAATATTTTTTAAAAATTCTGAAAAAAATTCATGTATGTTCCTGCTGTTGTGTTTTTCATTGTATAAAGTTTTCATCAAATTTTGTTGTCACTTAATATATTTAAAAAATAAAAAACAGTGATATTTTGTGTGCTCAACTTTAAAAATTCATAAAAAATATAAAATTGCCTAAAAATTCCACAAAAATTTTTGTAGGTGTATTTTATTGTGTTTTAATTTCTGTCTCATTTTCGTGCATTTTCCATATACAAAAAAAATTGTAAAATACGAAAAATCTTATAAAAATTGCAGAAAATTATAGAAAAATCCAAAAATTGTGATTTCAGTCTCTAATTGTAGATATCGCTTTCTAGTTTTATTTAAAAATAATTTCAGGATTTTTGAGCATTAAAAAGATTTTTAACTTGTAAAATAATCCTGATCGTCCATTGTTTGCTCTGTTTTCTACTATTTTCATTTTTATAAAATCACAAAAACATTTTCTTTTCTTTGATTATTTTGAAAAATACCAAAAAGAGTTTGTGTGTGTTTATCACTTGTGCATTTTGTGCTTATTCAAAAAATACAATATATATATATATATAATTCAAAAAAACCACTAAAAAAATTAGCTTTTCTGAAATCTGACTACTTAGTTTTTCAATCGTGCTTCTTGTGTTCGACCCTGGTCGCTATACCAGGTAAAAAGAATAGCGAAGACCGCTTACACATTTCTTCATTGATTTCTATCTTTTTCGAGTGGCTTCATTTATTTTTCTCGATGACCGAATCGTGCGGTTGAGGACAACGGCACTTTTGATATCATTTTCCTTCTCTTAACCGCGTGATTTTTGGGTCATCAGAATGGCGCCGTTGCCGGGGAGCACGACTTTGTAGTCATTTTTCATTTTTCTATTTTTATCTCTCTATATTATAATTGTTTTCTGACATTCTCTCTTGGATTTTTGTGCGAGGTACTGCTTGGACGACTTGGAGTTTCTTTTTAGAGGACCCGCGCAGGAGGAAGAGAGAGAGAGGAAGAATTTTTTATTTTTGAGAGAGAGAGAGAACAATATTTTTGTAATAACTTAGACTTTGGACTTGTGGACTTGGACATTTTTCGGGGTCTGTTTCGCCAAGTGCCGGTGCACTTGGGGGACCTCACCGTTGTTTTTCGCTGGTTTTATTTTCTCGCATTTTTTTATTTTATTTTATTTTATTTGATTCACGTGATTTTCGAGCCCCTAGCCTTAGGATTTTCTCTTGCTTGTGCCATAATTAGTAGGGTCCCCACACTTAATTATCTGCCTGTTCCTATAGTGCGCTTAATTGGACACCTACTAATAATCAATTAATAAAATAATCGACTCATCTCCTTCGTAGCCTACGTGCTGCAGTCCACCCTCTAAAGCGCTTTCTCCTACCCCCAATTTGTCGGGCAGAGGAGGGGTGGGCCAAGACCGGACCCTTTGGCTTGGAGGTCAGTGACCGATTAGACGGTTCTTTCGAGTAGAACTGCTGCTTAGGGCTCGGATTTTCGCTTGCATCATTTAGGTAGTTTAAATTTCTGTATTTAATTTTCTGCGCGGATCATTTTGCATGTAGAGTGCTGGAGTAAGGTACGCATTTTCTATCTCTGCATGCATCATCGTTTTTGACCGTGCATTGGCTTTCTCAATCCCTCCCCCTGTTTTTGGACTCAAATTAATCAAAGAGGAAATCGGAAAGCTCGTTAGGCGTTATTCTTGAAAATATCCAAAAGAATCACAAAATCAAAAATTAAAAAAATTGGGACTGCTAATTGAACTTGACTCTAAAATCAAACGTAATTGATTCACTTCATTGTATTGGGAGAGCAATCCCCTCATTGTTTGCACTTTTACTCGCTCGCGTACACACTAAGGAGTAGTGCCCAAATCCTATTCAAGCCTCCTAAGTGTTTGTACAACTTTGTCTTATCACCTAACTCTTAAAATTGAAAAGATAAAAGACCAAATCTCACGGTCTTCACATTGTGTTGAGTTGGTGAACTGGGGGTTTGCTTTGTGTTTTGTATGTCTATGGTGTGAGTCGGTTACGATCATTCTTCTATCATTAGCAGTCACCTTCTGTCTCTATCCCACCCTCCCTCCCTTCTATCTCTCTCTTCATTTCTGCCTTTTCTTTCTTTTACTCCCTTCTATCCCTCCATCCATCCCTTCATTTCTCTCTTCGTGATGGGTCGCATTCCATTCCAGCCGAATTCTGCGGCTACTTATCTTCATACCCATCATTCCCGTCCACTTCCTTGGGAGGTCGGAACCCCATCCGATTTCCCATCTTCTCCCTACCCACCCGCCCATTTGGGACATGCTGTGAGTGACACTCGAGGAGACCAGATTGACCAAATAAGAAACCCGGGTGTTCACCTTGCTGAGATGAGAGTGCATCCCATAGGCGATCAAATGGGGTATTGGCAAGTTTTAGATGACTTTAATCCTAAGATGATGGATGAGTACACAGATCATGAAGCACAGTCCACTTCTACTTTGAGACCATTCATTTTGGATTTAGAGTTAGTTGATATTCTGCCCAAATTTTTAGGGGAAGTGCACGAGGAACCGTATTTGCATATCGATGAATTTGAGGATTTTTGTGTATCACGATCATATTTGGATATCACTTCTGAGGACATGATGTTGATCACCTTCCCATTTACACTTCAGATTAGAGCCAAGAGTTGGCATAGACGATTAGGAAGGCAGATTACTACATGGGGAGATTTACGATCATTATTTTTGAAGAAATTTTACCCCCAGTGTAGAGCAGAGATGATGCGGTCGTGTATTCGTGATTTTTCTGTTAACCCCAGAAGCCATTGATAGATTCATGGTTGAGGTTACGAGAACTTGTGAGGCGATTTCCTGATCATGGATTTTCGATAACTGACCTTATCCATATCGCCATGAGGGGGAGGACCGCAGAGCAGATATCATATGTCATTACCTCGTGTAGTGGTTCACACCATTGTCCCGACTTGGATTTTGTTGAGACCATCTTGGATACACTATCTGATCTTGCATATACACCAGATGATTTATTTGGGACAACGCATGACGGAGAGATGACAACTGTTGAGTGTGTGACACACCATGCTGATCTTGATAGCACACACAGATCCAAGGGTATGGATGCCACGACTTCTCATTTGATGGATGTGTTGCCTACTATTGTGAGTTCCCAGAGCCGGACATTGGTTGAGGACCAATTAGATTTACAGTCAGATTTTGAGCCAGTCCCGCTCTATCATGAAGAAGATTCGTCGATTCTAGATCTGCTAGGATCCCAAGAGATAGAGGAGGAACCCACATCTCAGCCATCCTCTGATTCTTTCCAGTAGCCATACGTAGTTGATACAGTATCTTGTCTTCAGGAGATCTTCTCAGATTCGGAGATACATTTGGATTCATCTCAGCATAGAGAATTTGATGAGGGACCGATTTTGGATTTTACAGACCTTGATAGTCCCGTACTTGAGCCATGTGTCCTCCCATTTGATGAGGTCGATACATTTTTTAGAGGACATGACTTTTGACAGCATTGATCCCCAATTTCCTGATGATTCGGCATTACTCCCCGAGGGTTATCTGCGGGAGGATGCCATGAACCATATGTACTCGGTCTCACTTTCTGGGAGTGCATCCGATCTGTCGGATCATGAAACCGAGTATTATGATATTTGTGATAATGAATTTGATGATTCTCTCCTCGACGACCCTCGCGAGGATGATCCGATCTTTGAGGTATTTGATGATTTCACTGATTTGTCTATATCTTATGCATCGGATATCAGCCTTTATAGTGAGTCTCCTGATCATGATCTTCCATATCTATTCGAGACGGTGATTGACGTGGAGGATTCACTATCAGATCCTTCCTTCTCCACGTTCGACTTCTTCGGCTCTGCCCTGTCACTCCATATAGACCTTGAGCCGATGATTTCTTTTGTGCTACCGCAGCCCAACTTTATCTGCCAATATCTTGATCCGGTAGCAAACACCCGCCTGATTGATTATCTGGGTGATATCATCAACTCTGTTGACCTTCCTGACTTCGTTGTTGTTCTCCCACCGAGACAACAACAACAGTACGGTATTCGCATAACAGATGCCATCCTGAACCTTGACACGGCGTTATCCTAGCATTTGTGCCCAGCTAGGGGCGTAAACTCTAGCGTTTGTTGAGAGGCACCTCAACATTGATCGACTCACATCTGTATATACCAGTAGTCCAGATCATACATTCTTTCTGTCTCACACCCCATCTCCATCGCATGATCATTCCATACTTAGGGTGTACTTTACCCTAAGTATAGGGGGGATGTCAGACTTGTGATTATTCGTTTGATTCTTTTACCTCTGTTTTGCTGCCTATACTTAGGGATATTTTACCCTAAGTATAGGGGAGGTAGACTATGTATATTCATCTCCTCGGTTTTCACTTTGTGTACAGTCTGCTATACTTAGGATTACTTGATCCTAAGTATAGGGGGATCACCGACCTCTATTGATTTGATTCTTTTATTCGTCGTTGTAGTATACCATTCTTTTCCCTTTTCTATACGTGGCACGAGTTATGTCTTTCTTTTCATCTCTTTGATCACTATGAGGACATAGTTCGAGCTAAGTATAGGGGGGGTGTCGTATATATGGTATATATACTTTAGGCATAACTCGTACTTTCATAATTATTTTTAATATGGCTAAAACACTGTGTAAATACTCAAAAAAAACTTGTAAAGAAAATAAAAAAATGATGAAAAAAAATCAACTCTGTATATACTTGTATAAATTACTCAATTTGTAAATTCTTGCATCATGATTCTTGTAAAATAATCAACTCACTTTTGTGCAAATATGTATCTTCTCTAACCCTTATTAAAAAAAACTTAAAAAAAAACTTTAAAAAGAAAAAGAATCTTGTATATATTTGTATATATTACTAACTATTTGCAAAAAAAAAAACTTTTGCATGTGCATCATTTTTCAAAAATCCATAAAAATTTCAAAATTTTGAAAATTGTTTCACAAAAAAGATTTTGTTTTCTTTTCCTTGCATGTACATATTTTCTTGCATTTGCATGAGCATTTTTCGGGATGATTTTGACTATTAAACTAAGTCTGGAATAAATTTGAAGAATGAAGCTTAGTTGGACCTTAATCTACTTAATTTCAGAGGAACCTTATAAGATTTGGAGTTAAGACTTTTCAGGTCCTAGTGACTTAATTCTTTGAGTCCATAAGACTATGTTCACATGTCATCTTGATGAGTCTAAGTAGAACATTTAATAACACACACATGATTCTTTCAGACCGTGGCTTACCTTGGACACTGCACTTTACACGTAGCTCTTCATGGATGACGTAGTGAGGGGGCAGAATCTTTTGGCTTGGGGTAGCATACGAGGGTAGTACATCTAGGTGGAACCTCTCGTCCTCCTCTAGGGAGGGAAGTGCGTCTCAACCTAGTCTGGTGATGTTGAGGTCTAAAGACAGGAGCTGTGGGGTTGCAATAATGCTTCAAAAGAGGGATAGTCTACTGGCTCAAGAGGACAAACTCCTTATGTACATGCTGCACCTTGTATATATTTCAAAAAAAAAAGAAAAAGAAAAAATGCACAGGCCTGAAAGAAAAATAAAATGCCTGTAAAAAATTCAAAAAGGAATAAGAGCTTCAAAGTCATATATTTATGAGCTTGCAGCGGGTGACATGGCTACACTGGTCATGCATCCAAGGATAGGTAACTACACTGGTTACCGTCCATTCTCTTCTCCATCCCCTCTTCTTGAGCTGGTTGTACTTGAACTTAGAAGGGAATATCCCCGCCCCTCGAGGAAAGAGTTGCCAGACCGGGTTATTGAGTTACCTTATTGAGAGAGGCTGAATCTTTGCTACTTTTGAGATGAAGAGCTAAATTTCACTTACACGTACAAGTAAGAATTCATAGTCATAAGAATTTGTGTCTGTAGACTTGTTCTGATCTGACTGTTGAGGAGACCTGAATAGGAGTCTTATGGAACTTAGAGGCTGTTAGGTTTTAAATCCATGTCCCATTAAGGTTCCGACACATTAATAATCCAAAGGTCCGACAGAGCTCCAAACTACATTTTTATGAAAGATAAGTTTGAAAGTCAACATTGTTCTAACTTCTTTCCTTTTTCTTTTCTTTATTTTCATTTTCACTTATTTTCCAAATAAGTGTTTGCTAAGGGACTAGCAAAGGTAGAGTATAGGGGAATGATGAATCCACGATTCATCGCCTTTATTCTTTTATTTTAGCCTCTTTTCCTTAGTCAAATACCTGTAAATAACCACTAATTCCATAAAATTACCATTTCGCATTCATTTGTTAATTATGCATTTTTAACACTTTTTGTACATAAATAAAAGAACAAAGAAGAAAAGAAAAAGAAAAGGAGGTATTTATGCAATAAATACAGACTGACCCAAACCCCGAGAGAAGGTCAAGACTTGACCTGATCGACCAGGAATAAAGTAGGGGGAGATAAGGTTGTCTGTCAGAAAATCCAAAAATATCTTGTACATATTTGTCATGTATATTTGTATAAAACTTACATTAATTTATTTGTACATAATTTGACCTCAAACCACTTACTTTTGTAAATAAAAGTTGTAAATAAAACTGTGTTGTAAATAATAAAAATATTTATAAAATGAAAAAATGTATATATTGTAAATAATTACACCCAGAAAAAGCCGTAATGCGATAATTGAAACATCAATTCCGGCTCCATACAAGCTCAAATCGAACCAAACTCACTTCCATAATACTATAAATTAAATTATCTTTCAAATGGCTATGGTTTCGTATTTTTTGGAGTTACGGTTAAATAGTCGATTTTCTGGGGTGTATTGTGCAGTTTACCCATATATTTGTGTATATAATTATTAATATTTATTTTTCATAATGTATATATTATAAATATTGTTTTCAATAAAAATAAAAATTTAAAAAAAAATTAATTAAAAAAATCTTGTATAAAAATTATTTCCTTATTTGCACCTATGTACATTATATTATATGTATATAATATATGTATGCCACTAACTTCCTTAAATAAAAAAACATCAAAAAAATTAATTACCTAACATTAATTAATTAATTTAAATTAATTTCGAATTTTTTATTTAATTATTTGATTTTATTTGATTGATTTGGTTTTATAACATGTCATATATATTGGATTTGATTGCATACCTTTAATGGCCACCATTAAGGTGGCCAATTAATTTCCAATTAATTTATTAATTTATTTAATTTATTTATTCGAATTTCGTAATTAATTATTTAATTTAATTATTTTATTAATTAACCCAATAAACAGCTTCCTTTTTTGTAAATATTTTCCTTTTTTGATTTTTTGCCTCTTTTTAATGGGCTCCTCCTCCCTCATTCACATTTGATCGATCTTTGGCGGAGAGGAGCCCGGTTTCCGAGAGATTTCTTTTTGAAGAGGGTCCTAGCCTCTGATCCAGTCGGTGACAGCGATGTGAGCTTCGTCGAGGCCATCATGGCTTGTCCAAACCCCGAGGTGAGATCCACTTTTACTTGTCATTTTTTATAGGTAGATCGTAGGTTTAAATTTTGCGTAGGTGTAGTGAGTAGTTTTTAGATTAAAAATCCCAAAACATTTCTCCACATAATTCTCCTCCAACACCGATTTTCATCTCATCTCGCTATCCCTCCATATTCACGTTCTACCTTACACGACCTGTCACCTCCGACCACGCACGGTGGTCCGAGTCTAGGATCTATCTTCCATTTCGCGCAAGATCCTCCCATTCACCGTTCCCATTTTTGTATATAAATAAAAAACAATATAAAATATTTTTCCTGTTTGTCTCACATCTATTTTTGCAAGAAAATACAAAAAAAATTATTACTTTTTTTATCTCTAACCCTTGTTTTGCAGGATAAAAAAAAAGAATAACTAATAAAAAAATCATTTGTTTTCTTTCTCTAACCTCTGTTTTGCAGGAATAAAGGGAAAAAAACATAGTTATTCTTCATTCTTCTCTAACATTTGTTTTGCAAGTTAAAAAAAATATAAAAAAAATTGCTTTTGTATCTAACTGTTGTTTTGCAGACAAATATAAAAAAATAAAAAAAAAAGCAGCAACAGGGGCGGGTCGTCACCCCCGCTCCCCTCTTCCAGCCCGCGCGTGTCTGCGCCCCGCGCCTCCACAGGCGGTGGCGGCGCCGCCCCCGCGCCCAGCCACTCCAGGCGGCACCGTCCCTCTAACGCCGCGGTGACCTACGACCGCCCTGAAGACCCCCGCGCGCCTCCAGATCTAGGCTCCTCGCGCGCGACCCGCCAGCGTGAGGCCACGTGTCCTCCCTCCAACCTGCAGCACGAAACCGCGGTGGCGCCGCCGCCGACCCCCGCGCGCCGGCGCTCTTCCAGCGCGTCAGCCCCGACCTTCCCGCGTTCTCCTCCGTCCTCGAGCGGAGCGGCGCCGCCCACGCGAACCTTCCAGGTGCGGCGCCCTCCTCCGCCTCTGCTACTCCACCGCGAGATCCGCCATTACGCGCCCGCGCCTTGCCCACCCGTATCCGCCCTTCTCCAGCGGCGCGCGGTCCAACGGCACCGCCTCCACGTGACCTGGCGCCGCCTTCATCTCTCGATCGCCGAGGCCGCGAACTCCTTCTCCCGGCAGCCGTGCTCCATCGCACCACCAAGTTGAGAGGAAGGTGGTGGGCGGCGGCAGCCCCATCTCCCCTTGGATATTGAGAAACAACGAAGGCAAAGAAAACACTAGAGGGGCTCAATAAAAAAGGGAAAAATTACAATAAACCCTTCAAAGTTGTTAAAAGTACAAAGAAGCCCCCTCCAGTGAGCAAGTCACATGTCAAGCACCATCCTCACTGGGTAATTTGCATTCCGTGCCTCACTTTTTATTTCATAACAATTTTTGAAGCAGAAACATTGAATCTTTGCAAATAAGCCCCTGTATTTACATATTTGCTTTGCATAATATTCTTGTTAGAATAAATATTTTTAAAAATTCTGAAAAAAATTCATGTATGTTCCTGCTGTTGTGTTTTTCATTGTATAAAGTTTTCATCAAATTTTGTTGTCACTTGATATATTAAAAAAATTAAAAACAGTGATATTTTGTGTGCTCAACTTTAAAAATTCATAAAAAATATAAAATTGCCTAAAAATTCCACAAAAATTTCTGTAGGTGTATTTTATTGTGTTTTAATTTCTGTCTCATTTTCGTGCATTTTCCATATACAAAAAAATTGTAAAATACGAAAAATCTTATAAAAATTGCAGAAAATTATAGAAAAATCCAAAAATTGTGATTTCAGTCTCTAATTGTAGATATCGCTTTCTAGTTTTATTTAAAAATAATTTCAGGATTTTTGAGCATTAAAAAGATTTTTAACTTGTAAAATAATCCTGATCGTCCATTGTTTGCTCTGTTTTCTACTATTTTCATTTTTATAAAATCACAAAAACATTTTCTTTTCTTTGATTATTTTGAAAAATACCAAAAAGAGTTTGTGTGTGTTTATCACTTGTGCATTTTGTGCTTATTCGAAAAATACAATATATATATATATATAATTCAAAAAAACCACTAAAAAAATTAGCTTTTCTGAAATCTGACTACTTAGTTTTTCAATCGTGCTCCTTGTGTTCGACCCTGGTCGCTATACCAGGTAAAAAGAATAGCGAAGACCGCTTACACATTTCTTCATTGATTTCTATCTTTTTCGAGTGGTTTCATTTATTTTTCTCGATGACCGAAGCGTGCGGTTAAGGACAACGACACTTTTGATATCATTTTCGTTCTCTTAACCGCGTGATTTTCGGGTCATCAATTGCAATTGGATTTCTTGTCGTAGAAATCTCTATTAAATAATTTGTCCCACAACCACAAGTAGTTTACGTTCAATTATTTTCTAGTTTCAAGCAAAGAAAAGAAGATACTTGATACATCAAATCTGTCTCCCTGTATTCAACATGTTGCTCAACACTATGCACACAAATATTTTTTTATGTTTTGTTGATTTTCAGATATAATTTTTATTATTGTTTTCATCTTTTATGCATAAGAAATTGATTTTTATTTGGATTTACGCACTCCAATTTTCGACGATCATTCAGTTTTTGACTTTGGCAAATTACCAAAATTTGAGGCATGATAGATGAGTTTTACCTTCTTACATACACATGTTAGAAGTTAAGTCTAACTTTCCTTTTTCACTTATTCTTCAAATAAGTGTTTATTAATGGCTAGCAACATTTAGGTTCAGGTGTCTGATGAACATGTGACTCATCTCTTTTATATTTAAATTGTGTCCTAAATTCTTGAGCAAACCACAATAAAATCCACTTAAAATAAAAACATAGAAAATTATACCATGCAATTAAACGTAAATTTATTTTATATAATTAACTCATCATAGAAAATCAATGAGAAAATCACATAAAATGTTGAGAAATCTGAGTTGAACTGAGTATTAATTGCATTTGCATATATGGTACAAGCTTCTTATTTTTTTTAATAAAATCAATCTAAATCCAACTGACATGAAACAAATTTCACTGCGTACGTAATAAACATCATTCCAAGGAAAATCATAGAAAGTGTGAACATTTAAATATAGCAATAAAACCCAAGACCCGGATTTCAAGGATAAAAAGTTGTAAAGCTGCATATCTTTCTCATACAGAATCCAATTAAACTCTACTCGTTTTCAAATAAAAGTACATTAAATTCCTACAAAATAGGATCAAATTCAAGGCAATCGGAGTTCATTTGTGAAAAATGAATTTTGAGACTTAAGTATGCAGTATACGAAACCGACTAACATTAACTAATTGTTTTATGTACGTATTTAACTCATTTTTATTTATTTATTTTCTTTTTGTTTTAACTAATTGTATGCAAATAAGAATAAAAAATGTTAGAAATGTTGTGGAAAGGACATATTCTGACTGTGTATGTGATGAATCTGTGATTCATCACTATTAAAGTTGAAAATAGAGCCTTGTTCCCGAGTATTTAGCAGCATATTTCCCCTTATATTGCATAATTAGCATTCATGCATACATTGATAATATCCGCATTTTAGCATTCATATTTGCATAAAATAAGAAGCCCAATTCACTTGTAAATATTCACCATATTTTACCTATTTGTATATATTTTATACTAACTCTGAATACAATAAAACCAACTCCATAGTGTATATATATATGACTAACATTAATTAAAGAAAAATATCAAAAAAAAATACTAACTTGTAAAATTGACCAATAAAACCCCAATCCAAGTTTGACACTCGGAGCTTTAAAATACGCATATCTCTCTCATACAGTGTCTGATTTAGGTCTACTCACTTTGAAAGTAATATACATTCAAAGACCTTCGAAACAAGACTAATTTCATTAAAATCGAAGCTCATATGCAAAACTTGGATTTTGGGTCCCTTTTGTATATTGTACATATTGACCGTTTTGCCCTTCATTTTATCTTTTTATTGTCTTAATTATTAAAAATCCAAAAAAATTAGATTAAGTTGTAAATATTCTTTTTATATTTTTTCTAACTTTATTTTGATTTTTCTCTTAATTAAAAATGACAAAAAATTAGAAAAGATAAAATGTGGTATTATATATATAAAGTACCACCCAAAAATACATTTGTACAGATGACTTTTTTTGATTTTTGACCCTTCACGAAAGTTGTAGATCTCGTCGAGACGAGGGACTATCGTGTTGACCACTTTTTGATTCAACCCCTTTTGTTATTCCTTTTTGAATTTTCTTTGCATTTAGTTGTGGATTTTTCTTGAAGCGACACGTGGCAGCTCCTGGAGCCGCCAAGTGTCGGCTCCTCATTCACCCACTTATGCCACCTCCCTCCTTCATCCTGGGCCGTTAGATGAAACGATATCTCATCAACGGCCCAATCTCTTCTCTTCTCTCTTTCTCTCTCTCTCTCTCTCCAAACTCTTTCTTCAACCTCCCGTTACTTACGGGAGAAGTTGCCCCCACCTTCTGCACCTTCCCTCTCAATCTCCCTCCTCTGCCGACTATGTGCGCCACATAACCACTTTGCCATCCCCTTGTTCTGCTGCTCTCGTGCACTTCACCAACTCCAGGCATCTCCGCCACATGCGACCACCACCTCCACTCCTCCCCACGAGCTCCACCTTCTCCATTAGCCACTCCTCCTCACGTGGGCTTTAAAAGGCCGACTACCTCCAACAGCTTCCCTATCCGCCATCACGGAGAGAATCCCCAAGCTCCCACCTTCAATTTGGTGACAGCAATTTAATGGAACAACGAGCGAAGATAGAGGTTCACCTCCGGCGAGATGCACGACCCTCCACCGCCATGCTGCAGCCTGCTCCGTGAGCTGCACGAGCTCAGGACCGCCTACCGTCCTTCAAGCGACGACTAGGAGCACTACATTGCGTTCCATTCCCCAGGTAGACTCCTCCACATCCCTTCCAATCTTATTCTTATTTTTCTTGCTTTTTCTTCCATTTTATTCGCCGTCCACAATCCTCCTCACGCTCCGCCAACCATCCTCCGAGCCCCGCGAGGGAGCTCTGATCCTTGCGCCATACTTCATTCACTCCGACGAAGCACCCCACCTCACGTCGACGCTGGCTCTGCCACCTTGGCGGAGCTCGATCACCGGACCCCCACTTCACCCCTCAGGCCTCGCACCTCATTCACGACCACTCCACATACACGTTGCACGCCTTGGTATTCCACTAACCCCCTGCAGGTTCTTCTACTTCGACTGGTCGGAACTTCATCAGAGCTTCCCTCGAGCTTCTCCGCCACTGCTCTACAGAGCCATCCAGCCGTTCCTGAGATCGTCGGAGGATCCCTGATGCCTCCACGAGACTTCCCAGCTACTTGGGAACCTCCGGCGAGCTTCGCTAGCGATCAGAGGAAGAGGCGCAGCTCGAGCACGATCACCGGAGCCCAGCCATCTCCATCGAAGGAGGCGGAGGACCGTTGGGCACGAAGCCCAGCAGCCGTCCAATCCCCTTGATCGGACGGTTCGGAGCCATCCACGTCGCCATCAGCCACAACCGTCGGATCAAGAGGATCCCATGCTCCAGAGCACGCCACGTCACCACTTCCCCCGTGCTCCAGATGTTGTTGGATCAATCTAGATCCAACGGTCATTGGTCGTCCATGCCTTCGTCTCAGGAGCGAACTACCGCCGTTGATCTTCATTAGATCTAACGGATCCAGTCGCGCCACACCTCAGCTTCCACTAACCGTTGGATCTTCACTTGATCCACGGTCCACATCGAGCCACGTCGCCCGATCCGAGCCTCTTCCCCGACCATCAGGCTCGGATCCCCCGAAGCTACTCCGAGCCAAGTCCGAGCTTCGATCCAAGCCTCCGAAGTCCACAGAGCCTACACCCCCACGTGATCTGTGCGTGCGGCCTGGGTAATTTATAGCGAGGCCCCTAGAGGTTTTCATATTTGCATTCTAGTCCCTACTAGGAGCCCCCACGTGAGGAGCACGTGTTCTGTGGGAAATTTGCATCCACCCCATCAACATTATAGGTAATTGCATATACGTCCCTGTCAGCACGTTTTATTTTTATCAATTTTATTTCCTATAATTGCATTTAGGCCCATGTCTTTGTACGCATCTTTAGGCATTCAGTTTAAATCATTTTTCAAGTTTGAAAATTGCATTGTGTAGCTTAATTTGTCATCTTTCATATGTGACATTTGGCACATTTTTGTAAGAATAATTGATTTTATTATTAATTAATTGGTGGAATTTTCTCATATTTTGCCCATTCATGCCTTTTAATTTGTAGTAATTTCTATGTGACTCCAAAAATCACCAAAAATTCATATTAGACCTAGGATAATTAAGTTCACATTGTGTAAAAAAATCATCTCATTTGCACGCACCTCGAGGCCTGAATAATTCATTTAGTGATTTCCTTAATTAGTTTTTAATAGGTCCATTTCACATAGAAATTTAGGTTTATTAATTTTCCTGGATTCTTCACACTTAGGCCTATCTAGGATAATTTTTATTTCTAAAAATATTGTGATTTTGTAATTATTAAAATTAATTTAGTCAAAATCACCTTGCATTCATTTATAATTCACAAGTAAATTCATTTAGTGTTAGAAAAATCCAAAAAATAGAGTAGCTTAATTTCATTGCATTTCATCATCTGGCCAAGTTTCGTAATTTTTGGACTTGATTTGATCACTTATTTGAATTAACTTGTAAGCTGGCTCGATTGTGCATGTGCCTTTTCTTTCTTGCATAAAATATATTGAAAAAGACCAAAAAAATATCCCCTGAAAATCAAACCTTGGAACTAGCTTAAAATGTACCTAAGGAGACAGCTGCCTCCCTGAGTTCGACATTGGGCTTGCCAAAGTAAAAAAATTTGCCGCTTGAAATTAATTGATCTTAAATTGAAAGTAGTTTTTGATTAGCTCTTATTATCCGACTGCAACGAACAATACAATAATTAATTTGACCATTATATTGATTAAATTAATAAGGGTAGTAAGATGTTGTTCAGTATGTTATGAGAAATTCAGCTGAAAATAGTCCATAATTCTAGTTCTTTCTAACTTTGTCTTGATTATTAAAATATTACAAAATCGTATTCAAGTTTCATTCTATCATTCATTATTTTCATTAATTTTAATATGCATGCATATATTGCAGAAAATCAAAGAAAAAATTGAAAATTAAAATATAATGGTATTTTATATTGTAAATGTCACCATAAAATTACATATCTTTCATATTTGAATCAGTTTGCATTTGAGTCCCTCACAAACTTTGTAGATATGTGAACGATCTATAAAATTTTGTCATGTATGTATTAGTGTCGATTTCACATTTAAATGCATTTGTCTTTGTGTTTTCATAGCACAATCAAACTTTTTCCAGCACTTCGTGTACATGTCGTTGATTCATTTGCTCCCACACACACTCAACCACCAAGTCATCCAATCATATCACAACTTTTGTTGACTTTGCAGTCAACAAGTCCTCTCACCCTCTCTTTGTAGCCAACTGCATGTGACCAACTCCAAATCCTCATATCCCTCCATCCCTTTTAGCAAAACAAAAACCCCATCTCCGTTTGCAACAAACCAAAACCCAACTCCCACTTTCCCCATCTCCTACCCAATTCCATCACTTGAAACCCTAAATATACCTTACATGCTGATGAATCTCCATTTCATCACCTTTATTCTATCATTTTGGCCTTAAAAACTCTAGTAAATGCCTGTAAATACCATTAATTTAGGCATTTTAGAATCCATGCATCTGTATACAAAATGTGCATAAAATACTATTTTTAAAGATAAAATTATAGAATAAAGAAAAGAAAAGAAAAACAATAGAACATTGAAAATATTTTATGACCCGAAACCCCGAGACCTAGGCATCTTGATGACTAAGTCGACAAGGAATAAAGTAGGGGGAGATAAGGGCCAAAATCACTGTAAAATCCCTAATTATTTAATTCATTCTTAGTCATTTTTGGGGCCTACACTTTTTATATTTCAAACAAATAAACTTTGTACATAAAAGTTATAGATAATAAAATATAGGAAAATACAAAATTTATTTCATACAAAAATAATACATAGATAAAAAGATATGATCTAAATAAGATTCCAAAATCCAAACTTCCCATACCCATATCTCTTAAATAAAAACTAAAAAAATCAAAATCACCTTTAATTGAATATAATTTTTAATAAGCTATTTAATGAAGTTGGTTTTATATTTTTTGGAGTTATCGATTTGAAAATTAGGTTTTAGACCCCTATTGTATACTTGTACCAACTAAAATATTCATTTTATATATTATTCATTATTTTTATAACTTTATATTTTTATAATTTTGTAAATATTATTTATAATATATGTATATATTTAAACAGGAATAAAACACTAAATAAAATACTAAGATAAAATACTTAAAGACAATACACATGTAAAATACCAATAAGTATACCTATACAATTACTACTATTTATTTAAGTATATATAATACATCAAAAAAATAAAATAAAAATATATTTAAATGTATAAAAATAAGTTATAAATTTATAAAATAAGAAACTAAATTAATAAAATTAAAAATACCAAAATAAAAATAAAATACTGAAATACACAGATAAATATGCCTATATATATAGCCCTCAAAAAGTAACTTGTAAATTCTAGACCTCTAAAAAATTAATAAAAATCATAATAAAATATTTTAGAAAATAATAAATATTTTTCATTTTATAACCTAAAATTAATAAAATAATTAGTAATTTAATCGAATTTAAAATATTTTTTGTAGGATTCTTTCTGGTTGGTCCACGTGGACCAACCAGAGCATCCCGTTCATTGACCTTGGTCAACTCTCTGATAGAGGTATGTTCCATGTCAGGCCTTGTTTTTTTTTCCGATTTCACGGATTTTTCGAGGCCATTCCTTACATCATTTTGCAATACTCTCTTCATGACTTTTCTTCCCCGTTAATTGATGATTCATGCCCATAGCTCTCCTTGGGCTCTAAATCATTGATTCATTCGATCCTCATCGTTTCTTAAAGCCACTCGTCAACATACAAAAATCCCCCACCTTCCATTCGAAGTTTGATCCCTCTTCCGCCACTTTGCCCAAGATCTAAGTTTTTCCCCGGCTTCCTGGTGACAACAGGAGGTCATTACGGAGCTTTTCTTGGTGTGCGGCATCAAATCGAGGACGGTCCAAGCTCGTCGGAGTTGCTTCATCGGAGCGTGCTTCCGACGGGTCCTCAGTGCATTTTTCATCCCTTTCTCTGCTCATTTGAATGCCCTCGAGCACAGTAATATAGTTCGGTCCTTTTATAGCCTCAGATCTCGTCTGATTACGGAGAAATCCCAAAAATTTCTTGCTCGCTGGAACCTCGGTTCCGCCGCTTCCTCCCAACCACCTCTGTCATCCGTCGACTAAACCAGCACCTCCACCGTCTCCCTCATCGCTCTCTAATCATCCGACCACCTCCATTCACCTTGCTCTCGCAAAGAGCAAGAACGTCGCCTCTTCTTCTCCGCTACTCGTCGGAGAGGCTCCTCCTAGCCACCCCCTCGCCCATTCCCCTTCTGGAGTTCAGCCAAGCTCCGCCCTTGTTCTTGCGACTAACCCCTATGCAGGAATGAAGCTCAATGAGCACCTGGAGGCAATTTTGAAGGACGCCCGAGGTTCCTGAATCTCTTGAGCTTCGTCGACTTCGTGGGCGACCTCCGGTTAATGCCAGGGACTTTTGTATTGTCAGCCATCTAAGTAACCTTCCAGGGATCTTTTGGAGCCATCCGTGAAGCTTCAGGCCAGCAGAGGTGCGCGTAGAGCCAAATCCAGGACTGTTCTTCCCCAGTTCATCCTCCATCATCGATGACTGCACGATCCGGCCATGTTCATCATGAGGAGCAGCTGCCGTTAGATCAACTCTAGCATCAACCATCAGATCTACCAGGGCCATCTAATCGCGATTGTTGAAACACGAACCGTCATCGGGCCACCGAAGCGTGACATGTGGTAAGTCAATGAAGATCTTTCGTTCGTCTCCGCCTTTAGTTGGGGTAGTTTGCATTTAACCCGAGCGTTTTTGTAATTTATTAATTAGACCTGAAACTTTCCTCTACCTCTTAGATGTTTTCGTATATTTTGCACTAAGGTCCCCATACTTAATTTATTCGCATTTAGGTCCTTAGTCCAGTCAGCTGACAAGCTTTGGGTATACTGTAACCACACCCTCGCGGGTTTTAGTTATTTTTTTTAGTCGGTCATTTTGAATATTATAGATAATATTTTTAGTAAAAATTGCAGATATCCCTTGGATTTTTGAGAATTACATTTTCAGTCCCTGTTAGGGGCGCACGTGATTAGGCATGTGATTTTGGTATTTTTTGCAACGAGGACCTCACGGTTTTGCATATTTAATATTAGTCCTGTAATTTTATTATTATTTATAAATTTTTTGGTGAAATTACACTTTGTCCCCCAGATTTTCTGATATACAAAAATGCCCTTGCTAGGAGTGTTGTTTCTCTTTGTTTCTAGTATTTATTTCATACATCTATGTTGCTCTAAAAAATCCCCCCAAAAAATCATTGTGTTCCTATTGCATTGCTCTTTCACTCATATTTTTTATTTTGCATTATGAGTCTTTTTATTGTTTATAAAAAATCAAAAACTTGCATTTCCATCCCTGTTTGCAAAAGAAAATACATAAAAATTATAAAAACCTTTTGAAAAATTACCAGAAAATTATTTTGTGTATTTATGTGTTTTTGACCTTCAGACCAAAAATCATTAAAAATATAAAAGAAAACTAAAAAAAAGAGAAAAACTCTAAAAACCTTTAGAAAAATTTATAAATTCATAAAAAAATCCAAAAATTCTATTTGTTGTTCTTAATTTTCTTTGTTTTATTATCTTTATTTTAAAATTAATTTGAAGAATTTTTGACCCTGTTTGATATTTTATATCTCCAATTTAATTTCAGGTATTTATTTTAAGCCTGTTTTAGATATTTTTGACTCTAAAAGTCTGTTAAAATTGGAAAAATTTCTTAAAAAATCACAAAAATAGTAAACAATTTTTAAAAATCCAAAAATATTTTATTTTCTTGTTTGATTATTTTTGTTAATTTTTATTGCAACCCTAGATTACATTGTATATAAATCTTATATATGGCTTATTATATATTTTAAAAGAAAAAGAATAAAAAAATATAAAATATAAAAAGAAAATATAAAATCAAAAAAATAAAAATCAAATTACAAAATTAAAAAAAATCAGAATAAAATAATAAAATTAAAAATTAGAACCCACAAAATTGCAACTTGGCTAAGTGTTTGTAGAGGTAATTGGTGCTTTTAATTCTATCTAGCCTACTCTATTCCTTTGCTTCCTGTGTTCAACCCCTACTTGTTTACCAATATACATTCTTAGTAGGATATAATAAATTTCAACTCTTTCTCTTAATAGCTTAAATTACTTGTGTGGGTTAATTGTTGAACGACGAGAGGATTTGAGTAGTCACCTCAGCGACAGTGAGCCTGATTTGTCAGGCCATTACTTAGCGAATCCCATTTTCTTGTTTTTCAAATGGTGTCATTGCCGGGGAGCATCAACTCGTAGAGTAGATTTTATCTCTTCACCTGCTTAGCCATTTTTTATTATCTCTCTTTGCTTGATCATAAATTTTGAACTGTCTGGCATCTTTTCTCTTGCCTTCTTGTGAGGGACCGCGGACCGAGGAGGATCGCTTAGGTGATTTTATGCAGCCTTGGGATGAGGAGCTGGCTATTCTGACCTAGCCAGCAAGAGAGAGAAGGAGGCTCTTGAGAGAGAGAGAGAGAGGATAGTTTAGGATTTTTGCTTTTTGGTGAGAGAGAGATTTAGTTGACTATTAATTTGTAATAATACATGTACTATTGGACTTCGGACATTCGGGCACAAGTTCCAAGTGTTTGTTCACTTGGGGGCTCACCACAGATTTCTGAGTTTTTATCCCTTCCATTCACTTTATTTCTCGCGACTTGTTTTTTCCGCCCTTTTTCTATTTGTTTTGTGGAATAAGCCCTTAGTTTTTAGGCTTGCTTGATTGTGCAGTCTAAGGCCAAACACTTGACTATTTTGCATGTACCTATAGTCTTCATGTTTGGACTTAGAAATTAATTAATTGCTAAAGTACTTAGTCTCGAAACCATGTGCCGCTAGAGGTCGTATATAGCGCTTGCAGGATCCGTTGTAGCGGGAACCGATCGACATTAGAGATCAGACTTAGGATTCATTCTGAGTACTTAGCATTTGGTTCTTCACGTGT
This sequence comes from Ottelia alismoides, assembly GCA_037367405.1. NCBI lineage: Eukaryota > Viridiplantae > Streptophyta > Magnoliopsida > Alismatales > Hydrocharitaceae > Ottelia > Ottelia alismoides. Next base: position 45,090 of record JAZKJV010011439.1, read on the forward strand.
AGCAGTTGCCTACTTAGGACGACGTGTGCATATCGACATTTAGTATAGGTTTATAAATTCATGTTTTGCATCCCACATGGAGAGAGCTGGGAGGCACTGTAAGTCTTCTAACTGGGAATTCATCATTTAAGCACTAAGGTGAGATTTCCATCTTAGTGTTGCATTGCATTGCTTTTTCGACCTTCTAACTCTGTATTTGGATCAAATAGGAATCAAAGAAAATACCAAAAACGTTAGACACATGTATCGAATCTACTCAAAGAAAGTGATAACACAAAAAAAATTAAAAAAGGGTCTGCTAAAAATACTTGACCTAAATAAAACTGATTAATTGAACTCATTACCTTGGGTGAGCAAAGCCCTTATTTGTTTTCAGGTTGCATAGGAAGGTCTCCTTCTGATGACACACTAACGCAACTTGGGTTAAGGAATATCTAGGGTAGTTGCGACCCGAATCGCAAGGCACGATCAATAAGAAAAATCAGAGACCACCAATAAAATCAAACAAGCATGAAAACAAGGCAAGCGATCTTGCTATTTATTTAACCCGGTATAGCCACCAGGGTCGAACACAAGGAGCATGGGAAAAATCCTACGAAGTAGTCAAGTAATCCAAAAAGAAATCAAAATGTTTGGGGTGATTTTTTAATTTTCAATATTTTATATTTTCTATTAAGAAAATGAATAAGAAAATAAAAGCGAACACAACACAACAATTTTTATTAAGGTATAAAAGGCTCAAAAATTCAAAATAATTTTTTTTTGTTTTTAGAATATTCAATTGTTTTTGGGTATATTTTGGACTTTTCTGATTTTAATAAGATTTTATAAAAATAAAAGAAAAACAAAAATAGCAAACAGTGTACCGCTTGGATGAAGAGGCAAATTAAAAATATCTAAAATGCCTCTAAAATCCTGGCAGCAATTTTTTGTGAAAGTAAAAAAATAAAATCTACCTACGAAATTGAAAACACATTTTTTTGATTTTTAGAGAATTTTTAATGATTTTTATAAGGTTTTTAGTATTTTATAATTATTAGGTGTTTTATAAATGATAATAGAATGAAAATGGTATATAAATTAAAACAATGCAAAATAAGCACTCACAAATATTTTTGGAATTTTTAGAGGTATTTTCCTATTTTTATGGGTTTTCTAAATTAGATAGAGGCAATTTTTAGGGTTTTTGATTTTTAGAAAATAGCAAATAAAATCAAAATGCATCTAAAAAATTCTCAAAAATATTACAAAGTAGAAGGCGCTATTAGTAATTTTTTGGAAAGTTTTGGAGTAGTTTTGATATTTGTTTAATTAAAAATGCAACACAGAGTTCGTAGGAACCTAAATGCAAATTATTTAAGTTTATGTACTAAATGATAACACACATACAAAGCCCAGGGGAAAACAACAATTTGTCCAATAAAATACGCACATGCGTCAAATACACACTCACAGGGGCATATTTGCAATTTCAGAAAACATCCATTCAAATGATAACATCAAACAAGTTAGGGGCTGATACTGCAAAAATACCAAAGTGCATGCGACGAAGCACGTGTCTCCAGACATGGGTGATTAAAGTGCAAATAACAGAAACTACAGGGAGTAAAATGCAAATAAGTTAAACTACAAATTTATTTTACAGGCTAAAATGTAAACTAAGATAAATGCAGGGTAAAAAGGGAAAGATACCCTTGCAGCATATGAGGCACGCATGGGGTAGACGCGTGTCGGCCATTGGAGACGGGCGTGGATGTGCGGCTCTGATGGTGTTAGGCGTCATATCTGACGATGCTAGAACAGTCGGGGACATGGGGCGCACATGACCGTCAGATCTGACATCTAACGGTCTGACAAGGCGGCTGGATGGATGGTTCTGATATGATCTGGAAGGTCCCGGTCGATCCAACAGGGCAGAGTGTGTCTGGAAGAACAGGAGCCAGGCGAACTTCACCGGAGCAAGGGAAGAGATCCCCAGCCCTGATGGACGATCGGAGGGCACATGCGTGATGGCGAGACGCTTCCGCATCGACAAGATGACTCGGATGGATGCTCCAACGACTGGATAGGTGTGTCGACGGCGAAGACCTGGAACTGCTCCGACGAGCCCTGGTGAGGATGGAAAGAGGGCTCCCAATGCACGAAACAACCTGCAGAGGATAGCTCTGACTTGGAGCTATGCTCCGGTCTGAATTATTTGGGCTAAAAAGGAAAGAAGCGATGTGGGGTGGACGTTTGTCTCCGACGAAGGCGATGAAAGGAGACCTCGAGACTAATCTTGGCTAGATAGGCTAAGATCAGGGTGATCATGATGCGGAGCTAGATGGAGGGCAAATATGCGATGATATCAGAGCGGCTAGGATGGGGGAACAGAGCTCCGACCGGCTAGTCGGAGCAAACGAAGGTGCGGCGGCGCTGAGATGAAAGGTTGGATCGAAATGACAAACACGAGGGGGTAAAAGGCTCACCTGAAGATCTGGATTGACTCCTGAGCTCCAGGTGAAGGTGGTCGTCGGGGTGATGGCCTCGACCGAGTGGCGGAAGGCAAGGGAGGCTACTCGCGGCGGATCTCTGGCCACGATGGTTGAGCTACGGCGTCGCTGCACCAAATCAAACATCAGGCGACGCTCCAGACGGTTGTCAATCTGCTGGAGGTGGCTAGGGTATCAAGAGGGAGCGAGGCATGAGCTGCTGGGCTGGGGAAGAGGATGAGACAATTTATAGGGCTCCCAGGTGGCTGGAAAGAATGGGCAAGGGTGTGCGCTAAGAAAGATCCGTGCCTCCCGAGGGATCCACGAGGGTCTTGGATCCATGGAGAGGGCACGGGCGAAAATTCAGGGCGATATGACGCACGACCTTCCCAGGAAAATAGGGAGAAGGAGGTCCAGCCACGCAGTCGGGTCGGGTCAAGATCTGGAAGAGGGGGTTGACCCAGGTCAACATGCACACGTGGACCAATCAGAAGCGACGCAGGAAGAGGACAAAAACCGCTACATGACAAAATAGCAATGAAAATAAAAGATAAATAAATTAAAAATAGTAAATGAATTTAAATTAAAAAATGAATGAAATAAAAAATGTTCACTTTTTTTCAAGGATATTTTTATGTGATTTTTATTTTTTTGAAAAAAATTAGTTTATATACAATATAGAGTATTATATACATGTATATTATACTTATGTTTTTTGTATAATTATTTTAAATTTACTATTTTTACAAGAATACCTCAATTTTATATTTTATTTATTTACAATATAATTTTTGGAGTATAAAACAATTTTGTTTTATTTTTATTATTTATTTACAGGTATAAAATAAATAGATAAGGGAATCTATATACATGTACTATGTACAAGTGAGAGGGAGTTTTTTTTCAATTTTATTTTAATTTTAAAAATATATAAGGAGGTAAAAACATAATTTTAATTTATTTTGGAAAAAAATAATTTACTAATTTATTCATTTATACCCATGATATGTACAATATAGAGTAGGTCCTATCTCTCTCTACTTATTTTATTTGGCGATCAGGCCAATGCTTGGCCCTCTCTTGGGGTTCGGGTCACTCTGTATTTATTCTAAATACCTCCTTCCTTTTTCTTTTTCTTTTTCTTTTTCTTTATTCTTTTATTTTTTCACAAATACATGCCAATTATGTTATTAACACATGCATGCATATTGATAAGTTATTCTATTTACACCTCTTTACATGATGCTTTGCCAAGATAATTAGCTAAAATAAAAGAATAAAGAGTGATGAACAAGGATTCATCACCCCCCAATACTTTACTTTTGCTAGTCCCTTAGCAAACACTTATTTGAAAAGGAAGTGAAAAGAGAAAGAAAAGAAAAAGAAGGAGAATCAAGGTTGATTATTAAAATTGTCTTCATTAAATTGGAGTATGGAGCTCAGTCAGACCTTTGGATTATTAGTTTGTCGGAACCTTATTTGGACCTAGGTTTAAAACTCAACAGCCTCTAAGTTTCACCAATCTATGGTCAAGACTCCTCAATAATCCAGATCAGAGCATGTCTACATACACAAACTCTAATGACCATGAATCTTTTCTTGTACTGTGTAAGTGATGTGTAGCTCCCCACCTCAGAAATGGCAAAGTAACAGCCCCCCTCAACAAGGTAACTCTAATGCCCTAGTCTGGTAGCTCTTTCCTTGAGGAGCGGGGTATTCCCTTCTAAGTTCATGTTCAACCGGCTCAAGAAGAGGAGGAAGAAGAGAATGGACCAGGACCAGTGTAGTCATGTATCCCTAGGAGCCCAACCAGTGTAGCTAAGTCTCCCTGCTGCAAGCTTCATGAGATGAGAATGGGTAACATAAGCTTTGCTTTATTTGGATATATACACCCCAGTGGGTATTTCATTTTCTATCAGACCCACCATTTTTGGAGTTTTTCTTTCTTTGGCACACATTTTATTCGATGTGCATATGTACAACATATCTATATGGTGTAGCATATATACATAAGGAGTTTTTCCTCTTGAGCCAGTAGACTATCCCTTTTTTGAAGCATTATTGCAACCCACAACTCTTGTCTTTAGACTTCAATGCCACCATACCAAGTTGAGACACACTTCCTCCACTAAAAGAAGACGAGAGGTTCCGCCTAGAAGTACTACCCTCATATTCTACCCCAAGCCAAAGAAGACTGCCTCCTCACCAGTGGTAGTGCTCCATCACCTGGAGGTGCTCCGCCACCTCAAATGAATATTGGATTGAATCCTTCACACGTACATGTACCTGCAAAGGTGATCTCCACTCAAAGAAGTACCCTCGGCCATTGTTATTAGTAGTTGTCAGGGTTGTAAAAGTCGCCCGACTGGCCCGATTAGTAGGTTTGACTAGTCTAATCAGTGGGGTGGCTGATCGAGTACCGACTAATTCTGACTAAGTACACTAGTCGGTCAATTTTTTGCATGGAGATACCATATTCTGATGTGTTTTGCTTTTTTTATAAGCAAACTTATTATAATATGCTCAGTGTTTTATTTTAATTCAATTTCCTTTTTCTTTTATTATAATAGTACAAAAATGTAAAAAACTATGTAAATATATGTATAAAAATGAGTTATATATTTAAAATAATCATAAAATTCAAAGCCGATTAAAGTTCGACTAAATCCGATTAGTCGTCCGACTGCCGATTAATCCTTAGTCAGTGACCCAGCCGACCGAGTATCGACTACCGACTTTTACAACCTTGGTAGCTGTAAACGACAGAAGCAGCGGCAGGGCACTCTAGTGATCTCCGGTGGAAATGGGAGAGGTGATCTTTCATAATCATGCTTCGATCAGCAGGATGCAGGGGGGTCAAGGTGCGTACGAAGGGTGAGGGTGAATCGGGGAGCGATCAATGCAGTTGGGATGGTCGATGGATATCTGGTGGCGATGGCTGGATCTAAGTAATGAACGGTGGAGGAAATGGCTAAATCGAAGGAAGAACGTGATACCTGGGTGAGATATGGTGAACGGTGAAGTACGGCGGAGGTGGTGGTCGGGTCGTAGCCTCGATTCCGCGGCGTAGAGAAAAAGAGGTTGGTCGTGGTGGAGTGCTCCTACCATGAGGGGAGCTGTGTCGATCAGGCACCTACCCGCGATCTATACGAAGGCCAAAGGATTCTTTCACAACCTAGACACTCAAATGTAAGAGAGGAGGCATGAGGGACGAGCTACCCGTATTGGAGGCGGAGATGAAGACTTTATAGGATGCCTCCAGGGTCTAGAGAGGTTGAAGGCTCATGTGAAACCCTAGGAGGATGTGGCTCTACCTAGGGATCCACGAGGATCGTGGATCCTAGGACAAGAATCGGGCACAAAAATAAAGGGAAACAATGGTCGGACCCAGGCTGGGGAAATGGAAGAAAACGGGTTCGGCGAATCCCAACCAGGTCTAGACCATGAAAGGGGAAGGGTTGACCTGAATCAATGGACCCGAGCCGACCAATCAGAAAAATCAGATTTAAAAAAATAAAGAATGATGCATATAAATGAGTAAATGAATTTAAAATAAAAAATGATTAAAATAAAAATGTTAATTATTATTCAAGCTAATTTTTTGTGGTTTTTAGTTATTTTTATGAAATTATATATGCAATATTTATAGTATAGAGTATTATGTACATGTATAGTATACCTATATATTTTATTCTTTTATTTTTATTTTATTATTTTTACACAAATATCACTTATTTTATATTTTAATTATTTACAACAATAATTAAAAGAGTATAAAAGATTTTTTTACTTTTACAAAAAAAAAGGTGTTAAATAAATAGGTGTTATATACAATATATACAAGTGTGGTTGGTATGCAATTAATTTTTGATTTTATTTTTAATTTATTTTGTGTTTTCTAATTTTTATTTTATTTTTATTTTATTGTTAAGAGTATGTATGATGAATCTACGATTCTCCTTCTTTATTCTTTTATTTTAGCTCTTTTTTTTGCAAAATCACCTGTAAATACTTGTAAACACAATAACTTAGCATTTTGCATGACTTTGTTAATAATGCATAATTAATACCTATTTCTCAAAAATAAAAGAATAAAGAGAAAAGAAAAAGAAGGATGTACTTAGAATAAATACAGAGTGACTTGATATCCCAAAAGAAGGTCAAAGTTTGACCTGGTCGCAAAAGAAAATAAGTAGAGAGAGATAAGGGTGCACTATGTATTGTACATATCACATTTACTTGTACAAAGTATATATTTATTTATTTATGATAAAATAAAAATATTTCATTCTTTTACACACTTGTATATAGCCTTAGAAATAATATAAAAATAAAAAAAATAAAAAAAATAAAAATAAAAATAAAACAATCAATTCCTTGTACATATGTATATAGTACAATACCTATTTATTTTACACCCTTAAATAATTTAAAAAAATTAAATAAAAATCATTTTGTATTGGGATTTTTACCTGGCAAACCCTATAAACTTTGCCAATCACCTCCATGACCTTTGAAACAACCTAATTCCTCCCTCGACCCTGTAAACCTGCCAACTCTTACCCCATGAACCCTCCGGGTCATATGTTTTAAGCATGTGGGGGTTCTTCAGGTAATTTATAGGGTCGATGGAGTAATTACGTTATGCAAAAGGTCGTAGAGGCATTTTAAAATGTTTATAGAGTCTGCTGGATAAAAATCCCTTTGTATTCTGTAAATTATTTTATAAATAAATAAATAAATATTTTTTGCTAAATCAATAAAATAAAAATATTTGTACGTAATACATAGGTATATTGTACCTGTATAGAATATTATACACTATATATAACATATTTTTATTTTTCATAAAAATAATTAAAAATTAAAGAAAATAGTTTACAAAGTAATAAACATTTTTTATTTTATTCATTTTTATTATGAAATCATTTATTATTCTATTTATAATTATTTTTATTATTCTTTTTGTTTTGTCTTCTAGCCTATTTTGTCTTCTTCCTAGCCCGCTTCTGATTGGTACACCTTGGTTTCGTTGACCAAGGTCAACCGATCCCCCTCCTGCTTCTCTTTCTTGGATCGGGTTTTATCCGATCTTCCCCTATTTTTCTCAACACGATGTGACTACTTTCCCCTTCGATTAAAAGCCCCGATTAGATGGCATAAATCCCCAATCCATGCTTGGTCCTCATGTCCAAGATCCGCGCCTCAATTCATGCATTTTCATTCGATTCTTCTCAAACCTGGGAGTCTCTAAAATCCCCTGCACCCTCCTTCTTTTCGGGCATCTTTGGTTGCTCCACCATCTTGTTATGCCCAACCTCCCTTTTTCAGAGTAAAAGTCAAGAGAGGGAGCGGTTGTGGGTTACATTCTGAGCGGAGTGCCCTAGGTCCGGTGGTATCTCCGCCATGCTCTGCCTCAAAGGTGAGCTCAGTCTCTTGCACCATCAAGTCATCGAGGCCATGACCCCCGGAGGTCCCTAACCTGCAGACTACACGATTGCATCAACCAGGTACTTTAGTTTCTAAGATTTTATGCGCTTGATTCGTGCTTTTGGTCTGTAGTAGATCCAGATCCCCAACTCCGGTCACCTCAGTCGGGGCTCCATTCCGCAGTTTTAAGCTTTCGTCCACCTTCACCTGACCTCCCGTCACCTTATCTACTCATCCTTTCCCATTGTTTCTCTTAGGAACAAGCCACTGACCCTCCTCCTCCGTCGCCTTATCGGAGGGTTACACACCGACCCATTTGCCCTATTTTTCGTTGTTTAATGGGTCGAGGCATTTTTCCCTCGACCCAGCGTGTTCTTTAGCAGGAAATAGAGCCAAGGACTTTGTCTGGAGGCCCAAGCAAAGAGGAGAACACGCCCCAGGTTGCTCCAAGTCACTGTGCCTCTCTTGGACCTTCTGCTTTGTCTTGGACCCTTCTGAGCACCTCCACCACTGCGGACCGACCACAGCCATCGTTCTCCCATCCGAGCAGATCTGGGGAATGCCTACGTCATGTGTATTTGCTGATTAAAACTTGCCAAAGGCAAGTTCTTCGCCACTTCGTCCAGGCGTTGCTCCAGCCATTGGATCTGGCCCCCTCCCAGTTCTAATCTCCACCATTCAAGATCGAGGGGTCCGGATCGTTGGATCCATTTGAGGATCACACTAGCACCATCCATCGCTGAAGGGGCATCCGTTGATCCTGACCGTCCATCATAATGGGAGTGCTCTAGACCGTTGGATAGTACATAATAAGGGGTAAATTTCACTTAGGCCACTTGTTGTTTTGTATTTGCTTTCCAGCCCTTTAAATATATGTCGTAGTTTAATTTGTTTTCGATAATTTGCATTTAGGACTTCACATTTTATTTATATGTAGTTCAGTCCGGTTGACTTTACGTTACGTGTGTTCGTGCGTGATTTCAGGGTTATTTGCAATCTTTTCTCCGAACATTCTATCTGTTATGGAATAAATGCCAAGTTTTTACTATTTGCAAATTTACCCTTGTGAGTCTGATTCACATGTTGCAAGTGACTTGATTGGACTATTTGCATCTTTGTCCCTAAGGTTTTGTTGTGTGTTACGTTTTGGTCGACAAACTAAAAATATTTGCAACAAGGTCCCTATTGCACTATTTTAACAACTTGACTTTTATTTAGCATAATAAATATTTAATTAATTCTAAAAAATGCCTAAAAATTACTGTTAGCTTATGCTTTGTGGTTTAATTTACTTGCATTTTATATTATTTAAAAATTCAAAAACACCTTAAAAGAGACCATATTTATGTTTCAAATATTATAAAAAATCGAAAATTGTTTAAAAATCTCACAAAATTTTGGTTGTCTTTTTTATTTTTTAACTCCAATATTAATTTTGTTTGAAAAATCTTTATAAAAACTAAAAATCACAAAACAACCAAAAACTTATAAAAAATTTATAAAATCAAAGAAAAATCTAAAAATTGTGTTTTCAATTCTTATGTGTAGCTCTTTATTTATATTTATCATAAAATTGCCATCTCAGACCTTTGGGTACTTTAGTCCTGGTTGTGCACTATTTTGTAATTTTAGCCTTGTTTGATTTTTAAAATTCACAAAAACATTTAAAATTTTTTCAAAAATTACGAAAAATATTTTAAAACCTATAAAATCCAAAAATATTTTTTAATTAATTTTCTGAGCAATTTTATCATTTTGAAAAATCCAAAAAGAGTGTTGTGTGTTGTTTTATATTTTATATTTGTTTTGTTTTATTGAAAATTAAAAATTAAAAATATCATAAACCACTATAAATATTTTTCTTAGATATTTGACTACTTAGTTTTGAATCGTGCTCCTTATGTTCGACCATAGTAGCTATACCATATAAATAAAACTACCTGACCGCTTACATTTGATTGCTTGATTTCTTTAGTGGTTATTTTTTTGGTGACTAGTCTAATCGATTAGGGACAACAGCAACTATTTATTAATTCCACCTTAGCCGAACGGATTTTCCAATCATCAGAAAGGCGCCGTTGTCGGGGAGCACGGCTTAGTAGTCAAATTTCAGTTTTGATTTGTTTTTGTCTATATGCTATAACTATTTTTTGATCTCTCTCTCTGTTTCACTTTTTGTGCGTAGAACCACTCGAGGACGAGTCAGATCGCTTTGGAGGAGACCACATTTGAGGAGGAGCAGTGGAGGAGAGAAGGTAATTACATTAGATAGATATTTTATTTTTGCCAAAAACTATTTATTGTAATATTTAGACTCTGAGAAACTTGGACTCTCTTGGTTGATTCGGGGTCTGTTTCGTCGAGGGTTAGTGCACACGGGGGACCTCACTGCGGCTTTTCCGAGTTTTTTTGTCTTTTATTTTCTATTTGATTCCTGCGAATTTGGCCCTTAGATTTAGGACTTCTACTTAATTGATCTTGTAATTAGCTAAGGACCTAACCCCTTAATTGCTTATCTGTTCCTATAAATCGTAATTGGACTTAGCTAAAATAAACATAAAAAAGTTAGTTGGGATTAGAGACCATGTGCTGAGAGAGGTTGTATACAGTGCTGGCAAGACCCATTGTGATGGGCACCGATCGGCATCAAAGACTGGACTCCGGTCTCTCTTCCTGATAGTTAGCTATTGTTCTTCACGTAATAGAAGTTGCTCTTCTAGGGACATTTTCCTTGTGCATCATATAGGTAGTTTTATTTCAATCTTTATTTTATGCACGGATCACCCTGAATGTAGTGTGTTGGAGCAAGGTACGCATCTCTATCTTTGCATGCATCATTGTATTTGATCACGCATCAGCTTTTCCGTCTTCCTTCCCCCAATTTTATTGGACTTACATAACCAAGGAAATTGAAAAATTCGTTAGGCAATATTTTTATTCAGAAAAATACGTAAATAGCAATAATAAATAAAATTTCGGAATACTAATGCAAACTTGACCAAAAACCAATTTCACCTAAGAATCTTTGTATTGGGGAGAGTCACCCCCTCCTTGTTTGATTTATCTGCAGCGAGAGAGTGACCCGCACACTAGGATAGAGACACACCTGATCTCCCTTTAGACTATCGGGCCTTGTGATTAGTTGTTCTCTAGTGAGGATTTTATTGGACATGCGAGCCCACGGCGAGCCATTATGTAATAAATGTTATTGCAAATATCACTCCTTGATCTGAAATAAAGAATAAATAATTTGCATAATAGGCCCCTTAGTACAATTAGGGTTATGTACCATGGCCATCTTAATGATCTTACAGCTATTGATTCAATTATTGAATCATAGAGGCTGGTGCTTGGATGAATATCTAAAGTTAGATTGAGGACTCATCAAGTACCGTCAAATGATTGTTAGGAGATGATCTCCAGCCTGAGTAGGAGATGGCAATCCTTTCTCACTTGGCTGATATCTGACCGACCTCTTGATGCAGGTCCTCTGCATGGGAATAGAGATTCGGAGGTATCAGATTAGCTAGGTCAAAGAGTTGACTTAACAAGATTGAGATAACTAAAGTCCTATGTCGTAAGCTATCACGATATAGACACCCATCCTTTGACCGGAGATAGATGTATTACTGTATGTATGAGTATGTACGTTTGGTAGATAGGATGATGACCTAATCAAGGTCTATACACCGGCGTGCTGGTGTTCATATAAGGGCATATGAGTAATACGATCTCTCAAAGGGATCATATAGGTTCATTACTGAACCGGAAGTGAGCTCACTCATCAGATATTGGGAAGAATCGAACTCCGTGCACGGTCGTCTTACTTTGGAAGCTTGATTGATTTGTAGGTTTGATATATACTTTTGGAAAGTATATGATCAACAACTGATTATGATATATGCTTTTGGAAAGCATGTGATCGATACCAACTCCCAATAGTCAAATGAGAAACTTAATGATAAAACCCTGAAGGAGAAAACCTAAAAGCGATCTAAAACTTCAAGTTTATTCTGGGTCTTCCAGTATGCAGGATGTACAGGTATTGGGAATACTTGAGGGTGATGTGATCATAAACGATTGTATAACCATGACGCTTCCATTCCGATGGAGTGATGAAACAAGTATGGATTTTAGTGACTCCTCTCATAGAGAAGTAATCTGATCTTAGTCCAAATGTTGGACATTGATCAGAATGTGATTCAGAAGTAATGATAACATTAGATTTGCAGTCTTGATTTAATTAAACATCTATGGAAGATCCGCAAGATCTGGATTTGAAATGTGATCTCAATATCCAAGTCACTATATGTGGAACATTACAACTGTCCTGTCCTTATCTCCATGTATCCGTAGAGAAAGCGCATTATCCTTGTTCATGGATAATTTCATTGTTGATATATGTATCCGAGCATTGAGAAAAATGGATTATTAAATGTGATTTAATTATCATGAATAATATGAATTTTGTTCATATTATAAGGAGAGTTATCTAAGATAATTAAATGTGATTGAATTATCAAAGATCTGAATAATGTGAATGTAATTCATATTATTTGGGCACATGAGAAAAGAGATCCAATATGACTAAATGTGATTTAATTATCGTGGATAAGAATAATGTGGATAGCATTATCCATATTAATCAGATATATTAGAAATGTGATTTTTAATATATTAGAGAGAGCACATTATGATTTATATTTGTTGATTAATTGTTAATATGAATTGGATTCACATTGAATGATTATTGAAAATATAATTACATTTTGTTTTGGGTTGTCAGTGAGATTCACATAATTTCAATGGCTTGATAGAAGTTTTTCACAAAATAATTGTGAATTATTTTTGTGAGAAAAATTTACAGCTATTGTTGTTGTAAATCTTGGAGATATCATGAGATAATGATATCTCATGATATAATGAGATCTCATGAGATAATGAGATCTCATGAGATGATTGGTAGTTATCCCCCTTTTTAGGGGATGAGGTTTGTCTCCTCATTGTCTCCAAGACCAGTCAAAGTGATTTAAATTAGGATTAATTATGTTGACTTATCAATATAAATTAATTCAAATTAAATCAATTGTTGTTGTATTTTTACAACAACATCTTAGACATTGAAAGAAACACAAATCAATCTCAACCATTGATTCTATGTTGTCCATGGATTGAGATCCATGGACTCCCAAAACTCTATATAAGAAGTGGTACCACTTGCTCTTCGAGACACACGTTTTATGACAACAACGAATGCTCTCTTCCTCTCTCTCTCTCTCTACATGTCATGTGCCTCTCTCCCTCTCTCTCTTATGGCCGTCCACCATGGAGCCATTGAGAGAGTCACCATCGCCGCAGCATCGTTAATGCTGTCGGAGTACTTGCTTATGGATCTCTGTCTCGTTTGGTGCGCCTCGCTCGTGAAGAAGATGTCGGATCTCTTGTGACAAGATCAAGAGATTCGCCACTTGTATCATCAACATGGATTGCGAGAAGGACGCGTCTCATCAACGTGCTCGCAAGCGTCTCCTTCGTTGGATCGGATTTGAGACAGAAGGACTCTTCGTTTAGAGACTCGATCGCAACCACGCTTCAAGAGGTAAACCTAATACTTATTTGTGGTTTATATGAAACGATCCAAGAAGTGTTCTTGGATCATGTGGTTTCATCACATTTAAAATTTTAAATTCCACTGCCCGAAGTAACTAGTGTGATAAGTCGGTTCCTACCGCATTAGATGCGATCCACACAATTCCATGATGCGCTTGAGGATCTTCCCATATCCATCAAGTGGTATCAGAGCCAGGTTATAGGTTTTGGATGCGATCCATAAACCTAGGAAGACTTGGTTTCATAAGGATTGTGAAAGCTTTATCGCATTTCAATTTTCACAGCCCTGATTTGTGATAAAATTTAGGCCCTGTTTAAAATGTTTAAAGATGAAACAATGGATAATGTTCTCCACTAATTAAGGAAATAGTAGGATTTTAGTTTGCGTGATTTGGAATCCGATAACTCAAGATATGATCATTTTAATGAACCTGTATCCACTGTTTCGGGTATGGTGAATGATGACGTAATTAAGGAGTTAATTACTATTTTAAAATACCTGGAAATACATGCTAATCATGTAGGTTATTTTTTAAATCAAGTTAGCAAATTATTGAAACTTCTTTTGCTTAATTTGTATTTAAAATGAATGAGATATGCTAATTTTAGTAAGTGAGGGTCACTGCTGAAAATTGCAATCCTAATTATGAACCATGTGATAATCATTTAAGAAACTTGTGAAATTAATGGTTAATTTCCTGGAATAATTATGGATAATCTTTGGAAAATATTTGAATGATAATTGTTCCCTTAAATGGCATTGCCTCAACCAATAAATGATTAGATATAATCTATCACCAATTGGTTACTTGATACACTTTCAACAAATATGTTGCTTGAATAGGTTTGGGAATTTGTCTAGCAAATTTCCTTATAATCAAAATGATTATTATTATTACTATATGGTATAATTTTGGTTGAAAAACCGATGAACATCTCAAATACACAATGATCGATTTGGCATTATCCTTTCTTGAGGTGGATATGGTGTCTAGTCGAGGAGCGTTGGGGTAGCAGGTTGCACCGTATGCAGTCTATCCTACTCCCGTCAGTACTGGCCATGACAGCGGGTAGGGACTCGATAATGCTAGAGAAATCATGGTGTATTTTCTCATTATTAAATTACGAATTAATACATACTTTGAGATAATACCATATATTCAAGTAACAATCAAGTTTGTTGATCGAATTGGACTGATAATTGATTTAATATGATTAATATAATTATATCCAATTAAAACACTCTATTATGAATAGAGTTGTTATTTCCCTTGGAATAATTAACCATAATGAATATGAATCATAATGATTAATTAGAATTTAAATATGTGGTGGAGGATCACATTAGTGACATCCATGGTCTCCCGTCAAGGCGAAGGGTTCCGTCGCCAGATATTGTATGTAGGAGACACCTGTCCGAAGTGACAGCTCATGCATACAATCCATTTGGATCAGTCTCTTCGCTTCTCGAAAGAGTAAGGACGTATACGTAGTAACCCCAATATCAGGTCCTCATAATATTGGGGTGATATTGGATTGCGCATAGCGAGTTGTATTCATGTTGGCAGTTGGTTCAATTAATGACAGATCAACATCACCTTAAGGGTGGTGGGTCGGGGTGTTAAAGACTGAACTGGGAGATGCAAGTTGGACTTGCAAGGCAGAATGTGTTCCCGCTTCTTTTTATCCGAGTTACCGGTTCTCATATTATTGGGATGTGACAAAGATAAGAAAGGAGATCCCAGATCTTATTTGAGATATAATGGTAAGTATATCTTTTACATTGAAAGTGATTAAGGGAATGAACATTCAATATTGACAAGGCAAGACAACTTTGATATAAAAATTCCTAAATCAAATTAAAACATGTATGTATATATATATATATATATATATATATATATATATATATATATATGCAAATTTCTTATTTCAGATAATCCTTCAAAAACCCACTCAATACTATACTCAATAATAACCAGTAAAATGTCATGGATTGGATCCATGATCAAAATATTGTGCTTGCAATTGGACACATATTGTGTGTGGTTGCAATGTGCAAGTTTCCTCATAATAATGAGGAATGGCAATTAAATAAACAATAAGACAACAACCTAGGGTTTGTATGTCTCTATAGTCTTGATCTCTCATCGAATGTACTTTGGAAGTGACATGTCGATGGTTATCGCAATTGTCAAATAATCCTTATAAAATTCTAAGAAGATGTTTTGGCATACATATGTGCTCTTGACATTTAATCATGAATGTCTTGGTTCACTACATTATGCAGAATTGTGGCTCTATAAGAGATGATATATTCAAAATGTTTGAATACCTACCTGAACCTAAGTCTTTAAGAGTTAAGATGTATGTAGATATGATGAGTGTCAACATCCTACTATCTATACTCTAGTCATTCACGAAGCATCATAATGTTCATATTGTATGAATTAAATGAAGCATGTATAAATGTTGAAATACTCTTTTATTGAAATCATTTGAATTCAACATAAGAGATCCTTTGTCTTAAGCAATGGTTGTTTAGAGATGAATGGAGCGCAGTGGAAGCATGGGTCAGACCCAAGTTAGAAGAAAAGTCAAAGAGAGTATTGTACTTCTATGGTTTCCACACATATGACATCCAAAGACTTGTATGAATGCCAATACTGCAATGACTTGAAGTTTTGATAGTATGACTATCAAGTCTATCTAGATCCTTAGAGAAGGACTCGTATAGTGCATCGGAATAATCTACATTTAATCATTGATATTGACTTTCTTATTGGATAAGATCAAAGTCTAATAATTGTATCGCATTCTTCTAATAACACTTGCAATTGGTTGCATATGTTTTAGAAGACTAGAAAATTTGATCTTAAGGTTTAGAAGTCATATACATGGATATTGATGCAATTGTTGCAACAATCTCTATCGGATAGATAGACTTCATTTTTTTAGTGGAAGAGCCCTTAGTCTTAGAGAATGTCTCTACTACCTAGATATTAGAAAATAATCATAGTTTATCTCTAAATGATTGGAAATAGACATCATTTCTGGTATAGACCTATCATAAAGAGTTATGGTGGATATATTTCAGATAGTTCTTTGATATCTGGAGGAGTCTACTAAATTAGAAATTAATGAATGGTTCATTGACATTTCTAATACTAAAAATTAAACCTTAAAAGATCAATATAAGGATGAAGATCATTTGACAATAATCTGACATCAAACCTTGGAAATATGTCTATTGAGTAGATCAAAAGACTTGGAAGAGATGAACTTTAGAATGTCTGAAATCTCAAATCTTACATACTTTTGTTGAATATTGTATTCGAAGTAAAAATGTCAAATGCACCCTTCTCTGGGAATGGTGTTAGATGTCGAGGTATTCAAGATCTCATACATATTGATGCATGTGGATTATCTATATCATAATGAACATTAATGATATGTGATATCATTTGATGATTATTTGTGATATGAGATTTCTTTCCTTCATGATAGAAAGCTTCAAAATGTTCAAAGATTTCACAATTTTAGTTTAGAACCAAAGTTTGAAGGAAGATGAAAATGAATTTGATGTAACCTAGGTAGCAAGTACCTGGTAGATGAATTCAAAGAAATACCTTATGGGGACATGAATGTCATCTCTATCTCAATCCTCCTAATGCACCTAAACTCAATAGAGTTATAGGGAGATACAATTGATCATGTGTGACATTATTTGATCAATGATTAATCTTAGCATAATTATCTCTTAGTTTCTAGGTATATATATCATTACAATGTTCCATGCTAGGAAGTTGGAATCTAGTGCCAGAGAGTGCTACTTCATTAGGAAAATAAAGGATGGTATTGGATACCTACATTATGACCTTGAGATCTTAAAAGATCTCATCTCTAAGGATGTGATTCTTAGAGGATGACTCCCTTGAGAATCAAGATGAAAATGAAGTGAAAGGAACTCATTTAATCTTGAGAAAATAATGAGGCTCCTGAAACGAGAAACTAAAAGACAATTAAAGGTGAAACACTAATACATCTTCAAATGAGTTTGAGGATGGATTCCATGTGTCAGAGAAATCTAACAATGATCGAACTTCATGTGATGAAGCTTCTGAAGATCATGTCATGGAAAGATGGATGTTTGCAATAAAGACTAAAGTAGACTTCATATACAAGTGTTGTATATGGACCTCGAGGATCCACCTATATGGGTAAGACCCGTTAAGGTGTAAATGGATCTTCAAGAGAAAGTGGGAACCTGATGAGAAGGTAGGGACCTTCAATGCACAGCTCATAGCCATTCACTACATAGTGAATAGAAGACATCGCTTGCAATGAGACTTGCTCTCCAGTGACCATGAATAAACTCATCAGATTATTGCTAACTATAGCTACACAACTTGACTTTGACATCTTCAAGATAGAAGTCAAGATTGCATTCCTCCCCAAATATCTCTCCGAGGATATTCACATGAAGTCACCCTGGGCTTCATAGTTGAGGAAAGAAAGCTGTGCAAGCTAAAGAAACTCCATCTATGGACTCGAATAGGCTTCTTGTAGTTGGAATAAGATTTGATGAAATTATAAATGTTATGATTTTAGATGGAATCTTGATGTATCATGTGAAGCTTAGTGGGAGTTCCATTGTGTTCATCGTGCTATATGTAGATGATACCCTAATCATTTGAAATGATATAAGGATAATAATAAGTGTTTTATAGACTGGCTATTCCATACCTTGAGATATGATCTCAAGGATAACTCTTAGAACTTAGTTCTGAAGATGTTCAAGCAAAGAAAAAGGGGGTATTGGAACCGTCACATTAGTAGTACACCTTGGGCATGTTCCATTTTCGGGAAAATTCCAAGAAAGGCTTCCTTCCCTTAAGATATGGTACTGACCTATCTAAAGGTATAGCACCTCAAAGAGTTGAGTAAGTGAATGATAGAACTACGTGTCCTTGTGCATCAGTTAAGAGAAGCTGAGTGTATGCTTGATGTGTACAAAAGTCATATATCTTGCATGTAGTGGGAGTAGTAAATGTTACTAATCTTACTAAGGAAATAAAACACTTGATTGCAGTAATAAAAATATATTCAAAGATGAAAAGTTTTTTGAGATAGTGATCTCAAAGTCTTATCTTCAAGAACTTAAGACTTTATAGATAGTGACCTAAAAGGTCTTGATTGTGGATACCTTAGGAGATAGAGATCTCCGGGAATAAGGGTATTCTGATAAGGATTATGGAAATACTGGTTATAACAATTACTAAGCTACAGTGTCAAGGACACTATAACCGACAAGATTGAGTGTTGGTTGCATAAGATGCAACATTCGCATTGGATGAGAGCACTATTACTAGGGGACATGCAAGTGCCGTAAAAGGACTTGGCATAGTCTGTCGGGAATAGAGTGATTGATCAGCTTACCTAGCTATTTTTCTAAATAGCCTATGATTGTCACATGGGTGCAGGTTTAAATGATTAGCCCATTAATGGCTCTCTGGGCTAGTGGGCGATTGTTGGACATGTGAGCCCACGACGAGCCATTATGTAATAAATGTTATTGCAAATATCACTCCTTGATATGAAATGAAGAATAAATAATTTGCATAATAGGTCCCTTAGTACAATTAGGGTTATGTATCGCGGCCATCTTAATGAACATACAGTTGTTGATTCAATTATTGAATCATAGAGGCTGGTGCTTGGATGAATATCTTAATAGTTATATTGAGGACTCATCAAGTATCGTCAAATGATTGTTAAGAGAGGATCTCTAGCCTGAGTAGGAGATGGCAATCCTTTCTCACTTGGCCGATATCTGACCGACCTCTTGATGCAGATCCTCTGCATGGGAATAGAGATTCAGAGGTGTCATATTAGTTAGGTCAAAGAGTTGACAAGTCCTATGTCGTATGTTGTCACGATATAGGAACCCATCCTCTGACAGGAGATAGATGTATTATTATATCTCTGAGTATGTACATTTGGCAGACCAATAGGTTGATGACCTAATCAAGGTCTATACACCGGCACACTGGTGTGCATATAAGGGCATATGAGTAATACGATCTCAAAGGGATCATACAGGTTCATTACTGAAACGGAAGTCATGATCTCACTCATGACATTTTGGGAGGAATCAAACTCCATGCACGGTCGTCTTGCATTGGAAGCTTGACTGAATTTGTAGGTTTGATATATATATATTTTTGGAAAAGTATATGATCAACACCTGGGTATGATATATGCTTTTGGAAAGCATGTGATCGATACCAACTCCCAATAGTCAAATGAGAAACTTAATGATAAAACCCATAAGGAGACAGCCTAAAAGCGATCTAAAACTTCAGGTTTATTTTGGGTCTTCTAGTATGCATGATGTGCAGGTATTGGGAATACCTGAGGGTGATGTGATCATAAACGATTGTATAACCATGACTCTTCCATTCCGAGGGAATGATGAAACAGGTCTGGATTTTAGTGACTCATCTAATAGAGAAGTAATGTGATCTTAGTCCAAACGTTAGACATTGATCTGAATGTGATTTAGATGTAATGAGAAGATTAGATTTGCGGTCTTGATTTAATCAAACATCTATGGGAGGTCCGCAGATCTGGATTTGAGATGTGATCTCAATATCCAAGTCACTATAGTGGAACAATACAATCGCCCTGTCCTTATCTCCAAGTATCCACGGAGAAAGCGCATTATCCTTGAAAGAGTTCATGGATAATTCCATTGTTGCTATTTGTATCCGAGCGTTGAGAAAATGGATAATTAAATGTGATTTAATTATCAAAGATGTGAATAATGTGAATGTAATTCATTTTATTTGGGCACATGAGAAAAGAGATCCATGATGATTAAATGTGATTTAATTATCGTGGATATGAATAATGTGGATAGCACTATCCATTTTAATCAGATATATTATAAATGTGATTTATAATATACTAGAGAGAGCATATTATGATTTATATTTGTTGATTAATTGTAATGTGAATTGGATTCACATTGAATGATTAATTGAAAATATAATTACATTTTGTTTTGGTTTGAGATTCACATAATTTCAATGGCTTGATTAAAGTTTTTCACAAGATAATTGTGAATTATTTTTGTGAAAAAAATTACAACAATTGTTGTTGTAAATCTTGGAGATATCATGAGATAATGAGATCTCATGAGATAATGAGATCTCATGAGAAGATTGGTAGTCATCCCCCCTTTTTAGGGGATGAGGTTTATCTCCTCTTTATCTCCAAGATCAGTTAAAGTGACTTAAATTGGGATTAATTGTGTTGATTCATCAATATAAATTAATTCAAATTAAATTAATTGTTGTATTTTTATAACAACATCTTAGCCATTGAAAGAAACACAAATCAATCTCAACCATTGATTCTGTGTTGTCCGTGTATTGAGATCCATGGACTCCCAAAATCCTATATAAGAAGAGACACCCCTTTCTCTTCGAGACACACGTTTTACGACAACAATGAATGTTCTCTTTCTCTCTCTCTACACGTCATGTGCCTCTGTCCCTCTCTCTCTTATGGTCATCCACCATGGAGCCATTGAGAGAGTCGCCATCGCCGCAGCATCGTCGTTATGCTGCTGGAGTACTTGCTCGTGGATCTCCGTCTCCTTCGGTGCACCTCGCTCGTAAAGAAGACGTCGAATCTCTTGTGACAAGATCAGAAGATTCGCCACTTGGATCATCAACATGGATTGCGAGAAGGACGCATCTCATAAACGTGCTCGCAAGTGTCTCCTCCATTGGATCGGACTTGAGACAGTAGGTCTCTTCGTTTAGAGACTCGATCGCAACCACACTTCAAGAGGTAAACCTAATTCTTATTTGTGGTCTAGATGAAACGATCCGAGAAGTGTTCTTGGATCATGGGGTTTCATCACATTTAAAATTTTAAATTCCGCTGCACGGAGCAACTAGTGCGACTAGTTGCTCCCGATCGCATTCGATGCGATCCACACACTTCCATGATGCACATGAGGATCTTCCCATATCCTTCAGATTTCACCGGGTAGCCGGTAATCGGTCCTGGACTTCCTTAGCAGATTGGGTAGATCGAGTAGCCGGTAAACGATCCGCACCCAAAGTGACTGGGAAAAACTGATTGTGAGATTCGGGATAGTCTCCTAGGAGGATTGGGTTCCTAACAGCTCGCTTAAATGCTCTGATGGATTGGATGTTCACCTAATAAAATTTGAAAAGATTAACTATCGATCTTTTGCGGCCATCACTGAGTGAGTAGGAGAATCTAGGGTTTACTTTGTGCTTGTATGTGTTTTATGTGAGTCGGTTACAACCATCATCTCTAGATCATGAGCAGTCACCTTCTGTTTCCTTTCTTGTCTTCACTATGTTTTCTCTTATTCCTCATCCCACACTTATTTGTCTTCTTCCCTCATCATTTATTCCCAAGTCGTGGATCGATGTTCTCTTTAGCCAGATCTTACAGCCTGTTTTTCATCCACATCTTGTCTACCTTCATCTGAGCTCGGAACTCCGATCGACCTCTCATCTTTCTATTGGGTATGGTGTGCTTGACGCTCGTAGAGATCAGATTGAGTAGATGAGAGATCCTGGCAATTTGATTGTTGAGATGACAGTGCATTTCATAGGCAATAATATTGAGCAGTTGGGAGCTTCAAACGACTTCTATGATGGGATGATGGATGAGCAGCCAGATCATGGAGCGCAGTTAGCTTCTACAGTGAGTCCCTTCATCCTAGATCTAGAGTTCATTCAGTTGCTACCGAAGTATTCAGGGGAAGTGCACGGGGAGCCATATTTGTATATCTATGAGTTTGAGGAGTTTTGTGATTCACGAGCATATTTATACACCACTTCTGAGGACTTATAGCTTATGACCTTCCATTTCACACTTAAGACTAGAGCTTTGAGATG
Source organism: Ottelia alismoides (assembly GCA_037367405.1). Classification (NCBI taxonomy): domain Eukaryota; kingdom Viridiplantae; phylum Streptophyta; class Magnoliopsida; order Alismatales; family Hydrocharitaceae; genus Ottelia; species Ottelia alismoides. Next base: position 67,549 of record JAZKJV010011439.1, read on the forward strand.
GCACAGATAGTTGAGGAGGAAGATAGCTACATGGGGTGATTTACGATCATTGTTCTTGCAGAGATTTTACCCCCATCATAGAGCAGATTTGATGCAGTCTATTATTAGAGATTTGCCTTAGATCCCTAGGAGCCATTGCATGATTCATGGATGATGTTTCTTGACCTTTTCAGGAGATTTCCAGAGTATGGAATCTCGAATACTAACCTTGTTTAGATCTTCTATAGGGGGACGATCGCAGAGCAGCAGATACTGGTCGATGCCTCATGTGGTGGTCCACACCAAAGTCTTGATAATGATATACTTTAGACTACCTTGGAGAGCTTTCTATCATCTCATCTTCACGAGATGATCTACTAGTTGAGACAACTCACGAGGGATATGCATCACCAATTACACGTGAGACACTTCATGAGGATTCAAAGATCACACACTTGCTAGAGGACGTGGACACTACAACACCACAGATGATAGACGATGAGCCAGCCATCATGAGTTTCCATCTTCGAACACCAATCGCATTTCCGTTGGTCTTCCAGCCAGAGCTTGTGTCAGTTCCACACTTTACAGTTCAAGATTCTTGGATATTACCTCTGTTGGTATTTCAAGAGATGGAGGAGGAGCCCACATTGTTTCAGTCATTCTTTCAGCCTTTTCAATTTCCATGTGCAGGCCAGATAGAGTTTATTCCTTAGAGGAACTTCTCAGATTCGTATGGATACTTTAATAAAATTCAACATCTAGAGCGAGATGAGGGTCACCATTTTAGATACCAGACATTGATTGACCCGTATTTGAGCCTTTTGTCCTCCAGTTTGATGAGAGAGATACATTTCATAAGGACTAAAAGATGGCCAGCACTATCGCAGCTCAAGGATCAGTTTCAGGCACTTCGACAGCTTTCGCATTGTTGACCAGTACCATTTCCTGTTTCCAGATGATTCAGAGGCAGTCTTCAGCTAATGAGGCATTTTGGTGCGAGGAGTGGGTGCTTGACAGTGGTGCACATTTCCAGTTAGATTGTGAGTCCTCTTTCTTCATCGATGATTTTGCATTACTCCCAAGGGTTATCTGTGGGAGGATGCCACATGCTCTGTGTACTCGGGTTCACTTCTTGGATGTGCATCTGATCTGTCGGATCATGACACTGAGTCTTTTGATATTTTTGATTTTGTTATGTCTGACTTTTCTCTCCTCGATGACCCCCGCGAGGATGAGCAGATCTTTGAGATATTCGATGATGTTGCTGATTTTTCTCCATTATGTGCATCAGATATCAGTTTTCTTAGTGAGTCTCCTAATCTTGACTTTCCATACCTTTTTTGAGATGGTGATTGATGTGGAGGATTCCATGGCTGATCATTCTTTCTCCACGTTCGATTTCTTCGGCTCTGCCCTTCCACTCCATTCTGATCACGAGTCAATGATGCCATTTGCTATGAGTACGTAAAATTATATCCCCTTCTCTTTACGTGGTCGCAGACACCTGCCTGATTGCTCATTTGGGTGTCGTTTTCTCTATTTATCTCGTTGTTCTTATCATACCTTGACTACAACGATAATACAACATTCGCCTTATAGATGTTGTCTTGAACCTCGATAATGCGTTATCCTAGCCTTTGCACCCAGCTAGGGGCATAAAATCTAGTGCTGGTTGTGAGGCACCTCAACATTATCTCATTTGTATATACATGTTTTGTCTTCATTTGTTCCTTGTGTCTTCTGTTTTTTGTTTTACACCCCCGGTCTCAATTATGATTATTTTTCCTATACTTAGGATGTACTTTATCCTAAGTATAGGGGGTGTGGACACCGAGTTGTTCATTTTGGTTCCATTTCATTACTCCTATTGTTGCTTATACTTAGGGGTCCTACACCCTAAGTATAGGGGGAGTGATGTCGTTCCTCTTATCTTGTTTATATTTGTCTGATATCCTTCTATTCTCTCGCTTGTGCCTCACCTATTGATATTCTTTCCTATACTCAGGGGTCTTTTACCCTATGTATAGGGGAGGACAAGTTGAGTCGTTGATTTCGTATATATTCTCTTCCTCGATATTCCCCCTTGTGTACAGTCTTCTATACTTAGGATTACTTGATCCTAAGTATAGGAGGATCACCGACTTCTATTCATTCTTTCTTTCATTCGTCATTGTAGTATAGCATTCGTTTCATTTCCCAATACTCAGCATGAGTTATGTCTTCCTTTCATCGCTCTTTGATCACTCTGAGGACATCGTTCGGGCTAAGTATAGAGGGTGTCGTATATATTGTATATATACTTTAGCCATAACTCGTACTTTGTTTGTGTTAATAAAATGGCTAAAATTCAATAACTACAAATCACAAAAAAATTATAATTTTTCTTGTACATAAATGTTTGTAAATAGACTTTTGTAAAAAGTTATTTTTGTACAAACTTTTGTAAAAATGGTTTGATTGTAAAATTTTTTGTAAATATTTTGTACCAAAAATATTTATATAGTACAAAAATTTTGAAATTTTTTTGGAAATATAAATGTTTGTAAAATTTTGTTTGTAATTGTTTGTAAAAATATTTTACAAAATTTTTCCTTCTTTCTAGCATTCAAAAATTCCCATAAAAATTTGCATATTTAGAAAAAATGTTTCGAAAAGAGTTGTGCAAATATTTGCATGTACATTCTTTTGAATCATGGTTGACATTTAAACTTGTCTAGAATTAAATTGAAAAATGGAGCTTGCCTAAAAGCTTAATCGACTTAACTTCAGAGGAACCTTATTGGATTTGGAGTTAAGACTTTTCAGGTCCATAGTGACTTAATTCATTGAGTCCACTAGGCTACGTTCACATGTCATCTTGATGAGCCTAAGTAGAACACTTAATAATGCACACATGACTCTCAGAGACAATGGCATGACTTGGACACACACCTCACACGTAGCTCAACACGGATAAGGTGATAAGGACGTAGAATTCTTTGTCTTGGAGTAGCATACGAGGGTAGTACAGCTAGCTGGGACCTCTCATCTTCTTCTAGAGAGGGAAGTGCATCTCAACATGGTCTAGTGGTATTGAGGTGTAAAGACAGAGGTAGTGGGTTGCAATAGAGATTCAAAAGAGGGATAGTCTACTAGCTCAAAAGGAAAATTTCCTTATGTACATGAAACACCATGAATATGTTGTATATATGCACATCAAAGAAATGTGTAAATTTATGAAAAAAACCCAAAAAAGGGGACAAGCTTGATTGAAAATAAAATGCATGCCGAAGTGTATATAGTGAATAAGCAAAGCTTATGTATCCCACCTTCTCATCTCATGGAAGCTTGTAGCTCGAGTCTTAGCTACACTAGTGAAGCTCCAAAGGATACGTGGCTACACTGGTCATGGTCCATTCTCTTCTTTCCCCTCTTCTTGAGCTGGTTGTACTTGAACTAAGAAGGGAATACCCCGCTCCTCAAGAAAGAGTTGCTAGACTAGGGAATTAGAGTTACCTTGTTGAGGGAGGTTGTTTCTTTACCATTTCCGAGATGGGGAGCTACATATCACTTACACCATACACGGAAAAATTCATAGTCATTAAAGATTGTGTATGTAGACTTGTTCTGACATGGTTATTAAGGAGTCTTGATCATAGAACTGTGGAACTTAGAGGTTGTTGAGTTTTAAACCTTTTTTCCAATAAGGTTACACCAAATTAATAATCCAAAGGTTTGATTGAGCTCCATACTCCAATTTAATGAAGATAAATTTAATAATCAGCTTTGCTTTCTCCTTTTTCTTTTCTTTTTCACTTCATTTTCAAATAAGTGTTTTCTAAGAGACTAGCAAAGGTAAAGTATAGTGATGATGAATCTATGATTCTCATTCTTAATTCTATTATTTCAGCTCTTTCTTTTGGCAAAACCACCTATAATACTTGTAAATACAATAACTTAGCATTTTGCGTGCATGTGCTAATAATGCATAATTAATACCTATTTCTCAAAAATAAAAGAATAAAGAGAAAAAAAGAAGGATGTATTTAGAATAAATACAGAGTGACCTGAAACTCAAGAGAAGGTCAAATTTTGACATGATCGCAAAAGAAAATGAGTAGAGAAAGATAAGGGTGCACTATGTATTGTACATATCACATTTACTTGTACAAATTATATATTTATTTATTTATGACTAAAACAATATTTCATTCTTTTACACACTTGTATATAGCCTAGAAATAATATAAAAATAAAATAAAAATCATAAAAACAGAATAAAAATAAAAATAAAGTCATGAATTCCTAGTATATATGGATATAATATAATACCTATTTATTTTACACCCATAATTAATTTATAAAAATTAAATAAAAATAATTTTTTATTCCTTAAATTATTTTGTAAATAAATAAAATATAAAATAAAAAGATTTTTTTCCAAAAATAATAAAATAAAAATATTTGTACATAATACATAGGTATATTATACCTGTATATAATATTATACATTGTATGTAACCTATTTTTATTTTTCATAAAAATAATTAAAAGTCACAGAAAAATAGTTTACAAAATAATAAGCATTTTTATTTTATTCATTTTTTTGAAATCATTTATTATTTTATTTATAATTCTTTTTATTTACCTCTCTTTTTTGTCTTCTAGACTATTTTGTCAGCTTCCTAGCTCGGTTCTGATTGGTCCACCTTGGTTTCATTGACCAAGGTCAACTGGCCCCCCTCTTGCTTCTCTTTCTTGGATAGGGTTAGCTCCAATCTTCTCATATTTTTCTCGACCCGATCCGATCGCTTTCCCCTTCGATTAAAAGCCCCAATTAAAGCATGTGGATCCCTAATCCATGCCTAGTCCTCTTCTCCAAGATCTGTGCTTCAGTTCGCGCATTTTCATACTATTCTTCTTGAACCTGGGAATCTATAAAATCCCCTGCACCCTCCTCCTTTTTGGGCATCTTCGGCTTCTCCACCATCCTATTATGCCCGGCCTCCCTTTTTCAGAGTGACAGTCGAGCGAGGGAGCGATTGTGGGTTACATTCGGAGCGGAGTGCCCTAGGTCTGGTGGTATCTTCGTTGTGCTCCTCCGCAAGGTGAGCTCAGCCTCTGGCATCGTCGAGCCATTGAGGCCATGACCCCTGGAGGTCCCTAACCTCCAGCCTAGACTACTGCATCCACTAGGTACTTTAGTTTCGAAGATTTTCTGCGCTTGATTCGTGCTTTAGGTCTGTAGCAGAGCCACCATCCCCAGCTTCGATCACCTCTGTCGGGGCTCCATTTCATAGTTTTAAGATTTTGTCCACATCCACCTGATCTCCCTTCACTTTCTCCACCCATCCTTTCACCTTGTTTCACTCAGGAACAAGTCACCGACCCTCCTCCTCCGTTGCCTCGTTGGAGGGTTACACACCAACCCATTCTCCCTTTGTTTCATTGTTTAATTGGTCGAGGCATTTTTCCCTCGACCCAACGTGTTCTTTATGCTGGAAACAGAGCCAAGGACCTCATCTGGAGGCACGAGCGAAGAGGAGAACATGCCCTAGGTTGCTCAAAGTCATCGTGCCTCCCTAGGACCTTCTTCTTGGTCTTGGACCCTTGTGAGCACCTCCACCGATGTGGACCGACCACAACCATTGTCCGCCCATCCAAACAGCTCTGAGGAACACCTACATCGTGTGTATTTAATGATTGAAACTTACTGGAGGTAAGTTCTTCGCAAGTGCATCCAAGTGTTGCTCCAGTCGTTGGATCCGGGCCCCTCCCAGTTCTAATCTCCACTGTTCAAGATCGAGGAATCCTGATCATTGGATCCATCTGAGGATTGAGCCAGCACCATCCATCGTTGAAGGGGCATCCATTGATCCTGACTGTCCATCATAAGTGGATTGCTCCTGACCGTTGGATAGCACATAATAAGGGGTGAATTTCACTTAGGCCCCTTTCTGTTTTGTATTTGCTTTCCTGTCCTGTAAATATATGTCATAGTTTAACTTATTTTGGATAATTTTCATTTAGGATCTCGCACTTTATTTATTTGCAGCTCAGTACGATTGAGTTTACGTCAAGTGTGTCTGTGCGTGATTTCAAGGTTATTTGCAATATTTGCTCTGAAATTTCTATCTATTATGTAATGAATGCCAAGTTTTTAGTATTTTCAAGCATACCCCTGTGAGCATGATTCACGTGTTTCGTGTGACTCAATTGGACTATTTGCATCTTTAACCCTGAGGTTTTGTTGTGGGTTACTGATGAATCCATGATTCATTAACTTTTCTGTCGCATTTTGTCTTAAAACCCTTAACAAATACATGTAAATATCCATTAATTCTCATATTTTAACAAAACACCATTCATGTGTAAATATTCACTTTTAATCACTAAAATCATGCAAATAAATAAAGAACAAGAAAAGAAATAAAAAGGCAGATTGAATATATGAATATATATATATATATACAATATGACTTAAAAGATAAATATAGCTGTAAGATATATTTATAGCCAACCCCCGAGACCATGTCAGCATGGATTGGTCGACAAACCAATAAGTAGGGGGAGATAAGGAAAGAAAACCAGAGAAAAATAATTTAACACACACATATACACCTTTCATTATTTATAAAATAAATACAAAACTTCAAAGAATTTTAATTATTTCATATGAACATATTTTTCACCAAACTCTTCTTCTAATTATTTCTAAAAATGTATATAAAAAATAAAAATAAGTTAAAAATATTACCATTTATATATGCCAAGAAACCCAGCATGCAAATTGTCAAAATCTCAACTTCCGAACATCATAACTTCCTCATACGAACTCCAATTTCACTCTACTCACCTTTAAAGTTCATATAATAATATTCTCTAATTAATAAAGGTGGTTTCATCGAATTCGGAGTCCGTTTGCAAAAAGTCAGTTTTGGGACCAAAGACAACAGGGTTTCTGGGCTATTTATTTTATGTAACACACATTATTTATCATTTTCTTAATTTTATATTTTTTAAATTATTTCATGATCTTGTAGTTTCACTATAAATTATTTCATAATTTTTGGAGACTATTTATTATATTAATAAAATCAAAAATCCTAAAATATATGTATAAATGAACTACCTAGTTATTTATCTTATTTATTAAAATATGTAAATTAACTCATTAAAATCCATAAAAATTCATATAAACATTATCTAATATTATAATAATTAAGAAATTATAAAATTAATTTTTACTTATTTATTTATTAAATTAAAAATCTAAAACCTATTTATAAATACATAATAATTAATATAATATTTATATTTTAAATAATATTTATTATTTATATAAGTATTTATACCATAATTTAGAAAATTAATTTATTTAACTTTCTTGTATTTACACCTAATTAAAATAACCTTATTTACTAATTATTATATATTTTACAATGAATTTTAGCCTGTGGACAAACCAGGTGTTGACACTTGTCAGCACCTGGGACCTTCTTCCCCAAGAAGCTGTTGCGCCCAGTCTGTTCGGCCGGCCGACTTCTCCCATTTTTCCCGCGCCATTCTAGAGCCTTCCGACCAATCTCTATCGTCGAATCCCTTCTTCTAACAACCCTCTTCATCGCCACCATCGATTTCGACTTGGAGCCCACGCCAACCTTCCTATAAAAGCCCTCCAAGGTCGCCATTAAAGCTTAACTTTCCAACACCCCAGAGCTCCAGCTCCAGGTGTTCCGATAGCCCTACTTCAAAACCTCTCTCCGGTCGATCTGAGGCAGTGACAGTGCCGTGGAGACGCCAGCGAGGAGGAGGAGTCATCGGAGGATCGTTCCAAGGCTTCCTCGGCCTTGCATCGCCGCCCAGCGTGCGTCGGATCTCCGGTCTTTGGCCGCCGTTGAGCATCTCGTCCCGGTCATATACCTAGACTTCCCCAGACCTTTTCCTCCATTTCTCGATTTTGTTTCTCGATTCTCGTGTAGGAATTAGCGAGGTTAATTGCGTCATTAGGACACTTAACCCTCTAGATTAGACGCCCCATCGAAATCCCTTTCGATTCGTTTCGATTTCATTTCAAAACGCATCACCTTCTAATCGCCATCTTCACACCATTGCGATTAATTCTGGAGAACTGATTTTTTCTCATACTTGAGCTTGCAATTTCATCACATTTTGAGCCGATTCTTCACGAATCGAGCATACATATCATTCCATTACAGGCCAGGCGTCATCGCGAGCCATTACTTCGTATCTGGAAGGCTTCAAGCATCATCGGAATCCATCTCCAAAGGAGCTTCGTCAGAACTGCATCAGTTGCCAAGTATTGAGGTCGCCATCTTCTTCGCACCGTAGCCGCCGCTCGGAGCATCCTCCACCATCATCCTTCAGCGGGCGAGCTCGAGGGGTGGAGGAGCCACCCCTCTGGACCCGCAGGTGTGCCAAAGACGCAGACGTTTGGCCGGAGAAAGTCCGAGAAGAGCGGCCGGTCGTCAGGAGCTGTAACAACCTCAAGAACAGCAGAGGCGCAGAATCGCGACACGTGGTAGGAGCAGGAGCGTCCGATCGCGGCGCGCGAATTCTAATCTCAGCCGTCCAAAGTGAAGCGGTGGAAATATTGCATATTAAACCCAACAGGTCTCCAGTATTCATCTCCGCCCCCCAGGTTTTTCCTAATTGCATTTAGGTCCCTCCGCAGGGACCTAAATGTAAACATTTGTTTACTTTTTCTTCAGAACAGTCCTTGAGGACCCAATTGCAAATATTTTAATTAGAATTTTCTTGCGCTTATGCCCCTGGGCTATAGGGGTTGTTTCTACTTCTTGTGACCTCAATTTTTGACGGTTTCTTGAGACTACCCCAACTACCTCATATAAAGATTTCGTGAGATTTTGTCGTGTTTTCAACTTGTTTTGATTTTGACGAATCTCACTTCGTTTTGTTTTGTTTTCTTGTGTAGTTCGAGCTCGCGGCTCGAACCCCGTTTACCCTACTATATAGTATCACCTATATAATATCCACCTATTATATAATAAGTAAATCTTTTTAAAAAATTCCCCTTTTTGAAAATTAAATAAAAATTGGAAAATAATAAAATCAAATAAAAATAATAAAAATAAAAATCAACAAAAAAGAGGTGTTTTGACTTGATCACTTAGAGAAGATTAAAAATAAGATTACGAAGATAAAAATCTGAGGAATTTATTCTGCCTCCTTGAGTTTGACCCATGAACACTTGCCTGGTAAAATATTAGTAAACGGTTTTCCGAAAGAAAACCGTAATTGTGTGATAGGTTTTAAGAACCGATCTTGTTTCGCGGCTTTTTGCTACAACCGACTACTTTCTTCAACAAATAAAAAGCCGCGAAACCGATTCATAGCCCTCATCATTTACATTTTGAATTACAAACTATAAATAATTGCAACAAGTTCCCTATTGCACTATTTTAACTACGTGACTTTTATTTATCATAATAAATATTAAAATAATTCTAAAAGCTGTCTAAAAATTACTGTTAGCTTCTACTAGTATGTAATATTTGTGGTGAATTTTGTGGTGAATTTTGTGGGTTAACTTACTTGTCTTTTATATTTTTTTAAAAAATTCAAAAACCCCTAAAAAAGACCCTATTTGTGTTATAAAAATTATAAAAGTCGAAAAATATTTTAAAAATCCAACAAAAATTTCTATGGTTATTTTTTACTGTATTTTAACTCCAGTATTAATTTTGTTGGAAAATCTTTATAAAAACCCTAAAAATCATAAAACAACCAAAACATATAAAAATTCTATAAAATTAAAGAAAAATCTAAAAATTGTGTGTTTCAATTCTTTTTTGTAGCTCTTTATTTATATTTTATCATAAAATTACCATTCATGACCTTTGAGCACTTTAAGTATTTTTAATTTGGAATTTGGTCTGGGTTGTGTATTGTTTTGCATTTTTAGCCCTGTTTGATTTTTAAAAACTCACAAAAACATTTAAAAAATTTACAATAATTATCAAAAACTTTTTAAAATCTATAAAACCTAAAAATATGTTTACCTTAATTTTCTGAGCATTTTTTATCATTTTGAAAAATACAAAAAAGTGTTGCATGTTGTCTTATATTTTGTGTTTGTTTTGTTTTATTGAAAATTAAAAATTAAAATAATTAAAAACCACTAAAAAAGTTTTTCTTAGAGATTTGACTGCTAAATTTTTGAATCGTGCTCCTTGTGTTCGACCCTGGTAGCTATACCAGGTAACTAAAAATAGCAGTCCGCTTACATTTGATTTCTTGATTTTCTTTAGTGGTTATTTTTCTTGTGACTAGTCTTTAGGGACAACGACAACTGTTTTATTAATTCCACCTTAGTTGATCGGATTTTGTGCCATCAATGTACAAGTATTTAAAATACAATATATATAAAGTATGAATTAAAATAATTAAATATATATACAGGTATAGGTCATATCTGGCTGTCAATACACTCAAGAAGCCAACTTTCACACTATATCTCCAAAATTAATGGAACCACCCTCGTTTAAAAGATAATTTAATTTATAGTCCAATAGAGGCGACTTTGGAAGAATTTGAGTTCATTGGGAGCTGGAATTGATCTTCTGAGTTCTTAATTTATGGCTTTTTATGACGGGTATTATTTATAATATTTACAACAATTTATTTTACAAATATTTTTTGTCATTTATAAAATATTTTTATGCACAGCTTTTATGAAGAAGATAATTTATTTTTAGGTCTTTTATTGATGAATAAAATATAGGAATGATACATATATATGATGCATACCGATGAATTATACAAGGACCCTATTTCCCCCTACTTTATTCCTTATCGATCAGGTCAATGATTGACCTTCTCTCAGTGTTTGGGTCAGTCTGTACTTATTACATAATTACATCCCTCTTTCTTTTTCTTTTACTCTTTACTCTTTTATTTTTGGAAAAAATGTGTTAATTATTCAATATTAACAATTGTATCTACAATGATAATTTATTGGATTTATACATATTCACAGGTGTTTTGCTCAAAGATAAGGCTAAAATAAAAGAATAAAGAAATAGAATCGTCGATTTTTCATCCCCCTTTACTTCACCTTTGCTAGTTCCTTAGCAAACTCTTATTTGAAAAAGAAGTGAAACAAAAAAAAACTAAAAAGGAAGAATCAGAGTTGATTATTAAACTTATCTTCATAAAATTGGAGTATGGAGCTCGGTCAGACCATTGGATTATTAATTTTATGGAACTATATTGGGAAATAGGTTTAAGACATAACAACCTTCAAGTTCCACAGTTCTACGGTCAGGTCTCCTTAACAACCAGGACATAACAGGTCTACATACGCAAACTTTAATGACCATGTATCTTTCCTTGTACTGTATAAGTGATATGTAGCTCCCCACCTCAAAAATGGGAAAAAGAGAGAATAGACTGTGACCAATGTAGCCACGTATCCTTTGGAGGTATCTTTCATGAAGGAGCGGGGTATTGCCTTCTAAGTTCAAGTATATCCCAGCCCAAGAAGAGGCAAAAAGAAGAGAATGGACCGTGACCAATGTAGCCACGTATCCTTTGGAGGTTAATCAGTGTAGCTAAGTCTCCAGCTGCAAGCTTCCATGAGATGAGATGGTGGCATATAAAAGCTTGCTTATTCACTATATACACTCGGCATGCATTTTATTTTCAATCAGGCTTGTCCCCTTTTTTGGAGTTTTGATTTTTTGCAGTTTTTTATGACATATATACAACATATCTACAAAATGCAACATGTACATAAGGATTTTTTCCTTCTTGAGCCAGTAGAATATCATTTTTTGAAGCTTTATTGCAACCGACATCATCCTATCTTTAAACCTCAATGCTACTAGACCAGGTTGAGGTGCACTTCCCTCCATAGTGGAGGACGTGAGGTTCCTGCTAGCTGTACTATCCCCGTATGCTACTCCAAGTCAAAGGATTCAACCTCGTCACCACCTCATCCATGTTGAGCTATGTGTAAGTTATGTGTCCAAGTCAAGCCATTGTCTCTGAGAGTCATGTGTGCATTGTTAATTGTTCTACTTAGGCTAGTCAAGACGACATGTGAACATAGACTAATGGACTTAAAGAATTAAGTCGCTATGGACCTGAAAAGTCTTAACCGCAGATCCTATAAGGTTCCTCTGAAGTTATGTGGATTAAGGTCTTAACCAAGCGCCATTCTTCTATTTTATTCTAGACTAGTTTAAATGTCACCCATGATTCTGAAGAATGCACATGCAAATATTTACAAAAACACTTTTTGCGGAAAATTTTCAAACTACGCAATTTTTTTGGAATTTTTAATTTTAAAATTTTTAGGTATTTCTTTTAAAAAGTAAAAGAAAGAAAAGTTTTCAAAAACATGTATTCTATATTTACAATAGGGTTTGTGTTACAAGTTTTATATACAAGTGGATTTTAATTACATGATCTCAAATTAGCCTTATTAAAGAATTCAGGGGTAGATTATGGAACTTAATGTACACATATATATAGGTGATTTTCTTACCCCACCAGTTATATCCCATGTGACAAAATAGTTTTGCAAACATTATTCAAAATATTTTTCAAAAGATTTTCAAAACTATTTTTACAAACATATACAAACAATATTACATTTTTTTGCAAACATTTTATTTTCAAATAATTTTCAAAAATTTTGTACAGTATACCTAATTTTGATACAGAAAATAATTTATAAATCTTTTAAAAATGAAACATTTTTACAAACCTTCTTACAAAATTTGTACAAAAATATTTTTTCGAAGGTTTTTACAAAGAACTTTCGCAAAACCTTTTTTAAACCATTTTTCGAACCATTTTTATTCCTAATTTATACACAATATCCATGTTATTAACATACACAAAGAACAAGTTATGGCTACAATGTATTTATAATATATACGACACCCCCTATATTTTTCTCGAACGATGTCCTCAGAGTGATCAGAGCGTGATGAAGGAAGACATAACATGTGCTGTGTATAGAGAAGTGAAAAGAATCCTATACTACAATGAATCCAAAGAATAAAATAAATAGAAGTCGGTGATCCCCCCTATACTTAGGATCAAGCAACCCTAAGTGTAGAAGACTGTACACAAAAGGGAAAAGTGAGGATTAGCATGTACAGTACCTCCCCTATACTTAGGGTAAAATATCCATAAGTATAGGTAGCAAAAATAGAGGTAATGTAAAAAAAATGAATAATCACATGTCTAATACCCCCCTATACTTAGGATAAAATGCATCCTAAGTATAGCATACTCTTAAGATGGATCTGGGGTATTAAATAAAATGAATGAATGATATAGATAATATGGATCTATACAGAGGTCGAGTAGAAGTGAAAATCAAGTATGAGATGCAGATGATGAAAATCAAAGAATACATCTCATAAAAATGAACAGGGGCAATATTCACGGTCACTGGATCATGATCAAGATATGGCTTAAGGCGATGACCGTTAACTTGAAAGGTGGATTCAGAAGACAACTCAGATGTATCAATGCTACCATTGTCATGTAACTTTCTGACCAAGTATGGTCCTTTCCATCTACTCTTTAATTTCCCTAGAAATAATCTCAACCTTGCATCAAATATCCACACTCTTGGGTCGGGCTCAAACTGCTTATGGCTGATGTGAGAATCATGCCATATCTTCACTATGTCCTTATATTGTAGGTTACTTGAGAAGGTTGTATCTCTCAACTCCACTAGGGATACCAATTCTACTCTTCTTTGATCTCCTACAATCTCAGGATCCAATAATATCTCAGTAGCTGTCCAAAGTGACTTGTGCTTGATCTCCACAGGTAAGTGGCATGGCTTGCCATAAACGAGCCGAAAAGTAGATGTTCCCAAAGGCGTCTTGAAGGAATTACTATAGTCCCACAAGACCGAGTCCAAAAGCTGTGACCAGTCCTTTCGGTCTGGGCGGACAACCTTCTACAAAATAGTCTTAATCTCCCTATGTGAAACCTCAGCAAGACCATTCGTCTGTTGATGATATGGCATGGCAACTCTATGGTCTATACTGAACTTGTTAGCAAGGGCCATTACCTTGACATTGATAAAATGACCCCTTTTAGAAATCAAGACTCTAGATACCCCAAATCGTGATATGATATTTAAACTCAAAAATTTGCAAATAGTCTTTTCATTTGCGGCTCGGGCGGGGATGGTCTCAGCCCAATGACTCACGGTATCCACATCCAACAAAATGTACTTACATCTCTGACGCTTATGGAATGGACCCATGAAATCGATGCCCCATGCATTAAAAACCTCACAGAAGTGAATTGGCTACATCGGCATCATATCTCTCATCCATAAGTGCCCATCCTCTTACAGATAGTATATCTCTTCACGAATTCATCAGAATCCTTAAAGAGGGTAGGCCACCAAAGGTCGGATTAGAGAACCTTCTATGTTGTCCATCTCCTAGAGTGATGTCCTCCTACCTCAAGCTTGTGACAATAGGTGAGGATTCTATGGTGCTCCTCCTGATGAATACAACAACGCCAAACACTATCCCCCCCTTCGTGGTAAAGGATGGGATCCTCCCAATGATACGACTTGGCCTTCGTAAGGAAGGTCTCAAGTCGCTGCCTGGGCCAACCTTGTGGAACTTTCTTGGTAACAAGATAGTTCACAATGTTAGTGTACCATGGGAGCGAGGTGATAGCAAGAATCACCTCACTGGGATGTCTCAGTGATAGGTGTGGTCATATCAGAATCCTCAAGATGCTCTAATCGGGAGAGGTGATCTACCACCACATTCTTGACTCCAGGTTTGTTGTCCTTAAGCTCAATATCAAACTCCTAGAGAAGAAGGATCCACCTAGTCAATCTAACTTTGGCATCCTTCTTGGCCATTAGGCATCGGATTGTGGTGTGATCTGTATAATAGTCACTCTAGATCTGAGAATATAAGATCAAAACTTATCCAAAGCAACTACTAAGGCTAGCATCTCCTTCTCAGTCACTGTGTAGTTCCGTTGAGCAGTATCCGAAGTCCGGTTAGCGTAGTGTATACCAAATGGCACATTATCCCTCCTCTATCCCAACACAGCTCCTACGGTGAAATCAGAAGCATCCATCATGATCTCGAATGGGAGAGACCAACTGGGTGGCTGAAGGACAGGAGCCTGCACAACAAAATTCTTGAGTCTCAAAAGAGGAAAGACACTTATCATCTACAAGGAACTCGATGTCTTTCGTGAGCAAATTAGTTAGCGGACGGGCAATCCGACTGAAGTCCTATATGAACTATCTGTAGAAACCGACATGCCCTAAAAAAGACCACAAATGTCTTAAATTGGACGATGGGGTGAGCTTCTTGATGATATCCACCTTGGCTAGATCAACCTCCATGCCTCTGTTGGAGATGATGTGACCAAGGACCGTCCCTTTAGTCATCATGAAATGACTCTTCTCCCAATATAAGACTAGGTGGACCTCAATGCAATGTTTAAGTACTCAGTCTAGGCAAGCAAGACAAGCATCAAATCCATCACTGTTGGCCGAAAAGTCATCCATGAAGACCTCTAAACAGTTGCCCACCATGTCCTGGAAGATGGATAGCATGCACCATTGGAATGTATCCAAGGCATTACATAATCCAAAAGGCATCCATCTAAAAGCATACATTCCGAATGGACAGGTGAACATCATTTTCTCCTGGCCTTCGAGCGCTATGGCCACCTGATTGTATCCCGACTACCCGTCAAGAAAGCAATAGTGACTCTTCCCAGCTAATCTCTCAATGATCTGATCAATAAACGGTAGTGGAAAGTAATCTTTTTGATGACATGATTCAATCGTCTGTAGTCCACACATACTCTCCAAAAAGTGGGTACTCAGGTGTCTATCTACTCTTCAGACTCATTCATAACTGTAGTGATACTCGTCTTCTTAGGTACCACATGTAACAGACTAATCCATTTGGATTTGGAGATAAGTTAGATAAAATCGGTGCTCCACCACTTAGATATTTCCTTCTTGACTACATCTCAAAGATTCGGGTTCAGCCTACGCTAAGACTCACGTTATGGCTTGACATCATCCACGAGATGTATGTGGTGAGAGCATAGAGCTAGACTTATCCACTGGAGATCAGCTACAGTCCATCCGATTGCCTTGCAATTTCTTTCAAGAACCTCCATCAAAGGAGATTCTTGGTCATCAGTCAAATCTACTGAGATAATGATTGGGATCATTTCTGGCTCTCCCGCAAGGAATCTATTCTTCATGCTCTGTGGAAAGGTCTTCAGTTCTAGGTATGTGGGAGCTGGCAGATCTGGTCTCTAAAAAGTCTAAGTGAAAGCTACCAAATCTGCATGGGAGAGCTCTCATTGAATCAATGAATCTGACGAAGACGACCCTACAGGTGTGTCTATCAACTATATTGGCTCAATCTCCGCCTTAGGTGTGGGCTTTGTAGACATCAAACACGGTAAATAATCATCAAAGTTCTGCCAATAAGGATCAGTGTCTGAGCTTGAGGGATCTGAATCATAAGAAATATACTCTGCTTCGCTAGCCAAATCAAAATATCCAACCTCTAATGTGTCATGTGTCATGAGTGGGCTCTTTGAACTATCATCCGCTGGCATCTGTAACTCTGCAGTCTCTGAAGGTGTGACAAGAGCTCGTGAAATCGGATCTGTCCAAATGGCTTCAGCATCTGTAAACACAAAATCACACTTATGGTGGACGTCTCTCTCTGAATCTATCATCTACTCTGAACTCTACTCGGAGAAAGCTAAATCTCTAGTTCTCAATTCCTCAATCGTCTCTATTTGTATAATCTCGCCCTCGACGCGAAAGTATACCTTCCCACTATCATGATTGGATATTGCCTTGGTTGTGGCCAAAAGATCGTCCTAAAATGATGGGGGTATCAGTCATACATTCAGGGATCTCCATGTACAAGACAACCAAGTTCACGGGAAATTTCTGGCCATGAATTGTGACGACTACATCCTTTAATAACCCTTCCATCCTCTCAACAGATCTATCTACAAACTGGAGAAGTGTCATGCTCTATCTAAGAGGGCCAAACTCAAATCGATCAAGTAAGGCAGTCGGGAGGAGGTTAATAGAGGATCTGCTGTCTAATAGAGCTGATTGAACTACTGCTCATGGATGTGGCATCTGACATATGGAGCCCCTGCATCAGATCTCTTAGTTGGCAATCAGTTCTGGATGGTGAAGCAAGTGGCATGAGTGAGCATATGGATCTCTACATTGTGATTTCACCTCTTCTTCCTACGGATGGTAGTCTTCTCTCTGAGGTTCTTTTGGAAAAGAGGGATATGCTCAAGTACCTCCTGAAGAATCAGCTGGATATGGAATCGATATATCATCTTCTCGCAAAACTCTATCTGTTGTTTCTTTTTGCGATTTTCTATTTTAGGGCCCTCCCCTAAGCGAAGTGCTCGCGAGAAAGGGATAGAGGGACCCTCCTTTGAAGAATGAGGGTCAGGAGCGGGTCTGAGCATTCACAATTCAGGAATCCATGCAAGAATCATCAATCTCAACATAGGGATCGAATGGAGATACATAAACCTTTATTTTATTCAAATTTTATATTTTTAAAGTTTTTTCCATTTTTTTTGTAATTTCTAAAAACATCCTCAGGTATAGGGGAGAACAACACAATTGTTTGACTCTTAGTGTCATCGGTACCACTGACAACATCTGGATTGGCGGTATCTATAGCAACTGGAGATACAACGGCATCATCATCGTTGTATGGATCATCATCCTTGGTGGATTCACTGCCACCGTCATCATCATGATTAGCGGCATCACCACTGCTCTTGACTCCATCTAGCACCCTAGAATCTACATCGGGATGTCGCCTAGATGAGTCACCGACGGTTGGCTTCCTACCACTCCTAAGTGTCACAAAATCAACATCAAATAAATAATGAATGTCATCCAAAATATCAAGAGGAGAGGCGATCTCTGAGGACTGCACCTGCTCAGACTTTCTCTTCAAATTATTAGACTTAGGTTCAATCTATGCAGGTATGGCAGCCTTTCCATTTGTTATTTCCCTTATTTCCTATCGGATCTCATCCATTTCTCACCAGAAGGTTGCTTGCTACTCGAAAATCATGCGGGTGAGATCAACAAGTGTTGGGTTCTCATATGAGTGTGTATGAGAATCGGATGCGTTGCCTCACTGGAAATGAGGCAGGCTCTGCTGTTGTTGTTCTGGTATGAGTGAGGAGGAGGTTGTGGGTACTATGGATGAGGTTGCTGCTGCCTCCACTACCGACCCTACTATGAGGGTCGAGGACCGTACTGTAGCTATTGGGAGTACTGGGGTTACTGCTATTGGGAGCCCTACCCTGCATGTACCGGAGACTACTGTTGGGATGGAGCACCTCCAGTACACCATGGAAAACTGGGTGGTCTTGACTGATCTTGGACTTTTTTTGGTACTGGGAGTACCAAATCCCATTGACTTCTATCAACGGCTCTTGTGGCTCATGGACTAGCGGGGAAGGGATGCCAGGGCTGATCCGAATGATATACCACCAACTGAGTATCTGAAGAAGGTGGTGGCGACAACTGATACCACAGGAGTAACTGGATAGGCTCCACCTGAATGTGATGTACCTGACAGTGCGAGGCAGAGGGATGAGATGAATTGCTCCTTGGTTAGTCCGTGACATAGAATGTGGGTGAGAAGCTGTCTATGCCTCGTTGAGACACATGATCTGAGTCCAGGTCACTCAGTGTTTGGGCCAACTCATCAATCCTATTGAGCTTTTCAAGTCCCTGGAACATATTATTCTCGATAATCTCCATCCATTCCAGCTTCTAGCTAATGACACCCATATCTGCAGCTGAAGACTCTTCTAGTGTTGCTGTCGTAAAAGAGGAAGAAGGACCAACCTCAATGCGTGTTATTCTCTAGTATGCAGTCGCCTAGTGGGGAGGCTTCCCTTGAGTGTAAACCTAGGTCTAGGACATGACGGTGCAGTTTTAAGCCATCTCCTCATAAATGGCCCAGTCTTGATCTTCATCTTTGGTTAAATAGGAACCTCCACAAGAGGCGTTTACTAGCCCCAGCAGCTCAGTTGTCAGCCCACAGAAGAAACTCTGGACGAGGTTGGGCTTGCTGATATCATGGTGGGGACACCTGTCAATGAGCTCTCAGAATCGATCCCACGCTTCATGGAACTATTCATTGGGGATCATAGGGAAGTTGATGATCATGGCTCTGGCAGCATTGGTCTGGCCGAGTGGAATAATACTTGTTCAAGTACTCGGTCCTGAGTTGCTCCCAAGTGGTGGCAATCCTCCCCTGGTGTTTCAGCCAGTAGGATGCTCTATCAACCAAGGAGAACAGGAAGGTTGTCGGCTTAATGGTGTCCTTATCCACCAGCCTGTCGTGGACGGTGCTGCAGATCATCTCAAATTCTTGCAGATGGAGGTGGGGCTCCTCAGTGGCATGCCCGTGGAATTTGGGCAACAATTGAATCATCTTAGGGCGAAGCTTGAAGTCTCCCAGGAAGGCAAGTAGCTAGATCCATCAGTGAGTGAGGGTTGCACCAGGGTTGTGCAACTGCCTCATGGTATGTGCTGACCTCTGTGGATCACGTGGATCCTCTTGGTGTCTGTCATCTTCTCGACCCTCATGTCTTGGTATTTCTCCACCACTGGCTAGTATTTCTGGCTCTTCTCTCCCAACTCTAATCTGAGTGAGCTCTTTCCTCACCTCTGCCATGAAGATTCCCTTGATCTGTCTCTGCATGCTCTCCAGGGAAGCTAGCAGTGTGTTGCTTATAGCGGTATGGTCTAATTAAAATGATGATATCTGAGTCTGCTCATCAGTTCTATCATAGTTGGCCATCTCTCTGATCTCTACAAAGGCAAAAGACCCTAGCTCAGGTGATGTCAAATAAATTTAGAGCTGTGTTGGCATATCTATCTGTACCTTAGGAGTGGAAGAAGGGTGGTCGAGGGGGAACAATGTGGAGGTGAATTGGGGTTCAGAGAGCGGGTCTGAGCTCTTTGAAGATGATCTATATGAAAAGGGAGGAGTGCTGGAAAGTGGTGTTGCCAGAGGCAACCTAGCAGACCTCCTGCCCATCATCTTGAGTGGGGATTTTATGAAGAGTAGATCTGGACTGAAAGTTGGATTAGAAAACAAACCTCCCTCACCAACTCAACACAGTGTGATGACCGTGAAAGTTCGATCGTTTATGTTGTCATTTTTTATTAGGTGATAATCCAATCTTACAGAGTGAGTTAGCGAGCTGTTGGGAGCATGCTTCTCCTTGGAGACTGGCCCGGATGCTTACGACTAGTTGTGTCTATTTTCATCCAGTATAGGTGTAAGTACGGACCATTTCCAGCTACCCGTTTCTTGAGGACAGAGCCTTACACAATGTCCTCTAAATCACCCACTCTGTTAAGGAAATCCGGACCTATTATCGGCTACCCGTAGACCCTCACTCAAGAATATCTAATCATTTTCATTAGAATTGGTAGTGTTAAGAAAGTCCAGGCGTGGCTCTATCCTAGTGTGTGGTCGCTCAACTCTCAATAGGTAAATTCAGACAAGGAGGGGGTTACTCTCCCCAAAAAAAGATTTCGTTCGTTAATTCATGTTTTACGTCCAGTGTGTTGTAACAGTCCTGATTTTATTGGTTATCTCTTTTTAGGTATTTTTCTGAATAAAACAACATCTAACGAGTTTTTCGATTTCCTTTTATTTTAAGTCCAATAAAACAGGGGGAGGAAGATGGAAAGTCGATGCACGGTTAAACTCAATGATGCATGCAGGGTCAAAAATGTGTATCTTACTCCAATAGTCTACATGCAGAGTGATACGTACATAATTAAAAGACAGAATGTAAACTAATCTGAATGATGCTCGAGGAAATCACCCTAAGACAGTAGCTTTTATTAGCAGGAAAAGCAGGTGCTAGTTAATCAGAAGAGAGAGCTGAGTCCAGTCTTAGATATTGATCGGTGCCCACCATAGTGGGTCCTGCAAGCGCTGTATATGACCTCTCACGGCACATGGTCTCTAATCCAATTAAATTACCTTTTTATTTTGACTAAGTTCAATCATGATCTATAGGAACATATATTCTTGATTAGGGTGTTTGGACCTTAGTTTCTGCTAAGTTCAACCAAAATAAATCCTAAGTCTAGGGGCTAAAACCTCAAAAAACAAATAAAAGTAAAAAGTAGGAAAAACTCGAAAAATCTGGTGAGGTCCCTCGAGTGCACCGACACTCAACGAAATAGACCCTAAATAAATGACCAAGTGTCCAAGAGAGAGTACAAGAGTTTAAGTTATTATAAATGTTTTTGCAAAAATAAAAGTAAAACAAAACTATCTTATATGGTTTCCTCCTACTCCTGCTACTCCTCCTCAGGCGTTGGTCCCTCCAAAGCTGACCAGGTCGTGATACGACAGTCCCTTGCACAAAAAACAAAACAAAAGAAGGCCATAAACAGTTTTAAAAGATAGAAACGGAAAATGAGTAAATATAAATCCTAACTAGTTAGATGTGCTTCCCGGCAACGGCACCATTCTGTTGAGCGGCAAGTCTGATTTGAGTTAAGTGATTAATTACGTTTCATTGTGACTCAAATCAAATTAGCGATCAATGAGAAAATTTTTCAAACGACTAATAAATCATGCAATGAAGACGAACGATATTGCTACTTTTATTAACCTGGAATAGCTAACAGGGTCGAACTCAAGGATCACAACTATGAGCTAAGTATATGACTCGAAAATCAAAGGATTTGAATTTGTCTTTTTATTGGTTTTTAATTTTTCAAATTTTTAATTTTTCAATATTAGAAAAATAAGGCAAAATTGTACAAGTTTTCTTTTTGTTTTTTTCAAATATGTCAAAATTACACAGAAAAAAATAAAAATATTTTTGGGTTTCATATATTTTATAGTGTTTCTGGAAATTTTTGGGGACTTTTCGGATGTTTTTGTGATTTTCTAAAAATCCAACAGTAATAAAACAAGAAAACATTGCATAACCAGAAGTGCCTTTCAAATTAAAAATAGATAAAATGCTCAAGACAACTGGAAGTGTTTTTTATGATAAACTATAAGAAATACCTATACATAGGAATTGAATATGCAATTTTTGGATTTTTGTTGATTTTATATGATTTCATATATTTTTGAGTAATTTGCAAATTTTAAGGTTTTCGTAAGTATTTTCAAACAAAAATTATACAAAAACTAAAAGATTATAAAAGACAACTACAAGAATCTTTACAGAGTTCTTGAAGGCTTTTTCGAATTTTTATGAGTTTTCTATGAGAAACATGGACTTTTTAGGGGTTTTGAATTTTTAATAATATAAAATCAATAAAATTCATTATACAAAAATTACCACATAAACAACATCCTAACAAGAGCTAATATTGATTTTTGTTGATTTTAGAGCCAAATTAATAATTATTGCAAGCAAATAAGAGCACAAGTATTAAACAGTAAACGGATGAACTATATGAAATTATTTGTAGTTTTAGGGCCAAACGATAACTAACAATAAAAGCTCACAAGCATATCTAGCAAAAAGCCTAACAAACATGTGCACGCTCACATGACCAGACGCACATGGGTATATATGCAATTAATCAAAACCATTCATTCTTTAAATAACCAGTTCAAAGCACGAGGTGAAATATGCAAATACACCAAATAGCATGTGAAACACCATGTGACTACAACTTAGATGGATAAAATGCAAATATAAAAAGTATGAGGTCCTCAATGCAAAAAGATTTTAACTAATTATTACAATTAATAGACTAAAACAAAATAAAGGAAATGATGAGGGTCTGAGTGAAATATACACTTCGCTAGAGGCACGTGGCAGATGTATGGGGGTTCTCGAGCATATGGTCCTGATGCTACTCTACAAAGGATGATCTGACGGTCAGGGAATGTCAGGGATGTGCGGTCATATCTGTCGTGCTAGGTCTGATCCTATGATCTACAAAGCTGGTTCAAACGTGTAGCGAGGATGGGCATCCAGATCTAATCCGAGCACCAAGGTTTGGGCACGAACATAAGGCCCAGATCAAATCTGGAGATTCAACTCCATATCGAAAGGTGAGGGAGGATGTTGGAAGAACAAGGCAGAGGCGAGCTTCAATCGGGCATGTATGATGATCTGCAGGTCTGATGAGCTCGTTGTAGGGTCCAGCACCTTCTTGAAGGCGCTCCACATCGGCTAGTGTCCACGGATGGGCAAGTGAAGGGTCGGATAGTCGTGGCAATGCTCCACCACCTGGAGGTGCTCCGCCACCCAAAATGAAGCTCAGATCGAATCCTTCACGTGCGTCTATACTTGTAAAGGTGACCTCGGCTCGATTACGTACCCTCAACCATGGTTATTAGCAGATGTAAATGAGAGAAGCGGTGGTCTGGTGCTCTGGTGATCTCTGGTGGAAATAGGAGATGAGATCTTTCCTAATCCTGCTCCAATGATCATGATGTAGGCGGGTCAGGGTGCATACGAAGGGTAAGAGTGAGTCGGGGAGTCTATCAATGCGGCTGGGATGGTCGAAAGAGCTCCGGTGGCGATGGTCAGGGCTAAGTAATGAATGATGGAGGAAATGGCTAAATCAAAGTGGAAAGTGAAATGCGAAGGAAGAACGTGATACCTGGATGAGCTATGGTGAACGGTGAAGTATGGCGGAGGTGGAGGCGGGTTGTAGACTCGATTCCGCGGTGTAGAGTGGCAGAGGTTGGTTGCGGCGGAGTGCTCTGACCACGAGGGGAGCTATGTCGATCAGGCTCCTAAACGTTATCCAAACGAAGGCCAAAAGGATGTTGTCACTACTAGACACTCAAATGGAAGAGAGGAGGCGTGAGGGATGAGCTACCAGCAATGGAGGTGGAGGTGAAGACTTTATAGGATGCCCCCATAGTCGAGAAAGATCGAAGGCTAGCATGAAACCCTAGAAGGATCCGGCTCTGCCTAGGGATCTGTGAGAATCACGGATACTAGGAGAGGAATCGGGCATAGAAATCAAGGGAAACGATAGTCGGACCCACGCTGGGGAAATGGAAGAAAATGAGTCCAGCGAGGCCCAATCGGATCTGGAGACCTGGAAAGGGGAAGGGTTGACCCGCGTCAACGGACTCGGGCCAACCAATCAGAAAAATCAGATTTAAAAAAACAAAGAACGTTGAATATAAAATAGTAAATGAATTTAAATAAATGATTAATATAGAAATTATTTATTATTTTTCAAGTTATTTTTCTATGATTTTTAATTATTTTTATGAAATTATATATACAGTTATACAATATAGGGTATTATGTACATGTATAGTGTACCTATATATTTATTCTTTTATTTTTATTTTATTTTTTTACATAAGTATCCCTATTTTATATTTTATTTATTCACAATAATAACTTTAAGGTATAAAAGAATTTTTATTTGATTTTAACAAATTAAATAAATGTGTTAAATAAATAGGTATTATATACATTATATACAAGTGTGGCTAGTATGCAACCAATTTTTGATATTATTTTTAATTTATAATGTGTTTTCTATTTTTTATTTCATTTGTATTTTATTGTTAGGAGTGTACAAGTATTTAAAATACAATATGAACAAAGTATGAATTAAAATAATTAAATATATATAGGTATAGGTACTATCTGGTTGTACAATACATTCAAAAAGCCAACTTTCACACCATAATGCCAAAATTTTATGGAACCATGCTCATTTAAAATATAATTTAATTTATAGTCCAATAAAGGGTACTTTGGAAGAATTTGAGTTAATATGAAGCCGTAATTGATCTTTTGAGTTCTTATTTTGTGGCTTTTTATGAGTGGTATTATTTACAATATGTATAACAATTTATTTTACAAAAAATTATCATTAAGAAAATATTTTTATGCACAACTTTTATTGAGAAAATAATTTATTTTGAGGTATTTTTATTGATGAATAAATTATAGGAATGATATATACATATAATGAATAGTGATGAATTATACAAGGACCCTATCTCCCCCTACCTTATTCCTTGTCGATTTGGTCAATGATTGACCTTCTCTCAGGGTTTGGGTTAGTCTATACTTATTATATAATTGCACCCTTCTTTCCTTTTCTTTTCCTCTTTATTCTTTTTTTTTTCTTTTGTTTTTGGAAAAAATGTGTTAATTATTAAATAATAACAATAGTATGTACAAGATAATTTATTGGATTTACACATATTCACAGGTGTTTTTGCTAATGATAAGGCTAAAATAAAAGAATAAAGAATTAGAATCATAGATTCATCAGCATCCTCCATGTTCATCTCATCTTCTTTGTGGAACTCATTCTTTCATCTAGCATTTCTCTCATCGATCCTCCTCTTCAAATCATTAAGAATTTCTTGAAAGGCGACCTGGGCCAATACTTGGTTCGTTGATTTCTTTTGAATTGCTTGAATCGAAGCGAGGAGATTGGTATTGACGTCATTCTATATGGTATGCTGCACATCCCCCTAGTCTGGCTGCTCTGCTGGTTGGGGATGCGGTCCTAATGAATCTCCATTTCATCACCTTTATTCTATCAGTTTGTCCTTAAAAACCATATCTGATGCATGTAGATAACATTATTTTGTACAAATTAGCATTCATTCTTTGTTTCATTTATAGTGTATAAAATACGGTTTTTAATAACAGAATTATAGAATAAAAAAATAAAAGAATAAGAATAAAATACAAAAGGTATTTTATGATCGTAAACCCCGAGACCGAGGCATCTTCATGACTGTGTTGACAAGAAATAAAGTAGGGGCAGATAAGGGCCAATAAATAAATAAAATTCCCTTTTATTTATTCTTCAATAAGTCCTTTTTGGAACCTATTTTATTTATTAATTTCTATACCTCAAATAAAGAAACTTTGTACATGAAAGTTGTAGATAAAAATAGAAATAAAATACAAAATTGATTTCATACAAAATCAAAATAATATACTGTATACTTTTTATACTCAGAATAAAAGTCAAAATCCAAACTTCCCAGACCCATATCTCCTGAATAAAAACTCAAAATGTATCAGAATCACTTTAATTGTATATAACTTTTAATAAGCTATTTAATGAAGGTGGTTTCATTTAATTTGGAGTTATGGTGTAAAAGATAGTTTTAGACCCCTATTGTACTATATACCTGAAGAAAATATTTATTTTATAAATTTTTTTATTATTTTGAAATTTTATATTTTTCTAATTTTGTAAATATTATTTATATTATATGTGCATATTTAGAATATAATAAAATCATAAATAAAACATAAAAATAAATCATATACTTAAACACATAGATGAAATACCTATACTTATACCTATATATTTAATATCCCTATTTATTTAAGTTTACATAATATATTAGAAAAATATAGTAAAAATATATTTATTTGTATAAAGATAAGTTAAAAATAAAAAAAATATGGTAATAAAATAATAAAATCAAAAATACAAAATAAAAATAAAATGTAAAAAACATAGGTAAATATGCCTATAAAGATACCCTTAATAAGTAACATGTAATAAATAAGTTCATAACAATAAACAAAAATTATATTAAATACTGTAGAAAATAATAAACATTTTTTATTTTATAACTTTAATTTAGTAAAATCATTTATTATTTATTATCCACTTTTTTAAATATTTTTGACTCGCTTTTTTTCTGGTTGGTCCACATGGACTATCCAGGGGGAGTCAAGAGTTGACTCCAGTCAACTCTTGTCCCCAGGTGTAGCCTTGTCAGGCCTATTGTTTGAACCCATTTACTCCTTTTTCTCCAAATCGATGTGATCATCAAAATGGAATTATTTCTTCTACACTTTTTTTCCTCATTCCGACAGAGCACCACCATTAAGGTACCAACTCGTGGCTTCAGCAATTTATGTCTCTTTTTCTTCACATTCTAGCTATATCGTGGGTGTAGAGTTTATGTTATATAATTAGTTTAGATTTTAATTATTTGTATTAACGTATAAATCCCATCTCGTAGTTCGTCGGAGCTCCGCTCCTGCGAACCCCTACACTATGACCCCACCGTTTCCCGACACACCAAATGCCCTCATCTTGCTCCCTTTCACTTCTTGCATGCCCTACGCACCACCATATCACCTGATCCTTCGTGGATGTGGATTTGGGTGTTCTACCTCCATCGCCTCGTTGGAGCATTATCATCCCTTCCATTCTGCCACTCATTCACCCCCGGTATCCCATAGGACCTTCACCTTTTCGAGCTTTTGCTAAGCATGCTGGACCTAGGAGCTACATACCCCATATGAGGGGCCAATTTTGTCAAAGAAGCCCTTCCCAAGTCGTCGGCGCAAATCAAGCCCCAGAAGGTAAATCCGTAGCCCCCGAACCTTCTTGTGACCTTTGGGAGATGTGGGACTACATCAGAAGTGATAGGAGACCATCAGCAAAGATATTGGTGGTCGGAGACACACGCCGCATTTGATCAAAACTCGCCTTGGGCGAGTTAATCCTTAGTTTCTCCACCAACCCTATGTGTCGTCTGATCAAGAGTCAAGTCCCAGGTCGAGCAGTCATCGTTGGATCAGAGTGATCCTCAATCGTTGATCTCACACCTGATATCTAATCCACACCGTCCATCATCGAAGTGTCATCGGCCCCTCTCGAGTAGACACGTGGCAAGTGGAAGACTAGGAGTCGTTGGATCGTGTCGTATAAGGGGTATTTTGTATTCTTCGCCCCCTTGTTTTTGTGATTTATTATTTAATATCAAAACTTTCATTTACCTTTTATTTTTTTTATAATATTTACAAGAAACTCACTGCCATAATTTTATTTACAACTAGGTCCAATCCACGTCACCTCACGTGCCATCCCACGTGAGGTGGCGATTTTGCATGTCACGGGTTTTTATATTTCAATTTAGTCCAAAAAATTGTAATTCTAGGTATATATTTTTGGGTAAATTACAGAAAGGACCTTGCACTTATATTTTAATTACATAAATGCCCTTCCTAGTTCAATAATTTTGTAGGTGTTTTCTATTTATTTAAATTATCATATGTGCTTTAAAAATCTCAAAAAAATATTAAGTGACTCCTAGCATCTACATTCATGCTATATTTTTGGATTTTTATTTTAGGCACTTGTTTTATTTATTAAAAATCAGAAGAGCACGCTTTTGTCTTTGCTTGATTTATAAAATACCAAAAAATATACAAACATTTTTAAAAATTCCCAATAAAATTTACTTTGTTTATTTTAGTATTTTGAGCCTTCAGACCAAAAACCCTAAAATAGAAAAAGAAAACTTATAAAAATTAAACATATCTGAAATCCTTTATAAAAATATAAAAACTCCTAAAATTCTAAAAATATGTTTTTCTATCTTTGAATTTTCTTTTTATTATATATTATTAATTTAAATAGTTTTGGAAAATTTTAACTTTATTTTCTAATTTAGTTTCCAAAATAATTCGACCTATTTATTTAATCTATGTTTTGGGATATTGTTTATTTTAAAAATCCATGATAATTAGTAAAAATACCTAAACATCACAAAAATAAAAAATTATTTTAAAACCAAAAAAAATTTGCACTTTTTTTTATTTTTTGTAATATTTATGATTGTATTACTCCATATTGTATATAAAGCCTTATATATTCTTATATTATATAATTAAAAAGAGAAAGAAATTAAAAATCAAAAAATATAAATAGAAATTTAAAAATAGAAATTTAAAAACAATTAAAAAAGAAAAATTAAAATTCAATATATATATAATCAAAAAACCCATACAAAAGTACATAGACAAGAGGAACACAAATTTTGTGCATTTATTGCTCGATCTATCTTGTTTTACAAATTTTGACACTCTACACATGTGTACACCTATACACACATTTGTAGAGTTATAATAAATTTTAACTCCACATATTTTTCTTTTCATTGCTTTACATATATCAAGGTTTAATTGTTGAATTAGTTGAGTTTCGTGAGCGGATGCTTCAGCAACAGTGTAGTTCTCGCCTTGTGTAGACTACATTAAACCCTCGTGAAATTCATCTTTTCAAAGGGCAACATTACCAGGGAGCAACACCACATAGATTGGATTTCTTGTTTGTGTCTCCTTGTCTCTTTCGGTTATATTCTCCTTTATTTTTTTCATTTTTATTTGATATATTTTGTGAATTGTCTAACCACCCTCTTTGTTTGACTTTGTTGCGAAGAACACTAATTGAGGGAGGTACTCCTAGGAGCACCTACGTACCCACGTGAAGCGGACTTGGCCTTCTAACCTAGCAGTAGAGGAGGACTTTGAGAACTTTCGAAGACAGAGCACTTTACTTTGTGAATTATTTTATTTTATTTTATTTGTAGTTTAAGTGAGAGAGAGGAAGATACATTATTTGTAATAATTTGGACTCTCCAAGACTCTTCACACTTCACGAGGTCCATTGCCCGAGCGATTGTTTGCTTGGAGCCCTCGTCGGTTTTTGTCGTATTTTTCTCGCTTTTATTTTTATTTTTTTCACGGTTTGATTTTTTCTTTGTTTTTGTTATTGAGCCCTAGTTTAGGATTTGCTTGCTCGAAAGACTAAGGTCCAAAGCCATAATATATTTGCATGTACCTATATATTCGCTTTTGATCTTAGTCAAATCATAATTGTTAACTATTTTAGACTTGAGACTACGTGCCAAGAGAGGTCGCATACAACGCGTGCATGGCCTATTGTGGCATCAAAGATCGGACTTAGTTCTCATTTCTGAGTAGTTAACATTTTATGCTTCACAGTAGTAGCCAACACTATTTTAGGGTGATTTCATTGGATTGCATTTGCATGTAGATAGGTTTCAATTCTGCTTAGCATCCTTTCATGAAGAGAGATGGAGGCAAGTTGAGAATTTCTACTTAGCATTCATCATCAATTTCGCTTGCATTGCTAATCTGACTCTCTGTCTATGATTATGTCACTTATGATCTAAAAAGAATTGACTCCTCATTAAGCTCGTGTATTTTTAATAAAAATACAAAAAAGTGATAACCAATAAATTGGGACTACTAAGTTTACTCGACATAAAAATCAAAAGAAAAATATCCTTGTCTTGGAGAGAGTAACCCCCTCATTCTTTGCGCATTTTATTATCACATACACACTAAGGATTAGTGCCCCAATCCCAGGCCTTCCTACATGCTTGTACAATTTTATATTCTCACCTAACTCTAAAAATCGACATGATAAAAAGACTGAACTTTCACGGTCATGACTGTGTTGAGTTGGTGAATTGAGTGGTTTTTCGTGTATACTTGTTTGTGTTTGTGCATATTGGATCTTCTTTGCGCATTTGTGCCTTTTTCTTTCATATCTTGATTTGACCTGCATGTTCTCTTGATCCCTTCCTCTGGTTTCTGAGATGGCCAACTGGAGTGAATTTTATCCGGACTTTGTGGATCCTTTATCCCCTCTAGCCGGTCCACCTCCACTTTTCCAGGAGGACTTTGCTCTTGCTTTTTCTTTTTGTACATATCCTCCTAACTAATTATTTTAGGCATCGGATTTTGAGTTTTATCCACTACCATCACCCTCACATTTTGATAATCCGCTTTTCCATGAGGACTTTGCTCCTGATTTTGACTCACCACCACCACCACCTCCATTTCATTCACCCAATGCTGAAATTTTGGAGTCACCTCTCATGAAGACCGCTCTTGAGTACATGACCCGGTTAGTGGGTCAAATTAATTCGAAGATTGACGACCTCACTAGCCTAAATAAGCACCCCGTTGATGCTTCACCTTCTAGATTTGCGTTCTCATTTAAGGCCACATATAAGAGCTTACAATCACCCAAAATAGAAAAAATGAGAAAAACGTAAAAATACAAAAGATCTAGGGAGACACACAATTGAGTCATTTTGTGAGGTGAGGGCACACCTTCCAGATTCTTTGACCACATACACACTAGCCACAATTCCCACCTTTGACCCAAGGATGACACTGTACATAATTTTCTTAGTCATCCTTGTATAGATGATGATTCAGATCTCCTCCATTGTATGGAGGAGATTCAAAATTTAAAAAAATGATGACTGAACCAGAAGTGGTGGCAGTTATTCATGAGATCATTGAAGTCCCACTTCGCCAGGCCATGACTCAACTATCTTCTCCTAAACCTAAGAAGAGAAAGTGAAGGGTCAGATATGAGCGATACGTTTTGACCATGTCCACTATCTACGCCATCTCTCACCGTCCATACATTAGGAAATGGAACAATGTCACACCCCTTGTGAGTTGCACCATCTCTGACCATTCTTGTGATCACACTCTCTTTGACGATGGTGCTTCAATTAATATAATACCCTTCTTGCTGGTACAGTCTCTTATCTTAGGGCCTCTTAAGAAGACCATGATCATTTGTCAATTTGATTCATAAGAGGCCGAATTGTATTCTAGAAAACGTTGTCATTTAGATTCAAGGCATAAGCTTCACTATTGACTTTGTCGTAATGCCCATGGAGACCTCAACCCTTGTGGATTATCCTCTAATCATCCTGGGACGACCTTTCCTCACATCTGCAAGAGCCATTATTGATTATGGATCTGGAGAGACTCGCTTCCATTCTTATATCGAGAGTGATGTGTTAATCATTGCACCCACTGCTGACCAGAGACCACATCCCTTGAGATTGTGCCCGTGTTAGTCGACCCCAAGGACTATGACCTTCATGCTGATATCAGAGAGGTTTGCTTTTTGATGGATGATAGTGAGACCCAAGGATTCCTTTTCAGTGATGAAGACGCAGAAAGCATAGACCTTGGAGTTCCCCCTTCCGATGAGTGGCAATGCATTGATGACATCCACAGTATATACATTGTAGACGCACTTGAGGGAAAGGAAGACTTAGGAGAGACTACAGAGGTTGAATTTGATCTAATTGATTTCATAAATGAATTTGGGACTTTATATGATGACCAAGCGGAGACATCCCAGACGAACATGACCACATTACTTCCACTGACCAGTTCATACCTTTCTGCTTTGAGATTGCTGAGGATCTTTATGAGGTCGATCCTGATTGGTTTGTGTATGTTGATGCCCCTGATATCGACATGTACCTTATCAGATCCATTCCTCAACGATCAGGTAAGAAGGTTTGCTTTCGACCTTCTTGATCGATGTACATACACCTCTTTATATATCTACTTTCTCTTTCTTCCTCCCATCTACCATTTTTGCTCATCCACCTCATTGCATGTGTTTTGCCTCGCTTAGGATGTACCTTGTCCTAAGTATACAAGAGATGGATGAGTTGAGTGATCTTTCTTCTTTTTCTTATTTTCTTCTTTTTGTTTTCTTTTTTCTTTTTCTTCCCAAAGGTGTCACGCCTTTTTCAGTGCTATACTTAGGACGTACTTTATGGACATGTATGATTGAAAATAAAATGCCTACCAAAGTGTACATATTTGTATAGTCAATAAGCAGGCTTGAGCTTCAAAGTCATATGTTTGTGAGCCTACAGCTGGATGACATGGCTACACTGGTCAAGCATCTTAGGATAGGTAGCTACACTAGCTACCGTCCATTCTTCTCTCCACCTCTTCTTCTTGAGCTGGTTGTACTTGAACTTAGAAGGGAATGCTGCTTCTCGAGGAAAGAGTTGGTTGATTGGGGGATTAAGGTCACCATGTTGGAGAAGACTGACTTTTATCACTTCAGCTGAGGAGATCTACATATCTCACACACTGCCCAAAATAGATTCATGGTCATAAGGGTTTGTATATGAATTGAAGTATTCTGACCTGGCTATTGAGGAGACTTGAGCAGAGTTTTGTGACTCTTAAGGGTTGTTGTGTTTCAAATTCAATTCCCAATAAGGTTCGGATGGCACAAAAATCCAAAGGTCCAACTTAAGATCCAAACTTTGATTTTATGAAGATAAGTTTGAGAATTAAAATCAATCAACTTTTTTCCTTTTTATTTTCTCTATTTTTATTTTTCTACACTTATTGCATAGGTGTTTGCTAGGGACTAGTAAAAGCAAGTATATGGGGTTATGAATCTCCATTTCACCACCTTTATTCTATCATTTTAGCCTTAAAAACCTTAGCATAGCTTTATTTTGTACAAATTAACACTCATTTTGTTCCATCTATTGCGCATAAAATAAAATTGTTAATGCCAAAATTATAGAATAAAGTAAAGAAAAAAGAAAAAAGTGACAAAGGTTTTTTATGATCCTAAACCCCGAGACCTAGGTATCTTGATGACTGGGTCATTAAGGAGTAAAGTAGGGGGGATAAGGGCTAATAAATCAATAAAATTCCCTTTTATTTATTCTTCAATAAGTTCTTTTTGGGACCTATTTTTTTCTAATTTATATACATCAAATAAAAAAACTTTTTACATGAAAGATGTAGATAAAAATACAAAAAAAATACAAAATTGATATCATATAAAAATAATATACAGTGATACTCAGAATAAAAAGCCAAAACCCAAACTTCCCAAACCCATATCTCATAAATAAAAGCACAAAATCGTATATAAATTTTAATAAGCTATTTAATGAAGTGGTTTCATCTAATTTGGAGTTAAGGTGTGAAAGTAAGGTTTTGGATCCCTATTGTAAAATATACTTGAATAAAATATTCATTTTATTTATTCTTTATTATTTTTATAATTTTATATTTTTATAATTTTGTAAACATTATTTATAATATATATGCATATTTAGAATAGAATAAAACCATAAAGAAAATATAAAAATAAATAATATACATAAATACATAGATGAAATACCTATACTTATATGTATATGTTTTAATACCCCTTTTTATTTATATATACATAGTATATCAGATAAATATAGTAAAAATATATTTATATGTATAAAAATAAATTATAAATACATAAAAATATTAGAATAAAATAATAAAACCAAAACACAAAATAAAATTTAAATGTAAAAAACATATGTAAATATACCTATAAATATACCCTTAAAAAGTAACTTGTAATAAATAAGTTCGTAAATACATAAAAAATTATAAAATACTACGAAAATAAAAAACAATTTCCATTTTATAACTTTAATTTAATAAAATTACAAATTATTTATTATCGATTTTTTAAAATAATTTTGACTAACATTTTTTCTGGTTGGTCTACGTGGACCTACCAGGTGGAGTCAAGAGTTGAGCCCGGTCACTCTTCTCCCCTGACATAGCCCTGTCAGGCCTATTGTTTGACTCCATTTTCTCTTTTTTCTCCAAATCAATGTGATCATAGAAATGGAATGATTTTTTCTACACTTTTCTTCCTCATTCATCCCTCTATCATGCGTCCTTGATTCCTCAAAGATTGGGCATTTGAGATGATTGTTGCGTCTTGATCTTCTCCTTGTTCAGCCATCCATGTACATAAGCTCCACTCTTCCTTCATTAGATTTTTGAGTCCAATTTGGCCACTTCTTCCCCTCCTGATGTGCCCAATGGCTCGAGCAAGGTGGAATCTTTCTCGCCTAGCCTTTTGGGTCGAGGGTGTGGTTTCAAGGTGATCGCCATTTCCGACAGAGCGTCGTCGTCGAGGTACCAACTCGAGTCTCCAGCCATTTGAGTCTCTTTTTCTTTGTGTTCTAGCTATATCTTAAGTGGAGAGCTTATGTTATGCAATTAGTTTAGCTTTTAATTGTTTGTATTAGCATTGAAATCCCATTTCGTAGTTCGTCGGAGCGAACTATGACCCCGTCTTTTCCCGACGCACCAAATGCCCTCATCTCGCTCCCTTTCGTTTCTTGCATGCCCCACGCACCTCCAGATCACCATATCCTTCATGGGTACGGATCTGGGTGTTCCAACTCCATCTCCTTGTCGGAGCACCGCCGCCCCTTCCATTCCACCACTCATTCACCTATGCTAGCCCCTATGACCTTTGCCTTTTCGAGCTTGTGCTAACAATGCAGGACCTAGGAGCTACAGGCCCAATCTGAGGGACCAATTATGTCAAACAAGCCCTTCCCAGGTTGTCGATGCAAATCGATCCCCATGAACTAAATCTATAGCCCCCAGACCTTCTTGTGTGTTCTTTTGGAGAAGCGGGACTGTAGCAGGAGCGAGAGGAGACCATCGGCAGAGAGAATGGTTGCCGGAGACACGCGTCGCATCAGATCAAAACTTGCCTCGTCGGATCAAGAGCCCAGTCATGAATCGAGCAGTCATCATTGGATCAGAGCAAGCCTCTACCATTTATCTCATGCATGAGATCTAATCTACGACGTCCATCGTCGAACCATCATTGGCCCCTCTCGAGCAGACACGTGGCAAGTGGAAGATTAGGAGCTGTTAGATGATGCCATATAGGGGGGTATTTTGTAATCTTCACCCCATTGTTTTGTAATTTGTTATTTAATATCCAAACTTTCATCTACCATTTATTATTTTTGTAATATTTACAAGAAACTCCGTACCTTTATTTTTTTGCAATTGGATCCAGTCCTCGTCACCAAACGTGGTGTCCTACATGTGGTGGTTATTACATGTACACCCTCACGGGTTTTTGTATTTTTATTTAGTTTAGAATTTTTTAATTATAGTTATGTATTTTTAAGTAAATTATAGGAAGAACCTTGCACTTAATTTTAATTGCATAAATGCCCTTCCAAGTTCAAAATTATTTGTAGTTGTTTTCTATTTATTAAAATTATCATCCATGCTCCAAAAAATCTCAAAAAATTAAATTAAGTGTTGACTAGCATCTAGATTCACACTATTTGATTTTAAGCACTTAACTATTTATTAAAAATCAAAAAGGCATGTTTTTATCCCTATTTGATTTATAAAATGCCAGAAAAATATATAAAAACATTTTTCAAAATTCCAAAAATTACACTTTTTACTTTAGTATTTTGAGCCTTCAGACCAAAAACCACTAAAAATAGAAAAAGAAAAGTTATAACAATTAAAAATCTCCAAAATCCTTTAC
This sequence comes from Ottelia alismoides, assembly GCA_037367405.1. Classification (NCBI taxonomy): domain Eukaryota; kingdom Viridiplantae; phylum Streptophyta; class Magnoliopsida; order Alismatales; family Hydrocharitaceae; genus Ottelia; species Ottelia alismoides. Next base: position 103,544 of record JAZKJV010011439.1, read on the forward strand.
AAAAATCTAAAACATTCCCAAAAAATTTTAAAATATCTTTTTATCTCTAAATTTTTTTTTATTTTATATTAATAACTAAAAATAGTTTTGGAAAATTTTGTCCTTATTTTATATTTTAGATTTCCAAAAAAATCAGCCTATTTATTTAATCAGTGTTTTGGGATATTTTTGATTTTAAAAATCCATAAAAAATTTTTAAAAAACTAAATAATAACAAAAATAGTAAAAAATTATTTTAAAATAAAAGTAATTTATTTTGCACTTCTTATAGTCTTTTAGTTCTATTTATAATTGTATTACTCTACATTGTATATATAACCTTATATATTCTTATGGTATATAACTAGAAAGCAAAAGAAATAAAAAATCGGAAATATAAAAAGAAAAAATAAAATTAAAAACAATTAAAAATAAAAAATATAAAATATAAAATAAAACACCCACACAAAAAACATAGATAAGAGGTACACAAATTTTATGCATTTATTACCTGATCTATCTTGTTTACTCCCTGTGTTCGACACTCCAACATACTTTACACCTATGCACATATTTGTAGAGTTATAATAAATTTTAACTCCACATATTCTTCTTTTCATTGATTTTCATATATCGTGGTTTAATTGTTCAATTAGTTGAGTTTCATGAGTGGTCGCTTCTACGATAGTATAGTTCTCGCCTTATGTAGACTACATTAGACCCTTGTGAAATTAAAGGCAGTCATATTGACCACACTCAGAGGAATGTTGGGGTAATGGGTGGTTGCACAAATGCAGCCAGATTTTTGTAGGAGGATTACGGTTCTTCTATCATGTTCCCGTGGAAGGACAGGAGTAGAGACAAGAATTACGGCTTTAGCTCAAAATGGGCATGGATGGGTGGAATCTGAATCTACTCAGTGAATGGCCTATCCCAGTGTTGTAAGTCTGCTTCAGAGTGGGCTTTGGTGGTAATCTTCCCTCTCCTCCTCCATGATGGGGTCCGCCTATTGAATAGTTATCTTCTGCATCCTCTATGTTCATCTCATCTTCTCTGTGGAATGAAGGATATGGGGAATCCTTAAGTGCATCACGGAAGCATGTTGATCGCATCTCATTCAATCGGGGCGACTAGTCGCACTAGTCGCTAGATGCAGCGGAAATTAAAAATTTTTTAAATCATGTGATGAAACCACATGATCACAAGAACATTTCTTGGATCGTTTGTGGTTGCGATCAGAAGATCTCTAAAGCAAGAGATCCTCCTGGCTCAAGTCCGATCTACTAAGATGGCACTTGAGGGCGTGATGATGAGACGCGTTCCTCTCGTAATCCTCGATGTAGATCCAAGCCTTGAATCTCCTGATTTCATCCAACAAAATCCATTGATGGAGATCCACGAGCAATCGAAGCGATAGCACAACGGCGTGGAGACGATTGCTTGTTCCCTCAAAGCACAAGATGGATGGCCATCTTAGAGAAAGAGAGTAATCGAGAATGAGAGAGAGAGAGTAGGCATGTACTCTTGATGTACTCCAAAGGTCTAGGGTTTCCCTCTTTATATACTAGTTTGGGGGCCTATGGATCACAATCCATGGCATATAAAATCAACGGTTGGATTGATTTAAATATATGATCAACAGCCATGATCATTGTTGTTCTCAACAAAAATTTATTAATTTAAATTAAATCAAATATATGTTGCATTATCATCAATATAATTTAATTTGATAAAATTAATTTTCACAAGATAATAAGGTAATAATAAAAAGAGGATAATAAAACACCCCCAAAAATATGGGGCGTCACCTATGACTGAGTCATAGGTGACATCACCTATTTTGGTGATGTGTTATCTTCCTTTTTATTTTATCTCATTATCTCTTAATAATTTGCAATAAGAATTATTGCAAAAATATCCACTAAATTAATTCCAAATTCATTTGTGAATATTTCGATCATGCCATTGAAAGAATCATATTCACAACCCAAACTAAATTGTAAATTACATTTCCAATTAATTGCTTAATGTGAATCTAATTCATATTAACAATTAACAAATGCTATTTACAAAGTTGCTCTCTCTAATATATTATAATCATATTTATAATATACTCGCATATATTATGGATAGCATTATCCACGATCTGCATTTCCTTGATAATTAAATCTCATTTAATTATATTGGATGATCATTCTCACAATATGAATCTTATTCGTATTATACTTGATAATTAAATCTCATTTAATCATTAACATCTTCTTGCTTGGAATTCATCATAGGAATTATTCTTGAACTCCTTCAAGAATAATTTGCTTGCTCCGCAGATACGTGGAGATAAGGATAGGGTGATTGTATTGTTCCACGTATAGAGACTTGGATGTTGAGATCTCATCTGAAATCCAGATCTTACGGACCTCCCATAGATGCTTGATTAAATCAAGTCCGTATACTTAATCTCATTGCATCTGAATCTCATTCAGATCAATGTCCAACACTTAGACTAAGATCAAGTTACTTCTCTACTGAGAGGAGTCACTAAAATCCAGACATGTTTCATCACTCCCTTGGAATGGAAGCGTTATGGTTATACAATCGTTTATGATCACATCACCCTCAGGTATTCCCAATACCTACACATCCAGCATATTGGAAGACCTATGATCAACCTAAAGATGAAGATCAATTTTACATTGTCTTCTTCAGGGTTCGATCACCAAGTTTCTCAATCTTGGTCATTGGGAATCGGTATCGATCATATGCTTTCCCAAAGCATATATCATACCTTCACATTCTTGTCATGCTTCCAAAGCACGACAACCATGCATGGAATTTGATCTGTCCCAATACCTCATGAGTGAGCTCATGTCTTCCGGTTCATAAGTGAACCTGTATGATCCCTTTGAGAGATCGTATTACTCATATGCCCCTACATGCACACCAGCTCGCCGGTGTATAGACCTTGGTTAGGTCATCAACCTATTGGTCTGCCAAATGTACACACTCAGACATATAGTAACACATCTATCTCTCGTCAAAGGATGTGTGCCTATGTTGTGACAGTATTCAACTAGGACTTAGGTTATCTCGATCTCGCTAAATCAACCCTTTGACTTAACTAATCTGACACCTCCGAATCACTATTCCCATGCAGAGGAAGTGCATCAAGAGGTCGGTTAGATATCAACCTATGTGAGAAATGATTGCCATCTCCTACTCAGGTTGGAGATCATCTCTTAATAATCATTTGATGGTGCTTGATGAGTCCTCTATCTAACTCTTTAGATATTCATCCAAACACCAGCCTCTATGATTCATTTAATGAATCAACAGCTATATGATTATCAAGACGGTCATGGTGCATAACCCTAATTGTACAGACGGACCTTATAGTGCATTCATTCATTTAATTTTAGAAAGGGAGTGAAACATCAATAACTTTTATTGATAAACATATTTATTACAATAACACTTATTTCTACAGATTGACTGAGGAAGGGCCTCGCTTCCCTGACGGCATAGGAAGGTCAGTCGAATGCTACGAGAGTCAGTATCTGGTGGATGGATCGACGCCCTTGGCTTATCCCCTTGGAAAGCGTGAGGTAAGGAAGGCCAATCTACAATCTCGAGAGCGGCAGAAAGCGAATTCATCAGTCTGACTTCAAGGATAGAGCGTAGTTGAGACGTGCGGAGAAGTCTGCGATGATGATGCGAGCCGAATATATAATAGGTGGCCTCTCACTCTGGGGGAGGTAGGAGCGAGCCGTAGGGAAGTGGAGAAGTGCTCGTCTCTAGTAAGAATGGTTCGCCTTGGGCTCACATGGCTAACATGGAATTCATCCTCTCATCTACCATCTCTCTCATCAGTCCTCCTCCTCAAATCATTAAGAATTTCCTGAAAGGTGACCTAGGCCAATCCGTGGTTCATTAATTATTAATGAATTTCTTGAATCGAAGTGAGGAGCTTGTTGTTGATGTCGTTCTGCATGGTATGATGCCCATCCCCTTGTTCTAGATGCTTTGTTTGTTGGGGTTGCGATCCCTTTCCTCTACCTATAGGAGCCATTTCTGGATTTTTATGTAACTCTGGATCTTGATCAGGTTCTTGATTTGCACGATTGAATAAACCCTGATCAATCTCTATCCAAGCACCAAATGTGGAGATGAGTCTGGAATTAAGGTCAATCCCAGATGATTGTGAATGGAGCATATGATATTGAATGAGATCGATCTCCATCCATAAGGGGTTGATTTTGGGATAAGAGTAATCCCGATTTATTTGGAGAGGAAGTGCTTGTTCAGATTATGAGTCCATCCCAAAGAACGGAGTTATTGGAGAAAGGAAAGTGTTGAAAGAAGAAACGATCAGGGAGTCCAAGGAGAAGTTTGCCAGATCTGATCCAGTTTCCTGGATATCGTCCGCATTATTGGAGATGTCGGTGACACGGAGTCGATGTGGGTGTCGGCGACGTTCCGACTAAACCATCCATGGGACGACATCTAAGAGGGTCAAAAGGAGTAGATGATAGATGAAAGATACATACGTGAACAAGAAATAAAAGGAATGTAAAACAATTAACGACTAAAAGTGAGCAGGGGTTAAAGAGAGATATGCAAAAGAGAAAATGTGACAAAATGGCACAAATGCGTGATGTTTTTGATCTTGAATTTAATAAAATTAATCAATCAAACCTGAACACAATGGATTCACCAACTCGACCCATGAAGCTGTGAAGGTTAGGCAATTATCTTTATCAATTTTAGATTGATTTTTAGGCAATTATCTATGCATAAGTCCTTAAGCACTAATCCTATAGGAGAGAGAGTACTGCCGGAAAAGTATGTCGTACTTGTCCTCCTCCTTTGTAACCTATATCCTATACTTTTTTGAGGTTCTTGTGCCAGGATCTGGATTTTCTACTCAGCCAAGGAATAAGAGTGAGGAAGCTGATAGTGTATAAGCAAATACTTCGGGTCAAGTCTGCAACAGAATCACCAGTGGGCGGTCAAGACCTACTCAGACGTAGTACGATGAGACATGCACCCCCGTGAATGTGTGGCCTAAGATCAAATATTTCGAAAATGGTCAGTGATCTACATAAGTAAGAATCACTGTTGATGACCGAATCCTACTCGCGCAAGTATGATAGCAGCGTCGGTACTTCAGAAATCCAGGCGTACAACAAGGCAGTATCCATGATGCGTTTTTGGCTCTAATCCTTATGATAGCGCTCTCTTACTCAAGAAAGACATCTCCTTCCCTCAATAGTACCTGAACACAATGAGGGTTTTGCTCACCCAATGCAATGAATCAAATTAATCAGTTTTACTTAGGTCAAGTATGTTTTTGAGTCCCTTTTTAAATTTTTTGTGTTATCACTTGCTTTAAGTAGATTCAATACAAGTACCTAATGTTTTTGTTGGTTTTCTTTTTGCCTAGGTTGTCAAAATTAGAGGGAGAAGGCAGAAATGCAATGCATGTCAAAAAACAATAATGAATGCTCAGTTAGAAGCTCGCGGTGATTCCCATCTCACTCCATGTGGAATGCAAGGTAGAAAATTTTTAAACCTAATCTATATGCACATGCAACAATGAAATTGCCTTAAGAATAGGAAGTGTTATTAGCATGAAGAATCGAATGTCAAACCCTAGAATGATCACCCAAATATCCAATCTTGGAGATGGCCTCGATGCCCACCACAACATGTCTTGCAAGTGTTGTATCACGTCTCTCTTGGCGCTCGGTGATCAATCTAAGATTTAACAATTATTTATTTGCTAATTCCAATCGCAAAGTAATCTATAGGAACATGAATTGCCTTAGGGTTGTGGACCTACCTACATAGCAAGCACATCTAGATCTAAGGGCTCAATTACATAAAACAAATAAAACAAAGGTGAAAAACTCAAAATGCTAGAAACATATAAAACAAACACGGTAAAAATCACAAAAAAATCAGTGAGCCCCCAAATGAACGAATGGAAATTGGGCCCAAATGTTCAAGACCAAGTACATGTATTATTACAAATTAATGAATGCAGAAAAAAATCACTCTCTCACAAAATAAAACAAAAATCTATGTTAAGTCTTCTATCTCTATTGTTCTCTCTTCTTGGTCAATAGGTAGAAGGACCAAGTCTTCTCAAATCGGGTGCCTCAACCACCTAAGCGATCAATGTCATCTTGAAGTCACTCGAAAGAAAATAGAAGAGAAGGATGTTATCACAATAAATAATAATATCAAGTGAAAGATAAATAAATAAAGAAAAATAATGAAATAAAAATGACCTAAAATTCTATCCTACACGTTGATCCCCAATAATGACGCCATTTGATGATACGGATTTCACGAGGGTCTAAATAATACCCCCATTGAGAAGCAAAGATAAAATGTCACTGAGGAGATCACCCACAAAATAACAAGGTCTATAAACAATTAATCCACAGTAGAAATAAATCACTCAAGCACATAGTCAAATTTATCATACCATTCAATATATTGTACAGTGGAAAAGTAAAGTAGGGGTCGAACACAAGAAATAACAAGGGAAAGACAATCAAAATTGACAAAAAATGCAATAAATGATTTTGGACTTTTTAGGGTTTTAGAATTTTTGTGGGTTTTTAATTATATAATTTTTTGAATTTTTGTTCTATTTTTAATTGTCTTTTATTTTATAATTTTTATTTCCTATTATAGTTTTCTGATCTTTTAATTTCTTTTTCTTTTTACTATATAATTAAGACTTATATATAGCAATATATGATATAAAGTAATATAATTATAAATAAAACTAAAATAACCAAAATTTATAGAATTAAATACTTTTTTGTTTTATATTTTTTTCTACTGTTTTTGCCATTTTCATGTTTGGTCTGATTTTAAGGTATTTTCAAAGTCCAAACTATCCCAAAATAAGGATTAAATAAATAGGATGAATTGATTTGAAGATTAAAAAAACAAAAAGGTCAAAATATCTTCAATTCAATTTTAATGAGTTATTTTTCCTCTTGCAGACCCTATAAACTTTTTAAATTACCTCTACAACCTTTTGCACAGCGTATTTACCCCATCGAACATGTATATTACCCAAGAACCCCCACTAGCTTCAAACAGATTAACCGAAGGGTTCATGGGGTAAGACTTGACAAGTTTACAGGGTCGAGGGGGGAATTAGGTTGTTTCAAAGGTCATGGAGGTAATTGGCAAAGTTTATAGGGTATGTCATGTAAAACTCCCTTTTAATATATAAGATAAAGAAAAGCTAGAGACTGAAATAAATATTTTTGGATTTTGAAGATTTTTTACAATTTTGATAAGGATTTTCTAGCTTCTTAATTTTAATGGTTTTCTTTTTCTATTTTAGTGGTTTTTGGTTTGGAGGCAAAAAATATAATAAGAGACTAAAACTAGGTTTTTTGGATTTAAAAAAATATTTTTTATGGTTTTGTTTCTGCAAACAAGGTAAAACATGCTACTTTTTTCAATAAATAAGAAAAGTTCCTAAAAATGCAAAACTAAAATATAGCTTGAAACAACATGTTAGCAGGCATTGAACCCTATTTTTTTCATAATTCTGGAGCATGTTGATATTTTTAGAAGTTAAAAAAAGAACAAAAATAAATGAACTGACAAGGGTATATTTGCAATTAAAATAAAAGTTAGGGGCTACAATGCAAATTACCTAAAAGTTTACAACTAATATTTAAATTTTAAATAGCAAATTGAAATAAAAATTGTCACAAGGGCTTCCATGCTAAATGGCTATCTCACGTGAGATGACACGTGAGCTGAGTTGGTCTCAACCAGAATGCAATATTTAAATGTTTAGGGGCCCTTTTCAAAAAATACAGAAAATATAAAACGTATTAATTAACTTACAAGACCAGATAAAAATGCTACAAAAATCGGGGTTAAATGTGAAGTTCACCCCCATAGATGCGCGGATCGGACGCTTGAAGGTGCTTCACTTGACACGTGGACAACTGCGATCTGATGATGCATGTTAGCATTGGATGGGAGGGATTATATCCGACAAGATGATCCGATGGTGTTGCGCTTTTCGATCCAACGGTTGCAGCTCCACTTCATGATTTGGCTTGATCAGACGGTCCTGGAGGGTCTTGGAAGAACACGGAAGAACTGCACTTGGCAGCTCCTTTGATCGCTCGTATCTTGCACCTTCAACCTCCAATCGCATTCGTGTCGGAGAAGGATGTTGTAGCTGTTTTGCAACAGATTGGGCCTTCAAAATGGCTCAAGACCCATCGGAAGGGCTCTGGCGAGGCTTAAGAACTGGGGGTACGCTCTTGCCTCAAAGACCCCTGCAAAGAGGTCTATTCTCTTTGTTTCCTGCAGGAGCATGTTAGCAGACAAAAGGTGATCGCTCTGATGGTCAAAGCGAGGCAGATGGAGTGGAAATGATGCGTGGCGATGTCCTCAAGCGAACGGTGGAGAGGGAGGGATGGATCTCTAGATTTGTGCAAGATCTTGCCGGAGGAAGGTGTGTGGGATGCAGAACTGAGAACGAGGGAGATGACGGAGATGATCGGAGGGGTAGAGGATGGCTGAGGTGGTCAGAAACATGCGATGAAGCTGAAGCTCCATCGAACGTAAATTTTGGATTTTACGAAAAATAAAGAAAAATCAAATGAAATAAAAGCTTATCCCATGCTCATACTATGCTAAGGAATAGAAAGAACGAGAAAAGAAGAACTTTCCATACCTGGGCCACCTGGAGCAAAACTTCAGGCGGAGTAGGCAGGGGAGCTTCGGAACAGCCTCAATTTGATGCTAACCAAGCCCCTTAGGTTCTCGATCATGGATTAGGATAGGATTTTGGTGGCGTAAGAGGGATCAAAGAATCAAGGGAGCTTGGTTGGGGGCATATATACGGGACTAGGTTCATTGGGGAATGGAGCTCGATTCGGTGACCTTGAATCGGAGAAATCAATTGCAAATGAAAGTGCATTGATCAAGGTTTAAATTCAAAGAGAAGTAGAGAAAATATAATGCAAGGATTGGATAGAAGAAATCAAGATCGGTCAAAGCTGAGTCTGACTGTATATATACTGTACATTCATCTATGTATCTTTGTATATCATTTTATTTAGTATATGGTTTTATTTTAGTGTATTTTAATGGTTTTATTTTATTCTAAATTTGTGCGTTCACTATAAATAATATTTAAAAAATTATAAAAAATATAAAATAATGAAAATATAAAGAACACATAAAATGAATATTTTTATTCAAGTATATAGTACAATAGGGGTCCAAACCTAACTTTTGCATCTTGAATCCAAATTAAATGAAATAGCTAATAAAATGTTGTATACAGTTAAAGGTGATTTTGTTACATTTTGATTCATATGGAGAAGGTATGGGTCTCGGAAGTTTGAGTTTTAACTGTTTATTATGAGTATAAAATGTACAATGTGTATTATTTTAGTAAATTTTGTATTTTTATGTCTATTTTTTATATGCAACTTTCACGTACAAGGTTTCTTTATTTGATGCACAAATAATAGAAAATAAAATGGGCCCCAAAAGTGAAGTATTGAAGAATAATAATTTTGGTTTTTATTGTGTTTTTACCCTTCTCTCCCCGTACTTTATTCCTTGTCGACCCAGTCATCATGATGCCTAGGTCTCGAGGTTTTTGGTCATAAAATACCTTTGGTATTTTATTTGTTTTTCTTTTCTTTTCTTTATTCTTTTATTTTGGCTTTAAACAGTGTATTTTTTACAATATCTATACAATAAAAAATGGATGTTATTGTGCAAAATAATGATATATAAATGCTTTTAGCTAGGGTTTAAAGGCCAAAATGAAAAAATAAAGGTGATGAAATGGAGATTCATTAGCATTCATCGCACTCTAGTAGATAATGGTTCCTCGATAAAATTGTTACCATCTTGTTTATTCGATAAGCTCGAGTTAGTTCCTCTTACAAATCCTGCACCATCTTGGACATGGATTCCCCTACATAATTATACCTTACCCCAATCATTCTTTGGAGGCCTTTCTTGAAGACTACGAAGGCCCTCTTTAACTAAGATACAAGGAAGGTATCTTTTCACACCAAGGGTGAAAAGGTACATATAGAGATGGCGAGAGAATAACCCACTTCTAGTATCACGTATACAACCAATTCAGATGTCCTAAGTTCCTTAGCCACATGCGATTACATGGATGAGTTTCGTTTTGATGACCTTGAAAGGTATCAGGTAGAGACCTACGATATCCTAGCAGAGGATGGGTCTGAGACTTCATTTAGTAGTTATTTTGATGGTACTATGTATTTTAGTATGGATCATGAGCAGATGGAGTAGTCACTTGTTGATTTGATTGCATACATTTCAGATTCTGAGATTTTTCGTGATTCCTCCACTTCAGATGATTTAACGATGGACTTTCACTTAGCTGAGTTATTTCCCTCTAATCATTCTGAGTATGATAACAGTAGAGAGTCATATGATGTTGTTTCATATTATTTATATATCTTCTATTCTGACTCTAGAGCATATTGATATGGTGGATAAGCATATTGAAGACACATTTACCACCATCACAGTTCTTAGTACATAAATAGATGAGGATACAACAGAGCCAGATTCCACCTTGCCAGAACTGAAGACCTTGCTACCAAATATGAAATATGCTTTCCTTGCAGGTTCACATCGATAGTTTCCGGCCATTATCAGCTGATCTTTAAACGAAGAGCAAGAATCTCGTCTGATGGAGATTCTTGAAAGAAACTGCAAGGCTATTGGGTGGACTATATCCGATCTCCATGGGATAAATCATGCTTTGTGCTCTTACCATATCTATCTCGATCATGATAGCGGACCCTCTAGAGAGTTTCAACGCATGCTAAATCCATATTTATGAGATGTTGTCAAGACAGAGATTACGAAATGGTGAGACACGTGGTTTATTTATCCCATCTCCAACTCTGAATGGGTTAGCCTATTACATGTTGTCCCAAATAAGTTGGGAATACATATGGTCAAGGATGAGAGTGGAGAGGAGATTCCAAAGAGAGTAACCGCATCGTGGCAAATTTGCATTTATTATTGGAAATTGAAGGTCGCGACGAAGAAGGACCACTTCCCTTTGCCTTTTATAGACCAGGTCATAGAGAGGTTGGCAGGAAAAGAGTACTTCTATTTCCTTGACAGTTACTCCGGATACAACCGGGTTACTGTTTCTCCTTAAGATCATGAGAAGACTACCTTTACATGTCCCTTTGGCACATATGCTTTTAGCGGATGACCTTTAGTTAGTGGAATGCCCCTGTTATATTATAGAGGTGTATGATTGCCATTTTTGCAAACATGGTAGGTGACTTTCTCGAGGTCTTTATGGATGATTTTTCATTCTATGGTGATTCATTTGATGATTGTTTAGTTTACCTAGACTAGGTTCTTTAAAAATGTTATGAGGTAAATCTCATTTTGTCGTGGGAAAAGAGCCATTTTATGGTTAAAATTGGATTGTGTTTGGGTGTGTCATCTCCAAGCGAGGCATGGAGGTTGATCCTACCAAGGTGGATGACATCAAGCATCTCAAGCCACCAACCAACATCAAGCAGATACGATCCTTTCTAGGGAATGTTGATTTCTACTGACGATTCATTCAAGATTTCTCTAAGATTTCTCGATCATTAACTAAATTATTAGGCAAAGACATCAAGTTCTTGGTAGGTGACAAATGTCTTAGAGCATTCCTCACATTGAAAGAGATGATTATCATTGCTCATGTTCTATAGCCACCTGATTAGTCTCTTCCCCTTAAGATCATAATGAATCCTTCGGATTTCATGATCGGGGTTGTATTAAGACCGAAGAGGAATGGACTTCATGTTGCTATTCACTATGCCAGTCGGACTTTAGATGATGCTCGACACAATTATACATTGGCAAAGAAAGAGATGCTGGCAGTGGTATTTGCACTGGATAAATTTATATCATATCTTCTTGGTTTGAAAATTGCAGTATACGCATATCATTCATCTATCAGATATTTGGTGGAGAAGAAGGATTCCAAGGCACACCTTCTTAGATGAATTATTTTACTCCAGCAATTCGATTTGGATATTAAGGGCAAACCTGATGTAAAGAACATGGGAGTTGATCACCTATCTCGATTGCAGATAGAGCAGCCTTCAGATGAGTACATGCTGGAGATTGTAGAGTGATTTCTAAATGAGAGTATCTTTACGGTTACATAACTTATATGGTATGTAGACATAGTGAACTTTCTGGTTACAAAGAAAATTCCACAGGGATGGTCAACAGGCTACTTTTCGAGGCATGATACTACTACTTGGAGGATCTGGTTCTTTTTTGTGAGGGACTAGATTGTGTCTACAAGAGATGTATTCCTCGGAAGGAAAATAATAGTGTACTCACCCCGTGCCATTCTTTAGAGGCAGGGGGACACCATTCATGGAAGAGGACAAAGCAGAAGGTACTCTAGAGTGGATTTTGGTGGCCGACTCTTTTTAGAGATGCATGCACATTTGTGAAGAGTTGCCCGGATTGTCAGAGAGCAGGAGGGACAGTCATTGCTAGAGATGCAATGCCATGCGGCCAGTTATCATTTGTGAGATCATTGATGCATGGGGCATAGATTTTATGGATCATTTCATTTAAGCAGTGGCTTTGAGTACATTCTTTTGATTGTAGATTATGTTAGTAGATGGGTGGAGGATATACCCACATGAATCGCTGATAGCAAGATAGTGTGCATGTTCCTGAGGGAACACATTATTTCATGGTTTGGTGTTCCACGTATTCTTATTTCTGATGGGGCTACTTGCTTTATTAATAACGAAGTGAAAAAGCTAATGAAGAGTTATGGCATTGATCACAAAGTTGCTTCTCTTTACCACCCATAGATGAACATCATCGCTGGAGTCTCAAATAGGGAGGTGAAATCAATTCTTCATATATTAGTACGACCAGATAGGAAGAATTGGTCACAGCTTCTACACTAGGTTCTTTGGCCATATCGTACTGCATACAAGACTCCCTTAGGTACTTCACTTTTTAGACTGGTTTATGGGAAGCCGGGCCATTTTCCCGTAGCGATCATACACAAATATGAATGGGCTATCAGAGTCATTTCACTAGATATGTAGAGAGCAGGAACCAAGAGGAAGATGGTTCTGAATAAGACAGTTAAGATTCGAAATCAGGCATACGAGAACACCCTCATTTATATGGACAAAGTGAAGAGGTGGCACAACAAGCACATTCATCACAAGATCTTTGTCCATGGTCAAAAAGTTAGGTTGCAAGATTGAGAATTTTTCTTGTAAAATTAAAAAGCAATTGGGAAGGACCTTACATAGTCAGAATGGTGCACGACAATGGAAGCATAGCTATACCAAATGTGTCACCTAGTGCAGAGCCATTCATGGTGAACAGGTAGATGTTGAAGTACTTTGTGGAGACTATTGATCATCTGGTCCAAGTTGAGGTAATCTACTTTGTACAAGACTCATGACTAATCTTCCACTTCATTTTGTCCTATACAGAGACCTCTGAGCTATTCGATTTTCTAGAGTACACCATCACATGTATATTCTTTTTAGATCCCACTCTTCCCACATTTTCGCTCATCTTTATACTTAGGATACCATATTAATTATAGGGGGAACTGATTGTCCGTTTATTCTCATTTTAGATTTTGTTCTATTAACTTTTCTCTTTTTTTCCATTCTTTTACACCAACCACTCATCCCTAATTTTTGGTCACATTCTTTTCTATACTTAGGATGCCCGATCCTAAGTATTGGGGGACCGAGTGATTTTGTTGATTTCGTTTTTTCTTTTCTTTCTTTTGTTTGTATATTCCATTTCCTTAGTCACATCATTTTTGTCTTCCATTATACTTACGATGACTAAATTGTAAGTATAGGGCGGTGACTGGCTTCTATTCTTTCATTCTTTTTCCCCCACTTTTACTTGGCACGAGTTATGTCCTCCTTTTTCTCTTTTCATGCTATGCAGACATAACACAAGCTAAGTATAGGAGGGTACGTATATACCGTATATATACTCTTGTCAACATACTTTTATGTATTTCTAAATCTATAAAATCCATAAAAAGTGGGTAAGGGTTTATTTAAAATTCATTATTATATATTTATAAAATCATTGTAAATAAGTAAAATATATGTAAATTTTTATTTAAAAACTTTAGTTTAAATTTTGTATTTAAAATATGTATTTAAAATATGTATAATATTTATTTAAAATTATATTTATTAAAATATGTAAAAATAGTTTAATATTGAAAACTCTGTATATAAAACTTGTAAAATACATTAGTTATTTAATCTAAATAAAATACTAGTAATTTATCTGGTAAAATTCTTGTAAATATGCTTATTTATAAAAAAAATTTAAAATCCATTAAAAAATACAAATACCTAGAATTCATAAAAACAAAATCTTTGAAATCCATAAAAATGAGTAAAATTCAAAAAAAAATTACTTCATAAAAAAATATGGTTGCATTTGCATTAACATTTCTCAGAATAAGTTTAATTTCTCGAAATAAAGGTTGAGAAATGTCTAAAGGATGGAGCTTTATTATGGCCTTTGATTTTCATTGTAAGGAGCCTAGTTAGGAACTGAAATTTAGACTCTTTAGGTATATAACTTAAATCTTTGGGTTCAATGAGACCATGTTCGAGAATTTTAATTAAACTTCTCTAAGTAGAACACTTGGTGTCATCCTTTGAATCTCCAACATTGGACCAATTTTGGACATATACACTTTGTAGTTATCTTGACTTGTATGGGTTTGCGAAGGGCAGTTCATTTTAGTGTTACATTTTCATCCTTGTCTACTAGCATGGACATCTAAAGATGGGAGTCGTGGGGTTGAAATAAAGCTTCGGATGAGAGAAGGATCTCCTGGCACAAATTTTCCATGACTCCAAAAATGGACGGAAAAAAGATGCTATATCCATCGGGGCACAAAAGATTGATGCAGTGCAAGCACCGTTACAAATTCTATAAAAAATTAAGCCAACCATCAAATACAAATATGACCACAATGGTCCAAGCTTCTAAAAAGCATGCACATCTTAGTGGAGACAACTAAACTAGCTGGGCTTCGCAAGGAGATGTGGCTACATCAGTCACATTCCAGTTATTTTCTCATTCTTCTACAGTCTCTCTCTATTCGTTTGTGGACACAACATGGCCTGACCTTAGAAGTAAATGCCCATTCCTCGAAGAAAGAGTAGCTGGATGAGGAACCAATGGGAGTGCATTATTGGAGTGGGTGGTTTCTTCGCTTCTTTAAGCAAGAAGAGCTAACATAGTTCACACACCGTACAAATTGAATTCAATGTTGTCAGAGTTAGTGATATGGATAAGCGGATATGAGCCGACTGTTGAGGTGAACCAAAATAAGGATTTGTGGAACTTGAAGACTGTTGAGATTAAAATCCTTATCCTAGTTAAGGATCAGAAAAAATGCTTGTTTAAGGCCCGACCAAGCTCTGTCCTTTGTCTGTTCTCATGAATTGGTTTACGAAAACAAATTCATTCTAACTATCTTTCTTTTTCCTTATTTTTCAAATAAGTGTTTGCTAAGGGACTAGCAAAGTTTAAGTATAGGGGATTAATGAATCCATGATTTGTTAACTTTTCTTGTGCATTTTGTCTCAAAACCCTTAGCAAATGCATGTAAATATCCATTAATTTCCGCATCTTATCAAAACATCATTCATGTACAATAATGCATTTTTATGTATTAAAACATCTAAATAAATAAAAGAATAAAAAGAAAGAAAATAAAAAAGGAGGTAGATTGTGATTATGTATATGTGTACAGTATGACTAAATATAAATATAGATGTAAGATATATTTATATAACCTAACCCTCGAAACCAAGTCAGCATGGATTGGTTGACAAATAAGAAAGTAGGGGGAGATAAAGAATAAAACAACAAAAAGAATTAATTTTGCACAACACACATTATTCCTTACTTTTCATTATTTACCCAAACTTCAATTATTTTTAATTAATTCATTTATATTTATTTTTCATCAAACTCCCTCCTATGTATTCACAAAAATATATATAAATATAAAAATCATAAAAAAATCCCAACTTGTATATTTGCTTAGAAATCTGGTTTTCAAATTATCAATTTCTCTCCTTCCAAACCTCATAACTTCATCATACGATCTCCAGTTTCAGTCTACTCACCTATAAAGTTCATAAAATAATATTCTCTATTTAATGAAAGTGATTTCATTAAAATCGACGTTTGTTTGCAAAAATTCGGTTTGGGACCTAATTATAATTGAGTTTCAAGGCTATTTGTTTTGTATAAACTATTTACAAAAATTGATTTTATAATTTTTAATTATTCTCTTGATTTTGTAGATTATATATAAAAAATTTTAGAATTTAAAACCTTCATTTAATTTTTTAAATAATTCGGTTCCCTAAATTATAGATGAATTTGAACTGTGTATTACATATACGTATTTATGAATATATATATATATAAACTAATATATTAAAATCCCTTAAAACTTACACTAATCCTTTTTATTATTATATTAATTAATAAATATAAAAATCATATGTTATTTATTAAGTTATTGAATTAAAATGACTAATCTATTTATTAAGTATAGTATATGTCTATTTATCAATATTATAGTTATATTTTATAAAATATACATTATTTAAAAAAATAAATTATACCATAGTTTAGTTAAATTAATTATTTACATTTTTTATACCTATATAAAATAAGATCATTTATTATCTATGCAATTTATAATCTATTCACATTCTGGCCACTATGATGTTGACGTGTCTCAGCACCACGTCCTTCTTCCCGAAGAAACGTTGCTTATTTTCTATTTCAACTAGCCATCTTCATGGATTTTTCCCACTCCTATTTCACCACTTTCACCTGATCAGCCCCATCCATCCTAATCTCCTAACTATCCTCTTCAACGCCTAACATTAGATCACTACCAAACCTCCAAAGATAACTCTATTTAATGACAGAAAGATCGATTGTTCAAAACAACTTTTCCACAACCACCAGATCAATTATTGTCGACTATACTTCTCCATCGTGCTCTGCCTCATTTTGACTGTGACAAGGCATGAGGTCTGCTCCGCGTGGAAGACTGATGGACGGAGGAAGGTTCCAAGGTCAGATCTTAGCCTCGCATTGCCGCATCGCAAGCATGTAGCTTTGGGTAGCCGCCCCATTAAGCAATCACCTGAAGGGTATGAAACCCTCAACCCCAGGTACCCATTTCATCCTCTAATTTCCATCGTGTTTCATTCTTATTAGTATGGTTAATTTCATCATTAGATTGCCTTAATCATCATCTTTGATTCACTCATCAAATCCCCCTTCAATTCATTTCAAATTGCATATAATTTCACCCATATTTCCTTGTTCCTTGAACCTATATCTGAACTGCAAGTTCATCAAATTTCTTGGCAAATTCCTCTGCGAATCAAGCAATAACTTCTCATTGTAAGTTCCACCCAATCATCTAGAGCATTCTTGTGAACCATCTGGAGCATCATATTCATAGTCGACCATCCGAACAGAGCAACATCCATCTCCATGTTTCTAAAACCCTAGTTGCCTTCCTTCTAATCTTCCATCACCACGTCCTTCTTGATGAGCACAAAATCTGACTATGGTTAAGTTGATTAATTAGAATGTCGTTGTGACCCAAGCAACATATGTGATCAATGAGAAAAAATTTATTTAACCACTACAAAATCAAACAATTCGCACAAGTGGTAGAGCTACTTTTATTAACCTCGCATAGAGACCAGGCTCGAACTCAAGTAGCATAATTAAAAACTAAGTAGGTGATTTAGAAAATCAAAGGATTTTTATTCTCTTTTTAGTGGTTTTTAATTTTGCAAATTTTTTGTTTTCAAAATAAGGGGAAAAGGACAAAGGGGAAAATTCACACGAGCACTCTTTTTGGATTTTTCAAATTAATCAAAAATAGTTAGAAAAAACAAGTAAAAATATTTTTGAGTTTTGTATGTTTTATATTATTTTTGGGAATTTTTGGGGAACTTTCAAATGTTTTTTGATTTTCTAAAAATCAAAAACCAAGGAAACAAGTAAAAAGTTCACAGCGAGGAGTATTTTTCAATTTAAAAATAGTGTAAATGCTCAAAATTCTTAGAAATGATTTTTATCAAAGACAATGAAGAAATATCTACAAAGAAGAACTGAAAATGTAACTTTTGGATTTCTGTTGGTTTTATGAGATTTTAATAAGTCTTTTGATTATTTTGCAAATTTTTAGGTTTTTATAAAATATTTTCAAGCAAATTTATATAGTAGCTAAAATAGGAAAAAAGACAACTACTCTAATTTTTTGTAATTTCTAAAAGGATTTTCGAATTTTTATAAATTTTCTAAGCAAATAGGCACTTTTTCTACTGTTTTCAAATTTTTAATGACAGAAAATAGAAGAAAAATGGCACACAAAAATTACCATGCAAATATCAAGTTAGCAGAATCTATAGGGCATTTTTATATATTTTTTAGGCCAAAATTCTATTTATTATGATAATAAAAGACAAGAATTAAAAACAATGCACTAGGGACATATACGTAAATATTTCAAGTCTTGGGGCCTAATGAATAACAAGTAGAGAAAGTATAAGGGTCTTGATTCAAAAAGTCCAGACAAAGCAGGTGATACACATGACTCTGTACTCACAGGGGCATAAATACAATTTATAAAAACTTCAGCTTATTCATTAATCAAAAAAAGTTCAGGGTAAAGCATGCAAATATCCCACAAAACCATGTGTGGACACACGTGAGTTCGACTCGATTGGACTAAAGTGCAAATATAAAAAATACAAGGTCCTTACTACAAAATGTTTTTAACTAATTATTACACTTATTATACAAAAATGTATATAAAGTAAAAATGAGGGTGTAAGGGAAATAGACCCTCACAAGCAGGAGGCGACACGTAGCACTACTCTAGATCTGACGGCTCTGGACTCTACGTCAGCGTATGGCTCTGATCGAGTCTGGAAAGCATCTGACGGTATGGGGAATGTTGGAAATGTGCACTGCACTCTGGAAAGCTGATCGGACCGTTGATGAATACTAATTCATCACTCTTTATTCTTATATTTTAGCTACAAAAACCTTTGCAAATGCATGTATATTGTTGTAAATAGAAATAATTACCAAAAGCATGCATTGTGTAAAAAGTAATAATTAGCATGTTTTTGTGCAAAAATAAAAGAATAAAGATCAAAAAGAAAAAGAGGGAAATATTTAGAATAAATATTGAGCAACCTAACCCAAGGGAGGGCTCAGCATGGGCCTGACCGCATAAAAGCCAAAGTAGAGGGAGATAGGGGCTCATGTATGTAAATATATATGTAAATAAAATAAAAATATTTTCCTCCCAAAAATAGATTAAAATAGGATTGTAAATATTTGTATATATTTATAAATATAAAATCAAGATAAAAATAGAAAAATTAAAAAGAAAACAAAAACATCACTCATGCACATAGTCACCTTGTATATAGTCCATTCATCTTATATTTATTTAGCCTTATAAATAAATAAAATTAATTTCTAAAAATTTTGTAAATATTCTATATGATATAGTGTAAATAAATAAAATAAAATAAAACAAAAACAAAACAAAAATAACAAAATTAAAAATCAAAAATAATATTGTAAATATACCATGTATCTAAATGTACATATGTATTTATTTCACCTATGTATGTAAATAATAAAAATAAAATAAAAATATCTTTTTATTCCTTATTTTATGATATAAATAAATATAATATAAAATAAGAATAAATTTGTATAAAAATAACAAATTAAAAATCAAAATTAAAAACCCTATATTGTACATATACCTATATATAGCTATATAATGTAAATACCTTATTTTTACTTTGAAAAATTAATTAAAATCACAAAAAAATAGAAAATATTAAAACAAAAATATTTCATGTTTTGAGTTTTAAATAAATAAGCCATTTGCTATTTTTAATCTAATTTCCAAATATTTTCCAGGTGGCAGCCTCCCATTGGTCCAGGGGAGTTGTTGACCGCCCGGTCAACTTCCCCCCCAGGACCACTTCCCACGGGTTTTGACACCCGACCCAATTTCTCGACTTTTTTGTGTCCAAACCCGATCCTCATCCCCCCTAAACCACGGGTCCGTTTTGATCACGTCACATCCGACACCCTCGCCGGAGTGTCCGCCTCGGGATCCGCGCACCCCATTGCCCTACCCGACCTCATCTTCCCGGACCCTCCACCGTATAAAGCTCGAGCCTCCGCCACTCCATTTCCCATCTTTGGCTCATTCGCTCCATCCCTAGTGACCTTCAGTGCTCGAGTGAGAGTGACAGCTCGCTCCAGGTGCTGTCGCAGCGAGGAGAGGGCGTTCAGACCATTGATCTGGTGAGTCACCACCGCCGTGCTCCGCCCAGAGCAGGAGCTCGAGCCTCGGAGGTCGACGCTCCTTGAGGCTAGGACCCAGAGCTTCGCAAGCTCGCCCATAGTCGATTCCATCACCCAGGTAGACCCATCTCCCTTTCCTTTTTGTTAATTTCCGATTACCCCTAATTCACTTCGCCGTCGTTTTTCGCTGATTCCGACCATCCCACTATTCCGTTCGACCATCGGAATCTACCATCGCCTCCGCCTTCCTCCCGCGCACATTCTCCGCACTCCCATTCAACCCAGCTCGCACAGGAGCTGGGGTTCGAGCTCCTCCATCCACACCCTCGCCGGAGCTCGCCCGTATCGATTCCCCGACCACCTTCACCACGTCTAACGGGGTCGAGGCACTTTGCCCTCGACCCGCGAGTCTTCTGGACCTATTTTGCAGGTATTACGAGGGCCATCTGAGGTCCTCCGACTCGAGCCAGGAGCCGCTTCTCTGCCAGAGCTGACCGGGCTCCCTAGAGCTCCGTCGCTTCATCGAAGAGTCCCACTTGACGCGGAGGCCCACGACGACCCTTCTCTGATCATTAGAGCCCCGCGAGGAGTCCAGGAGCGCGCGCATTGGGCCGGCGAAGTTCGTCGGCCGACAGTTCTTCCAGGACCTGCCGTTGGATCCCCTTCGACCTCCAGTCTACATCTCGGCCGTCCATCTGAGGAGATCCTGTCACCGTCAGATCTTTGGAGAGGCGATCCACACTGTCCGATCAGAGGCGCCTTCCCACACTGCTTCAGAGCCACTCGATCTTCCACGTGGCTGCACCTGGACCGCTCGATCAGGACGAGGGCTTCCTTCGTTGGGCGCCACCCGCATCGTAGCCGTCCATTCACCATGTGGCGCCCATCCAGCCGTCCTCATTAATAAAGGGTAATTTACCCTTAGGCCCTTCCTTTTACTTTATTTCATGTTTAGTCTTGTAAATATATAGTTTAGTTGTTTAGTTTTTGGTACAATTGCATCGTGGACCCTGTGCTTTATTTCATTCGCATTTATGCCCCTGTGTATGGTGTAGCACGTGCATCGACACGTGCTTTGTTGGGATATTTGCACTTTGTTCCCTGTAGTTCTGGTTTGTTCTGAAATGAATGAAAACTTTTAGGAAATTGCTTTTATACCCTTGTGCGTGAATGAATAGTGCATGTGCGTTTATTCGTGGGTTAATTGCAAACTAGCCCTCGGACTTTTGTACCTATTACCAAATAGTCCTAGCACTTAGTTTTCGTTACATTTGGGTCCCTGAGTGCCTCAGGCACGCGCGACGCACGTGTTTTCCTGGGTATTTTGCACCGGACCCCCCAGAGCTCTTGGTATTTGCACTCAGGTCCCTGTGTACAGTACCTACCTATTATTTTTGAATAAAATAGCAAATCTACTCCGAATCCAATGAAAATTGGACACATGGCTCCTGCCATAGTGTAAAATTTTCTGAAATTTTTGGAGACATTTTTGTTTTGATTTGATATTTTTAAAAATTCAAAAACATCAATTTTCGTTACTGTTTGCCTTTAAAAATCACAAAAAAAATATTAAAACCTATCTAAAAATTACAAAAAAATTATCTACTGTTTGTTTTAGCTTGCTTTATTTTCTAGCCAATTTTGGGTATTTTTCATTATATAAAACTCATAAAAATTGAAAAACACCTAAAACTCCTAAAAATTCTAATAAATAAACTAAAAACCCAAAAATAACAATTTAGGTGCTCAAATTTTCCTTGTTTCTTTCTCTATACAGGAAAATTACCTCCAAGCTTATTGGGGATTTCTAGATATTTTATCTAGGTCCCTTAAGCTCGGCTGGACAGTACCTTCTTTTTCTTGCACTGTTTTATTTTTAGAAAATTAAATAAACATCAGAAAAATCCCAAAAATTCACTAAAAACAGTAAAAATTATAAAAACACAAAAATATTTTTATTTGAATTTTTGGTTGATTTTTAGTGCATTAAATAAATAGTTGAATTGCCTTGTTTTATTGTTTTCTTTATTTTCTTAATTAACCAAGAATCCAAAAAAATATAAAAAGAATTAAAAAACCACCAAAAATACCTGTTTCTTTTCTTTTATTTTCTTTTTGACTACTTCGTAGGCCGCAAGGCCATTTCGTGCTCCTTGTGATCGACCCTGGTCGCTATACCAGGTTAAAATAATAGCAAGACCGCTATTGATTTCGATTTGATTTTATCTTCTATTGGTGGTCTCTTTTTCTTGATTGACACAACCGAGTGATTGAGGTCGCGACGACCATTTAGTACCTTTACCTTAGTCGCTTGCCTCGTCATCAGAATGGCGCCGTTGCTGGGGAGCACGGCTTAGTAGTTTCTTTTCATTTTCATTTTCTTTTTTGCGGCTTTCCGCGGCTCTTTCAGAGTCCGCAGCTTTTCGCGGCTTTTTGTCTTTCTTTTATTTTTGTTTTATTTTGTTTTGCTTTATTTTCTCTTATTTTTGTTTTTGCTTTATTTTGAGTGTTTATTTTATTTTTCATTTTTGCACATATACCCTTTCTTTTATTTTCTTGCTATTATTTGCTTATTTTATTAGTCTGACACTTGTCTGCTTTCTTGCGAGGGCCTGAGGACTGGGGCGGCCGATTTCGAGAAGCCGACGCAACCGAGGAACTTGGAGGCGGCTCCCTTCTGCACGGAGCCGCAGGAGAGCGTGAGAGAGTAGACGAGCGGGCGAGGATTAGAGTAGGATTAGTTTAGATTTTTTATTATTCATTCGATTATTATTTGTAATAATTCAGGGATACTCAGACTTGGACTTGGACTTTGCTTGACTAGCGGGTCTATTTCGTCGAGCACCGGTGTGCTCGGGGGACCCTTAGATTTTTCGCGGCTTTTTCGCGGCTTTTATTTTCTTCGCTGCCTTTGACGGTTTTACGCGGTTTTTATCGAGCCCCTAGACTTAGGATTTTTTGCTTGATTGTGTCGTAATTAGTAGGATCCCCACACCTAATTGCTTGCCTGTTCCTATAGTACGATTAACTGGACCTACTAATAATTGATTAATAAAAATAACTGACTCATCTCCTTCGTAGCCTACGTATCGTAGCCTGCCCTGCCAAGCGCTGCTCCTGAACCCGATGTGTCGGGAGGAGGAGGGGTAGACCGAGACCGGACTTTTGGCTTGGAGGATCGGTGACCAGTTAGACGGTTCTTCGAGTAGACTTGCTTGTTTAAGACTCGGTTTTCACCGCTGCACCATATAGGTAGTTTATTTTCTGTCTTTACATTTCTACGTGGATCACTTGCATGTAGATTGCTGGAGACAGGTACGCATTTCTATCTTTGCATGCATCATTGATTTCTTCGCGCATCGGCTTTTTCGACTTCTCCCCCTTGTTTTTGATTAAATAACCAGGAGAACCGAAAAATTCGTTAAGCCTTTGTTTTTATTGAAAAATATTAAAAATAAAAACCATAAACTTGGGACTATTTAAGCTATTGACCCTAAAAGAAATTCGACTTAAAAATTTGTCTTGGGGAGAGCAACCCCCTCATTGCTTGGTTTGATTGCGCGAGAGAGTGACATGTTCACTAGGTAGAGCCCTACGGTGCTATTTCCAGCTGACTACCGACTCTTCCGTACGGGCCAGTCGGTTGGGGTAGCATCGGGTATCCCAACAGGTCACGTAAACGCTCTGATAGATTGTTTGTTCACCTAATAAAATTTGACAAGATAATTTGACCGAGCCTTTACGGTCTTCAGCTCGCGTTGCGTTGGTGAACAGAGGGTTTGGTTGCCGATCATAGTTTCTCCAGATCTCATCCGCCTTACTCGTCAGATCACGATGATGGGTAGACGCTCTCTTAGGCAGCCTCTGGCTGCACTGCTTTCGGGCACGTCTACCCGTTCATCTAGGTTGGCCCGCGAGAGCCGAGACCAGCTCCCCGAGCCCGAGTACGATTCCGCCATGTTCCCCCTCGACCCCCTTTCTTTCAAATCTGAGAGACATGAGCCAGAGGAGAGATTAGCAGACTTATCAGCACCTGAGTTTGGCTCATTTGATTTTGCAGACGCCATGGCCGGCAGTTCCGAGGATCGCTCCCGAGGTCCATAGCCTGAGCACTTTGTACTGGACCAGGGCGCGGTCAACTCCACCCCGATCGCCTCCTTAGAGACCGTTCAGCAGCAGTTGAGGCATCAGGAGATGGAGTAGATGCAAGCAGAGAGAGAAGAGCGAGAGCAGAGGAGAGACGGGCCGAGGATCCCAGAGGATGCTGATGCAGTAGCCGCAGCAGCAGCCGCAGCAGCCACCGCAGCCGCGACAGGAGGACCACCGAGACCGATGCGGGAGTTGCACAACCCTGGATCGACGTTGACGCACCACTGGGTCGTACTTCCAGCTATCGTGGGGGACTTCAAGTTCCCCCCGAACACTTTACAGTTACTCCCCCGCTTCCACGGACTCGCTACTAAGGAGCCCCATCTCTACCTCCAGGAGTTTCTCATGATCTGCAGTACTGTCCACGACCGTCAGGTGGACCAGGATACGATTCGTATGATTGCCTTCCCCTTTTCCTTGGCTGACAGAGCAGCCACCTGGCTGAAGTACTTGGGGAAGTTCGTTTACACCTGGGAGCAGCTCCGCACTGAGTACTTGAACAAGTACTATCCACTCGGGCGGACCAATGCAGCGAGAGCCCTCATCAGCAACTTCTCCATGCTCCCCAACGAGCAATTCCATGAGGCATGGGAGAGGTTTTGTGAGCTGACTGACCGATGCCCGCACCACGACATTTTGAAGCCCAACCTTGTGCAGAGCTTCTTCAGCGGGCGGACACCAGAGCTCCAGGGCTTGGTGAATGCTTCTTGTGGCGGGTCTTACTTCGCCAAGGATCACGATCAGGTCTGGGCCATCTACGAGGAGATGGCCGAGAACTACATGGTGATGTCCCAGACCAAGTTGTACACTCAGGGCAGACCCCAGCAGCAGCCAAGACCCGTGCAGTACCAAAGGATAGCACGGGTCGACGTCGGTCCATCCAGTTCATCCGCAGTAGCAGCAGCACAGGTAGAGTCGTCCGCCGCGGATATGGGTATTATCAGCGAGAAGCTGGATCGGATGGAGCTGATCGAGAAGAAGCAGTGCCAGGGCATCACTCAGATGGAGCAGATGGCACAGACTCTGAGCGACATGAAGACCCAGCTCATGTGTCTCCAGGAGGCACAAACGGCTCCACAACCCCGTCTTCAGTCGCGAGGCGATACCGGCGGCAGCAGCAGCTCGTTCCAGCGCTCCATCTCACACTAGCAGCCTAGACAGGTTCACCTTGTACAGGCGGAGCCGTACCAGCAGCAGCAGCCCTCTTACCAGTCACCACCATCTCCAGACTTGCAGATGGTGGTATACCAGCCGGATCAGCCTCTGGCAGTACTCCCGCCAGCCCAGTACGATGCAGAGTCGTTGATGGATGTCAACGGGATTTGGTATGACCGTCCTCAGCCTGGGATCCGACGGGACCATCCCGGATTCAGGTGGGGGAATGGAGGTACCCAGCCCCAGCAGCAGCCATCTGGTCAGGGAGGCCAGTATAGCCAGCAGAGGGATCACCAGCAGCAGCAGCCCCCGGTCTACCCTTCACAGCAGCAGTCATCCTACGTTCCTCATCCCTATCAGCAGGGACAGTCTTGGAGGCGAGAGCAGCCTCACCAGCCACACCAGCAGCAGCATCCTCCCACTTACCCCTCTCAGCAGCAGCACCAGTCCCAGCAGCCTCATTACCAGAGAGGCTACATGTCGGGCTCCCACGAGAGACCTGTTCTGGACGACATAGCCCGCCTCCTCACGGACCAGCAGGCTACTTTCAGACGGGAGATGGACGAGTTCCGCCAGGAGATGCGGGACATCGTGAGAGGGAAGGCCGCCATACGTGCCCAGATCGAGCCGAATCCTAACAGCCTGAAGCGGAAATCTGAGCAGGTAGCTTACACTGAGCATGCCACTCCTAGTGATCCATTTGATGATATGTCTTCGGATCTATTTGATGCTGATTTTGTCACACTTAGGAGCGGTAGGACACCAGCCTACGGCGGCGCCTCAGCTGAGCGACATCATGAGGATACATCCCGGGCGCCAGATGAGGAGGAGGAGAGCGGTACTGAGGCCGCTCATGATGATGACGGTGGTACTGATGCCACTAAGGATGCTGATCCCACCGGCGGTACTGAGGCTGTCGTTTTACCAGTTCGAGGAGGTGGTACTGACGCCACCCGAGATGCCGAGCCAGAGCACGGTAGTGAGGCCGCGAGATGTCCAACAGAGCCAGCCCGTGGTGGTACTGAGGCCACCGGTGTTTATTCTGAGAGAGTTGTTGTCTTTCCTCATTCTGATGTACCTCGGAACAATGTTGTGAATAAAGGAAAAGGTTTAGTTTACTCTGATCCCACTGTGGTGCTTGATGTATGTGCGGATCCGGCCGTCGAGCCGTCTAGACCTATTCCTAGTCCTTCATCTGAGAAGGACCCTGTGATCCCCTTCCCTAGAGCCCTTCTGATGGGGAAGGGGAAAAAAAGAAAAAGATCCAAAAAAGAGAGAGCAGGAGGAGTTCAGCCAGAGCATGATTGATCGATTCCATATACAGCTGACCCTTCAGGAGGCTTTGCAGCACATCCCCCTTCTTCAGTGTTCTTTGAGAGATAGGACTACAGTCAGGAGGAGGAGGAGGAACCACCATTCAGATATTCATGTGCTGACGAAAGCCACGTGCTTCGCGATCCAGAACCGTCTGCCGGCCAAGAGGCCAGATTCAGGAGCCCCATATGTCAGATGTCATATTAGTGAGCAGAGGTTCGACCGTACTCTATTGGATAGCGGAACATCTATCAACCTCCTTCTGGCAGCCCTTCTCGACCGCTTCGAGTTGGGCACTCTTAGACAGAGCAGGACAGTCCTTCAGTTTGTTGATCGACTGTCAAGAGGCCGAAGGGGTTGTTGCGAGACGTTGTCGTCACTATTTAGGGCCTGAAATTTCCCGTGGACTTCGTAGTGTTGGACATGGAGATCCCTGATTCAGTGGCCGATACCCCCATCATTCTCGATCGTCCGCTCTTGGCCACAGCCAAGGCGGTGACTGACCATGATAGCGGGAAGGTATACTTTCGCATCGAGGGCGAAAGTGTACAAATAGAGACGGTCGAGGACAACAGAGCCAGAGACAGAGCATGCTCAGAGACCAGTACAGACACAGAACAGCTGACAGATGCTGGGTTAGACATCCACCAGGACTGTGATTTTGTGATCACAAACGATGAGGCAGCATGGGCAGACCCTGCAGCACAGGCCATCCTCTCATTTCCAGACACCGCTGATGCTGAGTTGATAGTAGAGGAGAGCTTGGAGAGCACAGCCCTGGTCCATGATACTTCAGTGGCAGCAGAGCCGGTTCTCGACCGCGACACGATTTCTAGCGATGGTGGTACTGAGGCCACCTTGTGTGACGGTGGTACTGATGCCACCTTGTTTGATGCAGATCCCTCGGATTCAGAGTCTGATTGGGCAGATTGCGAGGATCAGATGCCAGATCTGAGTCCCATAGAGCCTACAGCTGAGGAGGAGGTAGATGTCGAGCAGATCAGAGACAGTTCAGTTGAGCAGCCTTCTCCAGATCCAGTTTGCGAGAGTTCGTTTTCATTCTCCCATGCAGACTTGGTAGCATACACGCATCTTCTTCCGAAGCCAGATTTGCCAGCACCCAGCTGTCCAGAGCTGAAGCCGCTCTCTACTTCGCTGAAGTATCGATTCCTTGCGGGCGAGCCTGAGATGTACCCAGTCATCATCTCCGTCGATCTAACTGGAGAGCAAGAATCCCGTTTGATGGGGGTTCTTGAAAAGAACCGCAAGGCAATTGGATGGAGCGTAGCAGATCTCCATGGGATTAGTCCAGCGTTGTGCTCCCACCATATCTATCTCGAGGAGGGGGCGAAGCCATCGCGTGAGTTCCAGCGGCGGCTGAACCCCAACCTTAGAGAGGTCGTCATGAAGGAAATCTCAAAATGGTGGAGCACAGATTTTATTTATCCCATTTCCGACTCCAAGTGGGTCAGCCCCTTGCATGTGGTGCCCAAGAAGACGGGCATCACGACTGTGATCAGTGAGTCGGGAGAGGAGATTGCTACACGAGTACCCACCTCTTGGTGGGTCTGTGTTGACTACAGGAGACTCAACCAGGCCACCAAGAAGGACCATTTCCCCCTGCCTTTTATTGACCAGATCATTGAGAGACTGGCAGGGAAGAGCCATTACTGTTTCCTGGATGGGTACTCGGGCTACAACCAGGTGGCCATCGCTCCTGAGGATCAGGAGAAGACCACCTTTACCTATCCCTTCGGTACATATGCCTTTCGACGCATGCCATTTGGGCTATGCAATGCCCCTGCGACTTTTCAGAGATGCATGCTGTCGATCTTTTCGGACATGGTAGGGGAGTGTTTGGAGGTCTTCATGGACGATTTCTCGGTCTACAGTGACGGATTCGACTCCTGTCTTGACTGCCTAGACCGAGTACTCCAGCGATGTATAGATGTCCATTTGGTGCTTTCTTGGGAGAAGAGTCACTTCATGGTGACTCAAGGGACGGTGCTTGGCCATATCATCTCCAACAGGGGCATGGAGGTTGATCCGGCCAAGGTTGATGTCATTAGAAAACTCGCACCGCCGTCCAATTTGAGGCAGCTACGGTCATTCCTAGGGCACATTGATTTCTATCGGAGATTCATTCATGATTTCAGCAAGATTGCCCGGCCAATGACTGACCTCTTGACGAAAGACACCGAGTTCGTTGTCGATGACAAGTGTCTTTCAACCTTTGCGACTCTCCAGCAGTGTGTGATTGAGGCTCCTGTTCTCCAGCCGCCTGATTGGTCTCTCCCATTCGAGATCATGACAGATGCCTCCGATTTTGCCGTAGGGGCCGTGCTGGGACAGAGGAGGGATGGAGTCCCCTTTGCTATTCACTACGCTAGCTGCACATTGGATTCCGCGCAGCGGAATTATACCGTCACAAGGAAGGAGATGCTAGCTGTAGTGTTCGCCCTAGATAAGTTTCGATCTTATATCATTGGATCTAGAGTGACCTTGTACACTGATCACACCGCCATCCGATACGTCATGGAAAAGAAGGATGCCAAGGCCAGACTTACTAGATGGATCCTTCTACTCCAGGAGTTCGACATTGAGATCAAGGATAAGCCTGGAGTCAAGAATGTGGTGGCGGATCATCTCTCCCGTTTAGAGCAGCCTGAGGAGTCTGAGCAGATTGATCCCATTTGTGAGACCTTCCCAGATGAGGCGATCCTTGCTATCGCCTCACTCCCGTGGTATGCCGATATTGTGAACTTTCTCGTTGCTGGGAAAGTCCCACAAGATTGGCCCAGGCAGAGGCTTGAGACCTTCCTCACGAAGGCCAAGTCCTACCACTGGGAGGATCCCATCCTTTACCACGAAGGAGGGGATAGCGTCTGGCGTCGGTGCATTCCTCAGGAGGAGCACCATAGCGTCCTCACGTACTGCCACAAGCTTGAGGTAGGAGGACATCATTCTGGGAGGAGAACGACACAGAAAGTGCTCCAATCCGGTTTGTGGTGGCCTACCCTCTTCAAGGACTCTGATGAGTTCGTGAAGAGGTGTACTGACTGTCAGAGGATGGGCACTTGTGGACAGCGTGATATGATGCCGATGCAGCCCATTCACTTCTGTGAGGTTTTTGACGCATGGGTCATCGATTTCATGGGTCCATTCCCTAAGAGTCAGGGATTTGAGTACATTCTGTTGGCCGTTGACTATGTTAGTCGTTGGGTTGAGGCTATCCCTGCCCGAGCTGCTGATGTGAGGACAGTTTGCAGATTTTTGAGGAAGCACATCATCACGCGGTTCTGGATCCATCGAGTTTTGATTTCAGATGGGGGGTCTCATTTCGTCAACGACCATGTGAAGGCCCTTGCTAGCGAGTTCGGTATAGACCATCGTGTTGCTACACATTACCATCCACAGACGAATGGTCTAGCTGAGGTGTCGAATAGGGAGATCAAGACTATATTGCAGAAAGTCATCCGCCCTGACCGAAAGGATTGGTCACAGCTTTTGGACTCTGTCTTGTGGGCATATAGGATGTCTTTCAAGACACCATTGGGCACATCTCCCTTTCGCCTCGTATATGGCAAGCCGTGCCATTTACCTGTTGAGCTGAGGCACAGGTCACTTTGGGCAGTTACTGATATACTTATGGATCCAGATGGTGTAGGAGACCAGAGGAGGGCAGAGTTAGCAGCCCTGGAGGAGTTGAGAGATACCGCCTTCTCAAACAACCTACAGTATAAGGAGAGAGTGAAGGAGTGGCATGATTCTCATATCAGCCACAAGTATTTTGAGCCTGGTCAGAGAGTATGGTTGTTTGATGCGAGGCTTCGTTTATTTCCAGGGAAGCTACAGAGCAAGTGGAAGGGACCCTACTTGGTGAGAAAGGTACACGACAACGGTAGCATTGATATATCCGAGTTGTCTTCTGAGAGTACCTTTCGAGTGAACGGCCAGCGGCTCAAGCCATTTCTAGATCATGAGCTGCGGGTCGTTGATCTTGCCCCTATTCATTTTGCGTGAGATGTGGTCTTTGACTCGCATCTAATGCATCTCATGCCTGAGTTTCACTGATCTTCTGCCTTGTATAGATCCAGATGTCTATATCACTACATTCTTTAGTCCCACATCCCTTTCTTCATCTTTTGATTATGCTATACTTAGGGAGCACTTTACCCTAAGTATAGGGGGGATGTGAGACCTGTGGGTATTTCTTTTGTTTCTGTCTACCCCTGATTTTACTGCCTATACTTAGGGATATTTTACCCTAAGTATAGGGGGGGTAGACCCTGTACATTCTCCGCTCGGTTTCCCCTTCGTATACAGTCTGCTATACTTAGGATTACTTGATCCTAAGTATAGGGGGAAAAGCCGAGAGTCTATTTCATCTATTCGTCTTTGTATATAGCCTTCCTTTTCACTTCACTATACCTAGCACGAGTTATGTCTTCTTCATCGCTCTTGACTCTGAGGACATCGTTCGAGCTAAGTATAGGGGGGTGTATATATTTCATATATACTTTAGCCATAACTCGTACTTTGTGTGAGTGTGTAAATAAATAAAATGGCTAAAAACCCTAAAAATCACAAAAATCAAAAAATTTTCATGTACATAGACATTCTTTTATTTGCACATAAATAGATAGTGTACAAATTATTTTTGTAAAAATGATTTCCAAAAATCTTTTGTGTAAAGCTTGTGTAAATTTTTTCCTATCAAAATTATGTATATAGTACAAAATTTTTCCAAAATGTTTTGAAAATCAAAAGTTTGCAAAAATCTTGTGTAAATGTATGTAAATACTTTTTGCAAAACTTGCACTTCATGCATCATCCATTCATGATTTCAAAACATTTTTCAAAAATTTTGCATGTTTGTAAAAATTTGTGTAAATAACATCTTTTGTACATATGTATACAGTTTTTCTGGATAATAGTTGACATTTAAACTAGCTTGGAATCAAATTAAGAAATGGAGCTTGATTAAGATCTTAATCCACCTAATTTATAAGAGGAACCTTATAGGGCTTAGGTTTAAGGATTTTCAGGTGCATGGTGACTTAATTCTTTGAGTCCACTAGGCTATGATCACATGTCATCTCAATGAGCCTAAGAAGAGCACTTAACAACAACACATGACTCATATAGACAATGGCTTTACTTGGACACCAGCACTATGCACCGAGCTCTCTACGGATGAGGTGGTGAGGAGGCAGTCCTCCTTGACTTGGGGTAGCATATGAGGGTAGTACTTCTAGGCAG
Source organism: Ottelia alismoides (assembly GCA_037367405.1). Taxonomy (NCBI): domain Eukaryota; kingdom Viridiplantae; phylum Streptophyta; class Magnoliopsida; order Alismatales; family Hydrocharitaceae; genus Ottelia; species Ottelia alismoides. The sequence continues at coordinate 135,902 of JAZKJV010011439.1, forward strand.
AACCTCTCTTCTTCTTTTAGTGAAGGAAGTGCATCTCAACTTGGTCTGGTTGCCATGAGGTCTAACGACGGGAGTTGTGGGTTGCAATAAAGCTTCAAAAGAGGGATAGTCTACTGGCTCAAGAGGAAAAACTCCTTGTATATATGTTGCACATGTATATGTTGTATAGATGCACTTGAAAAAAAATGCAAAAAGAAAATAACTCCAAAACAGTGGTGGGTCTGATAGAAAATGATAATCCCACCGGAGTATGTATATAGAGTGCAATAAGCAAAAAAGCTTGAGTTTCATGATTCACCTTATGTAGCTTGCAGCAGGGAGACTTGGCTACACTGGTCAAGCTCCCAAGGGTACATGGCTACACTGGCCTTGACCCATTCTCTTCTTCCTCCTCTTCTTGAGCCGGTTGAACTTGAACTTAGAAGGGAATACCCCGCTCCCCGAGGAAAGAGTGGCCAGATTGAGGTCATAGAGTTACCTTGTTGGGGAGGGTTGTCAAGTTGCCAATTCTGAGGTGGAGAGCTTAGACCTCACATTCACAGGACAAGAAAAGATTCATGGTCTTCAGGGTTTGTGATTGATGACTTGTTCTGATCTGAAGCATTGAGGAGTCTTGGTTATAGATTAGTGGAACTTAGAGGCTGTTGAGTTTTAAACTTAAGTCCAAATAAGGTTCCGACACCTTAATAATCCAAAGATCTGATCGAGCTCCATACCTTAATTTACTGAAGGCAAGTTTAATAATCAACCTTGATCCATGTACATTCTCTTTTTCTTTTTCTTTATTTCTTTTTCACTTCTTTTTCAAATAAGTGTTTGCTAAGGGACTAGCAAAGTTAAGTATGGGGGGTGATGAATACTCATTCATCACTCTTTATTCTTATATTTTAGCTACAAAAACCTTTGCAAATGCATGTATATAGTTGTAAATAGAAATAATTACCAAAAGCATGCATTGTGTAAAAAGTAATAATTAGCATGTTTTTATGCAAAAATAAAAGAATAAAAATCAAAAAGAAAAAGAGGGAAATATTTAGAATAAATATTGAGCAACCTAACCCAAGGGAGGGCTCAGCATGGGCCTGACCGCATAAAAGCCAAAGTAGAGGGAGATAGGGGCTCATGTGTGTAAATATATATGTAAATAAAATAAAAATATTTTCCTCCCAAAAATAGATTAAAATAGGCTTGTAAATATTTGTATATATTTATAAATATAAAATCAAGATAAAAATAGAAAAATTAAAAAGAAAACAAAAACATCACTCATGTACATAGTCACCTTGTATATAGTCCATTCATCTTATATTTATTTAGCCTTATAAATAAATAAAATTAATTTCTAAAAATTTTGTAAATATTCTATATGATATGGTGTAAATAAATAAAATAAATTAAAACAAAAACAAAATAAAAATAACAAAATTAAAAATAAAAAATAATATTGTAAATATACCATGTATATAAATGTACATATGTATTTATTTCACCTATGTATGTAAATAATAAAAATAAAATAAAAATACCTTTTTATTCCTTATTTTATGATATAAATAAATAAAATATAAAATGGGAATAAAATTGTATAAAAATAACAAATTAAAAATCAAAATTAAAAACCCTATATTGTACATATACCTATATATAGCTATATAATGTAAATACCTTATTTTTACTTTGAAAAAAAAATTAAAAATCACAAAAAATAGAAAATATTAAAACAAAAATATTTCATGTTTTGAGTTTTAATTAAATAAGCCATTTGCTATTTTTAATCTAATTTCCAAATATTTTCCAGGTGGCAGCCTCCCATTGGTCGAGGGGAGTTGTTGATCGCCCGGTCAACTTCCCCCCCAGGACCACTTCCCACGGGTTTTGACACCCGACCCGATTTCTCGACTTTTTCATGTCCAAACCCGATCATCATCCACCTAAACCCCGGGTCCGTTTTGATCACGTCATATCCGACACCCTCGCTAGAGTGTCCGCCTCGGGATCCGCGCACCCCATTGCCCTACCCGACCTCATCTTCCCGGACCCTCCACCGTATAAAGCTCGAGCCTCCGCCACTCCATTTCCCATCTTTGGCTCATTCGCTCCATCCCCAGTGACCTCCAGTGCTCGAGTGAGAGTGGCAGCTCGCTCCAGGTGTTGTCGCAGCGAGGAGAGGGCGTTCAGACCACTGATCCGGCGAGTCACCACCGCCGTGCTCCACCCAGAGCAGGAGCTCGAGCCTCGGAGGTCGATGCTCCTTGAGGCTAGGACCCAGAGCTTCGCAATCTCGCCCACAGTCGATTCCATCACACAGGTAGACCCATCTCCCTTTCCTTTTTGTTAATTTTTGATTACCCCCAATTCGCTTCGCAGTCGTTTTTCGCTGATTCCGACCATCCCACTATTCCGTTCGACCATCGGAATCTACCATCGCCTCCGCCTTCCTCCCACGCATATTCTCCGCACTCCCATTCAATCCAGCTCGCACAGGAGCTGGGGTTCGAGCTCCTCCATCCACACCCTCGCCGGACCTCGCCCGTACCGATTCCCCGACCACCTTCTCCACGTCTAACGGGGTCGAGGCACTTTGCCCTTGACCCGCGAGTCTTCTAGACCTATTTTGCAGGTATTATGAGGGCCATCTGAGGTCCTCCGACTCGAGCCAGGAGCCGCTTCTCCGTCGGAGCTGACCGGGCTCCCTAGAGCTCTGTTGCTTCATCGGAGAGTCCCACTTGACGCGGAGGCCCACGACGACCCTTCTCCGATCATCAGAGCCCCGCGAGGAGGCCAGGAGCGCGCGCATTGGGCCGGTGAAGTTCGTCGGCCAACAGTTCTTCCAAGACCTGCCGTTGGATCCCCTTCGACCTCCAGTCCACATCTCGGCCGTCCATCTGAGGAGATCCCATCACCGTCAGATCTTTGGAGATGCGATCCACACTGTCCGATCAGAGGCGCCTTCCCACACTGCTTCAGAGCCACTCGATCTTCCACGTGGCTGCACCTGGACCGCTCGATCAGGACGAGGGCTTCCTTCGTTGGGCGCCACCCGCATCGTAGCCGTCCATTCACCACGTGGCGTCCATCTAGCCGTCCTCATTAATAAAGGGTAATTTACCGTTAGGCCCTTCCTTTTACTTTATTTCGCGTTTAGTCTTGTAAATATATAGTTTAGTTGTTTAGTTTTTGGTACAATTGCATCGTGGACCCTGTGCTCTATTTCATTCGCATTTATGCCCCTGTGTATGGTGTAGCACGTGCATCGACACGTGCTTTGTTGGGATATTTGCACTTTGTTCCTTGTAGTTCTGGTTTGTTCTGAAATGAATGAAAACTTTTAGGAAATTGCTTTTATACCCCTGTGCGTGAATGAATAGTGCATGTGCGTTTATTCGTGGGTTAATTGCAAACTAGCCCTCGGACTTTTGGTACCTGTTACCAAATAGTCCTAGGACTTAGTTTTCATTACATTTGGGTCCCTGAGTGCCTCATGCACGCGCGACGTGCGTGTTTTCCTGGGTATTTTGCACCGGACCCCCCAGAGCTCTTGGTATTTGCACTCTGGTCCCTGTGCACAGTACCTACCTTTTATTTTTGAATAAAATAGCAAATCTACTCCGAATCCAATGAAAATTGGACACATGGCTCCTACCGTTGTGTAAAATTTTATGGAATTTTGGGAGACATTTTTGTTTTGATTTAATATTTTGAAAAATTCAAAAACATCAATTTTTTGTTACTATTTGCATTTAAAAATCACAAAAAAATATTAAAACCTACCAAAAAATTACAAAAAAATTAGCTACTGTTTGTTTTGGCTTGCTTTATTTTCTAGCCAATTTTGGTTATTTTTTATTATACAAAACTAATAAAAATCGAAAAAAACCTAAAAACTCCTAAAAATTTTAATAAATAAACTAAAAACCCAAAAATAATAATTTAGGTGCTCAAATTTTCCTTGTTTCTTTCTCTATATAGGAAAATTACTCCAGGCTTATTGGGGATTTCTAGATATTTTATCTAGGTCCCTTAAGCTCGGCTGGACAGTACCTTCTTTTTCTTGCACTGTTTTATTTTTAAAAAATTAAATAAACATAAAAAAAATCCCAAAAATTCACTAAAAACAGTAAAAATTATAAAACACACAAAAATATTTTTATTTGAATTTTTGGTTGATTTTTAGTGCATTAAATAAATAGTTGAATTGCCTTGTTTTATTGTTTTCTTTATTTTCTTAATTAACCAAGAATCCAAAAAATATAAAAAGAATTAAAAAACCACCAAAAATACCTATTTCTTTTCTTTTATTTTCTTTTTGACTACTTCGTAGGCCGCAAGGCCATTTCGTGCTACTTGTGATCGACCCTGGTCGCTATACCAGGTTAAAATAATAGCAAGACCGCTATTGATTTCGATTTGATTTTATCTTCTATTGGTGGTCTCTTTTTCTTGATTGACACAACCGAGTGATTGAGGTCGCGACGACCATTTAGTACCTTTACCTTAGTCGCTTGGCTCGTCTTAAACCGTCAGCCTTTGGGTGTGGCTCAACGATCCTGATCATATATGGGGTGAAGGTTGTTGAATCTGACGTCTCTGACGAAGGGTGGAAGAATAAGAAGATAGGAAAGCTTTGATAGAGAATGTACAGCGATCCACGGGGTTGATCAGCTCGCTACAAGGTGCATCACCTTCGTGCTGGTCTCTACGTTGACTTAAAGCCTCGTATGGGAGGTCGGACGGTCGGATGTGCTCGGCGAGGTCATACCACATAGAAGTGCTCCGCCTGAACAACTAGGGGTCAAATAGCACTCTGTGTGTGTTCCTGAACATGCAAGGAGTACCATGGCTTGAAAGCAAGGCTTCGGCCCGAGGTTATTGCTGCTGAGAGTGAAAGAATTGATGGGGGTGCTTGATTGGTCTCCAGCGGAAGTGAAAGGAGGAGACCGTTCCTAATCTCGCTCCGATGAGGGAGATTTATGGGGGATAGGATGCATAGGAATGTGAAGGGTGACGTGCGGCATCCATTGGTGTGGATGGTTGAGTGGAACAGGGCTCCGACGTGGTGGTCGGAGCTAAAATGGTAGTCGACTGTGATGAAATGGAATCAAATTGAAAAGGGCGAGATAGAGTGAAAGAGCGATACATGAGTGATCTATGAAGATCAGCAAAGCGAGGCAGAGATGTAGGCGAGGTTGTGGCCTCAACCATGTGGTGAAAAGCTTGGGAGGCTTGTCACGGCAGAGCTCCGACCACAAAGTAAGCTACGAGCGCTCGACCGCCAAATCAGACTACGGAGGATGCCAACAGGATCCTATCACAATGTTACAGGTGCCAAGGGAGGAAAGGTGGTGCGAGGGATGCACTGAGGAGCTAGGTGAGCAGAGGAAAATATTTATAGGGTACCCTAGGGTTCCAGAAAGGTCGGAAGAATGAGCGAAACCATACAGAGATCCAGACTAATCTAGGGATTCGCTAGAATTACAGATCTACAATGAATCTCGTGTCTGAATTTCAAGGAGATCCATGGCCGAAGTCAGGCTAGGAAATATCAAGAAAAGGATCCGGTGACGAGGATTCGGGTATGACCCGACAGGGAGGAAGGGTAGACCTGAGCCAACAAACTCGGGTCAGCAAATTAGAAAATTCCATTAAATAAATCAAAGGATATTAAATAAAAAATAGTAAATGAAATTAAAATAAAAAATGAACAAAATGAAAAATGTTTGTTATTTTTCAATCTATTTTTATGTGATTTTTAGTTATTTTTATGAATTCATGAATACAGTATTTATAGTATAGTCTATTATGTACAGGTATAGTATACCTATATATTTTATACTTTTATTTTTATTTTATTTTTTTACATAAATTAATTATATGTTATATTTTATTTATTTACAACATAATCAAAGGAATATAAATGAATTTTTATTTTATTTTTACAAGTTAAATAAGGATGTTAAATAAATAGGTCTTTGTACAATATGTATATATATATATGTGTGTGTGTGGCTATTTGTATAGTGGAATTTTTATTTTATTTTAAATTTTTTTTTGTATTTATGATTTTTATTTTAATTTTGCAATATTATTGGAAATATTTACAAGTATTTAAAAATACAATATATACAAATTATGTACAAAATAAATTAAATACATAAATAAGTATGTACTGGTATAGGTATAATATAGCTATACAATGCACTTAAAAAGCTAACTTTTTCATAGTGACTCCAAAAATTATGAAACTGCCCTCATTTTAAAGATACATTAATTGAGAGTACAATAAAGTGAGTTTGGGAGAATTTGAGTTCATTTCGAGCCGGAATCGATCTTTTAACTTTTGTTTTGAGGTTTCTTGTGAGTGGTATTATTTGCAGTATGTACACCATTTGATTTTGCAATTATTTTATTATTTAGAAAACATTTTTTATGTACAAGTTTTATTAAGGAAGTAAGCTAATTTAAGGTCTTTTATTGTTTTATAAAATAACGGAATGATATGCATAGGAAATAAATGGTGAAGAATATACAAGATATATGAGGACCCTATCTCCCCTTTTTTTATTCCTTATCAATCAGATCAATAATTGACCTTCTCTCAGGGTTCGGGTCAGTCCTTATTTATTTCATAATTACAGCCCTCTTCTCTTTTTCTTTTGATCTTTGTTCTTTTATTTTGAACAAATGTGTGTTAATTATACAATATTAACAACTATATATACAATGATAATTTATTGGATTTACATATATTTACAAATGTTTTTGCTAAAATATTTGGCTAAAATAAAAGAATAAAGTATGAGAATCATAGATTCATCATCTTCCTACACTTTACCTTTGCTAGTCCCTTAGCAAACACTTATTTGAAAAAGAAGTGAAAACAAAAAGATAGAAAAGAGAAAGGAAGAATCAAAGTTGATTATTAAACTTCTTCATAAAATTGGAGTATGGAGCTCAGTCAGACCTTTGGATTATTAATTTGTGAAACCTTATTGGGAAATGGGTTTAAGACTCAACAGCCTTCAAGTTCCACAGTTCTCTGGTCAGGTCTCCTTAACAAGCAGGTTAGAACAAGTCTACATACACAAACTCTAGTGACTATGAATCTTTACTTGTACTGTGTAAGTGATATATAACTCCCCACCTAAAAAGCAGCAAAGAAACAACCACCCTCAACAAGGTAACTCTAATCCCGTGATCTAACAACTCTTTCCTCGAGGTGCGGGGTATTCCCTTAAAAGTTCAAGTACAACCACCTCAAGAATAGGGGAAAAGAAGAGAATGGATCGTGACCAGTGTAGTTGCGTATCCCTTAGAGCTTAACCAGTATTGCTAAGTCTCCAACAGCAAGCTTCCATGAGATGAGACGGTGGAATACATAAGCTTTGCCTATTCAGCTATATACACTCCAATAGGCATTTTATTTTCAATCAGCCCTGCCCTCTTTTTTGGAGTTTTTGCATTTGTTTGACATATATACAACATATCTATAAGGTGCAGCATGTACACAGGGAGTTTTTATTCTTGAGCCAGTAGGTTATCCCTCTTTTGAAGCTTTATTGCAACCCACAACCTCCCGTCTTTAGACCTCAATGCTACTAGACCAGGTTGAGGTGCAATTCCGTCCCTAGACGAGGACGAGTGGTTCGTGCTAGTTGTACTACACATGTATGCTACTCTAAGACAAAGGATTCTGCCTCCTCACCACCTCATCGGTGTTGAGCTATGTGTAAGGTTTGTGTCCAAGTTAAGACATTTTCTGTGAGAGTCATATGTGTGTTGTTAAGTGTTCTACTTTGGCCCATCAAGATGACATGTGAGCATAGCCTAGTAGACTAAAAGAATTAAGTTGCTATGGACCTGAAAAAGTCTTAACCCCAAATCTTATAAGGTTCCTCTGAAATTAAGTAAATTAAAGTCTTAACCAAGCTCCATTCTTCAATTTTATTCCAGACTAGTTTAAATGTCAACAATGATTCTGAAGAATGCACATGTAAGTATTTACAAAAACACTTTTGTGGGAATTTTTCAAACTATGTAAATTTTATGGAATTTTAATTTTTCAAATTTTTAGGTATTTTTAAAAATACAAATGGGTCCAGTTTGTACAAGGGTTTAAGTTACAAGTTTTATTTGTAGGATCTCAAGCAGGATTTAATGAAGACATTTTTATATAAATAATTAGGGGTAGATTTTTAATGAACATACAATATTTTTTATACCCATAAGTTATTTCCTGCTGTGACAAAACATTTTTCAAAAATTTTCAATACCTTTTATAAACTTTTCAAAGCATTTTTTGAAAAGTTTTCACAAACTATTTTTACAAATATTAGTAAACTATTTTACAAATTATTTTGGCAAACATTTTATTTTCACACATTTTTGAAAAATTTTGTATTGTATACATAATTTTGGTACAAAAATAATTTACGAAGATTTTGCAAACAAAACATTTTTACAATCATTTTTACAAAATTTGTACATAAATATTTTTTTTGCAAAGGTTTTTACAAACATTTTTAAAAAAAATTGAAAACATTTTTAAAACATTTTTATTTCAATTTTATAAACAACAAACATATTATTAACACACACAGTCAAGCGATTCAGAGGCAGTAATAAGGTGAGCGGATGTTCAAGATGTGGTCGGTGGGAGGATGTAGTATATAAAATATGAGTTATGGCTAAAGTATATATACAATATATATGACACCCCCTATACTTAGCTCGAACAATGTCCTCAGAGTGAGCAGAGAGTGATGAAGGAAGACTAGTGACAAGATTTCGGCTAACTCAAATGGAATTAATTAAGCAAGTGTTTTTATTCCAAATTAACAAAATCTGTCAACAAGAAAATTTATTTTAGCCACCGAGAAAATCAAGCAATTCAAACAAGTGGCAGAGCTACTTTTATTAACTTGGTATAATGACCAGGGTTGAACTCAAGGAGCACAATTAGAAGTAAAGTAGGTGATTTGGAAAATCAAAGGATATTTATTATCTTTTTAGTGGTTTTTAGTTTTCCAAATTTTTTATTTTCCAAATAAGGTAAAATAAGAACAAAGGTGAATAATATGCACAAACACTATTTTTGGATTTAGATATTTCAAAAATGTCAAATAAAAATATTTTTAGCATTTATATATTTTATAGTATTTTTTGGAATTTTAGCATTTATAGTATTTTTCAGATGTTTTTGTGATTTTCTAAAAATCAAAAAGTGAGAAAATAAAGAGGAACTTAAAATGCAATTTTTTGAATTTTTTGATTTTATATGATTTTTATAAATTATTCTGTCTTTTGCAAACTTTTAGGTTTTTATAGGGTATTTTAAAGGAAAATTTAGATAGGAGATAAAATAGGATAAAAGACAACTAAAATAATTTTTTATAGAATTTTTCAAAGGTTTTTTGAAATTTTATAGACTTTCTAAGACAGACATGCACTTTTTCTACTATTTTTGCATTTTTAATAATGGAAAAATAAAATAAATTGCACACAAAAAGTACCACACAAATATCAAGTTGCAGGAGCTAAAATTAATTTTTAGGGAATTTTCAGGGCTAAAATGTATTTATTATGATTAATAAAAGATAAAAAATGATGCAACACGGACCTTTTTGCAATTATTTTAAGTCTTAGGTCCTACAGGATAACACACAATAGAAATACAGGGGCCGTTGTGTAAGTGATCTATAAAGGAACATGCACTGCATGTGATCAGCACTTACATGGGTATAAATGCAAATAACCAAAATATATTCTATTTCATTAACCAGATAAAAGTTCAAGGCAAAACATGTAAATATCCCACAAAAATGTGTGGACGCATGTGAGTTCAATTCAGCTAGACTAAAATGCAAATAAGTAAAACATAGGGTCCTGACTGCAAAATGTTTTTAACTATTTATTACAATTACTGGATTGAAATGAAATAAAGAAAATAGAGGGGGGAAAAGGGAAATATACCCCTGCAGGCGTGTGTGGCACATGAGGCAGCTGACGGCTTTGATTTGCTTCTAGAAAGGATCTGACGGTACAGAACGTGGTGCAGGTGTATGGTGCAGATCACCATTAGTGCCTAGATCTGATCGCTCGGATGGCAGGCGAGCGTGCATGTCAGATCTGACACTGCTCTGAATCTGACGGTGTAGCTATTGGGCGATTATGGATAGTTATGATGGAATCTGGAAAGTGAAGTAGCTCATCTGATAGCTCTGAAGGATGCTGGAAAAACAAGATGCTGGCGAGCTTCAATCAAAGGTGTAGGGTGATCCGCAGGTCTGATCGAGTCACACTGAGGTCCAGCACCTTCGCTAAGGTGTTGTGTGTTAAATGATGGTCTCAGATGGGATGGCGAACGGCCGGATGGACATGTCGAAGGTCTCCCACCTGGAGCTTCTCCGCCACTTGAGGTGAGGCTCAAATCAGGCCTCTCGTGTGTGCTGAACCTACAAGGAGAATCGTAGCTCGAAGACCAAGCTTAGATTGAGGTTATTGTTGCTAATAGAGAGAGAAGCGACGACGGGGTGCTAAAATGATCTCCGATGGAAGAGGGGGGGAGACCTATCCTAATCCTTCTCTGTTGATGATAATGTAGGGGGATCGGGGTGCTTGAGAAAGGTGACGACAAAATGGCGGATCGATCTGAGCGGTTGGAGTGGAAGATCGGGCTCCGGTTGCGATGGTTGGATCCAAAATGGTGGAGGGTGGCTGATGGAGTAAATTGAGTAAAACAATGAAAATGAAGCGGGTGAAGGGTAGCTGGGTGGTCTACCGTGAACGACGAAGCGAGGTGGATGTGGGGGCGAGGTTCTGGCCTCGATCCTGCTACGGCAGAGCTCTGGCCATGAAGTGAGCGACGTTCAACAATGCTTTGAATCAAGCTCCAAAGGGAAAGGCGGATGTTATCACTCTCCTAAAGGTGGCTAAGTGGCAAGGGTGTCGCGAGGATAAGCTTTCGAGCTAGGAGAGCGGAGGAGACAATTTATAGAGTGTCCCAAGGTTCCAGAAAGATCGGAAGGAAGTGCAAAACCCTAAGTAGATCGGACCATTCTAGGGATCCGCAAGAATCTAGAATCTACGAGGAATCTCAGGTCCGAATATCAAGTCAAATGGAGGTCGGATTCGGGCACGACAATTGGGAGAAATAGAGTCCAACGATGTCTGAATCCGATCCTGGGGAAGGGAGGGTTGACCCGAGTCAACAAACCTGGGTCGCCAATTAGAAAATTCCATTAAATAAATCAAAGAATAAAAAATAGTAAATAGTAAATGAATTTAAAATAAAAAATGATTAAAATGAAATATATTTATTACTTTTCAAGCTAGTTTTCTATTATTTTTAATTATTTTTATAAGTTTATATATAAAGTATATACAGCTTAGTGTATTTTGTACAGGTATAGTATACCTACATATTTTATTAATTTATTTTTATTTTATTATTTTTACACAAATATATTTTATTTTATATTTTATTTATTTAAAAAATAATTTATGAGTATAAAATATATTTTATTTGATTTTTACAAATTAAATAACGGTATTAAATAATTTGTTAATTTGTATAATATATACTTATATGGTTCTTGTGCAATGAAATTTTGATTTTATTTTTAATTTATTTTGTGTTTTATGATTTTTATTTTATTTTTATAATATTATTAAGAGTATACACAAGTATTTAAAAATACCATATACACAATTTATGAATAAAATAAATGGATGAGTAGAATAGAGGAACGGTATATACATGAGATGCATAGTGATGAGTATACAAGGACTCTATCTCCCCCTACTTTTTTCCTTATCGATCAAGTCAATGATTAACCTTCTCTCAGGGTTTTGATCAACCTGTACTTATTACAAAATTACATCCTTCTTCTCTTTTTCGTTTCTTCCTTATTCATTTATTTTTGAACAAATAGATGTTAATTGCATACTATTAATAAATGCATGCATGACGATGATCTATTGGATTTACATATATTTATAGATGTTTTTGCTAAAAGATTTGGCTAAAATAGAAGAATAAAAAATGAGAATCATAGATTCATCATCCCCTATACTTTACCTTTGCTAAACCTTTAGCAAACACTTATTTGAAAAAAAAAGTGAAAACAGAAAGAAAATAAAAAGGAAGAGTCAAAATTGATTATTAAACTTATCTTTATAAAATTGGAGTATGGAGCTTGGTCAGACCTTTGGATTATTAATTTAGTGGAAACTTATTGCGAAACGGGTTTAAGACTCAACAACCTTCAAGTTCCACTATTCTATTGTCAGGTCTCCTCAATAACCATGTCATAACAGGTCTACATACGCAAACTCTAATGACTATGAACCTTTACTTGTACCGTGTAAGTGATATATAACTCCCCACCTCAATAGTGGAAAAGAAACAGCCTCTCTCAACAAGGTAACTCTAATCCCCCAGTCTAGCAACTATTTCCTCGAGGAGCGGGGTATTCCCTTCTAAGTTCAAGTACAACCAACTCAAGAAGAGGGAGAAAGAAAAGAATGGACCGTGGCCAGTGTAGACACGTACCCCTTGGAGCTTAACCAGTGTAGTTAAGTCTCCAGCTGCAAGCTTTCATGAGATGAGACGGTGGAATACATAAGCTTTGCTTATTCAGGTATATACAATCCGGCAGGCATTTTATTTTCAATTAGGCATGTCCCCTTTTTTGGAGTTTTTCCATTTTTCTGACATATATACAACATATCTACAAGGTGCAACATGTACACAAGGAGTTTTTCTTCTTGAGCTAGTAGACTATCCCTCTTTTGAAACTTTATTGCAACCCACAGCCTCCTGTTGGACCTCAATGCTACTAGACCAAGTTGAGGTGCACTTCCCTCCCTAGACGAGGAAGAGTGGTTCTTGCTAGCTATACTACACTCCTATGATACTCCAAGCCAAAGGATTCTGCCTAATCACCAACTCATCCGCGTTGAGCTATGTACAAGGTACGTGTCCAAGTCAAGACATTGTCTCTGAGAGTCATGCATGTGTTGCTAAGTGTTCTACTTAATCCCAACAAGATGACATATGAACATAGCTTAGTGGAATCAAATAACTAAGTCGCCATGGACCTGAAAAGCCTTAACACCAACTCCTATAAGGTTCCTCTAAAGTTAAGTGGATTATGGTCTTAACCAAGCTCCATTCTTCAATTTTATTCCAAACTTGTTTAAATGTCAACCCTCATTCTAAAGAATGCACATGGAATTATTTACAAAAATACTTTTTAGGGGAATTTTTCAAACTATGCAAATCTTTATGGAAATTTAAATTTTAAAGTTTTTAGGTATTTTTTGAAAATAACAAAGAACGGTATTTATAACAAGGTTTATGCTACAAGTTTTATATACAAAGAATTAGGGTTTTTTAATGTACACATTATATACAAGTGGTTTTTATACACCATAAGTTATTTCCCATATGACTAAACAATTTTCAACAAGTTTTTCAACACATTTTTCAAAAAGGTTTTCAAAACTATTTTTACAAACTTATACAAACAATTTTACAAATTGTTTTTGCAAACATTTTATTTTACACAATCTTTTAAAAGATTTGTACTATATACATAATTTTGATACAGAAAATAATTTGCAAACATTTTGCAATCAAAACATTTTACAAACATTTACAAAATTTGTACAAAAATAATGTTTCAAAGGTTTTAACAAACAATTTTTACAAAGAATTTTGCAAACATTATTGAAAATGTTTTGTTCCGATTTTATAAATAATAGCCATGTTATACACACAAAAATTACGAGTTATGGATGAAGTATATATACAATATATACGACACACCCATATCTAAGCTCGAACAATGTCCTCGGAGTGATCAAAGAGCAATGAAGGAAGACATAACTCATGTTGAGTATAGAGAAGTGAAAAGAATCCTATACTACAATGACTGAAAGAATAAAGTCCATAGAAGTCGGTAATCCCCCCCCATATTTAGGATCAAGTAATCATAAGTATAGAAGTCTGAACATAAAGGGGAAAACCGAGGAGTAGAATGTACAGACATTACCTCCCCTATACTTAGGGTAAGATGTCCCTAAGTATAGGCAACAAAACAGAGGTAATAGATGAGAAATGAACAATCACAGGACTAATACCCCATATACTTAGGATAAAGTGCATCCTAAGTATAGCAAAATCATAAGATGGGTCTGGGATATTAAACAAAACGAAATGAATGATTGATATAGACAATATGGATATATACATATGTGGAGTAGAAATGAAAATCAAGTATGAGATGCTGATGATGTGAGTCAAAGAACACATCTCATTGAAAATGAATGGGGGCAACATCAACGATCAGTGGATCATGATTAAGATATGACTTCAACCGCTGACCGTTGACTCGATAGGTGGACTCAGAAGACAGCTCGAATATATCAACATTGTCGTTGTTATGCACCTTTCTGACCAAGTATGGTCCCCTCCATTTACTATGTAACTTCCCTGGAAATAATCTCAACCTAGTATCAAATAGCCATACTCTTCGGTTCGGCTCAAACTGCTTATGGCTGTTGTGAGAATCATGCCATGTCTTCACTATGTCCTTGTACTGTAGGATACTTGAGAAGGTTGTATCCCTCAACTCCACTTGGCTGCCAACTCTACTCTCCTCTGATCTCTTACACTCTCAGGATACAAAAGCATCTCAGGATCTAAAAGCATCATAATGTCAGCATACCATGGGAGCGAGGTGATAGCAAGAATCGCCTCATCTGGAAATATCTCTGTGATAGGTGTGGTTGTCTTAGAATCCTCAAGATGCTCTAATCGGGAGAGGTGATCCGCCACCACATTCTGAACTCCATGTTTATCCTTAATCTCAATATCAAACTCCTGGAGTAGAAGGATCCATCTAGTCAATCTGGCTTTGGCATCTTTCTTAGCCATTAAGTACCGGAAGGTGGTGTGATATGTATAGATAGTTACTCTAGATCTGAAGAGAAAATACTACGGCTAGCATATCATTTTCAGTCATAGTGTAGTTCCCTTGAGCGCCATCCAAAGTTCGGCTAGCTTAGTGTATGGAAAATGGAAATTATCCCTCCTCTGTCCAAGCATAGCCCCTACAGTAAAATCAGAAGCATCCATCACGATCTCGAATGGGAGTGACCAATTAGGTGGTTGAAGGACAGGAGCCTGAATAAATAAGTTCTTGAGAGTCTCAAAAGATGAAAGACACTTACCATCTACGAGGAACTCGGTGACTTTTGTGAGCAAATTAGTGGGCGATCGGGCAATATGACTGAAGTCTTATATGAACCGTCGGTAGAAACCGACATGCCCTAGAAAAGACTGCAACTGTCTCAAATTGGACGATGGAATGAGCTTCTTGATGATATCTAACTTGGCGGGATAAACCTCCATGCCCTTGTTGGAGATGATTTTACCAAGGACCGTTCCTTGAGTCATCATGAAATGACCCTTCTTCCAAGATAGGACTAGGTGGACCTCAATAGAGCGATGAAGTATTCAGTCTAGGCAAGAAAGACAAGCATAAAACCCATCACCCTAGACTGAAAAATCATCCATGAAAACCTCTAAATAGTTACCCACCTTGTCCGAGAAATGGAAAGCGTGCACCTTTGGGATGTAGTCGGGGCATTACATAATCCAAAGGGCATTCGTTTAAAAGCATATGTTATGAATGGACAGGTGAACATCATTTTCTCCTGATCTTCAGGTGCTAGGGCCACCTAATTATATTCTGAGTACCTGTCATGGAAACAGTTTTGACTCTTCCCAGCTATCATCTCGATAATCTGATCAATAAATGGAAGTGGGAAGTTATCCTTCTTGGTAGCCCTATTCAATCATCTGTAGTCCACACAGACCCTCCAAGAAGTGGGTACCCGGGTAGCGATCTCCTCTCTAGACTCATTCACAACTATAGTGATACATGTTTTCTTTGGTACCACATGTAGCAGACTAACCCATTTGGAGTCAGAGATGGGGTAGATAAATTGGCATCATCTTCAAGATATATTTTTTGGGAGCACATGCCAGACTTATCCCATGGAGATCAGCTATTGTCCATCTGATTGCTTTGTGGTTTCTTTCAAGAACCTCCATCAAACGAGATTCTTGGTCACTAGTCAAATCTGTTGAGATTATGACTGGAAACATCTTTGGCTCTCCTGCAAGGAATCTATACTTTATGCTCTGTAGCAAGGTCTTCAGCTCTACGCATATGGGAGCTGGTAAATCTGGTCTCTGAAAGGTCTAAGTGAAGGCAACAAGATCTACATGGGGGAACTCCCACTGTATGTCTGAAATCAGATGGCCCTATTGGTGTGTCTATCAACTGAACCGGCTCAATCTCCACTCTAACTGTGGGTTCTGTAGACATCAAACACAGTAAATAATCATCAAAGTCTTGCCAATTAAAATCAGTTTCTAATTCTGAGGGATCTGAATCGGAATCACAAGAAATATAATTTTCTTTGCTAGCTAGATCACAATTGTCAGACGCTAAGGTATCAAGTGCCATAAGTGTGCTCTTCGAACTCTCATCCACTAGCGGTTGTGACTCTGCAGACTCTGAAGGTGTGATAAGAGCTCGTGAAAATGGATCAGCCCAAACTGCTTCATCATTTGTCATGACAAAATCACACTCATGGTGGGTATCTAGCTCTGAATCTGTCATCTGCTCGAAACTCTGCTCGGAGCATGCAGAATCTCTAGCTCTAAGTTCCTCAATCATCTCTATTTGTATACTCTCTCCCTCGATGTGAAAGTATACATTCCCACTATCATGATCTGATATTGCCTTGGTTGTGGCCAAGAAAGGTCGCCCTAAATGATGGGTACCGGTCACACATTCAGGGAGCTCCATGTCCAACACAATGAAGTCAACGAGGAATTCAGGCCTTGAATTGTGATGTCAACATCCCTTAATAACCCCTTCGACCTCTTGACAAATCTATCTACAAAATGGAGAACTGACCTGCTCTGTCTAAGAGGGCCAAACTCGAAACGAACAAGTAAGGCAGCCGGAATGAGGTTAATCGAGAACATGTTGTCTAATAGAGTCTGATCGAACTGCTGCTCATGGATATGACATCTGATATATGGATCCCCTTGCATCAGGTCTCTTGGCTAGTAATCGGTTCTAGATGGAAAAGCAAGTAGCATGAGTGAGCACATGAATTTCTGCATTGTGGTTATGCCTCTTCTTCCTACGGATGGTGGTCTTCTCTCTAAGATTATTTTGGAAGAGAGGGATGTGCTCGAGTGCCTTCTAAAGAGTTAGTTGGATACAAAATCAGTCTATTATCTGCTCTCTTAACTCTATGTGTTGTCTCTTTTTAGGGTTTTCTATTTTTTGGTCCTTCCCTAAGCAGAGTGCTTGAGGGAAGGGGATCGAAGGACCCTCCTCAGAAGAGTAAGGGTCTGGAGTAAGAATAGGCCTCTGATCATGCAAGTGGCTGGAATCCATGCAAAGATCAACAATCACAATAGATAGACCTGAAGGAGATATCGAAAGCTTTCCTTTATTCATATTTTTGTTTTTCAAGATTTTCTATTTTTTTGTATTTTCTCAAGTATATGAGAGCGATTCAACTCAACTGGACTCTTGGTGGCATCAGTACCACCGACAACATCTGATACAGTGGCATCAATAGCACTCTCTGGACAAACATCTGGAAACTTGGTGGCATCAGTACCACCGACAACATCTAATACAGTGGCATCAATAGAACTCTCTGGCCAAACATCTAGAAACTTGGTGGCATCAGCACCACCATCTGCAGCATCGGGAGAAACGACCACATTAGCACTATCGTATGGATCATCATCCTTGGTGGCCTCAACAACACCATCATCATTATCATTAACAGCATCAACACCACTCTCTACTCCATCTAGCGCTCTAGACTCAGCATCGGGATGTCGCCTAGATGAGTCGTCGGCGGCTAGCTTCCTACCGCTCCTAAGTGTCACAAAATCAGCATAAAAATGAATATCCTCTAATATCTCACTAGGAGTGGCGGTCTCTTTGAAGTGTACTTGCTCAGACGTTCTTTTCAAATTGTTTGAGTTGGGCTCAATCTGCACAGGTATGGTAGTCTTGTCCTTGATTATTAACCTCATCTTCTGCTGGAACTCATCCATTTCTCATCAGAATGTGGTTTGCTTCTCAGAAACCATGCAGGCGAGATCGTCGAGTGTGGGGTTCTCATATAGGTCTGCATGAGAACCGGATGGGTTGCCTTGCTGGAAATGCAGATGGATCTACTGTTACTACTGGTACAAATGAAGGGGAGTCCATGGATATTGAGAATGAGGTTGTTGCCTCCACTGTTGACCTTGGTATTGGGGTCGAGGACCAAGCTGTTGCGGTTGGGAGTACTAAGGCTGCTGCAGTTGGGCTCCTTGCCATGACTGTGGTGGAGGCTACTACTAGGACTGAGTGCCTCCAGTGGACCATCAGAAGCATGGGTGGTCACGACAGATCCGGGGATGATTTGGTACTGGGAGTACCAAATCCTGTTGACTTTCATCAACGGCTCTGTCTGCTTGTGGACTGGAAGGGGAAGGGACGCCAAAGGTTAATATGGATGGTACACCACCATCTGAGTGTCTGAAGGAGGTGGTGGTGGCGACTGGTGTGGCGGGATTGACTGAATGGGCTCTGCTTGAATGTGGTGAACCTGTCGGGATGAGGCGGAGGGCGTCGACGAACTGCTCCCTGGATCAGCATGTGACCTCGACCTTGGCTAAGAAGTTGTCGGTTCCTCTTGGAGGCACATGATCTGAGTCTTTAGGTCACTCAAAGTTTGGTCCACCTCATCGATCCTATTGAGCTTACCCAGGCCCTGGCACATCTTTTTCTCGATGATCTCCATCCAATCTAGCTTCTAGCTGATGATGCCTATATCGACAGCTGAAGACTCTGCTAGTGTTGTCGTCGTAGAAGAGGAAGAAGGACCGGCCCCAATACGTGTTATCCTTTGATATGAAGACGCTTGATGGGGAGGCTTCCCCTAAGTGTAGACTCGGGTCAGGGACATCACAATGTAATTTTCAATAATTTCCTCATAGATGGCTCAGACCTGATCTTCATCCTTGGCGAAGTAGGAGCCTCCACAAGAGGTGTTTACAAGCCCCCGCAGTTCAGGTGTCAGCCCACAGAAGAATCTCTGGACGAGATTGGGGTTGCGGATATCATGGTGGGTACACCTATCAATTATCTCTCTAAAGCGATCCAAAGCTTCATGGAGTTGTTCATTAGGGATCATTGTGAAGTTGCTAATCATGTCTCTGGCTGCATTGGTCCGATCGAGTGAATAATACTTGTTTAGATACTCGTTCTGTAGCTGCTCCCAGGTGGTGACAACTTGCCCTAAATGTTTCAGCCAGTAGACTACTCTACCAACCAAGGAAAAGTGGAAGGCTATCAACTTAATTGTGTCCTCATCCAACAGCTTATCATGGACAGTGTTACAGATCATCTTGAACTCTTGTAGATGGAGATGGGGCTCCTTGATGGCATGCCCATGAAATTTGGGCAACAGTTGAATAGTCTGACGGTGAAGCTCGAAGTCACCAAGTATAGCGGGCAGCTGGATACATCTATGTAAGAGTTGCACCAGGGTTGTGCAACTGCCTGATGAATCCCTGATTCATCATACTAAAAGATGAAAATAGATCTTTCTTCCCAAGTAATTAGTTGCATTTCATCATTTATTCTGCATTTTTATCATTCATGCATGTAAAATTAATATTTGCATTTTAACACTCATAATTGCATTCATAATCATCTTCACATTTTCATCTGACTTCATGCATTATTAACTAATTCATGCTAACTCCAATTGACCTCAAACCACCTTCATTGTGTACATATCACTAACAAGATTAAAGGAAAATAGAAAAAATTACTAATTCAAATAATTGGTCTGTGAGACAAAACTCCAATTTCAGACCAGATAGACTAAAACGCTCATATCTTCCTCATACAGTGTCTGATTTAGGTCTACTCACTTTTAAAGTAATATATATTCAAAGACCTTCAAAAAAAGACCAATTTCATAAAAATCGGAGCTGTATGTGAAAGTTGGGTTTCGGGCCTCTTTTGCACGTTTCGTGTTTTACCCATTTTTGAGCTACTGTTTTATGTACGTAATTAAGTCTTTCTCTCCTATTTCCTTTTCATTTATATTCTTTGATGAAAGTTTTAATAAAATCCACAAAAATCCAAATTCATAATGAGACTAAAATAAAAGAATCTGACCAAGTCTGAATGTCCTTTGTGAGTCTGTATAAATATCTCACTTTTTTTCAACTTTATTTTATTTCCCTATTTTTCTTATTTACTAAAAAATCCAAAAAAATAGATCATTGTGTAAATATTTATCTCTGATTTTATCATAGTTTTTCTCAATTTTTCTCTTGATTAAAAATCATAAAACAATTACGAAATCCAAAAATTACGGTATTTTATGTACATAGAGTACCTCAAAAATATTGTTTTGCATAGATGACCTCTTTTACTCTTGTCTCTTGAAAGTTGTAGACCTCATCGAGACGAGCAATTTTTGTGTTGAGCATATTTCGATCCGAGGTCATTTGTTATTTCTTCTGAATTTATCCTTTATTTTATTTTTTCGAGTTTTTTGGAGTTGACACGTTGCAGCTCCTGGAGCCTCCACGTATCACTCATTTTTAGCCTTCTTATTTCCTTTATTTTCATTTGTTTTTAAAAATTATTAAAAAATAAATAAATAATAATAATTTTTGCCTCACATGCGCTCTACTCCCCCTTCCTCTCAGTCAAAAGTTGTTCCCCGCCTCCTTCTTCTTCGCACCTCCGCCTTCTGCTTCACCGCGTGAGGGGCTGCTGCGCTCCTCCGCCGCTCCAATCCCAGGAAAGAACTCCCTACTCCATACACGTTTCATCTTCTCCTTCCATTTTTACTACATCCCCTATTTCTACCCATATCCCATGTTCCTCTATCGGACCCCTCGTCAGGTCTTCATCCTTCACGCGGAGCCCCAGCGTCGCACCTCCGCCTTCCGCTTCACTGTGCGAGGGGTTGCCTCGCTCCTCCACCGCTCCCAATGCCCATCCGCCAAGAGCTCCTCCATTACCTTCGGCCACATCATCTCATCGTGTTGCAACCCCTGCATGCATCTGCGCCTCCACCATCCAGCACCAGTTGCTTTCCTACGAGCACCGCCTCCATTGCATAGAAGTCCCACGACGCCTCAAAAGCAGCAACAATCACAGCCTCGCCAGCCATGTGCTCCACTGTCGTGCTAGTCGCCTCCTGCCAGCAGCTCCCTCTGCGTCAATCGTGCTCCAATGCCAATCAACTAACCATTGTCATGGCCCCGCGCAACCGCCTGCACCATCAGCCCTCGATCCGACCACCGCAGGCAAGCCATCACCTCCGCTCGCGAGCACCCCTACACCGCCCACCAGCAAACCGTCGACTTCATCGAAGAAAAAAAACGAGAAGAATCCCCCCTCACGTGAGGGACAACTGCTCCTTGGGCTATTTGCGCCATATCCCTTGGAGATTCATTTAATCGCAATCAGGCCCACGCCCCTCAAGCAGGCACGTGTCACGCATGTGCCCTGTCGAAAAATTGCATCAGACCCTTCTTCGGTCTAGGTAACTTCATTTCAGTCCCTATTCACTTTATTTAATTTATTTTATTGTAATTGCATTGAGACCCTTATGTTGTCTATTTATTTCATAGCTCATTCTATCATAATTTTATTATACAAAAATTAGCACTATGTTCTGCAACTAATTCTCTACATTGTGGTATGCTCATGATATCTTTATGCATTGTGGTTAATTAATTAATATTATTTTTGCGAAAAATTACATATTTTGCCCATCTTGTGCTTAAAAATTCATAGTTAATTAACCATTGCTCGAAAAATTGCCAAAAATCCATGAATCGTAGAATTAACTGTTAGAACATTGTGCCCAAAAAGAATTGCATTTGCATGCATAGTTTTCTCTCTAAAAAACCTTTTCTGCATTTTACTAATTAATTTTTAATAGGTATTAAATCCAACATTTTCAAGGTTTAGGTTTTTTCTGAGATAGATCCCCTAATGACATATCTTAAATAATTTTACTTCCTGAAAATAACTAGATTTAATGTTTATTATAATTAATTATTGAAAATTTCATTTTTTTTGCATTCATTTATTCACAGAAAATTCATTTTACATCTAAAAATTCCAAAAAAATAGAGTAGTCTAAATCACATTTAACATTTTGGCCAAGTTTCATAATTTTTGGACATTGTTTGAACGTAATTTGCATTTTAGTCCCTAAACTTTGTCAAAATTGCACACCGCTCATTTATTGCATTTAAACATACCAAAACAAAAACTTATTCGATAACCTAACTTCGAGATTTACTTTAAACCAACCTACAGAGATAGTTGCCTCCCTGAGTTCGACCTTGGAACTTACCAAGTAAAAAAATTGACAGCTCTCTTTAATTTGATAATAATTAAATTTGTTATTTTTTATTAACCCTAATTTTATCCGACTGCAACGCATTAAAACAACATAATTAAGAATGATTAAATTTCGAGTTCTTCAAATGGCGTTGTTGTAGGGGAGGCACGGCTTAGGTTGTTTTTAAAAAAAATCAAGTTTTTAAGTTTTTCATCCCCGAGTAGTCTGGCCCCCAGTGTTTCTTGTAATTATTTCTCCTATTTTTTCATTCTTTTTCAATATTTTTATCTCTTTTATTTTTTATATTTTTCTATGAACCTCTCTGTAATATTTGATCTTTTATTTTTCGTGCGAGGTACCCGGTGAACTTGGAGCGGCTTTCTTGGGAGGATGACGCAACTCAAAGCGACCGACCACTCGAAGAATTTAATTTTTGAAGAGATAGACCTTTTTTAATTAACTGCTAATTTCCAGCAGTTCCTGATCGGATTCTCACGTGTGTAAAATAGACTGAACATTTTTCTGCGGTGTGTCGGCCTGTTTCACCCTCCGGTGATGGTGGGGTCCGACTTGAGTGACGAAATTAGGATAGGCACACGATAGTATAATTTCAAATTTATTTGTGCCCTTCGTAATTTAAGACAATACTTCCACTAAATTATACGCACTAGATCGTGTCTCATTATGCCATATTAAATTATTCTTTCACTCGCTAATAGAAATTCATGATCTAGGTGTGATTTCCCGTGCATGCATTAGATTAATTTTTCTAGCGAAATTTCAATTTTGTCTAGCATATTGCAAGAAGATTGTGAGGAAGCACTGTAAGTATTTCAAACTCAGCATTCATCATCGTGTTTCCCGTTGCATGACCTTTTCGATTCTCCCTTGGTTTTTAATCACATAGGAATAAAGTAAATTGGAATCCTCGTGTAGACGTGCCTTGTTCCCACTCAAATTCAAGTGATAAACAAATTAAAACTAGGAGATTACTAACATTATTGATTAATTAAAATTGGATAAAATTGAAAATCATTGTTTTCGGGAGAGCAATCCCGTCATTGTTTGATTTCAGGCTGAGTGAGGGTACAGAGAGTGTGTGTACACACTAAGATAGGGCCCAAATCCATGCCTTCCATATCAACGTACCCGCTCTTCGCAAATATCACAGGCTGAAGTATTCGAAGTCCAACTGACCAGCACTAAGTAGCCTCCACTTGCTTTAGCAAGTAGATAGGGGCGAACCAGCGATGTGACATGACAAGTTGCTAAGTAACCCCCTGGGAGAAGTGGCAAGCCTTGTCAGCCTCTGCCTACTTTGGTAGGTAGATAGGGGCAGGTCCCTAAACTTCATCGGTATTAACCGAGTAAGCTGGTGATAGGAGCCAAGAAAGGAAGGGCGTTGGTATCTTAGGCGACATGTTAAACAGGGGAGACGCAACCGGCACTGAGTTGACTCCCCTATAGGCCATCAAGTAATCCTTACTCACTTTGCTTGAAAATCACACTTAAAACCAACCAGATTAATCGGACCCAACTTCGGGGCCTTCACTAAGTTGAGTTGGTGAAATCGGGGTTTGCATTTATGTATTAAATTGTGTAGCAGTGCACTTGCACATAAAGATTGTGTTTTCATGAATCGATATTTTCCATTCCATTCAAAGATTGCAGAATATTGGCATTCTTACCCAGACTTCATGGGTCGCACTCACATGACAAATTCCCAATCTTCGTATCCACCTTCTTTTCAGAGGAACCCTCTCTTTGAGGTAGTTTCTCCCCAGCCACCATTCTCTTCACCCACCCACACACCCTTGGTTGAAACTTCAAGATAAAAACCACTCACAGAACCGATCATATTCTATGAAGATACAATGGAGCGAGCAGACTCAAGGAAGAATATTGGCGTAATCGAATGGGATAGAGGAACACGATTTCCGTTTACGTATGAAAATTCACTGTTTGAACCATCCTCTACTCAGGATGATCCACAACTCGAGTATGATCACTTTTCCTTTGACCACATAAATGACACCCAAAGTCATGGAAATAGGACTCATGACCAAAACCTAATCACAGAAACTGACTATATCTTGGTTCAGGAGAAAATAACAATGTCACAGCATACCGAGCATAGTCACTCAAATCCAAGTCATGAGATGGTAATGGATGACATATCTTGGATCAGTAAGAGGACCGGGGTTTTTAACAGAACAATTTGATAATGTCATCCAAATAGTCAAAGACATGATAATCAACCAAGAGGAGTCAAGAAAATCGCAAAGCAAACCTGAAACTCATAATGTTCCTGATACCCACACGTAAACACCACAAATCACTGACCCTCCTACTGACTTTAGTGAAAATCCAAAAAAAAGTAAATATCTAGAATATTCAAAAAAAATTGGACAACATAAATATGGAAGCATTTTACAAAAGTCTGATCTTAGAGCTTCCATTAATCAAGGTCATAGAGTATGTTCCCGATCTTCAGAGATTTGTGAAGAGTCGACTATCACCTAAGAAGACTGGAAAGAAAAGATCTCGAACAGAATATCATTTAATCACTATGGCCAGTTCAATGGAGCTGACCCAAACAAACAAGGTCTGGAAAGTTAAACGGTTGACCAAGGAGACCTATGAAATTGAAAATACATAATTTAATAATGTTCAAATTGACGACGATTCTACACTCAATATCCTCCCGAAGTTCGTGTTTGACATACTCGAATTCAGACCGCTCAGAAAGACCCGAGTGATCGTTCAATTTCTTGATCTATCCACAAAAAGATCGAGAGGAATCATATCCGTAGCCATTAATTTCCAAGGTGTCGCACATAGAGTGGACTTCATTATCCTGGACATTAAACACCGAACAGATTTATCTGAGTCTCCCATTATTTTGGGAAAGATGTTTCTAGCTTTCGCTAGAACAACTATTAATTGCGAGACTCAAGATATCATATTCCCGAACCCAAACCAAATTGATCAAGTTCTCAAGGACACACCGAACCATGAGACAACCGAACCAAAAACCATCAGTCATGACATAGAAGAATCATCATATGTTTAGACATCTCCAATTATCACAGATACAAATGAAGGAGAGACATCTTATGAAACGGCTGACAAGCCTACGAAGGTGAATGATATCAAACGAGACACGCCCAATTCACCACAACTGGACAAGACTATTTCGGATTTCCCAGAGTCCACACACGCAAAGTCAACAGAGAGTAAATACTCAGGACGTGTGCTGACCTTACAAGAATATTACTATTTATATGGACACTCATCTGATAGGGAACTCGTGGTCAGCACCTCACAAAGAATGCCTCCTGAACCGACTAAAAATGTCACTTTCAACATTTCATATTACTCATAAAGTTCGGAGGATAAGAGTAGTATAAGAGAGCTCAGTTCGGAGAATCTGCAGCCTGATCGGAACAAGAAGTCATATGTCGACCCACATCAGACTTTCCCTGTTCCTCTCTATTATTCTTCTAAGGCCGTCTCCCTTGGCCCCATTCAATATACTGGAACAATACATTCCAGACTGACACTTGTTCATCTGAATATTCAGAGGAAGAAAAGATTGACCCGAAAACTGAGCGAGCTCTAAGAAAAAATCTAAAAAATAAAAATAGTTGGAGTGACGTGACCTTTGATTATTATTCTGATGATAGCTTCGACAATGGCTGGGATTATTCTGATTTATCTTCTTCTAATCAATATTCCCTTCCACCACATTTCATGAAAAATATCAGTTGTAAACCGTCTTAATCATCGACCAACCTTTCCCTCGCCCCCATCGGTTTCCATGTATATTTTCTTCCTATACTTAGGCCAAGGCCTAAGTATAGGGGGACTGATTCCATCTGTATTTATTCATCATTCTACCCCTCATTCGATCTGTATATTCTCCAGATCTCATCTGTTCTCACACTCACTCTTGTCCTATACTTAGGCTGACCAAAGCCTAAGTATATGGGGGACCGATGCCTGCCTTGTATATATCCATCCTTCCTCCTCTTGACCTCAACTGCTCCACTTTTTGTTCTTCTTCTATACTTAGTTTGTCCATAGCCTAAGTATAGGGGAGTCGGTCAACTTCTATACTCTTTTTATTTTTATTTGTATTCTTTCTTTTCACTTTCCTACGCTTAGCATGATCTATGTCTTCTTGTATCTTCTTGTGCTCTGAGGACATATCACACGCTATGTATAGGGGGCTTGTATATATTACATGTATACTTTACCCATAGCTCCTACTTTCAAGTAGTTTCATATATATTATTACGGGGTGGGTAAAAGTAAAAAAAGAAAAACAAAAAATCTCTCTTGCATACCATCCTTGCATATAAAAAAGGAAAACACCATAATAAAAAATCTCTTTACTCTTGCATATCATTCTCGCATTCATACAAAAAAATCTTACACCTCATTTTGCACCTCATATGCATTTCATTTTTCATATCTAGTATATGCAAAGTGGAAAGATATTGGGTTCTGAACCGAGTTGTGAGTAGAGGTGGAGAGTGTTCTTGACTTGGCCTTAATCTACCTAATTTCCAGAGGAACTTCACTGAGAAAGAGAATTTTAGAAGCTTCAGGTCTTTTGACTTAATTCTTCAAGTTCTGCATGACAATGAACAACCATTGACTCTTAGTCTATAACGTGGTCGCCTGATTCTGGGTATAGATTTTGAGTAGGGAATAAACTTGTTATCTCACATTATGCACTTAGCTCAACTCAGACTGGGTGTTGGAAGATTGTGTGGTTCTCTTTTCTGGTAGCGTGGACATCTAAAGACCGGAGTATTGGTTCAAATAAAGCTTCGGAAAAAGGATGGACAACTGGGCTTCTAAGACCCCAAAACATGTATGGAAAAAAAGATTCCATATCTATAGGGGGACAAAAGATCCATGCAGAGTTACAAAAAATCCATACCAAAAAGAAGCCAAATTACCAAATAAATATCTGACCAAAAAGGTTCAAGCTTCAAGAAAACCTGCAGATCTTAGTTGAGACTTGTCTAAACTGGACGGCTTCACAATGAGAGGTGACTACACTAGTCACCCTCGAGTTATTTACCCTTCTTCTAGTCCCCTCCCTTTCAATTGTGAATACAGCGTGATAGACCTTAGAAGGAAATGCATGACTCCCTGAGGACGAGTTACTGGGAGTGGGGTTTGCATGGTAGTCTGGCATTCTAGATGGGGAGAGCTAAGACCTTTCACACACATGAGACAGTTGTTCAATGTTCATGGGATATGCTTTGGGAGAAGGATTGATCTAAGATGACTTCTGAATCGAAACTTTTACAATGATATGTAGAACTTGAGGGTTGTTGATTTTAAAATCCTAAGTCTCACAGAAGATCCGTCACACTATTAATGCAAAGGTCGGGTCTATCTCCATTTTCTCCTTTTGTTCATGACTTTGGTATGGAACCGAAAATCATTTCACTTTTGCATTTTATTTTAGTTTCTCGAGTACGAGCAAGGTTTAAGCATAGGGGGTTGATGAATCCATATTCGTCATACTAAAAGATGAAAATAGAGCTTCGTTCTTAAGTAATTAGTTACATTTCATCATTTATTCTGCATTTTTATCATTCATGCATGTAAAAGTAATACTTGCATTTTAACACTTATAATTGCATTCATATTCATCTTCACATTTTCATCCAATTTCATGCATTTTTAACTAATTCATGCTAACTTCAATTGATCTCAAACCACCTCCATTGTGTACATATCACTAACAACATTAAAGGAAAAATACAAAAAAATTTACTAACTCAAATAATTGGCTCGTGAGACAAAACTCCAATTTCAGACCAGATAGACTAAAATACTCATATCTTTCTCATACAATATCCGATTTAGGTCTACTCACTTTTAGAGTAATACATATTCAAAGACCTTCAAAATAAGACTAATTTCATAAAAATCAGAGCTCGTATGTGAAAGTTGGGTTTTGGGGCTCTTTTACGCGTTTTGTTTTTTACTCGTTTTGACCTATTGTTTTATGTACATAATTAACTCTTTTTCTCTTATTTTTTTTCATTTATATTCTTTGATGAAAGTTTTAATAAAATCCACAAAAATCCAGATTCAAAATGAGACTGAAAAAAAGAATCTGACGAAGTTCGAATGTCCTTTGCAAGTGTCTGTATAAATATCTCATTTTTTTCAACTTTATTTTATTTCTCTATTTTCTTATTTATTAAAAAATCCAAAAAAATAAGATTGTTGTGTAAATATTTATCTCTGATTTTATCATAATTTTTCTTGATTTTTCTCTTGATTAAAAATCACAAAAGATTACAAAACCCAAAAATCAAGGTATTTTATGTACAGAGTACCTCGAAAATATCGTTTTGCACAGATGACCTCTTTTTCTCTTGGTCTCTTCATGAAAGTTGTAGATTTGTGTTAAGCACTTTTCGATCCGAGGTTGTTTGCTATTTCTTCTGAATTTATCTTTTATTTTTATTTTTTCGAATTTTCTGGAATTGACACATGACAGCTCCTGAAGTCACCACGTGTCACTCATTTTTAGTCTTTTTATTTTCTTTATTTTCGTTTTTAAAAAAAATAATTAAAAATTTAAAAATAAATAAATCAATAAATCAATAAATAAATTTCGCCTCACGTGCCATGCACGTGAGGCCCTCTCCTCCCCCTTCTGTCAGTTAAAAGCCACTTCCCGCCTCCTCCTTCTTCGTACCTCCGCCTTCTGCTTCACCGCGCAAGGGGCTGCCTCGCTCCTCCGCCGCTCCAATCCCAGGAAAGAACTCCCCACTCCATACGCATTTCATCTTCTTCCTTCCATTTTTCCTACATCCATTTTTTCCATCCATATCCCCAGTTCCTCTATCAGACCCCTCGTCTAGTCTTCATCCTTCATGCGGAGCCCCAGCTTCGTACCTCCGCCTTCCGCTTCACCGCGCAAGGGGCTGCCTCGCTCCTCTACAGCTCCCACCGCCCATCCACCAAGAGCTCCTCAATCACCTTCGGCCATACCATCTCACCGTGTTGCAACCCCTGCCTGCGTCTGCGCCTCCACCATCTAGCGCATGCCGTTGTTCCGCGAGCTCTGCCTCCATCGCACAGGAGTCCCACGATACCTCGGAAGCAGCAACAATCATGGCCTCGCCAGCCACGTGCTCCACTGTTGTGCCAGCTGCCTCCTGCCTACATCTCCCTCCACCGCCTGCCATGCTCCAATGCTAACTACCTCACCGTTGTCGTGCCCCCACGCGACCACCTGCACCATTAGCCCTTGATCCGACCACCACAGGAGAGCCATCACCTCCGCCCACGAGCACCCCTACGCCGCCCGCCAGTGAAGAGTCGACTTCATAGAAGAAAAAAAGGGGAAGAAGCCCCCCTCACATGAGGGACAGCTGCTCCTTGGGTTATTTGCGCCACAGCCCTCGAAGATTCATTAAATCGCAATCAGGCCCCCGCCCCTCAAGCAGGCACGTGCCACGCACATGCCCTGGTGGAAAAATTGCATTAGACCCCTCCTATATCTAGGTAAATTAATTTCAGTCCTTGTTCACTTTATTTAGTTTATTTTATTGTAATTGCTTTGAGACCCATGTATTCTCTATTTATTTCGAACCTCAATCTATCATAATTTTATTATTAAAAAATTAGCACTATGTTCTACAATATCTCTGTACATTGCAGTGCTCGTGATATCTTTATGCACTGTGGTTAATTAAGTAATATTTTTCTTGTGGAAAATTACATATTTTTCCCATCTTGTGCTTAAAAATTCAAAGTTAAATAACCATTGCTCGAAAAATTGCTAAAAAATTCATGAATCGTGGAATTATTTGTTAGTAACATTGTGCCCAAAAAAAGAATTGCATTTGCATGCATAGTTTTCTCTCTAAAAATCATTCCGTGCATTTCACTAATTAATTTTTTAATTGGCATTAAATCCAATGTTTTTAGATTTAGGATTTTTCTGAGATATATCACCTACTTAAATATCTTAAATAATTTTATTTCCTGAAAATAACTAGATTTAGTGTTTACTATAATTAGTTGTTGGAAATTTAATTGTTTGCATTCATTTATTCACAGAAAAATAATTTTGCATCAAAAAATTCCAAAAAAATTAGAGTAGCCTAATTTCATTACATTTAATATTTTGGCCAACATTCATAATTTTGGGACATTGTTTGGACGTAATTTGCATTTTAGTCCTCGAACTTTGTCAAAATTGCACACTGCTCATTTATTGCATTTAAAAATACCTTCTCCGAAAACCTAACTTCGAGATCGACTTTAAACCATCCTAAGGAGACAGCTACCTCCCTGAGTTCAACCTTGGAACTTACCAAGTAAAAAATTGATGGCTCGCTTTAATTTGACATTAATTAAATTTGCGGTTTTTTATTAACCCTGAATTCATCTGACTGCAACGCATTAAAATAACACAATTAATTAGGATTAAATTTTAATCACGGTGTGTGATGGCCTCGCAACTGCCCTGGCAACTGCTTGGTCCACATTTCTCGGTATCTCTCAGTCTGCTCCACTGGTTGGTCTCTTGTCTCTCGCATCTGCTCTCCCATCTCTCATCTGATTCATCTCCCTCCTAACTTCTGCCATGAACATTCCCCGATCTTTGAGCTATCTCTGCATGGTCTCCAGGGAGGCTAACAGTGTGTTGTTGATGGCGGCCTAGTCTAATATGAATGAATAGGTTTGTGTCTGCTCATCAGTTCTGTCTTCACTGGCCATCTCTCTGGTCTTGGCAAAGGCAAAAGACCTTAGCTCAGGTATTGTCAAATGAACATAGAGATGTGCTGGGCGATGGAAGAAGGGTGGTGGAGGGGGGAAAGGGTGGAAGTGTATTCGGGTTTAGAGAGTGGGTCTAAGCTCTCTAAAACTTTCCTAGATGATCAGACAGGAATGCTGGGAAGTGGTGCTACTAGAGGTATCCTAAGAGACCTCCTGCCCATAATTTATGAAGAGTAGATTTGGACTACAAACAAGATGAAAAATCAAACCCCGATTTCACCAACTCAACACCTGTGATGCTTGTGAGATCTCGACTGTTTGTCTCGTCAATTTTTATTTTGGTGATAATTAATTCTTACAGAGCGAGTTAGTGAATTGTTACGTTCCTGATTCTCCCTAGAGACTGGCCCGGATTCTTACAACTAGTTGCACCTATTTCCAGCCAGAATAGGTGTAAGTACAGACCATTTCCGGCTACCCGTTACTTGAGGATGGAGCCTTACGCAGTGTCCTCTAAACCACCCACTCTGGTAGGTAAATACAGATCGATTACCGGCTACTCATAGATCCTCACCGGAGAATAGCTAATCGTTTTTGTTAGAACTGATAGTCTGAAGAAAGTCCAAGTGTGGCTTTATCCTAGTGTGTGATCGTTCAACTCTCAGCAGATAAAATCAGACAAGGAGGGGGTTATTCTCCCCAAAATAAGATTTTTTGGATGTTACGTCAAGTTTTAGGTCAAGTTTGCTTAGCATTCCCAATTTTATTAGTATCACTTTTTATGTATTTTTCTGAATAAAGACAAACGTCTAACAAATTTTTCGATTTACTTTCTATTTTTATCCAATAAAATAGGGGGAGTAATGCGGAAAAGTCAATGCACGATTGAAACTCAATGATGCATGCAGAGTTAAAAATGTGTACCTTTCTCCAGCAGTCTACATGCAGAGTGATCCGCACATAATTGACAGATAGAATTAAAACTAATCTAAATGATGCACGAGGAAATCGCCCTAATATAGGAATTTCTATTAATGGGAAGAACTGGTGCTAATTATTTAGAAGATAGACCTGAGTCCGATCTTAGATGTTAATAGGTTCCCACCACAGTGGGTCCTGCCAGAATTGTATATGACCTCTTGCATCGCATGGTCTCTAATCCAAATAAATTAGCCTTTTTATTTTAACTAAGTCCAATCGTTATCTATAGGCACAAATATTCTTATTAGGGTGTTGGACCTTAATCTCAACCGATCTCAACTAAATAAAAATCCTAAGTCTAAGGGCTAAAACCTCGGAAAACAGATAAAAATAAATGCGATAAAAACTCGAAAAATCCGTTGAGGTCCTCTGAGTGCACCGGTACTCAGTGAAACAAACCCTGAATAATCAAAGTGTCCCAAAGTGTCTCTCAAACTATTACAAATTTTTCTCCAAAAATAAATGCTAAATAAAATCTATCCTATATAACTGCCTCCTTGCCTTCTGCTCCTCTTTGGGTACTAGGCTCTCCAATGTTGGCCTAGCCGTGCTCCAGCAGTCCCTCGTACGAAAAGTGAAACAGAAGATGGGTTATAAATAGTTACAACAGATAGAAACAAATAAAATAGAAAATAAACGGACGAAAATCCTAACTACTTAGTTGTGCTCCCCGAGAACGGTGCCATTTTGATGACACGATTTCAGCTAACTCAGATGGAATTAATTAAGCAAGCGTCGTTGTTCCAAATTATCCAAATCTATCAACGAGAAAATTTATTTTAACCATTAAGAAAATCAAGTAATGCATACAAGTCGTAGAGTTACTTTTATTATCCCGGTATAGCGACCAAGGTCAAACTCAAGGAGCACGATTGGAAACTAAATAGGTGATTTAGAAAATCAAAGGATTTTTATTATCCTTTTAGTGGTTTTAATTTTGAAAATTTTTTATTTTCTAAATTAGGAAAAATAAGAACAAAGGTGAAAAATATGCACAAACACTCTTTTTGGATTTTTTTTTAAATATGATAAAAATGCTCAAAAAATTTGATAAAAATATTTTTAGGTTTCATATTTTTTATAGTACTTTTAGGAATTTTTGAAGATGTTTCAGATGTTTTGGTGATTTTCTAAAAATCAAAAAGAGAGAAAACAAGCAAAAAGTGCACTACCATGAATATTTTTCAATTTAAAAATACGATAAATGTCAAAACTCTTGGAAGTGAATTTTCATAATACTATGAAGAAATATCTACAAATAGGAACTTAAAATGCAATTTTTAGAATTTTTGTTTTAAATGTTTTTATAAGTTTTTGAATCTTTTGCAAATTTTTAGGTTTTATAGGGTATTTTCAAATGAAATTTATACATGAGCTGAAAAAGGACAAAAGACAACTACAGTTTTTTTTGCAGAATTTTTTAAAGGTTTTTCAAATTTTTATAGATTTTCTAAGATAAATATGCACTTTTTCTACTGTTTTAATTTTTTATAATAGAAAAATAAAATAAAATGGCACATAAAATTACCACACAAATATCAAGTTAGAAATAGATAAAATTAATTTTGGGGGAATTATTAGGGCCAAAATGGTATTTATTATGATTAATAAAAGACATAATTAAAAACTACGCAACAGGGACCTTTTTACAATTATTTTAAGTCTTAAGGCCTACTAGATAACACACAAAAGATGTACAGGGGAAGATATGGAATTAATCCAAAAAGGAACATGCTCTACACGTGATCAACACTCATGAGGGTATAAATGCAAATAATCAGAATATATTCTATTTCATTAAACAAATAAAATTGTGAGGCAAAACATGCAAATATATCACAAAAACACGTGTGGACACACGTGAGTTCAACTCAATTGGATTAAAATGTAAATAAGTAAAACATAGGGTTCTGACTGCAAAATGTTTTCACTATTTATTACAATTACTAAACTGATATGAAATAAAGAAAACTACGAGGTAATAAGGGAAATATACCCTTGCAGGCGTGTATGGCACATGAGGCGGCTGGCTGCTCTAATACGCTTCTAGAAAGGATTCGACAGTGCAAAACGTGGTGTAGGCATATTGTGCGGATCATCGTTAGCACCTAGATCTGATGGCTCAGATGGTAGGCAAGCATGCGTGTCAGATCTAACGTTGCTGTAAATCGGACGGCGCAGCTTTTAGGTGATAATGGACAGTGAGGATGGAATCTGGAAAGTGAAGCAGCTCATCTAACATCTCTGAAGGATGCTGGAAGAACAAGGCACTGGCAAGCTTCAATCGAAGGTGTAGAGCAATCCACGGATCTGATCGAGTCGCACTGAGATCCAGCACCTTCGCTAAGATGTTGCGCATCGAACGGTGGTCTCGGATGGGACGACGAATGGTTGTATCATCTTGGTGAAGATCCACGACCTGGAACCACTATGTCGGTTGATATAAGGCTAAAATCAAGCCTCTCATGTGTGCAGGATCTGCAAGGAGAATCGTAGCTCAAAGACCAAGCTTCGGCTCGAGGTTATTGATGCTAAAAGAGAGAGAAGAGATGGTGAGCTGCTAAAATGATCTCTGAAGGAAGTAGGGGAGGAGACCTATCCTAATCTTGCTCCATTGATAAGGATATAGGGGGATCAAGATGCGTGAGAAGGGTGACGATGAAACAGCGGATCGATCTGAGCAGCTGGAGTGAAAGATGGGGCTCCGATCGGGACGACCAGAGCCAAAATAGTAGAGGGTAGCTAATGGAGTAAATCGAGTCAAACTGTGAATATGAAAGGGAATGAAGGGAAGCTGGGTGGTCTACTATGAATGGCGAAGCGAGCAAAGGTGGGGGTGAGGTCCTAGCCTCGATCCTGCTGCGACAGGCAAGATAGGCTACATGTGGCGGAGCTTCGCCCAGGTAATGAGCTACGTTCAACCAGGCATCAAATCAAGCTCCAAGGCACTCTCTGAGATGATGCCACTCTCCTAAAGGTGGCTAAGGGGCAAGGGTAGTGTGACAGATGAGTTGTCGAGCTAAGTGAGTGGAGGAGACAATTTATAGAGTATCCCAGAGTTCAAGAAAGATCGGAAAGAACCGCAAAACCCTAGGGAGATACGGGCCATTCTAGGGATCCACGAGAATCCCGTATCTATAAGAAACTCGGGTCTGAATCCCAAGGAAAATGGATGTCGGAGTTCGCTGCGATAATTGGGAGAAATGGAGTCCGGCGACGAAAATCTGAATCCGATCTTAGAGAAGGTAGGGTTGACCCGGGTCAACAAACCTGGGTTAGCCAATCAGAAAATGCCATTAAATAAATAAAAGAATAATAAATAAATAATAGTAGATGAATTTAAAATAAAAATGATTAAAATGAAACATGTTTATTATTTTTCAAGCTATTTTTCTATGATTTTTAATTACTTTTATAAATTTATATATACAGTATATACAGTATACTGTAATTTGTGCAAGTATAGTATACCTATATATTTTATTCATTTATTTTTATTTTATTATTTTTACATCGATATATTTTATTTTATATTCTATTTATTTACAAAATAATTTAATGAGTCTAAAATAATTTTTAATTGAATTTTAGAAATTAAATAAAGGTATTGAATAAATAGGTAATTTGTACAATATATACATGTATGGATGTTGTACAATGAAATTTGATTTTATTTTTAATATATTTCTTATTTTATGATTTATATTTTATTTTTATAATTAAGAGTATACACACGTATTTAAAAATACCATATACAAAATCTATATATAAAATAAATGAATGAGTAGAATAGAGGAATGATATATACATGGGATGCATAGTGATGAATATACAAGGACCCTATCTCCCCCTATTTTATTCCTTGTCGATCAGGTCAATGATTGTCCTTCTCTCGGGGTTTGGGTCTGTCTGTACTTATTACATAATGGGATGTTTATACCCATAACCCTGAGTAATTTCGTAATAACCTTTATAACCCTACATAATCGTGAATTATGCTCAGGACCCTGAATAAGTGTGTCGTCTTACATCCATAACATTCTGTTACTTTACTTCATTAACTCAACCAGATGATTGAGTTAATCTAACCCATCAATGATCTAATGGATGGGATTAACCTAAATAAAACATATCACATGATTTGCTCTTGAGCCAGCACCTGCACCAAACATGGCTTTAAGTTTAGGATGGTGGGATACGACGGGTGGTGAAGGACATCGGCTGACGGGCTTCCGCGGGAAGGGGAATGGTGGAGGACAGCGGCGGAGGTGGGGATGTTGCATGCAGAATGATGGTGGAAGTACGCGGGGTTATAGGGGGGAGCATGCAAGTACCGGCGGAGGGATGCGGAGCTTCCGGAGGTTTGCAGAGTTCGACGTGGAGGGGAGGGGGTTGTAGAGGTGCGGTTGGGGGGTTGCAGAGGTGCAAGTGGGGGATGTCAACAGTTCCGCTGAGAGTCGAAGGGGCACCTTGTAGAGGTCAACAGCGACGGTCGGTGGGGGGTGTCGTTGGCGGTTGCAGAGGTACGGGTGGGGGGTTGCAGGGTTGCAGAGGTGGGGTGGGGTATGTCGATGGATCTGCTGGGGGCGAGGGGTGGAAGTTGCAGAGGTACAGGTGGGGGGTTGCTAGTTACAGAGGTGCGAGGTGGGGGATGTCGACGGTCCTTGCAGATGTCGAAAGGGGGTGGGTTCCGGACGTCGGGTAGGGGGTTGTGGGGGTAGACAAAGGCGGTTGGTGGGGGTTTGCAGAGAGGCATGTGGGGGATGTTGAAGGAACACAGTTTTGTGGTGGGGGAGGAGGAGCTTGCAGAGGTCAACGGGTGACGGAGGGGATGCAGAGGTGCGGGGGGTGGGGGAGAAACCGAGGTGGGGGATTTCGAAGGTCGGTGACTGGTAGGGGGGAGCTTGCAGGGGCCGACAGGGGGCTTGTAGAGGTCAATGATGACAGGGAAGGATGCGGTTGCGAGCGGGGTCGGGGAGAACGTACAGGTAGGGGAGGTGCGCAGACGGCCTGCGGCATCAGGAGGCAGAGGCTCTTTCTCGTAGCGACTGCCAGCCCCTCCAAAGTGATGGAGAGAGAATGATGGCATGATTTGCAAATAAGAATAAGTACTAGGGGTAACTTTGCCTTTTTTCAAATGGAAGCCGTCAAATAGAACATAATGTCAAACGGATCATAACATATGGTTATGTCATATAAGTTAAGCATTACTCGGGATTTCTCATGTAATTCGCGATTATACAAGGTTATGAATGTTATTACGAAATTACTCATGGTTATGGGTGTAAAAAACCCTTACATATTTACATCCTTCTTCTCCTTTTTCCTTTTCTTTTTTATTCTTTTATTTTGAACAAATAGGTGCTAATTACATACTATTAACAAGTGAATGCATGATGATAATCTATTTTATTTACATATATTTACATAAGTTTTTGCTAAAATATTTGGCTAAGATAGAAGAATAAAGAATGAGAATCATATATTCATCAAATACATAACTCGTGCTGAGTATAGAGAAGTGAAATGAATCATATACTGCAACGAATCAAAAGAATAGAAGTCAGTGATCCCCCAATACTTATGATCAAGTAATCCTAAGTATAGAAGACTGTATACAAAGGGGAAACCGCTGAAGAGAATGTACATATATTACGTCCCTTATACTTAGAGTAAGAGGTCCCTAAGTATAAGCAGCAAAATCAAGGTAATAAAACAGAATGAAGAATGAATAGTTGCAGGTCTAGCACCCCCTATACTTAGGATAAAGTGCATCCTAATTATAGAAAAATCATATGGATCTGAGGTATTAAACAAAATGAATGAATAGATGATATAGACATCACGGATATATAAAGATGTGGAGTAAGAGTGAAAATCAGGTAAGAGACGCGGATGATGCGAGTCAAAGAACACACCTCATACAAAATGAATAGGGGCAACGTCAACGGTTAATGGATCATTATCAAGATATGGCTTCAGACGCTGACCATTGACTCGAAGGTGGACTCAGAAGACAACTCGGATATATAAATGCTGCCATTATCGAGCACCTTTCTGACCAAGTATGCCCCTTCCATTTACTTTGTAATTTCCATAGAGATAATCTCAACCTAGCATCAAATAGTCGTACTCTCTGGTTCAGCCAAACTGCTTATGGCTGATGTAAGAATCATGCCATATCTTCACTCTGTCCTTATACTATAGGCTACTTGAGAAGGTTGTATCTCTCAACTCCTCCATGGCTGCCAACTTTGCTTTCCTCTAATCTCCTACACTCTCAGGATCCGAAAGTATCTCAGTGACTGTCAAAAGTAAGCTATGCTTAATCTCAACATGTAAGTCGTATGGCTTGCCATAAACAAGTCAGGAAGGAGATGTACCCAAAGGTGTGTTGAAGGAAGTCCTATTGTCACACAAGACCAACTCCAAAAGCTGTGACCAATATTTTTAGTCTGGGCGGACAAACTTCAGTAATTTAATCTTGATATCCCTATTTGAAACCTTAGCAAGACCAATCTTCTATGGATGGTATGGAGTGCCAACTATATGGTCTATGCTGAACTCGTTAGCAAGGGGCATTACCTTGTCGTTGATAAAATGAGTACCCTCATCAGAAATCAAAACTCTAGGTACCCCGAACCATAATATG
Organism: Ottelia alismoides; assembly: GCA_037367405.1. Classification (NCBI taxonomy): domain Eukaryota; kingdom Viridiplantae; phylum Streptophyta; class Magnoliopsida; order Alismatales; family Hydrocharitaceae; genus Ottelia; species Ottelia alismoides. Next base: position 174,783 of record JAZKJV010011439.1, read on the forward strand.
ATATTCTTCCTCAGAAATTGGCAAATTGTATTTGCATCAACCCAATGACTCACATAATCTACAGCTAGCAAAATGTACTCGAAACCCCGACTCTCAGTGAACGGGCCCATAAAATCGATGCCCCATGCGTCAAAAACATCACAGAAGTGAATGGATTACATCAGCATCGTGTCTATATGACCACAACTACCCATCCTCTGACACTCAGTACACTGCTTCACGAATTCATCTGAATCCTTGAAGAGTGTTGGCCACCAAAGGCCGGATTAAAGCACCTTTTGTGATGTCTGTCTCCCAAAGTGATGTTCTCTTGCCTCAAGCTTGTGACAATAGGTGAGGATGCTATGGTGCTTTTCCTGAGCAATACACCAATGCCAGACACTATCCCCTCCTTCGTGGTAAAGAGTGGGATCCTCCCGATGGTATGACTTGGCCTTCGCTATGAAGGTCTCAAGTCGTTGCCCGATCCAACCTTGTGGAACTTTCTTGGCAACAAGATAGTTCACAATGTCAGCATACCATGGGAGTGAGGTGATAGAAAGAATCATCTCATCTGGAAATGTCTCGATGATAGGTGTAGTTGCCTCAAAATCCTCAAGATTCTCTAATCAGGAGAGGTAATCAGCCTCCACATTCTTGACTCTAGGATTATTCTTAATCTCAATATCGAACTCCTCGAGTAGAAGGATCCATCTAGTCAATCGGGCATTGGCATCCTTCTTAGCCATTAAGTATTGTATGGCGGTGTGATTTATAGAGATTGCCACTCTAGATCCGAGAATGTAAGGTATGAACTTATCAGGAGCAAATACTACAGCTAGCACCTCCATTTATGTCACAGTATAATTCCGCTGAGTGACATCCAAAGTCGAAGCGGCTAACATCTCTTCTCTGGACTCACTCACAATTGTAGTGATACTCGTCTTCTTGGGTACCACATGTAGCAGACTAACCCATTTGGAGTCGAAGATGGGGTAGATAAAATCGATGCTCCACCACTTGGATATTTCCTTCATGACTACATCTCAAAGATTCGGGTTCAGCCTTCGCTGAAACTCACACGATGGCTTGGTGTCATCCTTGAGATATATGTGGTGGGAGCACAGGTTCGGACTTATCCCCAAGAGATCAACTACATACCATCTGATTGCCTTGTGGTTTCTCTAAAGAACCTCCAGAGATTCTTGGTCATCAGTCAAATCTGCTGAGATAATAATTGGAAACGTTTCTTTCTCACCTGCAAGGAATCCATACTTCATGCTCTGTGGCAAGGTCTTCGGTTCTGGGCATATGGGAGCTGGTAAATCTGGTCTCTAAAAGGTTTGGGTGAAGGAAACCATATCTGCATGGGAGAACTCTCACTGTATCTCTGAAATCGACGAAGATGGCCCTGTTGGTGTATCTATCAACTGAACTGGCTAAATATTTTCCCTAGTTGTAGGTTCTGTAGACATTAGACATGGTAAATAATAGTCAAAGTCTTGCCAATCGAAAGAAGTGACTGAGTCTAACGGATCTGAATCAGAATCACAAGAAATATAATCTGCTTTGCTAGCCAGATCACATTCGTCCGCCTCTACAGTATACAATGCCGCAAGTGTGCTCTCTGAACTCTCATCTGCTGGCATTTGTGACTCTACATTCTCTAAAGGTGTGATAAGAGCTCGTGAAATCAATTCGACCAAAACTTCTTCATCATCTATGATCACAAAATCACACTCATGGTGGATGTTTGGCTCTGAATATGTCATCTGCTCGGAACTCTGCTTGGAACATGTTGAATCTCTAGCTCTCAATTCCTCAATCACCTCTATTTGTATACTGTCACCCTCGATGTGAAAGTATACATTCCCTCTATCATGATCAGATACTGCCTTCACTGTGGCCAAGTAAGGTCATGCTAAAATGATGGGGGTATCGATCACACACTCATGGATCTCCTTATCCAACACAACGAAGTCCACGGGGAATTTCATGCCCTAAATTGTGATGACAATGTCCTTTAGTATCCCATTCGACCTCTTGAAAGATCTATCTGCAAACTGGAGAATTATCCTGCTCTGTCTAAGAAGGACAAACTCGAAGCGGTCAAGTAAGGCAGTTGGAAGGAGGTTAATTGAGGATCTGTTGTCTAATAGTGCCCGATCGGATTGCTACTAATGGATATGGCATATGACATATGGAGCCCCTGCATCTGGTCTCTTAACTGGTAATCGGTTCTAGAAGGCAAAGCAAGTGGCAAGGGTGAGCACATGAATTTCTGCATTGTGATTACGCCTCTTCTTCCTACGGATGGTGGTCTTCTCTCTAAGATTCTTTTAGAAGAGGGGGATGTGCTCAAGTACCTCCTGAAGCGTTAGAAGGATATGAAATCAGTCTATCATCTGCTCGTTGAACTCTATCTGTTGTTTCTTTTTGGGTTTTTCTATTTTCTTATCCTTCCTTAAGCAGAGTGCCTGAGGGAAGGGGATACAAGGTCCCTCCTTAGAAGAATGAGGGTGATAAATCCATATCAAATAATAGAATTTTTCAAAAATTATTTTCGAAACAATTTATACAAATTCAATTCAAAAGTGTAACAAGTTACTCATAACCCTAATAGTTTGAAAAAAAAGTATGAGCTATGGCTAAAGTATATATGCAGTATATACGGTAAACCCCACTTAGCTTTTGCTATGTCCTCATAGCACAGAGTGATATGAACCCATAACTCATGCTAAACATAAAAGAATATACATGAACTAAATCCATAATCACAAATGCATTATGAGCAAAATAATTAGTCACAGGATAATATGGACTCGAGTCCCCCTATACTTAAGCTGGGAAATCACTTAGGTATAAAGATATGAATTAGAAACCAGGTGACCCGAGAGGAACAATCAAAAATGACAGAAGGGCCCCCCTATACTTAGGTTGAAAATAGGCCTAAGTATACAGAATAGGAAGCTTATTTATGAAAGGATCATTGTTAGTTGAATCTCAAGATGATGAATCTATCCTGATGCTCATACTTGACTTAAGATATCAAGAACTGTATAAATAGGCATGAAGTCGATCATTTCTACGGGAGTTAACTTTTCTTTGGATTCCACAAAATGCATAAGTAACTGCCCGTTAACCAAAAAGGAAGATGCAGTCTCCGAAAGCTCTGAGATCTCTATACTACCATTCTCATGCACTTCCTTAACAGTGAAAGGACCCGTCCACTTTGATTTAAGTTTCCCATGGAAAATCTTTAACTTTGCATTAAACAACCATACCTTTTGTCTATGAACAAAGTTTTTGCATCTAATATGCAAGTCATGCCACTTCTTAACTTTGTCCTTATAGATCATGTTGTTGTCATATGCCCGGTTGTGGATTTCCACTAGTTCATTTTAAGGTCTCTGCACAATTTTCCTAAGAGACAACTCCAATTAATCGTCTTTATAGCCCATTCAGATTTGTGTACTAACTCAGCGGGCAAATGGCATGGGTTTCTATGAATCATCCTAAAGGGATAAGTACCAAGTGGTATCTTGTAGGTCGTTATGTAAGACCACAGAACTTGGTCCAACAACTGAGACCAGTTCTTCCTATCTAGACGGACTAACCTCTGAAGAATGCTTTTCACTTCTCTATTTGAAACTTCTGACATGTCGTTCGATTGAGGGTGGTAAGGACTAGTTACTATGTGCTCAAATTTATAGTAGCTAATGATTTCATCAATCCATTCACAAAGTGGCTACCCCCATCAGAGATCAACACTTTAGGTACTCGAAACCTTGAAATAATATGGTCCTTGATAAATTTGCATGCAGTTTTTTCCATATGCAGTCCGGGTTCGGATAGCCTCCACCCATCTTGACAAGTAATCAATCGCTAACAAGATATACTCAAAAGACTTGGCTATTAGGGAAAGGACCCATGAAATCTATGCCCCAAGCATCAAAAACATCACAAAAAATTGCAGGTTGCATGGGCATCTCATCTCTAGACCCAACAGTCCCTCCCATTCTTTGACATACAGGGCACGACCGTACAAAATCAGTTGCACCTCTAAATAATGTCGGCCAATGTAAACCACATTGCAATATCTTGTGGGTGGTTCTCTTTCCTGAGTGGTGTCCTCCAGCTTCAAGTAAATGACAATATGTGAGGACACTTAGGTATTCCACCTGAGGAATACACCTTCTCTAGACACAATCCGGCCCTTCGAAGAAAATGAACGGATCTTCCCAATGGTATTTCCTCGAATCCGACTTAAGTTGGTCTATACTGCTCTTAGTCCAACCATGAGGAACTTGCTTGGAGACAAGGAAGTTAACCATGTTGGCATACCTTGGGAGTGAATCTACAACATAAATAGACTCATCTGGAAAAGTTTCTAGAATAGGCTCAGAATTAGGGGAATCTTTAAGTTCAATCCTAGAAATATGATCAGCTACTACATTCTTGACCCCAGGTTTATCCGTAGTTTCCAGATCAAATTCTTGCAGTACCAATATCCACCTAAGAAGACGTGCTTTTGCGTCCTTCTTTTCCATGAGATACCTAATAGCTGAATGATCTGTATAAACTGTCACTTTGGAGTCTAAAATCACAGACCTAAACTTCTCTAATGCCTAAAGTACTGCAAGCATTTCTTTTTCGGTCACTGTGTAATTTCTCTGTGCAGGATCCAATACATTGCTTGTGAAGTGAATAGCAAACGGAATCTGATCTCGCCGCTACCCCCAATACAGCTCCTATAGCAAAATCTGAAGCATCAATCATGATCTCAAAAGGAAGAGACCAATCAGGAGCTTGTAGAATTGACGAGTTGTGGATCTTCTTTTTAAGAAGCTTAAAGTCTTCAAGACACTTGTGATCGATAAAGAACTCAGTGTCTTTTCCTAAGAGCTCAGTCAGTGGTCGGGCAATCTTAGAAAAATCTTGAATAAATCTTCTATAAAATCCAACATGCCCCAAGATTGATCTCACCGACTTGATGTTGGTTGGTGGATAAGGTTTCTTGATCACATCCACCTTAGAAGGATCGACCTCCATTTCGTTTTTGGAGATGACATGCCCCAGCACAATACCCTCGTTGACCATGAAATGACTCTTTTCCCAGGAGAGTACTAGATTCACCTCTCTACACCTCTGAAGAACTCGGTCGAAGTGTGCTAAATAAGAATCAAATGAATTACCATGGATCGAGAAATTATCCATGAAGACCTCAAGAAAATCCCCAACCATCTCAGCAAATACAGCAATCATGCACCGGTGAAAAGTTCATGGGGCATTACATAACCGAAAAGGCATGCACTTGAATGCATATGTACTGAAAAGACATGTAAAGGTGGTCTTTTCTTGGTCTTTAGGAGCGATTGCAACTTCATTGTAGCTTGAGTACCCATCATGAAAATAGAAGAACTCTTCCCCAGCAAATCTCTCCAAAATTTGATCAATAAAAGGCAAGGGAAAGTGATCTTTCTTGATCGTAGCATTCAGGCGCCTCTAATCGACACAGACACGCCACGACGTGGGTACTCGTGTTGCAATCTCAACTCCTTCTTCATTGGTCACCATTTGAATTTCCAACTACTTCGGGACAACATGTAAAGGTGCCACCCATTTGGAGTCAGAGATAGGGTAAATAAAGCCCGCTACGCACCATTTCTCAATTTCTTTCTTAACTACTTCCCGTAGATTTGGATTAAGCCTCCTTTGAAACTCACGAGAAGGTCTAACATTTTCTTCAACAAAAATTTGGCATGAATAGAGTGACAGAGTACGGGGTTTATACCCACAAGATCCGACACAGTCTAACCTACAACCTTACGGTTCTTCTCTAGCACCTCTACCAACTTAGCTTACTGCTCTACAGTCAACCTAGAACTAATGATGACAGGAAACTTAATCTTTGTTCCCATAAGGAAAGTGTACTTGAGTGTATGAGGTAGTGGTTTCAACTATGGCAAGGATGAATCATCAGGTATATAAGGTTGAACCACCACTGAATCTGAATTTGTGATGCATAGTGGAGATGACTCAACTGTAGTATTGTCCACCAACTGTACAGAAGAATAAGGAATCGGATCGCCTAAAATAAACAGTAATTCGACCAAAGCCATGTCCGATTCAACATCTAATTCCCTTGATTATTCCAAAGGGATAGGAACTGACAAGTCAAAAGAGACTTCTGTGTTATCAAGGGAACAGGGAGATGCATCTTGCAAGAACTCTGGTAATGTATTAGTAACTGTTATGTGTATTGTCCTCTCCAGATGAGAATATCTCATTTTGTATTGTTGGGTTTTGTTCCCAAATTCCAAATATGTTGACTACATTGCAGTCTGCCTCAGAGAATGAAGATAAATCTGTTCTTGACTCAGAATAAGGTCACTGCCATTTTGTCTGCTTCATATGTAGTTCCACTTCTCTGCCTAGAGAATGGAACTTCATCATCCCTATCTGATAATCAAAAGATGCTCCAATGGTCCTAAGGAATGGCCGCCCAAGGATAATATGTGAATCTCTCCAATTATGAGGGATATCCATTTCAAGGACCATGAAGTCCACCTTATAATTTTGTCCCTCAATAGAGATAATGACGTTCTTGATCTCACGCTTAGCCTTTTTCATTGATTTATCTGCAAACTGAAGTATTGTTCTAGATTTTCCTAAAGGACCCAACATCAGTTTCTCTTATAAAGCAAAGGGTAATAAACTGATCAAAGAGCCATTATCCAGGAGAGTGCATGCAAATGCTATGTCATCGATATGACTCACCACATAATGTGCACCCAAATCTCTCTTATCTGTGGCAATTTCTGGTTCTTGATACGAAAAGTAGTGGCAATCGAAAGAATATGGGTCTTGATATAGCTGTTTCGTTTTTTCCTGCTAACTCTGCTTGGTGTGCATCTTACCATTAGATATTTTTGAAATGCAAGGTGACTAGCGACATACTCATCAGATGGTGCCATTGCTAGGGATGCGGCATATTTTGTGATTATTCTTTTAAGAGCAAATATTTATTCAGTAATTTTTGGTTTAATTATTTCTGAGCTTGTTTTCATATGTTGTGTTTCGTACTTGTGATGTCTTTTTAATTAATTTTTCTAAATCTCTCTCAATCTTTCTAATAAATCTATATTGTTTTGTGATAGGCCTATGGAGCCAACTTTTTCTGAAGGACCGTAGAGGCAAAGAGCTTGGAGCAATTTGCTGGAGAGCCACGAGACATATAATTAAGTTAAGAGATTAGTAGCTTACCTAATTTATATTCCATTGTCAATTATTGCGGTTCTCGATTGAGATCTCACGTATGTAAACAAAGGCCTCTTAAAAACTTTATTTATTTTCATGTGTGTTTGTGTCGAGAGTGGTTCTCGATTTGAGTGGCGTTTTAGATTCAAGTTTACGCCAAATAGAAAGATCGTAGGTCATTTCGTTGCTTAATCTATTTCGTAACTTAGGACACACTACACGAATCGCATAAGATACACAATAGAAAAAATCATAGGAGATTCATAGACGCACGTAACTTACGTTCTACTTAGTCAAATTAAACTTATTTCTTCATCGATAATAGAACTGCTGATTTGGTGCGATTTCTCGATTTGCATCATATAGTTAGATTTAAAAATTATGTTATGCATCCACATGGAGAGTGTTGGGAAGCATTGTAAGTATCTCTAACGACTGCATGCATCAATTGCATTCCGTTTTCCGATTTCTCCCTCAGTTTTTACCAACTTAAGGAATAAAGGAAAAGGGACTGTATGTTAGGTGATGTTTGCGGTCACTTAATTTCAAGTGGTAACCAAATCTTTTAAAATCAGGAATGAATTGATGCAAGTTGACTTAAAATTTGGAATAAAATCAACCTTGTTTTTCGGGCAGTAAAACCCTCATTTATTGTAGGTACATTTCAAGTGAGAGAGAGACGACCTTAGGATAGAGCCATGCCATGAATTTTTGTATGAACTACTAGTTCCATAAAAATGATTAGCCACTTCTCAGTGAGGATCTATGGGTAGCTAGTAAACGGTCCAGATTTCCTTAGCAGAGTGGAGGGTTTAGAGGACACCACACAAGGCACGGTCCTCAAGTAAATGGGTAGCCGTATTTATACGGTCCGACTTACATCTATACTGGCTAAGAATGGATGCAACTAGTCATAGGAATCGGGATAGTTTGTAAGGAAATTCGTAATAGCTCGTAACTGTAACAAGATTTGAATTTGATCACCAATTAAAATTTGACAAGATAATAAGGTTGTCATCTCGGCCTTCAGTGTTGAGTTGGGGAATTAACCTAGGTTTGTATTTATTGCTTGATTTAATCTGCACATTCACGTGCTCAGTAGAATTAGGTTCTCTTGAAATCTAGCGTGCTCAAAATTCTGTACCTCTTGAAATCGAAGATGGATAATTGGTTAGATATTTGCTCGGACTTTGCGAGATCGTGTCTTCATCGGTCCAGCCTCTTCCTTCTTCTTCCTTAGCTAGATTAACCCAATTTGAAAATAATCCTCTTTTTGAACCGGTATATCATGATTCACTCCTCGGGGTAGGTCACATCCTGACTAACCCCTTTTTTTCTTCTTTACTCACTGAGGAAGATCATTGCCTTGGTGAGATCGATTTGATTTCGTTATCTTTTTCTAGATCTCACTCTAATTCCTTGTTTGATGAAGGTGACGAAGACACATTCACGATGCCTCCTGAAAAACATAACAGGAATGGGGAGGAAGAAGGGTGAGAAGACTCGTTGCTTGTTGTATTGGCTAGGTAAGCTGAATCTGAACAAAATCAAGCACTTATGAGAGCACAGCTTGGCCAGTTACATCTGGGTAATGATAGACATATGGATGCGGCTTATAATCATGGACAGTTTCAGATGAGAAATTGGCTGAGCCCAGCTGATCATGAAGTAGAATATGAGTTGAAGCCGTAATTCCTTAGTTTGCTACCACGTTTTCATGGGAATGCTGATGAGGAACCTTACACATTCCTTAGGGAAATTGAGTTGGTCTGTTCTAATCATAGGCATCCTAGGGTTAACCAAGACTACATAAGGCTAAAAGCCCTTCCATTCGTCTCGAAGGATAAGGTTGATTATTGGATGAAGAACTTGGGGTAGATGTCACAACTTTTGCCCAGTTCAAGGACTTATTCTTGAAGATGTTTTACCCTTTGATTAGAAGAAATTTGATGCGTTCACGTATCACAAGTTTCTCCCAACTTCCTAATGAAGCTTTTTGTGATTCATAGGAGAGATTCAAAGACCTTTTACAGAAGTGTCATTGTTATGGCTTAGAGCCTACCATCTTGGTTCAGTCTGTATATTGCGATCTACACACTGAAGTGCAGGGTTTGGTGAGTGCTGCTTATGGAGGCAGCTACACTTCACGAGGAGCAAACACCGTTTGGAAGGTGTTCGAGCAAATGGTTGAAACAAGTAGAGCACAGACTGCTAGTAGAGCTCAGTTAGAGACCCCAATCCATTCTTATCTAGCAGAGGAACAAAGGCTACAGTAGATCCTTTTGACTCGGGTTTAATAGCAGATAAACCTACCGTGGTCAAAAGGATAGATAGACGGATGAATGAGTTGGATAGTAATTTGTCTAAACTACCTAAATAGATGGCGGAACTTTCTAAGAAGGTATCCAAGATGAAGGTACCTATAGTGACTGCATATGCTGCTCTTTTATATCGTGCTCATCACATCTAGGAGCAGCATGTGTCAGGGGCATTACAACCATGGGTTGAGGAGCAGCCTGTAGCCCATCTTTATCAACAGCAGCCACCATCGGTAGAGACTATTACTGAGGAGCCTTCCCAGGTGTGGGAGGTAATGGTGTATGGTACACAAATGACCCCGCCAAGCAGGGAGGTTCTGGGGACTGATTCTCCTATCAACGTCCCCAGACATTCTACAACACATCATTTACTCCTACACCTCTTCCAGCTCCAATGAGTTCTTTTGTCATTCCTTATCAAGCATCAAGGTAGCAGCAGCAGCAATTTGGGCGTCAGCAGACATATCAAGCGAGCTAGCAAGGCTCGCACGTTTAGAATCATACCCAGCAGCAGTATCCTTATGGTCATCACGGCTAGTCTTCATGTTCTTCATATCCTTCCTCTTCTCAACAACAACATTCATCATCAAGTTCAAGGGATTTTCAATGACAAATTTTGGATGAGCTACGTTCCTACAAGAACGAAGTACAGGATTTGAGGGTTGATCTCAACCATCTTTCTCATTTAAATGATGAATGCAATATTCCCTCTACATCCATTCCAGTCCAGGTTCAGGCTAATCCCAATAGCCTGAAAAAGACACATCAGCATCTTCTTATGGATGAGGTATATTATTCAGATTTTCACAAATTTGAAAACGGGATCTCTCCATTTGATTATGTTCATCATATGTCTCTCAGGAGCAGATAGACTGTGGTCGTCCCTGATCAGGCTAAGGGCATGGATAAGACTGACTCTGAAGCTCAACCTGAGGAGACTTCAGAAGATGATGATGTCAGACATCGTTACCAGAGAGCAAAGACATCCAGAAGAAGATTGAGGAGGAGTACAAGAGCAGAGCATCATGCATCAGATTCAGAGTCTACAAATGACCTTGTGCCTTCGGACGAGGAGAATGCACATTAAGAAGACATTCCCTTTCCTAAAGTAGATAATCCAATTGTTATTCCAATTGTAAAAGATTCATGTTTGAAAAACTCAGTTTCTAATGATAATAATGAGCATGTTTCTGTTTATGAATCTGAGTCTTCACTTCATTTTCTACCTATCCCTTTCCCCTGTGCTCTTACAGCAGGAAAGCGCAACATTAATATGATTCAGAAAGACGATCCAGATATGGCACGATTTTGTAGTGATAATATCATGGTAAAATTGCCATTTGATGAGTATGTGTCTAGTCACCCTGCATTTTAAAAATATCTAAAGGTGAGATGCACACCAAGTAGAGTTAGCAGGAAAAAACCAAACAGCTATATCAAGACCCATATTCTTTCGATTGCCGCTACTTTTTGTATCAAAACCCAGAAATTGCCACATAAGAAGAGAGATTTAGGTGTACATTATGTGGTGAGTCATATCGATGACAGCGTTTGTACGCACTCTCCTGGATAATGGCTCTTTAATAAATTTATTACCCTTTTCTTTATATGAGAAACTAAAGTTGGGTCCTTTATGCAAATCTATAGTAATACTTCAGTTTGCAGATAAATAAATGAAGAAGGCTAAGGGTGAGATCAAGAACATCATTATATCTATTGAGGGACAAAATTATAAGATGGACTTCACGGTCCTTGAAATGGATATCCCTCGTCATTGGAGTGATTCATAGATTATCCTTGGGTGGACATTCCTTAGTTACCATTGGAGCATCATTTGATTGTTAGACAGGGATGATGAAGTTCCGTTCTCTAGGCATAAAAGTGGAACTACATATAAAGCAGACAAAATGGCAACGACCTGATTCTGAGTCAAGCATAGATTTATCTTCATTATCCAAGGTATACTACGATGTAGTCAACACAGTTGGGATTTGGGCACAAAACCCAACAATACAAAATGAGATATTCTCATTTGGAGAGGACAGTGTACACATAGCAGTTACTGATACATTACCAGAGTTCTTGCAGTATGCATCTCCCTATTCCCTTTATGACACAGAAGTCTCTTTTGACTTGTCAGTTCCCATCCCTTCGAAACAATCAAGGGAATTAGATGTTGAGTCGGATGCGGCTTTGGCCGAATTACCGTTTATTTTATGTGATCTAATTCCTTATTCTTCAGCACAGTTGGTGGACAATACTACAGTTGAGTCATCTCCACTATGCATCACAAATTCAGATTCAGTGGTGGTTCAACCTGATATACCTGATGATTCATCCTTGCAAGAGTTGAAACCACTACCTCCTATACTCAATTACACTTTCCTTATGGGACCAAAAGAATAAGTTTCATGTCATCATTATTTCTAGGTTGACTGTACAACAAGAAGCTAAGTTGTTAGAGGTGCTAGAGAAGAACCATAAGGCTATAGGTTGGACTGTGTCAGATCTCATGGGTATAAACCCCGTACTCTGTTCACACCACATTTTTGTTGAAGAAAATGTTAGACCTTCTTGTGAGTTTCAAAGGAGGCTCAATCCAAATCTATAAGAAGTAGTTAAGAAAGAAATTGAGAAATGGTGTGGAGCGGGCTTTATTTACCCTATCTCTGACTCCAAATGGGTGGCACCTTTACATGTTGTCCCGAAGAAGTCGGGAATTCAGATGGTGACCAATGAAGAAGGAGTTGTGATTGCGACATGAGTACCCACGTCGTGGAGTGTCTGTGTTGATTACAGGCGCCTAAATGCTGCGACCAACAAAGACCACTTTCCCTTGCCTTTTATTAATCAAATCTTGGAGAGATTGGCTGGGAAAGAGTTCTTATGTTTTTTTGATGGGTACTCATGCTACAATCAAGTATCAATCGCTCCTGAAGATCGGGAAAAGACCACCTTTACATGTCCTTTCGGCACATATGCATTCAAGCGCATGCCTTTTGGGTTATGTAGTGCCCCAGGCACTTTTCAGTGGTGCATGATTGTTTTTGCCGAGATGGTTGGGGATTTTCTTTAGGTCTTCATGGATGATTTCTCGGTCCATGGCGACTCATTTGATTCTTATTTAGCGCACTTGGACCAAGTTCTTCAGAGGTGTAGAGAGATGAATCCAGTACTCTCCTGGGAAAAGAGTCATTTCATGGTCAAGGAGGATATTGTGTTGGGGCATGTCATCTCCAAAAAGGGAATGGAGGTCGATCCTTCAAAGGTGGATGTGATCAAGAAACTTGATCCACCAACAAACATCAAGTCGGTGAGATCAATCTTGGGGCATGTTGGATTTTATAGAAGATTTATTCAAGATTTTTCTAAGATTGCCTGACCACTGACTGAGTTCTTAGGGAAAGACACTGAGTTCCTTATTGATCATAAGCGTCTTGAAGACTTTAATCTTCTTAAAAAGAAGATCTGCGACTCTTCGATTCTACAAGCTCCTGATTGGTCTCTTCCTTTTGAGATCATGACGAATGCTTCAGATTTTACTGTACGAGCTATATTGGGGTAGCGGCAAGATCAAATACCATTTGCTATTCACTATGCAAGAAAAGTTTTGGATTCTACACAGAGAAATTACACAGTGACCTAAAAAGAAAAGCTTCCAGTAGTTTGGGCATTAGAGAAGTTTTGGTCTGTGATTTTAGGCTCCAAAGTGACAATTGCAGATCATTATACTATTAGGTACCTCATGGAAAAGAAGGATCCGAAGGCGCGTCTTCTTAGGTGGATATTTTACTCAAGGAATTTGATCTGGAAATTAAGGATAAATTTGGGGTTAATGTAGTACTTGATCATTTTTCTAGGATTGAACTTAAAGATTCCCCTGATTCTGAGCCTATTCTAGAAACTTTTCCAAATGTGTCTATTTGTGTTGTAGATTCACTCCCACGATATGCCAGCATGGTCCTTGTCTCTAAGCAAGTTCCTCATGGTTGGACTAAAAGCAGCATAGATCGAGTTAAGTTGGATTCGAGGAAATACCATTGGGAAGATCTGATCCTTTTCTTCGAAGAGCTGGATTGTGTCTGGAGAAGGTGTATTCCTCAGGAGGAACACCTGAGTGTCCTCACATATTGCCATTTACTTGAAGCTGGAGGACACCACTTAGGAAAGAGAACCGCTCACAAGATATTGCAATGTGGTTTATATTGGCCGACCTTATTTAGAGATGCAACTGATTTTGTACGGTCGTACCCTGTATGTCAAAGAATGGGAGGGATTGTTGGTTCTAGAGATGAGATGCCCATGCAATCTATAATTTTTTGTGATGTTTTTTATGCTTGGGGAATAGATTTCATGGGTCCTTTCCCTAATAGCCAAGGTTTTGAGTATATCTTGTTAGCGGTTGATTACTTGTCAAGATGGGTGGAGGCTATCCCAACCTGAGCTGCAGATGGAAAAACTGTATGCAAATTTATCAATGATCATATTATTTAAAGGTTCGGAGTACCTAAAGTGTTGATCTCTGATGGGGGTAGCCACTTTGTGAATGGATTGATGAAATCATTAGCTAAGGACTATAAATTTGAGCTCGGAGTAACTAGTCCTTACCACCCTCAATCGAACTGCATGGCAGAAGTTTCAAATAGAGAAGTGAAAATCATTCTTTAGAAGTTAGTCCATCCAAATAGGAAGAACTGGTCTCAGTTGTTGGACCAAGTTCTGTGGGCTTACAGAACGGCCTACAAGACACCACTTGGCACTTCTCCCGTTAGGATGATTTATGGCAATCCATGCCATTTGACCGTTGAGTTAGTAACAAATCTAAATGGGCTATAAAGAAGATTAATTGGAGATGTCACTTAGGAAAATTGTGTAGAGACCTTAACCCAAATGAACTAGTGGAAATCCACAATCTAGCATATGACAATAGCATGATCTATAAGGACAAAGTTAAGAAGTGGCAGGACTTGCATATTAGATGCAAAAACTTTGTTCCAAGATAAAAGGTATGGTTGTTTAATGCAAAGTTAAAGATTTTCCACGGGAAACTTAAATCAAAGTGGATGGGTCCTTTCATTGTTAAGTAAGTGCATGAGAATGGTAGTATAGAGATCTCAGAGCTTTTGGAGACTACATCTTCCTTTTTGGTTAATGGGCAGTTACTTATGCATTTTGTAGAATCCAAAGAAAAGTTAACTCCCGTAGAAATGATCGACTTCATGCCTATTGATACAGTTCCCGATCTCTTAAGTCAGGCATGAGCATCAGGACAGATTCATCATCTTGAGAATCAACTAACAGGGATCCCTTCATCACTAAGCTTCCTATTCTTTATACTTAGGCCTATTTTCAGCCTAAGTATAGGGAGGATCCTTCTGTCATTTTTTTGTTCCCCTTGGGTCACCTGGTTTCTAATTCATATCTTTATGCCTAAGCGATTTCCCAGCTTAAGTATAGGGGGACTCGAGTCCATATTATCCTCTGACTAATTATTTTACTCATAATGCATCTGTGATTCTGTATCAGTTCGTGTGTATTCTTTTATGTTTAGCATGAGCTACGGCTTCATATCACTCTGTGCTATGAGGACATAGGAAAAGCTAAGTATAAGGTGGTCTACCGAATATATTGCATATATACTTCAGCCATAGCTCATTTTTTTCGAACTATTGGGGTTATGAGTATCGTATTACACTTTTGAACTGAATTGTGTATAAATTATTTTGAAAATAATTTCTGAAAATTTCTATTATTTGACATGGTTTTCAAAAATATTTTACATGGTTTGCAAAAATACAGTTTAACATGTCTGGAAAATCATTTATAAAATATTTTGAAACTCTACATATTTATGTGACAATGTTTGCAAAATGTTTTCAAAAATCTTTTTCAAAGCTAAGGGTGTAAATGAGTATAATTAATTAACCCTCTAACTTGAAAGAAAACCCTCACTAAACTCTAATGTGCCTCTTCGGTATCCTATATAGTTTTAATTATGTCTCAAAGGTTGTGGTGTTTTACCGAAACGTATAGTCATTTTCATTTATAAGGTTGCCTTTCCTTGGAATCTTACAAAAAGTCTAACATGGAGAAAAATCTGGATATCGATTCTGTATTTTGGAAGATTGAGTTGATACGGAGTTCTCTGAAAAGAGTGATGCCAATTAAGGAGGATGATCTTTTGATAGAAGAATTAGATATGGAGGTTCCTTTACCTTTTCTCGAGGATGTTCACTTGATGAATACTCACCTTTCTTGTAAGTTGGGTCATTCTTCTATGTTTAGTTTTTCTCTTTTAAGAAAAACTCAAAAATTCGTCGCAGGATTTCGAGGATTCATTCATCTTCCCTTAATCATGAAGAATCTTGAGGCTTCACATGTAGATATGAATATCACTTTTGAGGAAGAATGGCATCATTCTAAAAGGATAGAATTTCAAGTTGATGATGATCTTTCTTACTCAGATTCAGAAGTATTCTCCATTTGGAAAAAGAAGTTGAAACATAAGGTAGTCTGTGATTTTAAACCTCAAAGATTCGATCTTGATTTCTAAGGAGCTGAAGTTTGTAATGATGTGTTGGGTCTCTTAGTATTGTTCTTCGTATTGCACCTCCGTGTTGTTCTGTCAAAGTTACCCAGTATGTTGCCTTTGTTTCAATAAAGCTAATAATTCTTTAATTCTTTTGTAAAATTTACTAACAATCTAACTTGTTAATTGGTGTTTGATCCTGACACTTTCACTATGCACACAAGGCTTGAGATGATCTTTAACATTTGGTTTAAAGAGTCCCTAGACTTAGAGTTATAATGTATTAATCATTAGGGTACTAAACTTAAAAATGCATACTCTCCTATTGGAAGATATGCATGCTATATCCCATGTTTAATCTCCCTTAAAAGAATTTGATTACCACTCACATGCATGACTACAGTAGTGATTGAGATGAGTCAAGGTATCACAAAGGAAACTGGGATTGGAAGTTTGAGTTTGGACTTGATCTATATGATGCTCGAGGATGGGATAATATTAATGAAGGCTTCATGAAACTTGAGTGTCAGCATCTTAGCCAGTATGGGACTTGTTCTCATGCTATCTCTTGATCAAACCTAAAGTGCTAGGATGTGATGAAATTCATTAATAAGTTGATCAATGTGCACCAATATTTTGGTAAAAGCAGTGGAGCTAGCCAAAAACAAAGGAAAGAAAGAAACAGTAAAAGGAAAGCTCTCTTCTTACAAAGTCAAATATCAAAGAGCTACCACCAAAGGCAAGCGCTCCAAATCATTTTTAAAGTGCCCATTTGGACCACCGCTATTAGGATCAGAAGTTGGGTTAGTACCCAAAAAGGGCTCTGCATCGTAAATGCTACAAGTCTGGGTGTAGAAGGTATATTAGATACTAAAAAAAAACACACTCCAGTGTATTCTCAGGAAAACAAGTGCAGACAACAACTTCTCTTGACGGGCACACTGATTAGCGAAAATCAAAATGCAATTGTGTTGCGTATTGGAACTTGAGAGAACATTGTTCCAATGAGAGGAAGAGAAAATGCGTACACAATCCTTCAACCTCCATAATCTGGCCTTCCATCTATACCATTGAAGTCTGACAAATTAAAAAGACAGTGAATGAAGCAAGACTAGATTTATTCCCTAGAGTTAAGGGTTGGTTCCTTAGGAGAGCTTCCAAAATTAGAATTTTTGGTGATGGTTTGACTTTACTCTTGTGATGCAGTCAACACTAAGTCATATTCCTTATATTTATTTATACATTGAGAGTATGACAATTAGGAGAGTTGAATTTCTTTTAATTAATACTTGGATGAACTTGGAGTTTTATGATTTATAAAACCTAGTGTTCTAGGTCAAATCAAGCCTTGTATACTCACCTACACTTGTCAGGAATCTCACTAATTAATCTAACCAACTAACCAATTCTTTGTTTATTAGCTCGAGGACGAGCTTAGCTTAAGTATAGGGGGTGATAAATCCCAGATTTATCAGCTTAATTCATTATATTTATCTCCTTTATTTAAGTTAATAGCAGGATTCATTGACTTATTAACACTAATTATTAACTACTATGTTGTAAATAGTTAACACTAATTATTATATATTAATATGGTGTAATATTTTATGTATTTATTTCCATTAAAAATCAAATAAAAATTATATTAAAATTGTACATAAATAAATTAACATTAAACAACATAAAAATACAAAAAAAATAAGCAAAAGAAAAATTAAAGGAAAATGGTTTTGTATTGTTTTTAATAGTATTTAATTTTTATCTATCTACAAATGACCTCTGATCTCTTTGACTTCGACATGAAAGTTGTAGATCTCATCAAGATCTACAACTTTTATGTTCATACTTTCTCTAATTCGCCTTTTAAATATTTCTTTCCTAATTAACGTTGATCTTATGAATTAACTTAATTCTGATTGGGCCACGTGGCACCTTCATATTGCGCCATGTGGTCCGCTTCCATTCGCGCCACCTTCTTGCTATCTGCACAGTTAGATTCCTCCTGATTTAACACTTCTCATTCTTATACGCTTTTAGCCATTTGATCTGGATCAAGCCTTATCCAATCCATCCAACCACGCTGCTTTCTCATCCGTTGGCTCATTTGATCCAACGGCTAATGTACATCGTCCTCCTCCAGTCGTTTCTTTCCTCATCCAAATCGCTCGCCTTCCATTATCATTGCCATCTAAACCTTCGCTCCGACCAACTGCCATCCCAAATCCCTTCGCCACACAACCACCTTCCATGTCGTACACCCCCAAAACCCTAACGTCTCCAAGATGGTGGTGGTTGAAACTTCCGTCGTAACCACCTGGAGGTTGCCCATCTCCACCTTCAAATACTTCACCGTCGCCACGAGTGGTGGTTTTACACCGTTACTAAGGCCGAGGCCCATTCCTTCTTCCTCCTCTCGTGATAGGAGAAGGAAGAATCGAGGTGGTCACGATGACCTATGGCCTGGTGAGAACCTTGGCTGCTTGTCCAAGCTACGATCATCTCTGGTCATTTGAGCTACTCCCCACACAGCTGAGGGAGTTTCAGCGAAGACCCGAAGGCTAAGTCGACCTTCATCCCAAGCCATTTCTCCATTTAAATACAAAGTCTTCATGTACAGGTTATCTAATTAGGTTTTCTCTTCAGTTCTTCAATTTATTCAGCCGTGTAGGAAGATCAACATCCTCCTCAGACATGGTTTCAACCTTCAGCATGGGTTCTTGATCCACGTTGGAGACTTTGTCCTCCATGATCTTTGTCCTATCACAACCTCCCACTCGATTCACCTTCCTCCGATCATGGTGGAAGAACCCACTGCAGACTTCGCTTTCTTCATTCGATATAATAGCATGATATCCACTCCATTTCACTCACGTGCATGCACCCACTTCAATAACGTTTTGGCTATTTGCTCTTCTAACTTATGCATGTGATCACTCTCGTCAATGGCCGGAGTTCATGATGAAGCTCCGATCTGGGGCTTTGTTCCTGATATAACTTCGTCGCCGTCATCTTCAGACTGCTCGAGGACCTTCACCAACCTTGTTCCATCTTCGCGGGACCTGCTTGGACGTTCATTAAGCTTCAGTGACCGTCCAGGAGTTCAGCGGAGGAAGGAGGGGCAGGCAGGAGCCCCAGCCCTTCCGTAGCCTTGCAAGGCGGAGGAGAGGAGAAGGACCTACAGATGCTGTCAGATCGTACTAAATTGGGTGTGATCTGACGGTCCAATTTGAGCCACGTCTACTCCACCAAACCTGTAGCCTTGGATGACTCGAGCTGCCTGCCGAAGCACCACACCAAGATACGTGGCCCGAGCCACACAACTATGTTCGAGCCTAGACTGCACACACCCTGCGTATACGGGCCTAGGAAAGTTGCAAAACCACCCTATCGGTTTCCTATTATTGCAAAAAGACCCCCACTAGGGTGTATTTCATAATTTTGCAAGATGGTTTTTAATAATTACAAAAAAATTGAAAATCTTGAGCATATGATCTACAAATGAAGCGATTTCAGTTGCAGTTAAACCTCTGTTTCCTTATCTTCTATATGGCATAGATTATTCTCTAATTTGACGTAATAATGAGTTATTAATTGATGTAGAGATGATTGAGCTGCTTAGATCTCTTTTAAAGGAAACCTAGCTTAGATTAAACTGCATGATTTTACCTGATTGTGTGCTTAAGTTTGACAAATCAATCTTGGGTATATTTGTGATTATATTTGCATTTGTTCATGCATTATCATTCTGATCATTATGTTCATTTTGTCCAACATGCATTATTGTTTAAAAATCACATTTCATTTCCTTCATGCATGCATTAAAGATGTGCATTTCACCTTTTATTGCTTGCATGCATTGTTGTATCTCTGTTTTAACCTAGATTAATTATCAATCGCTTAACCTAAATATATTTAACACCTGAATAATCGTATTATGGCTCATTTCCTTGTGTTCGACCTTGGACTTCCCAGGTTATAAATTAAAGTTGAGAACCTCATCACTGAGATTTCTCTCGATTCTATATGAGATGCTAAGTGCATGTGCTACAACGGATCGAAATTAATACATGCACTTAGTGCTTCATCAGAGAGTCGGGAGTAGGAATGGGTTTCTGAGCATGCATAAGGCCGGAATCCATGCAAGTATCATCAATCACAATAGATGGACCCAAAAGAGATACAAAAACCTTTCCTTTATCCATTTTTTTGTTTTGTAAAATTTTTCCAATTTTTTATATTTTATCAAGTACATGAGAGGGATTCCACACAACTAGACTCTTGGTTGCATCATTACCAACTGACAACATCTGAAATGGCAACATCAGCATCGCACTCGGGCCAAGCATATGGTAAATTGGTGGCGTCAGCACCACCGTTGGCAGCATCTGGAGTTACGACAACATCAGCACCATCGTATGGATCAACATCCTTGGTGGCTTCAGCACCACTGTCATCATCATCATTAGCAGCATCAGCACTACTCTTTACTCCATCTAGCACTCTATATTCGGCATTAGGATGTCGCCTAGATGAGTCACCACCGGTTGGCTTCCTACCGCTCCTAAATGTCACAAAATAAACATCAAATAAATAATGGATATCATCTGATACCTCACTAGGAGTGGCAGTCTCAGTGAACTGTACCTGCTCATATTTCCTTATCTAGTTGTTCAAGTTAAGCTCAATCTGAGCAGGTAAGGTGGCCTTGCCTTTAATAATCTCCCTCATCTCCCGTCAGAACTCATCCATTTCTCGCCAGAATGTAGCTTGCTACTCAAAAAGCATGCAGGCGAGATCATCTAGTGATGGGTTTTCATATGAGTGTGCATGAGAACCAGATGGTTGCCTCGCTGTAAATGAGGTTGCTGCTGCTGTGGGTATGAGTGAGGGGGAGGTTGTGAATATTGAGTATGAGGTTGTTGCTACTGCCTCCACTGTTGACCCTGATACTGGGGTCAAGGATCGTGCTGCTGGGAATACTGGGGTTGTTGTTGTTGGGCTCCCTGCCCTAACTGTGCCAGAGGCTGCTGCTGGGACTGAGTGCCTCCAATGGACCATTGGAAGCATGGGTGATAACGACAGATCTCGGGCTACTGCTGGTATTGGGAGTACCAATTCCCTTTGACTTCCATCAACGGCTCCGTCTGCTCATGGATTGGAGGGGGAAGGGATGCCAAAGGCTGATCTGGATGGTACACCACCATCTGAGTGTCTGAAGGAGGTGGTGGTGACAATTGGTACTGCGGGAGTGACTGAATGGGCTTAGCCTGAATATGGTGAACCTATCGATATGAGGGGGAGGGTTGTGATGAACTGCTCCCTGGATCAGCACGTGACTTAGACCTTGACTGAGAAGCTGTATCTGCCTCTTGGAGGCATATGATCTAAGTCTTAAGGTCACTCAAAGTTTGTGCTAGTTCATTGATCATGTTGAGCTTATCTAGGCCTTGGCACGTCTTCTTCTCGATGATTTCCATCCGAACCAGCTTCTGGATGATGATACCCATGTCGGCAGTTGAAGACTCTGCCAATGTTGTCGATGAAGAAGACAAAGAAGGTCCAGCCTCAATACGTGTTATTCTCTAATATGAAGTTTCCTGATGGGGAGGCTTCCCCTGAGAGTAGGCGCAGGTCTTGGAGATCACTGTGTATTTTTCAGCCATCTCATCATAGAGGGCCTAGACTTGGTCTTCATCCTTGGTGAAGTAGGAGCCTCCACAAGCGGCATTCACTAGCCCCTGCAGCTCAGGTGTCATCCCACATAAGAAGCTCTGCACTAGATTGGGCTTCTTGATATCATGGTGTCGACACCCATTGATGAGCTCTCGAAGTTGATCCCATGCCTCATGGAATCACTCATTAAGGATCATTCTGAAGTTGTTGATCATATCTCGAGCTGCATTTGTCCGACCGAGTGGATAATACTTGTTGAGGTATTTGATCTGTAACTACTCCTAAGTAGTGACAACCTGCCCCAAGTGTTTCAACCAGTAGGTTGCTCTGTCGACCAAGAAAAAGGGGAAGGCTATCAGCTTGATAGTGTCCTCATCCACTAGCCTGTCGTGGACGGTGTTGTCAACCAAGAAAAAGGGGAAGGCTATCAGGTGAAGATGGGGCTCCTCGGTAGCATTCCCATGGACCTTGGTCAACAACTGAATTGTCTGGGGCTTGAGCTCGAAATCACCAAGGATGGCGGGCAGCTGGATCCATCTATGTGTAAGAGTTGCACCAGGGTTGTGCAACTGCCTCATGGTGCGTGCAGGTCTCATATCTGCCCTGGCATCTGCTCGATCCTCGGGTATCTCCCCTCCTCCTCCTCTACCAGATGGTCTATCGTCGCTCGCGTCTTCTCTCCCATCTCTCATCTGATTCATTACCCTCCTCACTTCTTCCATGAACATCCATCGGTCTCTGATTTGTCTTTGCATGGTCTCTAGGGATGCTAATAGGTTATTGTTGATGGCATCTTGGTCTAATACGAATGAAGAGGTATGTGGATGTTCATCAGTTCTGTATCCACTGGCCATCTCTATGGTCTCTGCAAAGTCAAAAGACCCTAGCTAAGGTGTTGTTAAATGAACATATAGTAGTGTTGGCCTCTCTGATTGTACCTCATGTGTAGAAGAAGGGTTGTCAAGGGGAACAGGGTGCATGCAAATTTGGGTTTAGATAGCGTATCTGAGCTCTATGAAGTCACCCTATATGAGCTGGCAGGAGTGCTGGGAAGTGGTGCCACCAGAGGTAGCCTAAGAGACCTCCTGCCCATCATCTTGATGTGGGGATTTATGCAGATTTGATCTGGACTGCAAACAAGATGAGAAATCAAACCCCAGTTTCACCAACTCAACACTTGTGATGGTCGTGAGATCTCGGTCCTTTATCTTGTCAATTTTTTTTCAGTGATAATCCAATCTTATAGAGCGAGCTAATGAGTTGTGGGATGCATGATTCTCCTTGGATACTTGTTTAGATTCTTCTGACTAGTCGCGCCTATTTCCAGCCAGTATAGGTGTAAGTACAGACTGTAAAACGACTACTCGTTACTTGAGGACAGAGCCTTACGCGGTGTCCTCTAAACCACCCACTCTGTTAAGGAAATACGGACAGATTATCGTCTACCTATATATCCTCAATGGAGAATAGCTAATCATTTTTATAGAACCGGTAATCAAAAGAAAGTTTAGACATGGCTCTATCCTAGTTCGTGTCGCTCAACTCTCAACAATTAAAATCGGACAAGGAGGGGGTTACTCTCTCCAAAACAAGAATTTTTTATCTTTAAGCTCAGCTTTAGGTCAAGTTTTCTTAGTAGCCCCAATTTTATTGGTAATCTCTTTTTAGGTATTTTTATGAATAAAGCAACATCTAACAAATTTTCCGATTTTCTTTTTATTCTAAGTTCAAAATTCAGAGGAAGGAAGATAAAAGCCGATGTGCGATAAAAATCGATGATGCATGCATGGTTAGAATGGGTACCTTGCTCCAACAGTCTACATGCAAAGTGATTCGCGCATAATTATAAGATATAATTAAAAACTATTCTAAATGATGCACGAGGAAATCACCCTAAGACAGAAATTTCTATTAATGAGAAGAATCAATCGCTAATTATTTGGAAGAGAGACCTAAGTCCGATCTTAGATGCTGATCAGTGGCCACCACAATGGGTCCTGCAATCGTCATATACAACCTCTCTTGGCACACGGACTCTAATCCAAATAAACTAGCTTTTTATTATTTGACTAAGTCCAAATCACTTTCTATAGGCATAGATATTCTTATTGGGGTATTTGGACCTTAATCTCTACCTGGCTCAACGAAGTAAGAATTCTAAGTCTAGGGATAAAATCTTAGGAAAACAAATAAAAATAAATGCAAGAAGACCTCGAATAAAGCTGAGTATCCAACAAAAGCCTAAGTTATTACAAGTTTTTCTTCAAAAATAAATGCGAAAATAAAAATCTATCTATTATAACTATCTTGTGCCTCCTGCCCCTCCTCGGGTACTGGACTATCCAAAGATAGACCTAGCCTAGCTCCAGCAGTCCTCGCACCAAAAGTGAAATAGAAGAAGGTCAAAGGCAATTATAAAAGATAGAGACAACAAATAAGCAGATAAAAATCCTAACTATCTAGCCATGTTGCCTGGCAATAGCACCATTCTGATTAGCGTAAAATCCAACTAGGGTGAAGTTGATTAATTAGACTGTCATTGTGACTCAAGCAAGATATGCGATCAACGAGAAAATTTTATTTAACCACTACAAAATCAGACAATTCACACAAGTGGTGGAGCTACTTTTATTAACCTGGTATAGCGATCAGGGTCGAACTGAAGGAGCAGAATTAAAAACTAAGTAGATGATTTAGAAAAACAAAGGTTTTTTATTCTCTTTTTAGTGGTTTTTAATTTTGCAAATTTTTAATTTTCATAATAAGGGGAATAAGGACAAAGGGGAAAATACACACAAGCACTCTTTTTGGATTTTTTCAAATAGGTCAAAAATAGCCAGAAAAAACCAAGTAAAATTTTTTGTTGAGTTTTATATGTTTTATATTATTTTTAAGAATTTTTAGGTAAATTTCAAATGTTTTTATATTTTTCTAAAAATCAAAAACCAAGAAAACAAGTAAACAGTGCACAGCCATGAGTATTTTTCAATTTAAAATAGAGTAAATGCTCAAAACTCCTGGAAATGATTTTTATCAAATACTATGAAGAAATATATACAAACAGGAACTTAAGATGTAATTTTTCGATTTTTTTATTTTATATGATTTTTATAAGTTTTTTCTTTTGCAAACTTTTAGATTTTTATTTAAGCAAAATTTATAAATTAGCTAAAATAGGACAATAGGCAACTAATCTTTTTTTTTGAATTTTAAAAGTTTTTCAAATTTTTATAGTTTTTCTAAGGAAAACATGCACTTCTTCTATGTTTTTTGAATTTTTAATAATAGAAAATAGAAGAAAAATGACACAAAAAATTACCAAGCAAATATCAAGTTAGCAGGAGCTACAGGGTAGTTTTGTATAATTTTAAGGGCTAAAATGCTATTTATTATGATTAATAAAAGACAATAAATAATAACAATGCAATAGGGACCTATATGCAAATATTCCAAGTCATGGGGACTAATGAATAAAAAGCAGAGAAAGTATAAGGATCTTGATGCAAAATGTCCAGACAAAGTAGGCGTTACACGTGACTTAGTACTCTCAGGGGCATGAATGCAATTTATAAAAACTTCAGCTCATTCATTAATCAAATAAAAGTTCTGGGTAAAGCACGCAAATATCCCACAAAACCACATGTGGATGCATGTGTGTTCGACTCGACTGGACTAAAGTGCAAATATAAGAAATACGAGGTCTTTACTGCAAAATGTTTTTAGCTAATTATTACACGTATTAGACTAAAATGTATATAAAGTAAAGATGAGGGTGCAAGGAAATATACCCTCACAGGCTGGAGGTGACACGTGGCTCTACTCTGGATCTGACGGCTCCGGATTCTACATCAGCGTACGACTCTTATCAAGTCTGGAAAGCATCTGACGGTGTAGGGAATGTTGGAAACATGCATTGCAGATCCTCTAGAAAGCTGATTAGACCGTCAGCCTTTGGGAGCGGCTCAACGATCATGATCAGATCTAGGGCGAAGGCTGCTGAATTCTGATGGTTTTGACGAAGGGTGGAAGAATGTGAAGATAGGCGAGCTTTGATCGAAAATGTATGGCGATTCACAGGGTTGATCAGCTCGCTACAAGGTCCACCACCTTCGTGATGGTGCTCTACGTTGACTGGAAACCTCGGATGGGAGGGAGGATGGTAAGATATGCTCGACGAGCTCAGACCACCTGGAGGTGTTTCGCCTGAAAACTGGGGATTAAATAGCGCTCTGTGCACGTTCCTGAACCTGCAAAGAGTACCGTGGCTCGAAGGCAAGGCTTCGACCCGAGGTTATTGCTGCTGAGAGTGAAAGAAGCGACGGTGGGTGCTAGATTGGTCTCCAGCGGAAGTGAAGGGAGGAGACCGTTCCTAATCTCACTCCGATGAGTGAGATTTAGAGGGGATATGATGCTTAGGAAGGTGAAGGATGGCGTGTGACGTCGATCGGTGTGGATGGGTGAGTGGAACAGGGCTCCGACGTGGTGGTCGGAGCTAAAACTGCATGTGACTCTCATGAAATGGAATGGAATCGAAAGAGGCGAGATGGAATGAAAAAGTGATACCTGAGTGATCTACAAAGATCAGCGAAGCCAGGAGAAGGTGTAGGTGAGGTTGTGGCCTCAACCAGGTGGTGGAAAGCCTGGGAGGCTTGTCGTGGCGGAGCTCCGGTCACGAAGTGAGCTATGAGCGCTCGATCACCAAATCGAACTCTGGAGGACGCCAACATGATCCTATCACAATGTTAGAGGTGCCAAGGGAGGAATGGTGGCACGGGGGACGAGCTGAGGAGCTGGGTGAGTGGAGGAGCATATTTATAGGGTGCCCTAGGGTTCTTGAAATGTCAGAAGAATGCACGAAACCCTAGGGAGATCGGGACCAATATAGGGATCCGCGAGAATCACAGATCTATGAGGAATCTCAGGTCTGAATTTCAAGCAGATCCATGGCTGGAGTCAGGCTAGGAAATATCGAGAAAAGTATCCGGCGATGAGGATTCAGCATGACCCGACTTGGAAGAAGGGTTGACCTGGGTCAACAAAACCCGGGTTAGCCAATCAGAAAATTCCATTCAATAAATCAAAGAATATTAACTAAAAAATAGTAAATGAGTTTAAAATAAAAAATGAATAAAATGAAAAAAGGTTATTATTTTCAAACTATTTTTCTGTGTTTTTACATTGTTTTTATGAATTCATATATATAGTATTTATAGTATAGTGTATTATGTATAGGTATAATATACATATATTTTATACTTTTATTTTTTATTTTATTATTTTTACACAAATTCATTTTATTTTAGATTTTATTTACAACATAACTAAAGGAATATAAAAGAATTTTTATTTGATTTTTAAAAGTTAAATAAGGATGTTAAATAAATAGGTCGTGTGTACAACATATACATGTGGCTATTTGTACAATGAAATTTTGATTTTATTTTAAATTTATTTTGTTTGTTGTGATTTTTATTTTATTTTTTTAATATTATTGGAAATATTCACAAGTATTTAAAAATACAATATATACAAATTATGCACAAAATAAATACATAAATAAGTATATACTAGTATAGGTATAATATAGCTATACAATACACTCAAAAAGCTAACTTTTCATAGTGACTCCAAAAATTATGAAACCAACCTCATTTTAAAGATAATTAAATTTAGAGTATAATAAAGTGAGTTTGGGAGAATTTGAGTTCATTTCAAGCCGAAATTGATCTTTTAAGTTTTGTTTTGAGGCTTCTTATGAGCGGTATTATTTGCACTATGTACACCAATTGATTTTACAATTATTTTTGTTATTCATAAAATATTGTTTATGTGAAAGTTTTATTAAGGAAGTAAGTCAATTTAAGGTCTTTTTATTGGTTAATAAAATAAGGGAATGATATGCATAGGAAATAAATGGTGAAGAATATACAAGATATATGAGGATCATATCTTCCCCTACTTTATTCCTTATCGATCAGATCAATAATTGACATTCTCTCAGGGTTCGGGTCAGTCTGTATTTATTTCCTATTTGTAGCCCTCTTCTCTTTTTCTTTACTTCTTTATTCTTTTATTTTGAACAAATGTGTGTTAATTACACAATATTAACAACTATATGTACAATGATAATTTATTGGATTTACATATATTTACAGATGTTTTTTGAAAAAAATAATTGGCTAAACTAAAAGAATAAAGTATGAGAATCATAGATTCATCACTTCTCCATCAAGCCTCACTGTAGATGAGCTCATGGGGGGAAGCCCCCTTCTGGCCCTATAGATGTCTGTCAGAGGTACGTCATAGTCGTGTGACATCGGAGATTGGGTCGAGGAAGACCGTCGTTGTCACCCATGTTGATTTAGAGAGGAACATTGGAAGAACATCCACGCTACAGGTTGCCTCCATGTGTCATCAGCGGATGGTCCAGATCGATTGCCGCTTTATAATCCCAGCCGTCCAAGAACGAACGGTGGAAAATATTACAAAGGTCGCCGCAACTCTCCATATTTCAGACCTGCCTCCAGTAGAATCTAATAATGCATTTAGGTCCACGCACGGGAAAACAAGTGCAAAAGTTCCAGAGTTTTCTTACAATTAGGTCTTTAACCAGGGACCTAATTGAAAGAGCCTTTATATTTTTTTCTTGTATTTTTTATACATGCTATATTGAACTTAGGACTATTGTGGACTATTGTGAACAATATTTTGATCGTATTATTTTTCTACATTTTATTTTTCTAGTCGAATTTTGAGATTTTGACTGCAATTTTATTGAGGTTTTCTTCTTCGATTTTTGACTACGTTTGGTTTCATTATGTTTGCTCTGAGCTCGTTGCTCGAGTGTTCTTTGATTCATCTACTATATAGTATCACTATATTTTTTTCATCTCTACATACTATATTGTAGATCACTTATTGAAAAATATCACTTTAAAAAATAAAATAAAAATATGAAATTGAAAATCAAATAAAAATATAAAAAATAAAACCGACCAAAAAGATTTTCTCAGAATAAGAAAAGAAATAGAAAAAAATCACAAAAAAATTCACACTCAAAAATCCAAGCGCGTCTTTCTGCCTCCTTGAGTTCGACCCAGGAACACTTGCCTGGTTAAATATTTAGTGAAACACGAAAATTAGGATAGAAGTCATCTCTATTCATTCTCCCTCTTTTTGCCTCTCTCTCCTCATTTTGGTGTCTTCTATTTTGATAAATTAGATTTTTCTCAGTTGTTCGCTGCATCTGACATCAATTAACTGCTAGTAAAATATAGTTATCAACTTACAACCAATAAGGTGATGTTGGCATGTTGTTAATTAAACAAATCGTCAATGAGTACATATGATATGTTATGTGCAATCTAATACTGCCTCATATGAGGAATAATATAGGGGTCACTATGCATATAGCTTTCTCTTTCGAGAAATGAAGCGGTCCAACCTATGTGTGCTTGTACATTGGAGCTATGACTTCGCACAAGCGTCTCCCCCACAATTCACGGTGGTTGTACACTTTGTAGTGATAGGAGGCCATGGATGTCATCATATAACTTAGTCCATACATTTTTAAACTGATGATTAATCACTTTGAATCATATTCTCATGATTAATTTATTAAGGGAAATCCAGTCATTACTGTGAATAATATATCAGTGATCATTATGAATTTAATCCAATTAAATTAATAATAATCAAAATAATCTATAAAAAAGGATTAACGTGATTGGATTTGTATATCTATATAATTCCCAACAATCAATTTAGACATGTAAACAAATACAATTTTCTCTTTTATAAGAGTACAATATGACCCGCTCATATTCTAACCTCTCTCAAGGTGTTTTTAGCCAAGTCATGCAGAATGTTGAGTGGGAGTATTTTCTTAACTTTTAAGGTTTCAATTAAGTAACTACCATAATAATCAATGCATATACATCAAAATTATCTCGATTATACTTAATGTGAACGAAATAAATTATGATCGAGCAGTTAAGTCGATTTCTATAAGTGTTATTGATTCATAATCAAGTATGCACATAAAATAAAATATGAAATAAATAGACATTATGTTTTTTCATACAACTAATGAAATAAATTAAAATATTTTGCATTTCAAAATTTGTAAGTTGTGACCATCATACTTCAATTTGGATGGACTTAAAATTCGTTGCGACCTCAAATATTTATAAATATTAATCACAACTCCTCCTGATCTAAATATATCAAATATATCCCCATCAATTGTTAGTATGAAAATAGGAAAACAAGTCATTATATTTTTACCAAGTACGAATCCCACTCTGCCTATGGAGAAGTCTAATTTCTCAAGGTTACATGGTCGAACTCATGTGAATTTTTTGAATTGATTATGGACTTTTATTGATAGCTTATTAATCAGTATTTTAAAATGTATATGGCATAAAATAGTAGCAAAAAACTCCATAATTATTCCCTATCATCTTGAACAATCCAAGTCTGTGGGAATATCTATATCTGAATCTTCGCTCGTACAACACCAACTTTTGATGGGTCCTTTAGATATGAGTCTAGAGCTTCTAATCTTCTTAAATATCTCAAAATAAATTTCTAATTAGGGGTGAACGACAGTAATATCATATGTCACTGAACCATTGGAAATGCGAAACTTATTGAAAAAATATTGTACCCACAAACTAAGAAACATGACCTATTGTTCTTCCGATTCTTATACAATCCAAAACCTATAAATGAGTCTCTAATACCATTCAAATGGAAGTTAAACCTCACACATTATGGAAAATGCAGAATAAATGAATCAATTTAGTATAATAATGTGTTTATTGTATGAACACCAATGTAATTGTATAACATAAAAAATAATTCGATCATGAAATCACATGATAACAGAGATAATTTATGTACAGTTTCACAAGATAATGCATGGATTTCTAAAATAAGAGACCTCCTGACTTAAGTCTGATCTGACAGATGCTTGCACTCGTGGGCACGACAATGTCGATGACTCCTGATACTTTTTGTAAACTTGAGATTTACTCTCTACCGAGTTGTCCATGCCATAAGAGATCTAGAATAATCTCTACTTCACAATTTTGTCTCATGAAATCAAGTCCTTCTACTAGATCATAAAACATGAAGAAGAAGATGGATCCTCCTGCAATTGGTTGGGCCAACAAAGAGAAGAGGAGAGGCTATGTGGTGGACACCCATGGGGTTGTGGTGGAAGGTATATGGATGGCCAAGGACACCCACGGGGTTGAGGCTATGTGATTGACATAGAAGGAATATTGACACTGTGATTACTGCATGAGAATGTACTCATCGTAGATGAGAAAGTGGGATAAGGCATGGTTAATCAAAGAAGTTGTGGGGGATAACGAAGTTCATTTGTCGGGTCCACGATGAGGTTGAGTTGGCATGATTTGGTGTGCACTAAATGGATAAGGATTAGGCATAGAGCCGGATGTTGGTCATGGACTACAGTCAGAAGGTGAAGATGATGTGGAGGGGTGCGGCCAATGAAAAGCAGATAGTGGGAGTTTAACCTGGAAGACTGGACCGCCAGTTGGTAACTTACGAAAAAATAATAAATAAAAAATACAATTATAAAAAAATAAAATAACAAGTTGTTTCAAAAGAAAGTGGCCTTCATGAAAGTCGTGTATCTTAATAACATCTACCACATTCATGAAGACCTTATATCCAAAATAAGCTATATGTGTACAAAATACATTTCATAGGTATATGTATAAAATAACTTTTTAGAAAATACAACTATACTATTTGGACATTAGTATATTTTTTTGGATTTTTAGTAATTAAGAAAAAGCGAAAAGAAAATAAGAAATTGTTTATTTACATGTAAATAGAGGATAAAACATACATGATTCTTTAATCAGTTTCCTGATAGTTTTGGATTTTAATTTCTTTGTGATTAGTTAGACTAAAAACTAAAAGATAAAATGAAAATAAATAAATTAAATAGATGGAAATATGTATGTAAATGTAATAGATACAAGTACGTACAACTATATAATATACAATATGGCACTAAAATCCAAATTTCACATTAAATTTGATTACTTTGAATGTATTATTTCAAAAGTGAGTAGAGTTTCCATAGGAGAATGTATGAGGTAGAAAATCCATGCTTAATTCAAGGCCTACTCAAAATAGGATTTGTATTTTTTCAGTATATACATGTTAGTGTTTTTTATTTGTTAATAGTAGTTATATGCACACAATGGATTTAGTTCATGTCAATTGATTTTAACATGAATTTACTAAAATCAAGGAAGATTGTGTATTATATACATGTGAATAAATACAAGTATTCAACTCCTTATTTTTGGGTTGTTGATTTTACTTCTTGGGTTTATTTATAAGTTAATGGTAGACATTTTTCTTACTTTTATTAATTTATTGGATTTTATTATTTTGTCATTTTATGTGATTTCCGCGTGCATCTACTTATGAGTTAAGGCTAAATATTTAGTATAATGCATATGAATGATAGATTCATCATCATGCTACATGCGTCTTTGGGTTAGATGAAATAAATAAGATCATAATCATATTTATTTCTTATTTTTATTAGTTTGTATAAGTACATCCTTTTTCTTGATTTTTATATTTTAGTTAGTGTTTATTTTTCATGCAGATTGTAATTTTATATTTTTATATTTTAACTAGTCAGAGACAAAAGCATAAAAATGTGAAATTAAGGGGTTTTCGGTGTGTTTGATGAGTAATAGAGCTAAATAAGAGTCAACTGATCAGTAGATGAATCCGAAATTTATAAGTAATCAACTCAAATAAATAGGTAGAGTTGTTCGTGTGTAAACAACTTGTTATACAACTAGGTTGCTTGCTTACAAAATCCGAATTTAGTAGAAAGATCGAGGTTTGATTGGGTTGGAAGCCCGAGTGAGAGACTCTGGTTGTGTTTTTTTAGCAGGGATGCTTTCCATGTTATATCATTTCTCTTCCTTGTTAATTGTTTTCTATCTTATTATTGATAACATCTTTGTTTGTTCGAGAACTTGCATTTGCAACGATCTTGAGCATTACGATCCACAAGGTTTCCGCACTTGTTTGAGTTAATATTATGGATTTGACATAAGCATGCAATTGAAATTATCTACATATCAGATCTTTAATTATGATTGACTCTAAGGAATTTTAAAGAGAATCCAAGAATTAATACAAATGCAGCCACTACTAGAAGTGTGTACAATGTCTTTTATGGAAATTGATTGCATACATCGAAAGAAAGTAGCAAGTGAAGGAAAGATTAGAGCTCGGGACCTTTGGACCAAAGACATATACCAAATCATATATGTAGGTAAATAACTTATTTTCCACAAAATGTAATTGCTATGTTTTACATCCTTCACTTACTCACATTATAAGCATAATAACTGAAAAAGATAAATAATAGAACAACATTCTATAGTTTGGGTCAAATATAAAGAGAACATAAAAATTGTGACATTTTGATGCACAATATTAAAATCATAATTTTTTATGGCATTATATTTTCATTAAAATGATAAATTGACATTATGGATGCGTACTTAATAGCGTGTTTTGATCGACGATCCTATTTATCACAGTCTAGATAGATCAGTTGGACACCATCGTTTACTTCAAGGTCGAAGGTTCATTATCTTCATCTTGAAAGAGAAGCCTGCATAATAAAACAAGTTGATCCCTAGCTCAATCTTAATTGAGAAGTTCATCACATTATGAAAGATGGTATCCATTATAATGCTTTTATTATCTCAAAACCTACTACATCTTTCTTTCCAACAAAATCAAATAATTCAGATAATATTTGACCAAAAGCAGTTACTAGAATGCATAATTTAGCAATCATAGATTAAGTTATTCTGAATCCTATAGAGATATTGTTTGATACACTCCATTGATATTCTTGTTTGATACACTCCATAATTAAGCAATCATAGATTAAGTTAGACCCTTTTTGAAATTGGCTTGGGTAGGCAGCTTATCATGAGAATAGAGCCAACTGAACATCGATATTCTATGTGTAGTGTGAGAAGGAACTACTATTTGTCAATTTAAACATAATCTGCCCATGTATTGTGAGAATTTTATATAATCACATAAAAGAAGTCACTTTTTCCCTGGTAATATTAAATCTGTATCGATTTGAAAGCCTTTACCCAATTGTCTCGTCTTTCTACTCCTCAACCTTGCTCCAAAATAATTTTTTTTCTTAAAGAGAACTATATGTTGTTATTAATATTTTGAGCAGTTCAACAGAGTTAGCTATATGCCATTATTGGAATAACATATATAACACATGTATAAGGTGTGCCCTTCATATGGATACCTATCTAAATTTGGACCAATCAAGATTTGAATTGACAACTAGATATTTGGTCTGCACTAAATGATCTCTTTGATTGGCTTTATTTCCTTATTGACAAGACTCTCCATATTCTTTTAGGATTGGGTAACATTCTTTTGCTTGCTTTATCGATTTGGATATTTTTGATGGATGTACAAGGTTCTTCATGGACAGGGCATGTAGTGCACAACATATTTCAACACAAATTCTCATAGTAGAAGAATGACATCAAAGGAAGAAGAAGAGAAGAAAGAAGGTATGTAGATTCGATGACAAAGTTTGGAGGAATCGATCTTTGAACTGATTCTTCTCCAACATTCTTCCCTATAGTTTGACTGCATAGTTATCAACTTGCTGATATTTTTCCTTTCCGTTATTCTACATTGTTTGATGATTTGTAGCACTCTATACAAGGACGACTTTCTCCAACCCCCTCACAAGAGACTGAGTTTATTATAGTATTTGATCTTTGTGTGATCGTGTGTTGTTGTCAACCCCGTGATTTTCCCTTCACATCGAGAATTTTCTATGTTAAAATTCTCAAAGCATCCGCGATTGTGTTTTTGTATGGTTGGAATTTTATCTGTAGTTATAGCTGATATATCACACATGTTTTACTTATCAACTTTGTTTTGTCCCCGATTCGATCTACATGGGGAATAACTTCCAAACATAAGGTTTCAATGGCAATATTAATAACATCATATAGCTAATACTCATCGAAACCTTGTACTATGTAGACCACATCGGTAAGGTTAGTTTCATGACTTTATACTATTACCTTATGCTGATCCTAAACTTTGCGACCTTTTATATAAGGTAAAATGGGGCTGCCTCCTCGGGGGAGCTAACTTAGCTCCCACGATCTATTTTTCCAATATTTTTTAATTTTTTTGAAAATACTTCTATGCATTTTCATTATTTTATCCCTATATTATGTCATTCAAGGTGTTCTCTGTGATAAGAAAATTTCTTTAAAAATTAAAGGAAAGTTTTACAAAGCAGTCTTGAGACCTGCTATGCTCTATGGATCTGAATGTTGGCCTGTGAACCATAGAAATGTGCAGAGAATGGCTGTAGCAGAAATGAAAAATGCTAAGGTTGATGTGTGGACACACACGCGTAAAGATCAGATTCGGAATGATGCAATCAGAAAGAAAGTTGGTGTTGCTCCGATCGAGGACAAGATTCGAGAAAACCGCTTAAGATGGTTTGGTCATTTGCAAAGGAGATCAGTTGATGCACCAGTTAGGAGATGCAAGTGTTGGGATATTGAGACGGCTAAGAGAGGGCGTGGACGACCCAAGAAGTGTTGGAAAGAG
Organism: Ottelia alismoides; assembly: GCA_037367405.1. Taxonomy (NCBI): domain Eukaryota; kingdom Viridiplantae; phylum Streptophyta; class Magnoliopsida; order Alismatales; family Hydrocharitaceae; genus Ottelia; species Ottelia alismoides. Next base: position 210,240 of record JAZKJV010011439.1, read on the forward strand.
ACCATACGGAGGGATCTTTGTTTTGTGGATATAAGCATGTGATTGACCCAAGATAGATCTGAATGGAGGTGAAGAATCTAGGTAGCTGACCCTACTTAATTGTGGTAAAAGGCTTTTGTTGTTGTTGTTGTATGTCATTCAAATTTCATGTGAAACAAAGCTTCCTGTGACCTCCATCCAGACGGGATCGATTTCAACAAATTGGCAACCGTTTAAAAAATGACGGTTTAGATGAAGGTTGTAGGAGTATCTGTTTCTCACGAAACTTGAATAACATAATATAAGAATATAGTAATAAATTTCCACAAATTCATTAAAAAAATAAAAAATATGAAAAAATAATAGGGGATCCCTCAAAGGGCGTCCCCATTTTCCCCTTTACATAATACATCCCATAAAATGTAGGATATTTTGCATTTACATCCAATCTTCCTCGTGCAGTTCTTCCCAATCCCTCATTATCTCATCTCCTCCGCTTCTCAACTGAGCTCCTCCGCCTCCACTGCCACCACACTTTATGTCATTGCTTTGCCATCCGGTTTCTTCCATTCAAAGTATATATGGCTTGCCTTTGCTTATATGACCAAGGAATGAGAACTATGTTTGCTTCTGTTCTTAAAAGTGATACTGGAGCTTCTTCGGGTCGTTAGCAGTAGTAGGTGGGATGTCCAGGAGACATATATCATAATAATCTCTGTTAATAGAATGTGTGTTTTTGTCCGATGGGGGTATCTGTGTCATCTAAAAGCTTTATCGATCCATAGATCGATTTACATAAGCAAGTCATAATCAGCAGCAGTTCATCTTCATCCTCGTGCAGTTCCACTCTGTGCTGTGTAATAACAAAATGCACGGGAACCTGGTGGGGACCGTCGGATTCCGCCATTTCCAGCCACGTGTCCACCTAAACACCGTTCCTTTCTTCACCCCTAAGAATTTGACTTTATTTAATATTCGACCAATAATTTGACTTTATTATAATCATATTTCTCGAAGAGCGCCACCATCAAAAGGTTGCAGCTCTCTCCATCTCCAACTCCCAGCCCCCAAAATCCCCTTACTTTCCTCTTCCAACTCCTCTCAAATCCGATCATCTTCCACAGAGCTTCACACAAGGGTCCGTTCCCAGCCGCTACTTCGAGCTGGAGGCGTCCAAACAAGGGTTCTTTTGCGGAGGCTTGTGGTGTGACCTAATGGCCGCCGACCCCCAATCGGACAAGAGTATCCTTGTTGGGGTTTATGGGATTTTACTGCCGTGATCCATTATGAGGGGATTTTGTAATTTTAGTTTGTCCCTTATGCGCCTTTGTTGCCGTCTTAAATTTTCTCTTCCTGTTTATTGTTTTGGGGTTCGTTTCCTTCGGATTTAAGTTTTTTTATTGACATTACAGTGTGTTCTGAGGCTATTGGCGTCTTTGATTCGTTTTTCTGAGAGTTTGGAAGGCAAGTCGTTGGATCTGGCTGTCGGTGTGATCTTTTGAGTAAAAATCAGGGTTTTTGGTGTTTTAAAATCGAAGTTTTTGGTTTTTTGAATTGGTGTTTTGAGTGCCTTCTTATGCTTGTATTTTGGCGATTTATAGGTCTTTGAGATTATGACATGTACGGTTTCTAAAAATTATATATATATATATATATCGAAAAATTCCTTTTTGGTTATAATATTTTCTTTTATTACCGGTAATATTGATTGCTGTAGATGTGCGTTGATTTTTTTGGGATATATGTGGATCTGGTTGAGCTATATCCAGAAGAGCTATATGTGGTAGGGAAAACTTGTACGTTGTGGCTATGCGTGTTTTCTTTTGGAACAAGTCATCATCCTTTGTTTGTTTCTGAGAACCACAGTTTATCTTCTTCTCCTTCATCTGTTTGTGAGGAACCTTGACTTCAGCCAGAATCAGTGTCCGTGGAGATGGTTAAGAGCTCAAAGGTGGATCCTTCTTGCAAGACTAATGATGCAAATCTGGTAAATCTAACTTTTTCGCTATAGTTTTGCTTTTTTATTCCATTTTGGAGAGAGTTGTCTCTGTTAGTGCATAACAAGTTACCAATAACTTATGTGCTATTGCATCTGTGATTTCATTAGCATCCAAAGGATGGTGTCATGTCTGATGCCGTGTCATGTGTGTCATCTGTGGATGCTGTGGGAAGCATCAAGGAAAATGATTTGGATCAGGAGTCTCTGATGTCTGAGCAGACCATGTATTATCCTGCTGGCAGCTATTATGGATACTACTATCCAGGTTGTTGATGCCAAATATATGAGAGGAGTTTTATTTTGACATGAATATTGTTGCCTTTAATAATTTCTTGTCGAACGAAGGGTTTACCTTGTTGAAATTTGGAGTCTAACTATTGCTTTTCTGCAGGATTTGACAATACTTACATGGACTGGAGCGATTCTAATTATTTTGTTCAACCCAGTGGATTGGAATCGCAACAATCTGTATGTTTCCTCTTGTTGCTTTTTTTCCTGGTTGTTACTTTCATCTGCGGATTCCCCCAAAAGTATTCCTCCATCCCATTTGTTGAAAGTAGATTCCTTTCTGGACCTGTTGTTTTTTGGAAAGTTGAAAGTTGAGCGGATATGTTTGCTGCTAAAGTTGATGGTATATATTGGGTGAATTTATTATATTGCTGCCGTGTATTTTCAGCTCGTGCAATCTGATGGTGGACAAGTAATGTATTTTGCTCCTGGATTCCAACCTGGATACACCCCTTATGGTGCTTATGTGCCTGGAACGATGGTTGGTGTTGATGGGAATTATATGTATCAGCAGCCATATCTTCTGAGCCCCGTGGTGCCGCAAACACCAGGCTCTCCTGCATATATTACATCTCCAGTTGGATACGGACCTGAGATGATTCCGGCTTATTCATGGAATTCATCCTTCTGGGATGGATATGGCGTTAGTAGCTTTGATGGTACTCCATCTATGCCTTCACAAAAAACTAAATCCTTCCAAAAAACGCAACCTTCAAAGAATAACAATCAAAATTCAAAGTTAAATGTCATGGTATCTCTGAATGTTGATATTCCAAACCAATCGCTGAAGCCTGTAAATAAGGTACTGCAACTATCTTGTTTTAAACATTCTTATGAAGTAATGCGCTCATTTGTGGTTTATTTACTATACATCATACTCCTCGGTTTGCGTTTATTAATGATGATTTTGGAATGTTTTTGTGATTTTCAGTCGCCTAATTTATCAAAAGGTTACTACCCTGCAATCAAGCATTCATATACTCCTCAAGGTAGTCCGGGAATTTTGTATCGAAGTACTCCTGTTAATGCCAAGGAAGCAAGTAGAAACTGGTACGATGCTGATAAGGCGAAAGCACGGAACAAGACCAACAACGCAGCCAATTTTGACTTGCTTACTGAGCAGAACCGTGGTCCTAGAATAGATAACTTGAAAACTTCGTGGATATCGGCGGCTGATCAGACTGGAGCTCCAGTTGGAACTGATGATATATGTGGTAACAAAACTGTTGTTATAAGGAGGGATGATTATAACCTTCCAGATTTTCCATTGAACTATGAACATGCAATGTTTTTTGTCATCAAGTCATACAGTGAAGACGACATTCACAAGAGTATAAAGTATAACGTTTGGGCCAGCACACCAAATGGCAACAAGAGGTTGGACAATGCTTTTCAAGTTACACAAGATAAACTGGCTGAGAAAGGAACCAAATGCCCAATATTCCTATTCTTTTCGGTATGCACTTATTCTCGTTTACCTGTAACATGTAATATTTGATATTAATTATAAAGTTTGGTATTGCAATATGTTCCTTCTCTGCCTTCTATTTTCTTCTATATTTTTGCTCACTTTCAGCCGTTTTAAATATTTTCCCTCTCCTTATTGTCAGACATGTTTGATATGCATAATTTCAATTCACAAGATACAATATAGTTTTGCACTCAGGACTTCGGATATTGGTTTTTCTTCTTTTTATCAAGCTAATTTTATTTAACTTGATATTGCTCAGGTAAATGCGAGTGGTCAGTTCTGCGGAGTAGCTGAGATGATTGGTCCAGTAAATTTTAACAAAAACATGGACTTTTGGCAGCAAGACAAATGGAATGGCTTCTTTTCTGTAAGGTGGCACATGATAAAAGATGTCCCCAATCCCCAGTTTAGACACATAATACTAGAGAATAATGACAACAAGCCTGTAACAAACAGCAGAGATACTCAAGAGGTTGGTTGAATGATTCTCCAAAACCTGTTTATTTATTTCATCATAGCACCCCTCAGATCGTCAGTTTATTTCGTGGTGTATTCACACATTATGAACTACTACATTTTGCTCATTATCCTTTTCCTTGGTATCAGGTTAAATTTTCTCAAGGTGTTGAAATGCTGAGCATTTTTAAGAACTTCTCATCAAGGACTTCCATACTCGACGATTTTGGCTTCTATGAGAATCGGCAAAAGGTTATGCTTGAAAAGAGGGGCAGGTTTTCTGTTCCGACAGTAGAACAATTTCTGGTAATTTCACAAACATAAAACATTCCTGCTTATGTAATTTACTTGCATCTCTCCTTTTACATATGCTGCATTCCATCTGGATGATTGTTATTTTCTTCATATTTTGTGTTGCCCCATCAAAAATCTTTTGCCACGTCAGTGTTTTCATACTACATTATTTGGATGTGGTTTCCAGATTGGCCAAACCATAGTTTTATGCGCTGGAAAATACCCAATTTACTCATCTGAATTTGATTGGCAAGGTTATGATATTTGTATTTGGTCTTTTAAAATGCAAAACATCCCATTATCTTACAGCATATTGTAATTTCTATTTACAAAAAAATGTTAATATCATTTATTGGTGATTTCAGCCGAAAGCAGATGAAGCTGTGCAAGCTGGAAAGCCTGACGATGCAGCTCCAACCATCTCGAGCTTGGATGCATTGGAATTAGATCTGAAGGCATTGGACCTACACACGAAATCAGATGAGCCGCCAGTTGCTGTAGCTACTGACTGACCAGGTTTTTAGCTGAACAGGTATTTTGCCTGTGGGCGAACTGCTGGTGGTATCGGTTTTAGATTCTTTGGCATTGTTTTGGGTTTGACCAAGGAGAAGCCCCGCATCCATGACGACGATGTGTGTTGAAGCAATGAAAATGTAGATTATGGAGGCAGAACAGTATGACACCACTCCACTCTTGCCAGCACATTTATAAGATGGAATTTATTTCCGAAATCCTGGAGAACAAGAAATTTAAGGTGTATTCTGACCTGAAGAGGTTCATGTATTTTTGGCTGCCAACATTAAATCGAGCTGATATGTAACATGGTCAGCTGGGTATTCAGTTGCTAATACCTGAGGTGTTTAAAATTTCTGGGTAGGGTGTCGTATATCTGTCATTCGTCTTTGTATCGTCTTGAGTTGATGGGAGTGGCCTGAGTGATTCAATGAAGGCCACTATGTTCTTGTGTTCCTGTTTGAAAAATGATGGACGAAAACGATGAACAAAAAATGTAATACAATATGTATGTAACATCCCATTTGAGGTAAATCAACATGCTTTCTTCCTTCAACTGGCAACTGTTTTGGGATCTAAGCGATGCTATTCTTTTACTGTTTGTATCATTTTCATCTTTGGAGAAGGAACTAATCAGCTCGACCCTCCGTCAATCCTTTTCGATGTTTATAACTATTAAATTCTCGCCGCATTATTGACTTTGAAGGGACCATCATTCCTCCCATCCATTTGACTATGATGTATTATTCGATAAGATGTGATGAGAACTTGTGCCTTTAAGATCACAGGGATGTGATTCTTATTGTTACCCTTCTCAAATAGAATACATGAGCTCAAATTGCTGGTTTACTACGGTCAAGTCAACTGGATATTATGGATTATTTATTCCTGCTTGAACGTCTCCGTCTATGATTGGTATGGATCTAAATAATATTGATAGCATGGAAAAAAACTAATGAAGAGGATGGAGGAAAGCAACATGGTTCCATTGTGGACATGACGAGGCGAACCTCTAGGTGTGGATGGGGGATGATTGGAATAAAGTGTACAGTCCATTTTCTTTTATACTACATGGAATATAATAATTCGCAACAACTTTTATTTAAAAATTATGAACAGTGAAAGTGGAGTTATACGACTGCTGCCGAAGATAGAAATGATGCAATAAAAATTAGAGTTTTTATCAGTTGTGCCCCTTTGAGATATTGCAATATCAGTTATGTCCCTTCCTTTTTGATAATATCAGTTGTGCCCTTGACTTCTTGTCGTTCTATCATTTGTGCCCCTCTGTTAGTTTAACAGTCAACTTGTTGAACTTAACCATGTTTTTTTCAAACCATGGTCAAGTTAAGAGGGGCATAATTGTCCAGACTTCTTTATCTTCTTCCACCATATGTACTTCCTCTATCTTCATAATTTCTCTCTTAATTACACCTTCTTGCATCCATTAAATTGCTATTTTTTTGCATTTTCACGGATATATTACTCATTGCAGATCAAATGGTGAATTTTATTGAAATTTTTTGATGAAATTTTATGAATCAATTAGTAAGAAATTTATATTAACTCAACAAATGTTGAAGGTTCTGGGGGTCCCCGTTCTTTCACACCTTGTCGCCTCCGGTGATATAAATAGTGGCGTGCCGCCGATGGGTTGGCAGGCACAATCGACGAACCTGGTGCAGGCGTGGTCGACGAGCTTGGCGGAGGGGAGGTGCGGGGCAGAGAGGGAGGTACTCGGGGCGGAGAGAGAGGTGCGCGAGCGGAATGGAGGGAAGGCCCTCGGTATGCGCAACGAACTGCAACGTGAGATGTACTGGTTGTGAGGAGTAGCGGAGGCGAAGGGGGTGAAGTTGGGGGGGGGGGGGTAGAGGAGTAGCGGAGGGGAGGTCCTCATGGCAGAGGAGGTGGCGCTGTGGAACTGGGGGTGGTGGGGTAGGGTGCAGAGGAGCAGCAGTAGCGGAGGGGGAGAGGAGCGGGGGTGAAGGAGGAGGCGTAGTGTCAGAGGGGTTGGGAGGTCCTCGGGGCGGCGGAGGCTACGCAGAGGATCTGGGGGAGGGGCGGGGTGGGGTGGGGAGGTCCTTGTAGCAGAGGAGGCGGTGTTGAGGAGCTGGGGACGATGGGGTGGGCATAGAGGAGTAGCCGTGTCGGAGGGGGCGGCGCAGTGGAAGAGAGGAGTGGGGGCGAAGGGGGAGGCGTAGTGGCTGAGGGGGCGGGGAGGTCCTCGGGGTGACGGTGCGGGGGTGGAACAGAGGTGCTGGAGGCGGAGGGGAGTAGTGGGGGTGGAGGAGAGGTGTTGGAGGTCGAGAGGGACGTGCGGGGGCAGAGAGGGAGGGACAGAGGAGAGGTGTGAGGGCGGTAGGAGGGGCCAAGGGTGGGGAGGAGCTCGGGGAGGAGGAGGAGGGGGAGGAGGACGGGGACAGAGGTGGGGAGGCGCGTGGGCAGAGCAGGGGGCTCGAGGGAGGCTGCAGGAGAGCTCATAGCGGAGGAAGGAGAAGCTGTGGAGGTGGAAGAGAAGGGAGGAAGAGGAAGAAGATGGGGGAGGAGGAAGAGAAGGGAGGAAGAGGAAGAAGATGGGAGAGAAGGAGGAAGATGATGCATTAAACTTTTCAGATCTTTTTTTTTTAATTTAATTCCATTTGTATCCTCAAAGTCAACGTCCATTTGTGTTGGTTATGGATGGTCACTAGCTCGAAGGGCACAAGTGATAGATTGGCAAGAAGTTAGGGACACAATTGATATTTCAAAAAAAGAGGGGCATAACTGATATTGCAATATCTCAGAGGGGCACAACTGATAAAACCCTAAAAATTATTGTGTTGTGCTGGCGGGTTGGATGGACTTCATATTACCAGAAAAACAGTGCTTCGCTTAAATGAGGGACTAACGATGATGTTTCAAAATGTTTTTTGCTGGAGCTTTTACCCTAGTGTCTTTCCGAATCTACCTTTTTTGAAATAACACTTGTAATATTCCGTTAGTTTGACGGTCTATTAGACAAATCGAACCATGGTTTGTTCAAACCAACTCCAGTCTGAAGGACTCAGTTACACTTGTACCCTACCCTACGTCTCCTTCATTGTATTAAGCACAAGAAAACTTACTGAACGATTTCCTTTAGTCAAAAACTATCAATTTTCGGACGTGCTTATGTTAGCCATTTGATAAATGAACTGGAAGTTTTCTGGGTTTAGCCCTTTCCAAAATTAAATCCCTTTCCAAGACAGTTGCAAATTGAATCTTTTCCAGAATTGTAACAGAGAAATCCTTCAACATAGACATGATTCTTGTGGTCGAATGCCAATCCACCCACGCTCATACCCTATCCCAACTCATGGCAGACAAACCAGCAAGAGAAACATACCACTGAACGTGATCCAGGTGAATCTTCTGGACCCGATCTCTGATCTTTGTGCTGTCATCTAGCTCCAAAACGAGCATTAAAGTGATTGAACTTTTGATCATATCCATAGTAGGTCTTGCAAGCTAAAATTGCCTCCTGACTGTATCAAAATATCTTTGTTGTGGAGCTAATAACGGAGTGGCTAAAGGGTCTATTCTAGTTCTTTGAAACGGTGATCGTGGCATCTGCCATAGCACATAGAAGGTGAACTCTTTGGTATTTTTTTGGTTTTTCCAGGTAAATGATATGTATGACAGGAGACTTGGAATTTTGCAAGAAGAATGATGATTCATCTGATATATGACAACGGTTACTGTTTGATACATAGAACAATTGGATATCCATACGTTTTTGCAATATTTTATGTATGTATTTTAAACTTGGATCATGTTGATATTGGAATTTTGAAATCATTTGATGATCCTATGAAATGTAGGATACTTCTTGTTTTGGTACATGTTTATACTTTAGGAGAATTCCAAATTAAATTATAGAGGAGTTGTTGCCAATTTTTTTAAAATATAAATATCATAGAATATGATGTCAACATACGATTTTTTTACACGATTTGTCCCAACTAGCTGGATGGATTGTGGCAACATGTGGTATCAGGGTAGAGGTTGGGGAGGGGGTGATGTGGGGATGGAGTGGAGGGGGATAGGGAGGGGAGGTGGTGAAGAGGAGTCAAATGGGGTCGAGGAGGCTATGGGGAGGGGGGCAAGGAGGGAGGCAACGCGAAGGGAGATAAAAAGGGAAAAAAGGATTCTAAGGCATGCCATACGAGATGGATGCTTCTACTTTAAGAATTCAATTTGAAAAATAAGGGCTAGCCTAAAGTGAAGAAAATATTGATAAGTCATTTGCCAAGAATTGAAAATCTAGAAACTTCTGAAGGTTGCACACTTGCTATTTCACAAAATATATTAAATAAAGTGATCCTTGTTATTGCTCTTCTCTGATAGTATGCCAACAACGTGAATCTTCTTGTCTCCGAGAGGATCCCATAGGGTTGGCCCAAGGATAATTGAAGGATTTTACTAGGAGGAGCTTATCCTCTTTTGTGAAGGAGCATACTATATCTAGAAGAGGTGTAATACACATGAAAAATATTTAAGTGTCCTCAACTTTAGCCATACGTTTAAGAATGGTGACATTATTCTGGGTAGAGAACATAAAGTACTTTAAAGCAACTTTTGGTGATTGACTCTCACATAAGACGCATGTTCGTATGCTCAAAGTTGCTATGTATATCAAGGAACGGGAGCGACGAGCCATTGGGTGCCAAGGATTCCATGATGTAAAGCATGTCATTATCTGTGAGACATTTAACGTTTGAGGAAAGAACTTTATAGGAACATTCCTCAATAGTCTGGTATATGAGTACATTCTATTTGCTATTTATATATGAGTTAGTGGGTGAAGGCTAATCCCACCCCAAACTATAGATGGCATGGCCCTTTGTCAGTTCTTTTAAGAGAATATGATACCTCCATTTGGGATTACAAAATATCATAGCCACTTTATAAAAAGAGAGGTCAAGAAAATGATCAAGGAGTATGACATCACTGATCAGGTCATAACTCTCTACTAGCTATCGACCAATGGTATGGTCGAAGTGTCAAACAGAAAAGTGAAGTACATACTTCAGTAGCTAATTCAGCCAGATAGAAAGAATTGATCTAGAGTCAACGAGAAGAAACATGCAGATCTGAGAGGAGACCACGACATGGCTTTTTCACAAGCCAATCCTCTCTGTCCCTGCTGCGGAGGAAAGTCTACTAATTCTCAGTCACTTCAATGTATTTCTTCGGGTCCCGGCGTTCGCAGAAGTCAGTAGGACCTTCTCGAAGACGCACTTCTCAGATCAGGCCTCTCCAGCTCCGCTGGGCTAAGGGGCCCCAGATGCTCCCGTGATCGGCACCTCCGGGGAGTGGTTGCCAGGCTTGATCGGCCTAGTATCCCGCACCTCGCGTTCATGATATCTACATTCCACTGTGCCCTGGAGACAGGGTCGAAGCACGCCCACCTGAGTTGGTAGAGATATGTAATTCATCATATGAGAACAATCTGTTTACAAGAACAAGGTCAAGACCTTTGAGCCGAAATAGAATGTTTAGTTATTCAATGATGGATTACGGATTTTTTATCCAAGTAAGAGAGCAAATGGGAAGGACAATACATTGTGAGAATGGTGTATAACAACAAGTTTGTAGAGATATTAGAGTTGTCTCCTAGTGCAGATTCAATCCTAGTCTATTGGTAGAAGCTTAAGTTGTGCATCGAGAGTATCGACCACCTTTCCCGATGTGAGAAAATTTACTTTGCACAAGACCGTTGAGATCTTGTGTAAAGCCTTTGTAATTATTTTTTCCTCATGACCTCCTTTGTGTTTGCTCTATTTTCATGTTCCTGTATACAATCCTATTCCTCTACTCCAACCTATTTTCCTTATTCTTTGTCATTCCTTGTATGTGCGGGGAAGGGGGAGATCGAATTGCTATATTCATTCAATACATGTCTTGCATTTTTGAATAAATTGTTCTACACTTAGGATATTGAATTTAAGTATAAAGGATGCCTTTGCTTTTTTTGTTCTTTCAATCTCAATTCTTCACGACCAAGTATGATTTTTTTGGGGGCCTGGGGGAGGGCTCGGATTTACATTTAATTTCTTCGTTCTTTTCACCATCATATCTTCTTCCTTCGACTTATGAGGACATAGCTCAGACTAAATACATGAGTGTGCCGTATATTATATATATATATATATATATATATAGGGAAAAAGGAGCCTACATTGGCGGGTGCAGGTAACTGCCTACAGCCGGCTTATTTTTTTTCATTATTTTTTTTTGATTTTTTGAAATGAAACATTGGGGGAATTAGATCACTATATATCATCATGACGACATTCAAAATTCAATTTAATTCAAGACTCCTATCACATCCATCAAGACTACCAAATTTTAATGGTCTCAGAATTGCTGAAAATGACCTCTTCTAGATGAACATGTTATGAATGCTTGTTTTGCATGAAACTTGAAACATATATTCTACTCAACATATTAAGTAAATCCCTCAAGTTTTCAATAAAAAAAGTAAATAAATAATGGAAAAATAGGCCGGGTGCATGGACTTTACCTACACCCCACAATGCTACTGGAAATTTTTGAAATTATCTAACACTTCTTTATGAGTAACGAAAAGCCTTTAATATGTTTATGGTTGGTGTGTAAAAAATAATTGGTATATGTACACACATGCATGCGCGCGCAGACACACATATATAACTTGTACTTACACAAAAAAATCTTAAAATGCTTATAAAACCCATAAATATTACTATGTAGCCAAAATTTTTAAATGTATGCAAAAAAGCCTAAAAGGCATAAAAGTTCCAAAAATCCTTAATAACTTGCATAATAAGTTAAAACTCAGGAAAAAAACTCTTCAAAAAAATACTTACATTTGCATTTTTCAAATTGAAATTGATTTCTGAATTAAAACTTTGAATAGATCCAGAGAAATGATTTTGGTCATGCTCCTAACATGCTTAAAATCATAAGAATGGAATTTAGACTCTTCAATCAAGTGACCTAATTCTTTGGAATTTCACAAGACTATATTCAAAGATTTAATTTAAGTGCCTAAATAGATTACCTTATATCATCTGTAAAATTCTTAAAATAATGATTGCTCTGAACTCATGAATGTGACACTTATCTTTCCCTAAACAATATTTGTAAAAGTTGTCTCAGTCCAATCTTAACATTTATAAAACTGCTTCATCATACATATAAATGACCATAACATGGGGACTATAGAATTATACATCCCCAACTTTACTAAGTGACCAAGAGGTCTAATGACGTAAGTCAATGAGGAATGGTCTGCTGATACTCACCCATGCAAATTATACAGAAATAAAATAACCATGACCAATAGTTGTATGAAAATTTTCTCCCATCCACCTTCTAAGTCCTTACTAAGAAAAATTTAGAGGACAGAAAAAGTGTTCTATAATGCATCTCAAGATATATAGCAAAAATACTAAATGTAAATTCAAAGATCACAATGGTTCACATTTTCCTACAAAAAGAAGTCTTGACTACACTGGTAAAGCTCTAAATTTCTTATTTCTTAGATGGTAGAGATGACCTTAGAAGGAAAAACTTTAATTCCAATCAAAGTGAGATTCTGCATGAATGGAGTCTAAGGATACCATGTCAGACTGTCATTCTTCTCTTTAAGCATGAAGAGGTAACATAATTTACACATTGATGACTTAAGCTCAATGTTAAAATACAGTGCAAAATGATCGGGTGAATATGAGTTGGCTTTTTGACATATTATATATAATGATTTGTGGAACTTCGAGGTCATTGAATCTAAAATCCTAGTTGTATGAAAGTTCTAACAAACGATTGATATACAGGTTTGATCAAGCTCTATTCTTACTTCAAAATCATGAGTTGGTTTGGAAGACAAAGTTATTCCACTTTCTTTTTTAACTTATTTTCTAAATAAGTATTTATAAAGGGACTAATAAATTTGAAGCATAAAGAGGTGTTGAATATGAGATTAATCCACTTCAATCTTACATATTGAGCTAAAATCTTTAACAATCACACAAATATGTTAGTGCCACATTCTTGTAAATAAACTCCAAGAAATAAGAGCACAATATTAATGTTTAAAAAGCATAAAAGGAAGAAAACTAAAAAAAGGAATACAAAAGGATGTATATATGTATATATTCACAAAAGAAACATGACTAGATGGGATAGTAGATATTATTTATGTTGCTAACACCAAAGATCATGGCAACAATGCTTGGTCGATTAAATAAAGATTAGAAAAATATAAGTAAAACCTCTAGACATAGTAACATATTATACAAAAGACAACCAAAGATACATGCACATGGCATGTATGTACCAACAAACAACTATATTTATCTCTTATGAACTCATTTTAACCAATTTCTTTTCCATATTGTGCATAAAAAAGTAGAAAAATAGAAAAATATACCAAATATACTACTCTAGACAATCAAGAATTAAGCATAAACCCTAATTTGTAAATATGACAACTCCACTGGCATGCATTTGTTTTAGTATAACTTCAAATTGATAAAACTCACCTTAAAACTTCATCTTATGATAAGTACTACTTTAAAAAAATACTACAAAAGTACCAAGGTTAAAAGAATGAGTTCTGACTTTTAAACCTCTCCATACAGTTTTCCTGTGTTTACAACGAGTCTTTATTATTTTTTAGTTTAGCTCTTTTTGGCCTAATTTTGTTTGTACCCTCTCAATAAAAAAGTATGGAAAATAAAAAATACAACTTGTGCAAATACTGCTACAATAATTACCTCAAGTGATAAGAACATGCACTCCACTAGTATGCATAGTATGACGGAAAAGACCATCAAAATAAAAGAGATAGTAGTGGAGGTGTGTGTGAATCTGTGAATCATCGCCTTTATTCTTTCATTTTGGCTAAAATTCTTCGTAAAATACATGTAAATAATCACTAATTCTAACTAATTATCATTCTAACCGCAATTATTAATATTATATATTTAACACTTAATTTTTACCAAAATAAAAGAATAAAGATAAAAAGAAAAGAAAAATAAAAGAAAAAAAATGAAGGGTGTATATAAAATTTATACAGACTGATCCTAACCCCGAGACAAGGTCAATATTGACATGGTCGACAAAAGAAATAAGTAGGGGGAGATCAGGATCATAACTTGTAACAATTTCCAGAAAATCAAGACAAAAAATATAATTTACTCATTTTCACTATGTAAATACTTCATCTATTTTATTTATCATCAAAACCATCTCAAACCAAAGCACTCCTTTTACGAAAGTTGTTCACAAAAATATATATTATTTTATAAAAATATCATAAAAATATTTTGACACAAAAATAAATTAACCGCAATGAACCGTAAAAGCCGCAATAGCCGACTTTCTAGGATCATATCTATTTATAAAAAACTTCAAAATGACCAAACTCACTTTTAAAATCCGTTTTGTACATAATGCTATTTATAAAAAATATCAAAAAAATATTCGGATAAAACTGGTGAGTTTCGGCTAAATGGACCCGTTGTATATTTGTACTATATGTAGAAACTCCCCGAGTTTTTAATTAAATAACCGTAAATCCGATTAACTTAATTCTTTTTCCTAAAATTTTCTAAAATTTTATATAAAAATTTAAAAATAAAAGTAACTTAAAATACCAGTAAAATTCGGAGGCCCGAAGCCGCTACTTTTTTCGTCCGGGCCTCATAATTCGGCCGTATGAACTTCGAATTGAGCAAACTCAGTCCCTAAAATCATATTTTTCAATTATCTACAAAATGACACTAATTTCTCTAAAATCGTAGTTAATGTGAAAAGTACGATTTTCGAGTCCATATTAATATATTGTACAATAAACCGTAACTTATATTATTATTTAATACCTTAATCCTTTATTTTTATTTCTAATTAATATTTTATTTATTTATTTAAATTAATTAATTAATTAATTTATTAATTAACTACTAAAATACTACTTAATTATTTAAATAATTTATTAATTATGTTATTTACTAATTAATTATTTAATTTTGAATTTATTATTAATTAATTTTATTAATTGAATTTAATTTTATTTTATTTCCTTCTTCTCTCTCTCTCTCTCTCTCTCTCTCTCTCTCTCTCTCTCTCTCTTTCCCCTTCTCTCTCAACCTTTCCCCTTTCTCCCCGACTCTTCTTCTTCCTCCATCTTCTTCGTCCTCCCACCTCCTCTTCTCCTCCTTCTTTCCAACCGCCTCCAACGGCCGGCCGTTGGCCGGCCGTTCTCCCAACTACCATGCTCCCGTCACCGCCGGCTGTGACGGCATCCCCATCTCCCTATATATAGCCGTCCATCTCTACCTGAACTCACCCATCCACCATTATCCGTCTCCACCTTCCAGAGCTCCGTCTCCGCTCGCTTGTGACAGGAGTGAGTTCGTTCGACGACGTTGCAGCAAGGATCAGGAGCAAGCAGAGGCAAGATATATTGCCAGCGTGGACTCTTCGTTCCTCATCGTGCTCAGCCTCCACCTCCGCCGGGTGTCGGGAGCTTCCCATAGGCGGCAACGATCCACAGGAGTTCCACCAAGCTCCGCCTTCCACAGGCGACGATCTCCATCCATAACATTCTCTCTGTTCCATCCCTTTCCAGGTTAGTCTTCTCAGCTTCTCTCTATACCTTCATCCCCTCTCTTCTCACCCTCTCTCTTCTTATCCCAATCCTTCCCTTCTAACTCGGATTCCATCTATGATTTACTCGTCATACTCTCCTGAATACATTTTCACTTTCTCTTCCTTCACATTTGAACATCATCGGAGCACGAGTTTCAATTTTTCATTATCAACGAAGTCCCCCATAAAAATTTTTCTTTGATTTCGGACCGACCTTTGTGCTCGTGTCGAGATATTATTTCCAGGGAATCGGGACGGAGATTATTGATCCGCTTAAATCGGCACTTCGCTTGGATTTACTCCGCCGTCCGTGAAGAACACCTGCAACATGGAGATGAGCATACCTGAGCTATTTTGCCGATGATCGTTGCTCGAGAAATCTTGCGCGCCACGAAAACTTCTGCCGCCGCAACCTATTCTGATCATCCGAGAATAGATCCGAAACATTCCAACAAGAGCGAGCGGTGCAAGCATCATTGACTGATCACACCTTCAGCCGAAAATAAATCACCTTGGATTTGAACATCTGATCGTCCGAGTAACACCGGCTGGAAGCTCTCATCTTAAAGTGCTTGAACGAGTATTAGTGGTCTGCCGGAGATAGACGACTGCATCCAATCGAGACGCAATTCTTGCAGCTTCACATACTTGAGAAAATAACCCCATCCATCAGATTAACATCGAATTGCTTGATCAGAATTGATCGGGTGGTCATCCGCAGTACCACGCGTCAATGTTTTGACCGCCCCACCGCTTCATTTCTTCCAACGCGTCTCCATCGCTTAGGAAGCCTCATGTGCAGCGCACGTGAGGATTGGATATTTTGGTTAATTTTCATATATGCTCTTCATGCTGTTCTGAATTTGCGTACTGATCCCCGCCTGAAGCAAGTCACGTGCATGCGCATGTGACCACTTGGAACAATTTGCGCAATCATCCCGAAACTTTGCGATTTTGTAAACAGGACCCATGCGCAGAAGCTCTCATGTGAATCACACGTGCTATTTGACCATTTTATGTGAAACATCTTTTGGGTATTTAGACACACACCCCAAATTTCCAGAATAATTGCACCTACACCCCTGTACTATATAAATACCTATACATATCCCTTTACATAATAACAAAATACAAAATGTAAAAAAATATAAAAATATTTCTAAAATCCTATAAAAATTACCTATACCATATTTTACATTATTTTGCAAAATAATCTAAAAATAAAATTAACAAAATTAAATACCAAAACCAATAAAAAATATAATACACATACAAACTTAAAAAAATTCATAACTAACTCAAGAAAAATCCTTTAAAAACACACAACATATCATTTTGAAGATATTTTCAATCTCTTTCTAATAAAAATAAGATAAAAATATTTTCAACTTGTTTTCTATCGTAAAAATCACAAAAACATCACAGTTTTCAATAAAATAATAGTCTTTCTCTTTAAAAAAACAAAGTCCATAAAAAGCCTAAAACTTTCTAAAATTCCATAAAAAATAACATAGTAATAAAAATAATAAAATTAAAATTAAATAAAAATTACAAAACATTAAAAAATACCAAATACTGAAAAATCACAAAAATAATATAAAATTCATAAAAAATCAAGTAAAAATCCAGAAAAATCACTAAAAATAGAATAAAAATTATGAACTGTTTAACCGTTTAACCTTAGTTTGTCTATAGTTTAACCCTAGTTTCCAATAGTTTGCCTCCCTGAGTTCGACACTCCCGTACTTAATCGTTATACATTAAGTTTATGAGTACAAATAAAATAACGAAGATTAATCCAACATTAATCTTTTCAGACAAAACCCACTCGGTGGATACAACGACCATAAAATTATTTCTGTCTCTTTTTGCAGGAATAAAGAAGTGATCGGGTGGTGTTTTTCAGATGGCACTATTGCAGGGGAGGCAGCGCTAGCGCAACAGTAGACTTAGGTTTAGTATTTCTCTTTGCATCATTTTACTTCTCTAACCTCACTGCTTTTTGTTTCTGAGTTGTGCAGCCCAGGTTGAGCCGCATAGTTGAGAACCGCAAAGCCGCAAATTTTTCTTCTTGTAAAAAATTTTCAAGGGCACTTGCCCGTTTCTTTGTTTTCGTAGAAAGGGGTCTCGTAAAGGCATCCCGACTTGTAATCTCTCTCGGGGTAGGTTTCACCAGGGCTGTACTCCTGGAGGAGTAGAGCACCCACAGTGGCTTTTTCGTTCGTGTTTTCTCGATTGTTTTCCGTAGTTTTCCGAGTTAGGTGCTTGTTAGGAGTTTTACAGTTTTCTCCTTTTCTGCGTAATCGTAGATTAGATGATTGTTTAGGTTCTGACACCTAGATGCTTGTATCTAGGGTCGAACCCAAAAACAAAAATACATTAGACGTTTTCTCTAAAAATATCCAAAAAAAGTGAAAATCGGAAATTAAAACAGGGATTGCTAATTCTATCTGACTTCAAAATAAACGTAACGACTCCACTTGTCTTGGGAGAGCAATCCCCGAAATTGCATCATAGGCAGTATCTCGAGACTTTGCAAGAGAGAGACGACATATAAATTAGAGCCAGAGTCCGGGCTTCTATCAAAATACTATTTAGTTCACACCTTAACTCACCTTAAGTTCAGTGGGTGCTCTCAGGTAGTCAGAAACGATCCGCGTTCACTTAGCAGAGTGGCAGGTTTAGAGGACACTGCGTAAGGCTCCGTCCTCAAGTAACACGGGTAGCCGGAAGTGGTCCGTACTTACTCCAATACTTGCTGAGTTCTGGTCAGAACTCGGGACAGTACAACGTCGAAGTCTCGGACACCTATCTACTCTCGCTCATCTGAGAGAACGTTGTTTGCCAAACAATCGTAAAACTGAAAAGATAAACGACCGAACTTTTACGGTCATCACCAGGGTTGCGTTGGTGAACTCGGGGTTTGTTTTGTGTTTGATTGTAGTATGAGTCTAATCTTTCTAGATCTGATCAACTAGAATCTTTCAAGATGATGGGAGGGCGATCGCTCCGGTCGAATCTGACCGATCCTCTTTCTCGCTAACCTACCTATTCATCTAAATTGGTTCAGGATGACTCTCGTCCCAAACCGAAATCAAAACGAGTTGTTACTTCTAAGCATAACTCTCACCCTGGAAGGCCGTCGTCGATTTCTTCTCCTAATCCTTCTTTACCATCATCACCTCTAGATAATCAGCAGCAGCTACACATTGATTTGGCAAAGCTTGATTTAGATTCTTTTTCCTTTCCAAACGACATGGCTGGTAAAGGACCGCAGACCACTTCTATCGTCATAGATCAAGTTGCGATCAACAACGGTCTACTTGCTTCCCTTGAGACATTACAAAATCAGATTAGGGAGGAAGGTAGAATGATGAACGATGTAAGGGCTGAGCTGACTCAGCTTCGCGTGCAACGAGACCAACCTGCAGCTGAGAATTCATGACCTGAGGATTAGGAGCCACAAGATGGAGCAGAGAGACCGCCAATGGATCCGAACCGTACGATACAGCATCTCTACAACCCTAGAGCGACTACAACCCACCGGTGCATCTGTCTCCCTGTTATTCACAGGAACTTCAAATTCCGGTCTTAGACCATCTAGTTGTTACCCAAGTTTCACAGGCTTTCTACTGAGGAGCCGCACCTGCACCTTCAGGAGTTCGAGCTTATCTGTAGCACGGTGCATGATGCGCACGTGAACGAGGGCACGATCAAGTTGGTCGCGTTTCCTTTCTCCCTTATGGATCGAGCAACCTACTGGATGGAACATCTAGGGAGATACATTTGACATGGGAGGAGCTAAGAACCACTTATCTGAACAAATATTACTCTCTCGGTCAAACTAATGCCGCTCGAGCTATGATTAGCAATTTCACCATGATCGGGAACGAACAATTCCACGAGGTATGGGATAGATTTCGAGAGCTCATCGATCAGTGTCCCCACCACAAGCTTTCCAAGCCAACTCTCGTACATAACTTCTTCAGTGGGATGACACCGGAATTACAGTGACTGGTGATTACCGCTTGTGGTGGTTCATACTTCTCGATGAACGAAGTCCGAGTCTGGGCCATTTATGAAAAAATGGCAGAGAACTATACTACGATGTCTCAGACTCGAGTCTACAACCAAACGAATCCACCAACCTATCACCAGCATTCCCGAGTGATACAGATAGAAGGGAATCCACCTTCTGCGGTTTCGATTCCGATCGAATCTTCATCAGCTAACATGGAATCACTTTCCAGAAGTTGGATTGAATGGAACAAATTGAGAAAAAGTGCCAAAACTTAGACAAGCTCGATAAGAATGACGAGCTTGAATGATGTCTAAGTGATCTGAAAACACAGATTATGTGCCTTCAAGAGTTACAGACAGACTCCAACCGATCTTCTAGATCACAAGCTGACCTGGTAGCCGAGATCGAGACATACTTCCGAGGCCTCCAGTTCAACACATTTACCATGTGCATTCTGAGCCATCTCATCACCACTTGGCATACCTGCAACTACAACAGACACCATCGTCTGACACTCAGATGGTGGTTTATAAGAACGATCAACCCTTGGCAGACATGCCCCCAGCATACTCTGAGATGTTTGAGCCATTGATTGAGTTCAATGGTATTTGGTACGACTGTCCACAATAACTAGAGATCTGCCGTGATCACCCTGGCTTTCATTGGTCGATAGGAGGTGCCTCTTCCCAGCAGCAACCGCAGACGCCAATGGGGTAGAACAGAGAGCAGCAGCATCATTATGGTCCTCGTCAGTATCAGCAACCTCAGTGGAGGTAGAGCACTTATCAGCCTCAGCATCAGGAGCAACCAGCTCCGCATCAGCCTTAGTATCACTGAGGCAACTCATCCGGGTCTCATGGACCTTTCCATGACAACCCAGCATTAGAGTATCTTGCTAACATGATCACTGATCAACAGGCTTCTTTTAGGTGAGAAATGGATGAGTTTAAAACCCATGTCACCGATCTCATCAAGGGGAAATCCACCTTGCCTGTTCAGATAGAGCCCAACCCGAACAATCTGAAGCAGAAGTCAGAGCAGGTAGATTTGACTGAGCTCACCCTCCAATCATAGGTATTCTCCGATGACTATCTTTACTGTGATGACGCTGATTTCATCTCTCTTAGGAGCAGTAGGATCTCAGTAGGCAGAGACTCTACTAGGCTCAAGGAAGATACCCCAGATAACACAAGCAAGCCTGTAAACGACATCGATGGCGGTGCTGAAGCTGTCTTACCCTTTGACGATGGAGATGGTGGTGCTGAAGCCACCAAGTCTGAAGAGAACCCATAGCCGAACGTCGATGTAGCTGCTTTACCATTCTTTGTTTCTACTGATGATGAGAGAAAATCACAAAAAAATGTACAAAAGAGAAGAACTCGAAAAAGAAATAAAAAGATTGTTGATTAAGATCTTTCTCTTTCTGATACTTCACAGAAAGCAAGTCCCCATTTTTCAAAAACATTTCCTTCTTCTTCTGATCCTTCGATTGTACAGACTAACTCGGAGGATGTACATATTCCTTTTCCCAAATCACTTTGCTTGGGAAAAGGCGTAAAAAAAGAAAACACCAAAAAGATTCAGATGAATGATCTGAAGAAAGAGATGCTCAATAAATTCACGATCAACTCACTCTTTCGGAAGCCTTGGCTCACATACATCTTCTTCAGAAAGGCCTACAAGAATGAACCACCATCCGCAGAAAGAAGAGGTAGCGCAATCACTAATCTGAGATCCATGTGCTGACCAAGGATACATGTTATGCTATTCAGAATCGACTCCCAGCCAAGAGATCAGATACGGGAGCACCGTATCTCAGATGCGAGATCCTCGATCAGACTTTTGATCGGATTCTATTAGATAGCGGATCTTCGATTAATCTCCTTCCATCTTCCTTACTCGACAAGTTCGAGTTCGGACCTCTTAGACCAAGCTGGACAGTCTTGCAGTTTGCTGATAGATTGGTCAAGAGGCCTAAGGGTTTAATCGAAGACATTATCGTCACCATTGAGGGTTTGCAATTCTCCGTGGACTTCGTCGTGTTGGACATGGCGACCCCTGAATGTGTGATCGATACCCCGATCATACTAGGACGACCTTTTCTGGCAACAGCAAAGGCCATGCCCGACTATAGTACCGGGAAGGTGTACTTTCGCGTCCAGGGCAAAAGTATACATATAGAGATGATCCAAGATCAGAATTCCAAATTAGCTGGATAAGAGGGAGCATCTGATGATGAGCCCGACAATCATCAGGATTGTGACTTCGTAGAAACCGATGACGAGGCCGTCTGGGCCGAACCTAGTACCCAATCTTTCATTCCACCTTCAGTCGAAGCTGAGATTCAGATATCTGAGGATGGAAGATTAGAGAGTACAATCCTAGAGCCAAACAACGAAACTCTTGACAGAGACGATTCTGATACCTTTTCAGATCATTCAGACATTTTATATCCCTTCGAGTCTGAAGTGAACCAACAGAACTATCAGTCACCCATAGATTATTCAGATTCTGAAGATACTGATTGGCAGTGCTTCGCTGAATTCCTATCACTTCAGACTCCATTATCCGAGCCTATAACCAGTCCGGAGATAGAATCAGAACAGAATATCCAATAATCTCCAGATCTTTCTGAGTCAGAGCTTACACACATCGATCTAATAGCCTACACCCAGGCTCTAATCAAACCCACTCTTCCTGTTCCTTCCCCCCGAGCTCAAACTGTTGCCTCAGAGCATGAAATACCGATTCCTTACGGGTGAATCCAAAATGTTTCAGATCATCATCTCTTCCAATCTGACTAAAGATCAAGAATCCCGTCTGATGGCAATTCTTGAAAATAACCGCAAGGAAATTGGGTGGTCAGTAGCTAATCTCCATGGGATTAGTCCGGCTCTGTGCTTCCGCCACATCTTTCTCGAGGATGACGCCAAGTCATCTCGTGAGTTTCAGCGCAGGTTGAACCCAAATCTTTGAGAGGTGGTCGTGAAGGAAATATCCAAGTGGGGGAGCGTCGATTTTATCTATCCCATCTCTAACTCTAAATGGATTAGTCCTTTGCATGTGGTACCTAAGAAGACAGGTATCACTACATTGATCAATGAGGACAAAGAGGAGATCGCTACCTGAGTACCGACTTCTTGGCGTGTCTGTGTGGACTACAGATGTTTGAATCCGACGACCAAGAAGGATCACTTCCCGTTGTCGTCCATTGATCAGATTATTGAATGGTTAGCCGGGAAGAGCCATTATTGCTTCCTTGATGGGTACTCGGGATACAATCAAGCAGACATCACTCCAGAAGACCAAGAAAAGAATACATTCACCTATATGTTTGGAACGTATGCTTTCAAACGAATGCCCTTTGGACTATGTAATGCTCTGGCTACATTCCAGAGATGCATGCTTTCGATATTTACATACATGGTGGGAGATATCTTGGAGGTCTTCACGGATGATTTTTCGATCTATGGCGATGATTTTGATTCTTGCCTTTCTAGCCTAGACCACGTGCTTCAGAGGTGCACGGAGGTTAACCTCGTGCTTTCTTGGGAGAAGAGTCATTTCATGATGACTCAGGAGACGGTCCTTGTTCACATTATCTCCAACCGGGGCATGGAGGTGGACTGGGCCAAGGTGGATATCATAAAGAAACTAAATCCACCGTCCAATCTGAAATAGCTGCGGTCTTTCCTTGAGCATGTCGGTTTCTACAGATGTTTCATATGAGACTTCAGCAAAATTACCCGACCATTGTCTGATCTTCTTTTGAAAGACACCGAGTTTATTGTCGATGATAAGTGTCTTTCTGCATTCGAAACTCTCAAGAACATGGTTGTAGAGGCTCTTGTCCTTGACCCACCTGATTGGTCTCTCCCATTCGAGATCATGACGGACGCCTCCGATTTTACCGTTGGGGTTGTGTTGGGACAGAGGAGGGATGGCCTTCCATACACCATACACTATGCTAGCAAAACTTTGGATTCCGCGCAACGGAATTACACAGTTACAGAGAAAGAGATGCTAGCCGTAGTATTTGCCTTAGATAAATTCATGTCCCATATTTTAGGATCTAAGGTTACAATCTTTACTGATCACACCACCATCAAGTATCTAATGGATAAGAAGGATTCAAAATCGTGTCTGACCATATGGATCCTTCTATTCTAGGAGTTTGATATCATTATCAAGGATGAACTTGGAGTCAAGAATGTGGTGGCGGATCAGCTCTCCCGGTTAGAAACACCCGAGACTGTTGAGTTGATGCACCAATCACCAAGACCTTCCCCGATGAGGCGATTCTTGCTGTTGCCTCGCTGCCATGGTATGCCGACATTGTGAACTTTCTTGTTGCTAAAAAAGTCCCAAGGTTGGTCCAGACAGAGGCTTGAGACTTTCCTCGTGAAAGCCAAGTCTTACCATTGGGAGGATCCGATCCTTTATCAAGAAGGAGTGGATTCCATCTGACGTAGGTGTATTCCTCAGGAGGAATACCAGAGTGTCCACATGTATTGTTATCGATTAGAAGCTGGAGGACACCATTCAGGGAAGAGGACATCACAAAAGGTGCTCCAATCCGGCCTTTGGTGGCCTACGCTCGTTGCGGATGCTCATGCATTCGTAAGGAGATGTACTGACTGCCAGAAGATGGGCGCTTGTGGACAAAGAGACATGACGCCGATGCAGCCGATTCACTTCTGTGAAGTGTTTGATGCATGAGTTATCGACTTTATGGCCCATTTCTGAAAAGTCAGGGGTTTGAGTATATCCTTTTAGCTGTGGATTATGCGAGTCGTTGGTAGAGGCTATTGATGTTCGAGCCGCGGATGCAAATACAGTTTGCAAGTTTCTAAGGAAACATATCATTACGTGGTTCAGGGTTCCTCGAGTTCTGATCTCAGACGGGGGTAGTCACTTCATCAACGACAAGGTAAGAGCACTTGCTAATGAGTTCGGTATAGACCATCAGGTTGCTACTCTGTATCACCCTCAAACGAATGGTCTAGCCGAAGTCTCGAATAGGGATATCAAGATGATTTTGTAGAAGGTTATTCGCCCAGATCGAAAGGATTGGTCGTAGCTTTTGGACTCGGTTCTTTGGACATATCGAACATCCTTCAAGACTCCATTTGGCACGTCTCCCTTTCAGATCGCTTATGGAAAGCTATGCCACTTACCTGTCGAGATCAAGCACAAATCCTTGTGGGCAGTGAAAGAAGTAATTCTTGGTCTGGACGATTCGGTAGATCAAAGGAAAACCGAACTGGCAGCCCTAGAAGAGTTGAGAGATCAAGCCTTTACGAGTAGCCTACAATATAAAGAGCGGATGAAAGAGTGGAATGATTCTCACATAAGCCACAAGCAGTTTCAGCCTGATCAAAAAGTATGGCTATTTGATGCGAGATTGAAATTATTTCGAGGAAACTTCAGAGAAAGTGGAAAGGCCCATATCTTATGCGAAAGGTATATGACAACGGTAGCATCGACATATCTGATTTGTCATCTGAATCCACCTTTCGAGTCAACGGTCAACGATTGAAACTCTTTCTTGATCATGAATCACCAACCGTTGAGGTTGCCCCAATCTATTTCGTATGAGATGATCTCTTCATTCTTACACTTTACATCTCTTACCTGATTTTCAAAGATCTCTTGTACATATTTTCCATTCCTTCTTTCTTCTTTCTGATTGTCTTATACCTTTAGGTTTATCTAGCTTTGCTATACTTAGGATGTGCTTTATCCTAAGTATAGAGGGGTGTAGACACCGTGTTGTTGTTCATATCGTCCTATTTTATTACCACTATTGTTGCTTATACTTGGGGTGTGCTTTACCCTAAGTATAGGGGGGTGATCTCGCTCATTCTGGCTTTTGATCATTTTCAGTTTGTGTATCGTCTGCTCCCTCGCTTGTCCCTCACATTTTGATTTTGGTCTTTATAGTTAGGGATATTTTACCCTGAGTATAGGGGGACAAGCCGAGCCGTTGAGTATGTACATTCTCTTGACCTCGATCATCTTCAATTTTGAGTCTGCTATCCTTAGGATTGCTTGATCCTAAGTATAGAGGAGATGATCGAATTCTATTCATTTCGTTTGTTATTCTTTTCAGTCATTGTATTATAGATTCTTTTCACCGGTCTATACTTAGCTCGAGTTATGTCTTCCTTTGCCGCTTCTTTGGTCACAATGAGGACATAGTTCATTCTAAGTATGGGGGAGTGTCGTATATATATGTTGTATATACTTTAAAAGCCATAACTCGTACTTTATTGTATTTTTAATAATAAGGCTTCATAAAAGTATGTGTGTATATTTTGGATTTCTAAAAGCCGTAAGAAAACCGTAAAAATGTTTTATAGAAATGGCTTAAAATTTGTATTAAAAAATATTGTAAAATTCTTGGATAAAATCCTTAAAAATTTGAAAAATAAATCCTTATAAAAATCTTGTATAAAAGCCGTAATTGTAAATAAACTTTGTATAAAATCTGTGATAAAATGTACAAAATCCGTGTAAAATCTTTGTAAATGGAATTAATCTACTAACTTTTTCAAAAAGACCCCTAAAAATTGAAAAGTTTTAAATCCAATAAAAATTTGCAAAATTCTTTAAAATTCACTTAAAGCATTTAATCCAAAAAAATGCACTTCATAAAAAATTGTTGCATTCATTAGGATTTATCAGAACAAGTTTGATTCTTGAACCGCATGGATCTAAGTTCGAGAGATGGAACTTGGTTTAGGCCTTAATCCACTTAATTCTAAAGGGACTTTATTAGGAATGGGAATTGAGACTCTTCAGGTCTTGTAGACTTAATTCTTTGGGTTCCATGAGACCATGTTCGGAATTCAACTTGAAAAGTACCTAAGTAGGACACATGTCGTCATTCGTTTAACTCTTCTCCATTTGAATCAATTTTGAACTCAAGCATTCTGCACTTAGCTCAACCTGCCTGGTGTTTCAAAGGGCAATCCATTTCGGTGGTGCATTTCCATCCTTGTCTAGCAGTGATGATGTCTTAAGACGGAAGAGATTGGGGTTGAAACAAAGCTTCAGATGCGGAAAGGATCTGCTGGCACAATTTTGTCTAAGACCCCAAAAACTGGGCGGAATGAAAATATGCTATATCCGTCGGAGCACAAAAGAACTATGCAATGCAACAATTATTTATACCAAAGAAGCCGAATACACCAAATTCCAAATGACCACAATGGTCCGAGCTTCAAAAAAGCCTACATGTCTTCGTGGAGACTTGGCTAAACTGGTCAGGCTTCACACGAGATGTGATTATACCCATCACATTCCAGTTCTCTTTCAATTCTTCCTACTTCTTTCTATACTCGATTGTGGACACAGCATGACCAGACCTCAGAAGGAAATACCTCCCTCCTCGAGGACTGAGTTGCTGGACAAGGGCTCAATGTGAGTGTGTAACTAGATGGACGGTTTCTTCGCTTTTCTAGAGCGGGAAGAGCTAAAAATTTTCACATACAGTCAAATTACTTTCAAAGATGAAAAGTTTGCGTGATGAATAGGTCGATCTGAGCTGGTTGTTGAGGTGGATCTGGATAAGGATTTGTGGAACTTGAGGGTTGTGATGAATCTCCATTTCATCACCTTTATTCTATCATTTTGGCCTCAAAAACCCCGGCAAATGCATTTAAATAACATCAATTTGTACATAATAACATTCATTATTCCTTGTATTAATTATACATTAAATAAGGTTTTTAATGACAAAAGTATAGAATAAAGAGAAGAAAAGAAAAAGGAATAAAATATGGCAGATATTTTATGACCCGAACCCCGAGATCAAGGCCAACATGGAATTGGTCGACAAGGAATAAAGTAGGGGGAGATAAGGGCCAGTATACAATAAATACCTCATTTATTTGTGCATGTATTTATGCATTTTTGACACCTATTTTGTACATAAATATTTATTCATCAAATAAAGAAACTTTGTATATGAAAGTTGTAGATAATAATGTAAGTAAAAATACAAAATTGAGTTTGCCTAAAAATAATACTCAGTGTACATTTTATACACAGAATAAAAGGCCAAAATCTCAACTTCACAGACCCATATCTTGCAAATAAAAACTTCAAATCACCCAAACTCACCTTTAATTGTATATAGCTTTCTAAGGACTATTTAATAAAATTGGTTTCATAATTTTTGGACTCCATCTGCAAAAGATAGGTTTTTGGCCCTCATTATGCAGCCTGCCTGATTAAAATATTCAATTTATTCATTGTCCATTATTTTTATCCAATTATATTTTTAGAATTTTGTAAATCATGTGTATACTACATGTACATATTGAGATTAAAAGAAAACCAAAAAGAATTGGTAAAATAAAATAAGCTTATGTAATACATAGGCAAGATACCTATGTTGAGTATGTACATAAATAAAAGGGGATTTAATTATTTTATTCTTTATTCATCTATATTTTTATAATCATGTAAATATTATACATAACTTATTAAAAATATAAATAAAATACATTAAATAAATAAAGTATATATAATATATAGGTAAAAGACCTACAAGTATACCTACATATACATATCCCTATTTATTTAAATATGAAAATAAACTCACAAAAATTAAATAAAAATACCCTCACACTCACAAAAATAAATTATAGATTTATAAAATAAGACAATAAAATAATAAAATAAAATAAACAAATTAAAATTAAAATACACAAAATATATGTAAATACATGCATATACACATTATTAAAATAAAACCACAACAAAATGCATCAAAAAATAAATAAAAAGCGTAAACAAATACTATATGAATTAATACATGTTTTTTATTTTATAAGAAAAAAATAATAAAATCATTTATTAGGTCAAATAATTCATTTTAGAATAAAGTCCCCTATTTTGTCCTCTTGCGGCCGATGTGGACCAATGGGACGCCAGCCTTTGTTGACCTCTGGTCAACTGTCCCATCGGGACCTGGTGCCTCTAAACCTCGCTGAGCCCATGACTTGCGCCATTTTTCCCGGGCATCTCGTCCCTTGTTCTCGCTCGCCACCTTCACAAGATCTGTAGAGGGATCATTCACCTATCACGCATGCTTGATGGATCGAGAAATCGATCATTGTACTCGCCGGAATCCGCGGGCCAAGAAGGGCGGCCAGTCTGTCTATAAATAAGTGCCCTCGACCTCCTCCTCAAAGTTGGCCAAATTCATCCACCCAAAAGCTCTGATTTCGATCCTGGGAGGTTCCTCGTGACAGGGGGAGTGTTCCAGCACCTCGAATCGGCAGTAGGAGGGATACATTTTGATGCGGCGGAGCTCTGGCGTCCATCCTGCTCCCTGGTGGCCCCCAGGTATAAGAGCTGTCCTTTTATGCTTTTTAGGTAGATTTTAGTGTTAGCTTTTCATTCCAGTTCTTAGTTTAGTCTTTAGTTAATCAGAGTAGCTTAAAATCGAAAAGTTGAAGTTCGCCGGAGCTCCGCTCCAGCGACTTCTTCACCGTGACACTCATTGTATCCGACCGCCACGTTCACCCCACTTCGTTCCCCATCATATTCTCCATCGATCGCTCATCTTCGTTCAACCAAGGACCCCCAGTCCTTGCGAATCGGAGCTCCACCTCCGCCTATCGCTGGAGCTCCTCCGCCTCACTCCATCTTGCTGCAGAGCTTCAAAACCCGGGGTCGAGGAGATAGCCCTCGCTCCCCCGGTTCTTCCTATGCAGGTCAAGCGAAGAAAGGAGCCCATCTGGGCTCGATACAAACCTGGAAGAGGCTCTTGGAGGGTCCGACCTTCATCGACCTCGTCCGAGCTCTTTGGACCTCCAGGAGCCATGGCGAGACCATCAGCAGATGCGGAAGGCCTCCAACTACGTTCAGACCATCTCAGATGCGAGGGAGATGCCCGGAGGAGCCCAAGCTTCATGATCGAAGCTCGCCGCGCGCGAGCTTCTTCCCTGTTCTTCCAGGGGGCTCCATTGCCGTCAGATCAAGAGGCCCGTCCCAGATTGAACGAGGACCGTCAGATGAAGCCCCGCACCCACCGTCCGATCAATGAGGCTGATCTAATCTTAGCCTTCATCTGTGAACCGGTATCAGCCGATGGATGCACGACGCATGTCAAGTGGACGAAGACCAACCGTTGGATCGCGCGTCTGTTGGGGGTAAATTTCAGACATATCCCCCGCCTTTTTGTATTTATATTTTAATGCTATAAATAAAATTCCCCGTTGTAAATAAATTGTAATATTTACAGTAGGCCCCCTGTAGTTTTTATATTTGCATATTGGTCCCTCCGCGCCTTACGTGCAGTCCCACGTGAGGCGCGTGATTTTTGCATTTTAACCCTGACGGGTTCTGTTAATTGTAAAATAGCCCCAAAAATAAAAATAAATGTTTATTTATGTATTAAGTTTTACACTGATGCCCCTGAGAAATATTTTATTTGCAAAAATGCCCCTGCCAGGGTGTTTAATTTTTGTATGCTTTGTACATTTATTTTATGCCTCTTATTAACTTAAAAAATTTTGCAAAAATGGATATAAGCTCCTGTTAGCTTGCTCTTGCACGCCATATTTTTAGTTTTTAATTTTGTTGCATTTTTGCATTTATTAAAAATCAAAAACATGCATTTTATTTACTGCCTAGCTTAGAAAATTCCAAAAAATAGTAAAACACCTCTAAAAATTCCAAAAAAATTACGCACTGCCGATTTTAACTTATTTTAGTGTCATTCCAAAAATCACTAAAAATCTCAAAAGAAAAACCTTACAAATTCAAAAATACTCAAAAACTTCTAAAAAATATAAAAAATTCTAGAAAACCCCAAAAATTGCAAACTCAATTTCTGTAGTTTCTATATTTTATGCTCTTTACTTTAAAAATGATTTGGAAAATTTTTGTGGCTGTGTGATATTTATAATTCCCATTTTACCCCCAACCAGTAGCCATTTCACTGTTTTTCTTTATTTTGCTATTTAAAAATACCAAAAATATTTTGAAAAAGACCCAAAAATCACAAAAACAGTAGAAAATCATGAAAATACCAAAAAGATTTTATTTCTAAATTTTTAACTATTTTTGTATATTTTTATAAATATTGTATCACCCCTCTCTCTACATTATATATATATTCTCTTATTGAAAAAGAAAATTAAAAGAAACAATAATAGTAAAACCCACAAAAATATGCTTAGCACAAGGATGACTCTGTTGCACATGCACACCATAGGCTACTGCATTTTTGTATTGCTCTCTGTGGTTCGACCTCTACATACTTGTTCACTATGCATTTTGTGGTAGAGTAATAAATATTAATTCACAATTTTGGGACTCTATTTATTTATTCTTTTATGTGGGTTAATTGCTGATCAACATGGTATTCTGTGAGCGGTCACCTCAGCGACACCATATTCATATTATTGTGACCCTCGCATGAATTCTCTCGTGTTATCAGATGGCGCCGTTGCCGGGGAGCAATGAGCATAGCCTATTTTATTTTTGTCATTCTTGTGTAGAAAAAATTGATTTATCATTTATTTTGTGAGCAGCTATTTCTATTGTAATTGATCACCATGCTCTATTGATTGATTTATTTATTGTGATTAATTTCTTATCTGCTCTATTTTGATTGATTAAACCTCTACTAATTCAAATCTCTTTGTGATTTTGTTGCGAGGGCCCGCCACGCGAGGATGGTTTCTCAGGGAGCCAAGGCAACCGAGCTTGGAGGAGGATGGTCTTCATCTCATGACCATCTGGAGAGAACAACAAGGTTACAAGGAGATGGGAGTTAGCTATGTCTAGAGCACTTAGGATCATTTTGTAATTTATGGTGAGAGAGAGACAATTTTGGCATGTAATAATTAACAGGACTCTACTCTTCACAATGAGGTCCAGTGCCCGGGTGATTGTTCACCTGGGGGCCTCATCGTGGCTTTTCGAGTTTTTCATCGCCTTCTTTTTCTTTGTTTTCCAAAGTTTTGAGCTTTCCGCCTTTATTTTACTTTGTTTTGTGTGCTTGGAGCCCCTAGATATAGGTTGCTTGATTCGGTAGCTAGGTCCAAACATTAATAAGAATGCATGTTCCTATAGTTTACTTCGTATGGATTTAGTCAAACTTAAACAAGCCGTTCATTTGTCTCTTAACCCTTGTGCCACAGCGAGCCCCGCAAAGCGCTTTCTCCTAAACTCAAGTGTGTTGAGTAGAGGAGGGGTGAGCCAAGACCGGACCTTTTTGGGCTAGAGATGAATGAGCGACTTATGGTTCTTCACGTTAATAGCAGCTAATGTTTAGGGCGATTTTGTGCCTTGCATACCGACATGTAGATAGGTTTAAAAATTTTGTTTTGCATACCGCATGGAGAGAGCTGGTATGCACTGTAAGTCTTCGAACTCAGCATGCATCATTCGGTTCAATGGTGAGACTTCCATCATGGAACCACTTGCACGGCTTTTCCGCTATCTCCCTCTGATTTTGAGCACCTAGGACTTAAATGAGAATCTACAAAAACGTTAGGCGCTGGTATGAAAACAGACTCAAAAAAAGGTGAAAACCCAAAAATTAAAACAAGGGGACTGCTAAATAAACTTTGACCTTAATTAAAATCTGTAATGGACTATCATTGTACCGGGTTCATAAAGCCCTCATTGTTTTTAGGTACCTTGGAGGGGGACCAAAACCCTACTCCCTTGAGCGAGTGCAACCCCCTAAGGATTAAAGCCAAAAACCCAGTCTGCAACTGCCTTGTGTATCGCCTGGATTTCTGAAGAGACATACAATCCAGGGGACATCCAGATGACTGAGTGGATCCTCATTCCACCGGTACATGCTCACTTTGAGCTGAAGCCCCAGTTAATCGCTCTTCTTCCTCCATTCCATGGAAATACCAGCGAAGAGCCGTATATTCACCTGCAACAGTTCTCTCGCATTTGCCGCACTACCCACTATCCGAATGTCCCTCTGGACATTGTCAAAATGTTGGCGTTTCCATTCAGCTTACAAGATAAGGCCTTTTATTGGGTCAACCATCTGGGGAAGGTTGTGACGACCTGGGAGGAGCTGAAGTCAGCCTTCCTGCATAAGTATTACCCTCTCGGTTGGCTCAACCAGATGCGGGTCCGAATCAGTAATTTCTCCCAAGGAGCCCATGAGTCAGTACACGAAGCCTGGGAGAGATTCACTGACCTGCAGGAGAAGTGTCCCCATCATGAGATTCCCAAGACCAGCTTGGTCCAGCACTTCTTTGGGGGACTGAACATTGAGAGCCAGAGGCTCGTGGACACAGCATCTGGGGGTTCACACTTTAACAAGGATGAAGACGTTGTCTGGCAGATATTCGAAGAAATGGCCGAAGGAGAGGCCGCCCTCTCTTCATCCAAAGCATATCAGAAGTAGCCCCAGATCCTCCAGAAACAAGTACACATGGCAGCGTCCAAGGAAGCAGAGAGAGATGAGAGCTCCAACCTCAGTATCATCGGGGGCCATCTCTCTAAAGTTGACATAATTGAGAAGCGATCATAGGATCTTGAGAAACTCGTTGTGATCGAGAAGAGGACCCAGAACTTAGACAAGCTTGATCAGATCAACAAGTACCTTGAACTGTTGGTGGGCACCATCAACTCTGTTCAGTCGGCGACACCATCAGAAGCTCCAGCTGAGAAGAAGGACGAACAGCAACCGCAGCATCGGCCTCAGCCGAGCCAACAACCACCGGTAGTCCAGCACGTATACTACGTGCAGGCGCCTGACCAGGGCCAGCCGCAGCAGCAGATGGTTGTGTACCAGCCAGAGTTTCTTTCAGGACCTGATCCAGTTTTCCCACCACCACCCCTGATTCAGGAAGTGAACGGGGTATGGACTAATGATGCACAGCCGACCAGTCCTATGGGACAACCCCAGGGTCAGCCACTTACCAACTGGCAATACCACCAACCTCAGGGCGGTCGCTTTGGACAGTCCTCTCAGCCACATCAGCAGTATCATCAGCCTCCCCAGTATGCCAACCAATGGAGGCGAAACCAGTCATACCAGCACCCGCAGTACCGCCATCCACAGCCGTTTCATCAGTATGCGGCTGCCCCACCTCAGCAATATCACCAGTATCCTCCTCCCTCTTATCAGCAACTTCAACTTCCTGCACCACCTCAGCAGTACCACCAACAACCTCCGCACCCATCGATGCAATAGCAGCGTGGTCTGCACACTGAATCTATCGATGCACCCCCTGTGAACCCTACGATGGATTGCCTTGCCCAACTCGTCAAAGGGCTGGCGGAAATGACCAAGCGGCTTGACGACCTGACAGCCACTAGGACCACCATCCCAGCTCAGGTCGAAGCCAACCCCAATAACCTCAAAAAGAAAGAGCAGGTAGAATGTGATGTCCTGTCCGTGTCTGACAATGATATTACTGTTTATTCTAATGTTGTTACTCTCAGGAGCAGTAGGGCCTTACCTCCGCCTGCCACAAAGAATGGGGGAAATAAAGATACAGGTGGATCGTCATCTTCCGCATCAGCCGTGCCAGCTCCAGGGGCGGGTGAGGAGGAAGAAGAAGGAGAAGCCAGTCCAGCCGTCGTGCATTGTCAACATTCCCAGTCGAAAATACAAAAAAATAAGCAAAACCAAAAACACCAAAAAGAAGTTTGCAGCCGAAGCGAAGCCGCGCCAGCAGTGGAGGAGTCGCCAGCAGTCGCCGATCCCTCGCCATCCGACGGAGCAGACGCTACCCTTTTTGATCGCCCTGCAGCACCAGTATGCCAAGATACAGCGTGTACTCCTTTTTGTAGTTCGGATGTACAACATTCTATGGGTGATGATTTTGATGTAAATAAGAACTCTCATTTTCCTGCCAGTGATGTACATATTCCTTTTTCTCATGCAATACAAAAATCCAAAAAAATTGCAAAACGAAAAAAGGCATTGTCTGATCCAGGAGTTGTGGAAATATTAGACAATTTGACTGTTGAGATTCCTTTGTTGAAAGCCGTGGAATACATGCCAGCTGTAAAAAAGGGACTAAAGGAGGCATGTACTAACAGGCGTCACCCAGCGCAAGAAAACAGACGCCGAGATGTAGAAAAGCACGTACTCTCCATGGCCACTGTTGCAGCCATCAGCAACCTCCCACAGAAGAAGCAAGATACAGGAGCACCTCTGATCAGTTGTGAGATTTTTGACCAGGTCTTCGAGCGCACTCTCCTTGACAGTGGATTTTCCATCAACCTTCTGCCCTCATCCATAATGCAAGAATTCGGGCTGGGTCCGCTCAAGCAGACACGCATGATCCTTCAGTTCGCTGACCGATCCGTCGAGCAGCCCCGAGGTCTTTTGGAAGACGTCGTAGTTAAAGTGCAGGAGATGCAATTCCCAGCTGATTTCATAGTCCTTGATATGGAATCACCTGCACCCCTGCTCCAGACTCCTATCATCCTTGGCCGACCATTTCTTCGTACTTCAGGTGCCGTGGTTGATTATGGGTCTGGCAAGATTACTTTTAGCTCGGACACCAAGCAGATCACTATCAACATGAGCAGAGAGCCGAACGCCGCGACTGATGAGAGCCAGCCAGCATCCGAAGCAGACTGTAATTTTATTGCAGAGATCAGAGACTCATCCTTATCATTGGACGATTCATGGACCCGAGAAATCCTCACTCTTGAGGAGGACTTGGAAAGCGCAGTTAGCTTATGCTCCGACGTTTCTTGGGAGACAGATTCTCAGATGCAGGCGCATCTCTTTGAGCATTCACTCCAGACCGAACACGATCAGCTTAGCGCAGAACTATTCGGCACGTCACCAGGATCTCAACAGAATGATGAGGATGGCAACAGCTTCAAAGAAATACATCCCACCACCAGCATCGTATCTGAAGTGACCGACAAGTTGACAGGTCAAAACCAGAACTCAAGACACTTCCTGTAGGCCTGAAGTATGCTTTCCTTGCGGGTGAAGAACAAATGTATCCGGTCATCATCAGCAACAGGCTGAATTCAGATCAGGAATCTTGTCTTCTCGAGGTTCTAGAAAAGAACCGCAAGGCACTTGGTTGGAGTGTATCAGATCTCCGAGGGATAAATCCAGCCTTGTGTTCACACCACATTTATCTAGAAGAAGACGCCAAGCCGTCCCGCGAATTCCAAAGAAGGCTGAACCCTAACCTCTGGGACATCGTCATGAAAGAAATAACGAAATGGTGTGACGCAGGCTTTATCTATCCCATCTCCGACTCCAAATGGGTAAGCGCACTGCATGTAGTTCCAAAGAAATCTGGGCTTACCGTGGTTACAAATGATAAAGGAGAGGAAATTTCAACTCGGGTACCAACATCCTGGAGGGTGTGTGTTGACTACCGCCATCTTAATGCAGCAACTAAGAATGACCACTTCCCCTTGCCATTCATTGATCAAGTTCTGGAAAGACTAGCAGGTAAGGAGTTCTTCTGCTTTTTGGATGGGTACTCCGGGTACAACCAAGTGGCAATCACCCCTGAAGATCAAGAGAAGACTACCTTCACTTGCCCATTCGGCACCTACGCCTTCAAGAGAATGCCCTTTGGATTATGCAATGCACCTGCAACCTTCCAAAGATGCATGTTAGCAGTTTTCGCCGAGATGGTAGGCAGTTTTCTCGAGGTGTTCATGGACGAATTCTCTGTCTATTGTGATAGATTCGATTCTTGTCTTGAGCACCTGGACAGAGTGCTTCAGAAGTGTCGTGAAGTCAATTTAGTGCTTTCATGGGAAAAGAGCCACTTCATGGTCACTGAAGGCATTGTGCTGGGTCACGTCGTTTCCAAACGTGGCATGGAAGTCGACCCGACAAAGGTGGATGTCATTTCAAATCTACAGCCACCTCAGTCAGTGAAGAATGTAAGGTCATTCCTGGAGCATGTGGGATTCTACAGAAGATTTATCAAGGATTTCAGCCGCATTTCCCGACCTTTGACAGAGCTTTTGTACAAGGAGACTGAGTTTAATGTTGATCAGCAGGTTCTCCTTGCTTTCAATCAGTTGAAGGAGCTTATTACTCAGGCTCCAATCTTACAGCCGGCTGACTGGACTCTTCCCTTTGAGATAATGACCGATGCGTCAGACTTTGCAGTCGGGGCTATTCTTGGGCAAAGGAAAGACAAAGCGCCCTATGCCATTCACTATGCCAGCAGAACATTAGATGAAGCACAGAGAAATTATACAGTGACAGAGAAAGAATTGCTGGCTGTGGTTTTCGCCCTTGAGAAGTTCAGATCCTATTTTCTTGGATCAAAAGTCACAATTTTTACAGACCACTCTGTTATCCGGTACCTCCAGCAGAAGAAGGATGCCAAGCCGAGACTGATTCGATGGATCCTTCTCCTCCAGGAATTTGATTTGGAAATTAAGGACAAACCTGGAGTTCAGAATGTGGTAGCAGATCATCTCTCCAGAATGGAGCAGCATGAGCCTCCTCTGAACAGTGCACCTATTACAGAAACCTTTCCTGACGAAGCCATCTTAGTAGTGGATTCTCTTCCTTGGTATGCTGACATATTCAACTACCTCGCCTCTGGGGTAACACCATCAGATTGGACGAAGAATCAAAAGAACAAATTCATTCGACCATCCACTTCTACCAATGGGAGGATCCTCTCTTATTCAGGGAAGGAGCAGATTGCATTTGGCGCAGGTGCATTCCTCAGGAGGAGCAATCTAGTCTCCTCGAGCATTGTCACTCGCTCGAATCTGGTGGACATCACTCTGGAGATCGTACGGCAACAAAAGTACTTCAGTGTGGCTTCTGGTGGCCCACATTATTTAAGGATACACCAGAATGTGTCAAAAGATGTATTGACTGTCAGAGATTGAAAGGTACACTCACTGCCAAAGATTCAATGACCCTGAAAATCATTCAGATAGCAGACGTTTTCGACGCATGGGGCATTGACTTCATGGGACCTTTCCCTAACAGTCAAGGTTTTGAGCACATCCTTCTTGCCGTAGATTACGTCAGTCGTTGGGTTGAAGCTATCCCTGCTCGAGCCGCTGACAGCCGAACAGTGTGTCAGTTCCTGAAGAAGAACATCATTTCGCAGTTCGGGATACCGAAAATTCTTATATCAGACGGGGGTAGCCATTTCATTAACAAAGAGGTCAAGAAGTTGACGAAGGAGTACGGCATCGATCATCGTGTCGCGTCTCCTTACCATCCTCAGACCAATGGCATGGCAGAGTTATCAAACAGAGAAATCAAGACTATCCTGCAGAAACTTGTTAGGCCAAACAGAAAAGACTGGTCTCAACTCTTGGACTCGGTCCTATGGGCCTACCGAACTGCCTACAAGTCTCCCTTGGGCATGTCGTCCTATCGTCTTGTATATGGAAAACCGTGCCATTTGCCCGTGGAATTAATTTACAAGTCTTTATGGGCAATCAACAGTTGCAATTTGGACTCACGCAAAAGTGGTCGGAAAAGAAAAGATTATCTGAACAGACTCTTGGAGTTCCGTGACTATGCATACGATAACACATTGATGTACAAAGAGAAGGTGAAACGATGTCATGACCGGCACATCAGACGAAAGACCTTTGATGTTGGACAGAAGGTGTGGTTATTTGATGCAAAGTTGCGGATATTCCCGGGTAAATTAAAGAGTAAGTGGACAGGGCCATTTCGAGTGTGTGAAGTGCGTGACAATGGAAGTATTGCTATATCAGAATTGTCCCCTGACGCACAACCATTCGTCGTCAACGGTCAACTCCTGAAGCCTTACCTCGAACCAGACACATTCTTGGCCGTTGTTGACTCCATCCAGCTCGTGCACCATGATGACATCTCCACAACAGCTGCAGCATCAAAAGATTCAGACAATGCACTCCAACAACTGTTTATCTGATTTTCTTCTTTTCTTCTTTTCCTTTTCTATCTTCTTTTGGTATTTAAAAGGTGCCGTCCTTGTAGACAGTTTTCTATACTTAGGACGTACTTTGTCCTAAGTATAGGGGGATGTGCACCTTGAGTTTTTCATTTCATTTCGATCCTCTCCATTGTCTCCTCTTCTTGTCTATACCTAGGAGTATCTTACCCTAAGTATAGGGGGAGACAATCTGAGTACGATCTGTGTATTCCCACCCTTGACCCTGCCTGCTTTTTGTACAGTCTGCTATACTTAGGATTACTTGATCCTAAGTATAGGGGGGAAGGTCCACTTCTCATTCATTCATTTATCATTCATGTATTCTTTAGATCTGTCTATACTCAGTACGAGTTATGTCTTTGCTTTT
This sequence comes from Ottelia alismoides, assembly GCA_037367405.1. Classification (NCBI taxonomy): domain Eukaryota; kingdom Viridiplantae; phylum Streptophyta; class Magnoliopsida; order Alismatales; family Hydrocharitaceae; genus Ottelia; species Ottelia alismoides. Next base: position 249,183 of record JAZKJV010011439.1, read on the forward strand.
CTCTTCGACCTATGAAACATAGCTCATGCTAAGTATAGGGGGGTCGTATATACCATGTATATACTATAAGCCATAACTCATACTGAAAAATAAAATATCACCTCAATATAAAATATAATGTAAAAAGTAGCTCTGTAATAATGAAAGATGATTGTGAGCTCCTCAGACTCTTTGTACTTGTACTGATTATTAAGTCAGGAAAAGAGTTTTCTGCAAAACATTCTCTTTGAAAAATCTTGTGAAAATTGCTTGAAAAATAGCGTGTACAAGTATTCAACCCTTGAAAAATCAGTTTTGTGTGTAAAATTTATTTTCTTTGAGTGAAACAAAAATGTGTGAAAACTAGTGTGCATATGATTGTAAAAATTGATTGTCAAATTGTTTTCAAAAACCTACCTATGCTGTGTAAAACCTTTGCAAAAATCATTGTCAATTGCGTGTACATGTTTGTAAAATTATCTTGGACTAGAGTTCTCAAAAATCTTTTGAAAAGGATTCTCGAATAAGTCTGAGGAGTATGCACAAGAATCTCTCATTCGAAAATAAGACTTTTAAGAACCAAAACCATATTGTATATCCACTATAGTTTTTCTTCTTTTGTATATACTGATTAATAAATCGGGTTAGATACCTATACAGTATGATTTGAAAAATAGTGTAACCTGTTTGAAAAATTTGCTGTGAAATGTTTTCAACCTGTGTGAAACTGTTTGATTTGAAAAACTTTTCTTTGTGTGATAGAAAGGATTTGAAAAACTTATGTGCAAATGTTTTGAAAAATGTTTGTCAAAACTATTGTGGAAAATGTATATATAGTGTGAAAAATCTTTGCAAAAATAGTTTTCAAATGTGTGTAAATGATTGCAAAAATTATCGTGTACTATAGTTTGCAAGATTATTTTCAAACTAGATCTGAAGAATAAGAGCACCACTTCAAATACATGTAAATCATAAATAAGACACATAAAATTCTTTCTGTACAACCTGAATAAAGAACTTCATTGAAACATGTAAAGGCTTTATAAATCCATACATTTTGCGGCACGCCCGTGTAAATAATTGTATGTACTTTTTGTATGTGTCAAAGCTTCTTATTTGCAAAAATTCTGTGTAAAAACATTCTTTGATTCTTTTAAATTCTTTGTGAAAAATTGCATCATTCATTGTGCATAGCATAAGCATACCATTCATATTCTTTTTGAGTGAGCTTGATGATTGAATCAGTCTAATAAAGTCTCAAATTGGAGCTTGGTTAGACCTTACCGCACCTAACTGCACTAGAACCTTACGGGAACTAGGTTTAAGGTACCTCAGGTCTATGCAGACTTAATTCTTTGAGAAATCAGGGCTGGGTTCAAGTCACCTCCGTGGACTAACTAGAACTTTTCGAGACACACGTATGACTCTTGCCGACCGTGACCTAACTTGGACACTTGCACCTTTCACTTGGCTCAACTCAGTTGGAGTGGTGAGGGGGTTGGATTTGCCAGTCTGAGACGCACACAGGTGGAAACATTCGTCCTCGTCTAGGGAGGGAAATGCACCCCAACCTGGTTCAATAGCTATGGGGTCTAAAGACAGGAGATTGTGGGTTACAATAAAGCTTCAAAAGAGGGATAGTCTACTGGCTCAAGAGGAAAAACTCCTTATGTAAATGCTGCTGTGAATAGTATGTCGAAAAAAATGGTCAGGCCTGTACAAAAAAAAATGCCTGCAAAGTATGTACATATGTTGTAAAGCCAATAAGCAAGCTTGAGTTCCAAAGTCAAATATGTAAGCCTGCAGCTGGATGACATAACTACACTGGTCTTGCATCCTAGGATAGGTAGCTACACTCGCTACCGTCCATTCTTCTCTTCACCCCCTCCTCTTGAGCTGGTTGCCACTTGAACTTAGAAGGGAATACCCTTCTCCTCGAGGAAAGAGCTGTTGGATTGGGGAATCATTGGGTTGTCAGTATGGAGAAGTCAGTTCCTTTGTCATTTCAGTTGAGAAGAGCCACTATCACTTACACTGTACAAGTCAGCTTCATAGTTATAAGGGTTTGCGTATGATGTAGACCAGTTCTGACCAGGCTATTGAGGTGGGTTGAACCGAATTCTGTGGCTCTCGAAGGCTGTTGTATTTTAAAATTGGTTCCTGACTAGGTTCCACACACATCTACACCCAAGGTCTGACAGGTGCTCCAAATTCAGATTTTATAAAGACATGCATTGCACTGAAAGCACCCCTATTCACTCGATCCTTCTTTAATTCTCCTTTTTCTTTTCGTTATTCTTTTTGTACTTATTGCACAAGTATTTGCTAGGGACTAGCAAAGGCAAGTATAGGGGGTGATGAATCTCCATTTCATCACCTTTATTCTATCATTTTGGCCTCAAAAACCCCAGCAAATGCATCTAAATAACATCAATTTGTACATAATAACATTCATTATTCCTTGTATTAATTATACATTAAATAAGGTTTTTAATGCCAAAAGTATAGAATAAAGAGAAGAAAAGAAAAAGGAATAAAATATGGCAGATATTTTATGACCCGAACCCCAAGACCAAGGCCAACATGGAAGTGGTCAACAAGGAATAAAGTAGGGGGAGATAAGGGCCTGTATACAATAAATACCTCATTTATTCATGCATGTATTTATGCATTTTTTACACCTATTTTGTACATAATTATTTATTCATCAAATAAAGAAACTTTATACATGAAAGTTGTAGATAATAATGTAAATAAAAATACAAAATTGAGTTTGCCTTTAAATAATACTCAGTGTACATTTTATACACAGAATGAAAGGCCAAAATCTCAACTTCACAGACCCATATCTTGCAAATAAAAACTCCAAATCACCCAAACTCACCTTTAATTGTATATAGCTTTCCAAGAACTTTTTAATAAAGTTGGTTTCATAATTTTTGGAGTCCATCTGCAAAAGATAGGTTCTTGGCCCTCATTGTGCAACCTGCCTGATTAAAATATTCAATTTATTCATTGTCCATTATTTTTATCCAATTATATTTTTAGAATTTTGTAAATCATGTGTATAATACATGTACATATTGAGATTAAAAGAAAACCAAAAAGAATTGGTAAAATAAAATAAGCTTATGTAATACATAGGCAAGATTCCTATGTTGAGTATGTACATAAATAAAAGGGGATTTAATTGATTTATTCTTTATTCATCTATATTTTTATAATCATGTAAATATTATACATAACTTATTAAAAATATAAATAAAATACATTAAATAAATAAAGTATATATAATATATAGGTAAAAGACCTACAAGTATACCTACATATACATATCCCTATTTATTTAAATATGAAAATAAACTCACAAAAATTAAATAAAAATACCCTCACACTCACAAAAATAAATTATAAATTTATAAAATAAGACAATAAAATAATAAAATAAAATAAACAAATTAAAAATAAAATACACAAAATATATGTAAATACATGCATATACACATTATTAAAATAAAACCATAACAAAATGCATCAAAAAAATAAATAAGAAGCATAAACAAATACTATATGAATTAATACACATTTTTTATTTTATAAGAAAAAAATAATAAAATCATTTATTAGGTCAAATAATTCATTTTAGAATAAAGTCCCCTATTTTGTCCTCTTGCGGCCGATGTGGACCAATGGGGCGCCAGCCTTTGTTGACCTCTGGCCAACTGTCCCATCGGGACCTGGCGCCTCTGAACCTCGCTGAGCCCATGACTTGCGCCATTTTTCCAGGGTGTCTCGTCCCTTGTTCTCGCTCGCCACCTTCACAAGATCTGTAGAGGGATCATTCACCTATCACGCATGCTTGATGAATCGAGAAATCGATCACTGTCCTTGCCGGAATTTGCGGGCCAAGAAGGGCGGCCAGTCTGTTTATAAATAAGTGCCCTCGACCTCCTCCTCAAAGTTGGCCAAATTCATCCACCCAAAAGCTCTGATTTTGATCCTGGGTGGTTCCTCATGACAGGGGGAGTGTTCCAGCACCTCGAATCGGCAGGAGGAGGATACATTTTGACGCGGCGGAGCTCCGGCATCCGTCCTGCTCCCTGCTGGACCCCAGGTATAAGAGCTGTCCTTTTATGCTTTTTAGGTAGATTTTAGTGTTAGCTTTTCATTCCAGTTCTTAGTTTAGTCTTTAGTTAATCAGAGTAGCTTAAAATTGAAAAGTTGAAGTTCGCCGGTGCTCCGCTCCGGCGACTTCTTCACCGTGACACCCACTGTATCCGACCGCCACGTTCACCCCACTTCGTTCCCCATCGTATTCTCCATCGATCGCTCATCTTCGTTCAACCAAGGACCCCCAGTCCTTGCGAATCGGAGCTCCACCTCCGCCTATCGCTGGAGCTCCTCTGCCTCACTCCATCTTGCTGCCAGAGCTTCAAAACCTGGGGTCAAGAGATAGCCCTCGCTCCCCCGGTTCTTCCTATGCAGGTCAAGCAAAGAAAGGAGCCCATCTGGGCTCGATACAAACCAGGAAGAGGCTCCTGGAGGGTCCGACCTTCATCGACCTCGTCCGAGCTCTTTGGACTTCCAGGAGCCATGGCGAGACCATCAGCAGACGTGGAAGGCCTCCAGCTACGTTTAGACCATCTCAATGCGAGGGAGATGCCCGGAGGAGCCCAAGCTTCACGATCGAAGCTCGCTGCGCGTGAGCTTCTTCCCTGTTCTTCCAGGGGCTCCAACGCCGTCAGATCAGGAGGCCCGGCCCAGATTGAACGAGGACCGTTAGATGAAGCCCCGCACCCACCGTCCGATCAACGAGGCTGATCTAATCTCAGCCTTCATCTGCGAACCGGTATCAGCCGATGGATGCGCGACGCGTGTCAAGTGGATGAAGACCAACCGTTGGATCACGCGCCTGTTGGGGGTAAATTTCAGACATATCCCCCGCCTTTTTGTATTTATATTTTAATGCTATAAATAAAATTCCCCGTTGTAAATAAATTGTAATATTTGCAATAGGCCCCATGTAGTTTATATATTTGCATATTGGTCCCTCCGCGCCTCACGTGCAGTCCCACACGAGGCGCGTGATTTTTGCATTTTAACCCTGACGGGCTCTGTTAATTGTAAAATAGCCCCAAAAATAAAAATAAATCTTTATTTCTGTAGTAATTTTTACACTGATGCCCCTGAGAAATATTTTATTTGCAAAAATGCCCCTACCAGGCTGTTTAATTTTTGTATGCTTTGTACAGTTTTTTTATGCCTCTTATTAAATTGAAAGATTTTGCAAAAATGGTTATAAGCTCCTGTTAGCTTGCTCTTGCACGCCATATTTTTAGTTTTTAATTTTGTTGCATTTTTGCATTTATTAAAAATAAAAAACATGTATTTTATTTACTGCCTAGCTTAGAAAATTCTAAAAAAATAGTAAAACACCTCTAAAAATTCCAAAAAAATTACCCACTGCCTATTTTAACTTATTTTAGTGTCATTCCAAAATTCACTAAAAATCTCAAAAGAAAAACCTTACAAATTCAAAAATACTCAAAAACTTCTAAAAAATATAAACAATTCTAGAAAACCCCAAAAATTGCAAACTTAATTTCTGTAGTTTCTATATTTTATCCTCTTTACTTTAAAAATGATTTGGAAAAATTTTGTGGCTGTGTGATATTTTAATTCCCATTTTTCCCCCTGCCAGTAGCCATTTCACTGTTTTGCTTTATTTTACTATTTAAAAATACCAAAAATATTTTGAAAAAGACCCAAAAATCACAAAAACAGTAGAAAATCATGAAAATACCAAAAAGATTTTATTTCTGAATTTTTGATTATTTTTGTATATTTTTATAAATATTGTATCACCCCTCTCTCTACATTATCTATATATATATTCTCTTATTGAAAAAGAAAATTAAAAAAAACAATAATAATAAAACCCACAAAAATAGGCTTAACACAAGGATGACTCTGTTGCACATGCACACCATAGGCTACTGCATTTTTGTATTGCTCTCTGTGGTTCGACCTCTACATACTTGCTCACTATGCATTTTGTGGTAGAGTAATAAATATTAATTCACAATTTTGGGACTCTATTTGTTTATTCTTTTATGTGGGTTAATTGCTGATCAACATGGTATTCTGTGAGCGGTCGCCTCAGCGACACCATATTCATATTATTGTGACCCTCGCATGAATTCTCTCGTGTTATCAGATGGCGCCGTTGCCGGTGAGCAATGAGCATAGCCTATTTTATTTTTGTCATTCTTGTATAAAAAAAATTGATTTATCATTTATTTTGTGAGCAGCTATTTCTATTGTAATTGATCACCATGCTCTGATGATTGATTTATTTATTGTGATTAATTTCTTATCTGCTCTATTTTGATTGATTAAACCTCTACTAATTCAAATTTCTTTGTGATTTTGTTGCGAGGGCCCGCCACGCGAGGATGGTTTCTCAGGGAGCCAAGGCAGCCGAGCTTGGAGGAGGATGGTCTTCATCTCATGACCATCTGGAGAGAACAACAAGGTTACAAGGAGATGGGAGTTAGCTATGTCTAGAGTACTTAGGATCATTTTTGTAATTTATGGTGAGAGAGAGACAATTTTGGCATGTAATAATTAACAGGACTCTACTCTTCACAATGAGGTCCAGTGCCCGGGTGATTGTTCACCTGGGGACCTCATCGCGGCTTTTCAAGTTTTTCATCGCCTTCTTTTTCTTTGTTTTCCAAAGTTTTGAGCTTTCCGCCTTTATTTTACTTTGTTTTGTGTGCTTGGAGCCCCTAGATATAGGTTGCTTGATTCGGTAGTGATGAATCTCGTATTCATCATGCTAAAAACTCCTTATTACAATCCCTGTTTAAACAAGCCAATAAAAATATCCTTTAAAACTCTATTTTTATCATGTACAATATTGTGTATAATTTAACCTTAATTATTTGTATTTAATTGCCTTTATTTTTCTGTAATTATTTTATCACTCAAAAAACCCCTAAAAATTAGGTTGAATAATTGTCTATAATTCACTGACCCTTAAAAAGATATAAAAAATACAAAAACAACTCAAAACCACAAATTCGGTGTTTTTATCCCCTTAAAAATACCCCCAAAAATAGCTTTTGTACAGATGACCTCATTTGGCTTTCTGCCCAACATGAAAGTTGTAGATCTCGTCGAGACGAGCAATTTCATGTTTTGACTTTTTCCAAATTCGGCCTCTAACTAATTCTTTTATATTTTCCTTTGTATTTATTTTTTTAATTATTCTGATTGGGCCACGTGGCGCCCTCTAGGCCGCCCACGTGGCCCGCTTCCCATTCCGCCACCCGGCAGCCTCCTGAGCCATCGGATCACCCCATCCCCGCCCCAATCTCCGCCGTCCATCCTCGCCTCCCTCACAGCCGTCAGATCTGATGGTCAGATCTGATCTCAACCGCCTAAACCCGCCTCATCTACGACCGTTGGATCAACCTCATCCAACGCTCCTCCTTGCGCCACGTCTCCACTCCTCCAGAGCCGCACGATTCCACTTTCATCCTACGGTGGCCAACGCTCCACGTCGCCCCTTCACCTCCCACCATTGGATAGACCTCCGCTTCTCATCCTAGCCGCTAATTATCACCCAACTATCCACCACTCGATCAGATCTTAGGTCTGATCTGAGCTCTCCAGTCACGACTCGATTCCGGCCGTTGGATCACAAGATCCAACGGCTCCGACGCATCGTCAACCTCAAGCCGCCCCGATCTGCAGCCGTTACACCACCGCCCCCTTCCTATTTTAGGAAGGACCTCCGACCACCTCCTTCCGCTCATAACGCACCTCCGCGTTCCCCGAACATCCGCCATCCCCGCGTAACTCTCAGGACCTCCCTCCATTACTCCCACATTCAAACCTCCTCCTTCGAAACCGTCCCCATCACCACCTGCACGCCTCCACCTCCACCTATAAAACCCCCTCCCCAGCCACCGGAGCCACTCGTCCACCAACGTGGGGCCTTCACCTAGCTTCCTCCGCCCCTCCGGTGACAGCGGAGGGGCGGAATTGAGAGGCAACGACGGTGGAGGTCTGGTGTCGACCCACGGCGGCGCTCCGCCGTGTCCTGGTGTCTACGCGCACCGCCGAGCACCGGGGAAGGGTCGCCCCCGTCGTGCAAAGACCCCTGAGCTCATCTGAGCTCAATCCCAGGCCGTTACCCCCGCCAACTCCTCGCTCCGGCGAGGAGATTTTTCATCTTTATTTTTCTCTATTTTCTCCGATTAATTACGCCACCTACAACCACCATCGCTCCCATCTGATCCTCCCACGAGCTCCACCCGCCCACCAGCAACCTCGCCAACCACCTCTCTCTTCTCCAGAACCCCCTCATGCTCCGACCACCTTCTTCGCCACCTCGCCGGAGAAGAAGATCCCGGGCCTCTATTCCAGTCGCCCCAAGGCCTCCAGCCCACTCACCGTTCACTCCCACGCACTCCACCAACACACGCTTCGGCTATCTAACTTGCAGGAACTTCAATGATCGGACTCGGCCACCCCTCGCCGGTCTCGAGTCCCCACTCCGATAGTCAAGCCTCGCCGAGCTGTTCCAGACCTCCACAGAGCTTCGCAATGGCTCCAGCATCTCCGTTTGGCCTCCAACAGTCTTCCCTGACCTTCAGAGCACCTTACGAGGCGAGGCGGAGCTATCAGCAGCCCACCGGAGCCCCGCCTCCTCCGGTGAGCCGCGGCGGAGAAGATAGTACAGGCACCGTCAGATCGTCTGGATCGGACGGCCAGGATGATGGCACGTGGAGAACCGAACCTCTTGCCAAAGCTATAGGCTCGGGGCTTCCCAACCTCAACCCGAGCCACCAGTTGCTGCCACGTGGCCCGAACCTCAGCCGCCTCCCGAGCCTGGGCCTTCACGTGCCTCGCACGTGAGGCCTGGGCAAATTGCAGGAACGACCTCGAAAGAATGGATATTTTCACTTCGGTCCCCAGGCACGTGTCGTCACGTGCGTGCCTGGGTAAATTACAGGGAGGACCCTCAAGGTTTGGAAGAATTACAAAAAGGCCTTGTGCGCATGGAAAAATTACTAAAAGGCCCAGGCGGTTTTTATTATTTACATTTAGGTCCTCCGAGGACCTAAATGTAATAGTTATCCTTTTATTTCCTCGCATTTTTATTACAATTATGCCCTTGCACTGTTTTTATCATAACTTGAGCATCGTAGGTCAAATTGCATGATTTTAGTGTCGTTTTGATCCTTATCTTGTCCTCTACATTCTAGCTTACTTATTTGTCTCATTTGACAATGTTTTAAATTAAGTGATTTTTATGTCAAAAATGGGACCATGCTATACTTGTCTGCTTGATTTAATGACCGATTTTTAATGATGTGTTCAAAATGGCTCTAACTTCATTTTATATTGTGTTGCTCATATTTTAGGGTATAATTCTGGCATTTGATTCATCATGCATATTCCTTTGCATTATTTGCCCATGCATCACTTTAACTTGCATAAAAACCAATAAAAAATTACATGCATTCATAACATCACTTTGCATTGCCTTGAAAATATCATAGTGCTTCAGAATTTGCATATGGACCTGAAAATGAGATTAATTGACATTGAACTTCAAGAATCAATATTCAAAAGCCATAATTAAGCAGCTGTGTCCCTGTGTTCGACCCTTGGTACACTTGCCAAGTAAAAATTACTCCACAACATTCAAAGACTGTGGTTTTTGCTGAACAAAATTCGCCTCCTGTACTACAGCATTATTCATCATTATTATTGAGGCGAATTTCACGTTCATCAAATGGCGTCGTGCCGGGGACACGGCTTTGCTTATTTTTTGAATTTTGATTTTTTTAATTAATTCAATAATTTATAGGTCCTCATTACATGCATCATCTAGTTGCATATTATTTTGCGGATTTAATTTCTCTGGTTTTCTAACGTTTATCTTTTGTGGCAGGGCCCATGAAAAATCGGGGACGCCTGATCATCCTGGAGGCGCGAAGTCGGGAGCTTCCGCTGAAGAGGCCACAAGGGAAACCGTGAAGAAATTCTAGGACTTTTAGCAGTCAACTTGCATTGCATATTGTAAAAAAAAAAATTTGCATCTGCATATTTATTTCCAGTATTGCATATTGTACAAAAAAAATCCCCCCCTCACACACACACACTTACACCGCACATATTCACCCTCACCCGCCCCCTGAATATCTCTCTCTCTTTCTCTCTCTCTCTCTCTTCCCCCTCTCCCTTGTATCATAGAACCCCCCCGCCCCTAACGCAGACCTTACTTAGGCTATTTGTAGCCTAAGAATAGGGGGGACCTGCCTGCCCTTCCTTCCCTCGTCCCGTCTTCTTGTACTTAGGCCAATTTTGGCCTAAGTATAGGGGGACCCTCCTCCTCAGTTCCGCTATATCAACCTGTACTTGAACCGAGCCTTGGCTTCATGGCACTTGTGTTATGAGGACATAGCAAATTTTAAGTATAGGGGGGTATACCGTATATTATTGTTTATTACTTAGCCTTAGCTCGCGTTTTTTAAAACTTTTTAAATTTTATTTTTCGGGCTGGGTTTTTGGTAAACTAGTGAACTGAGTAAAATCCTATAAAAATATAAATTTGAGGGTTTAATTTTTGTGATTTTTCCTATATTAAAAAAAATTCTTGGAGTTGACTCTGACTACTAGGTTTAGTAGGCATTTTCAGTGAGGGAACCTCGGTCTCCCTTAGCAGAGTGGGTGGTTTAGAGGACATCGCATACGGCCCCGTCCTCAAGTAACACGGGCCTCGGCCCGTACTTACACCCATACTGGCTGAAAGTGTATACTTTTATTTGAGCCTGGGCCAGTCATTGTCTCTCCGAGGAAATAAAAAATTGAAAATTAAAACCCATAAAAATTTGCAAAAGAAAAAAAAATCACACAAAAATTCACTAATCCTTGGAGTTGGTGTATTCCTGACACATTCACACTCACGCAGGGCTGAGGATTTTGAGGACACTGGATCTCTGGGATCTTGAGAGTCTGATTTAACATGCCTTAGTCATTAGGGTTTTCCTAACTTAAATATCCACACTCCTCTGGTTTGAAAGATTTGAGTGCTATATTGCACTCTTTATCTCTACTTTCAAGAAAATATGATCAGCACAGCCACTTCCACAACTGCATGATTGATGAGCTGAGTTGAGATATCACTTGAGGAACTAGGATCAGAGATTTAAATTTAGACCCAATCTTATGATATTCGAGGATGGGATAAAGTTAATGAAGGCTTCAGAAAACCTGAGTGTCAGCAAAACCCTAGCCAGTATGTGAACAAGATTCATATGCTATCTCTTGATATTTACCTAAAAGTGCCAGGGTGTGATGGAACTTAAAAAAACTTGTTGATCAGTGTGCGCCAATCTCTTGGTAAAAGCAGTGGAGCTAGCCAACAAAAAAAAATGAAATGTCAAGAAAAGCTCTAAAATCAAAGTCAATTCCAAATGAGCTTCCACCAATGGCGAGCGCTCCCAACCATTTTCAAAGTGTCCACTTGGACCAAGCGCTAAATAGGACCAAGGAGTCGGGCTGACACCACAAAAAGGGCCCTGCATCGTAAGCGATACAAGTCTGGGTGTTGAAGGTATCTTAGATACTCAGAAAAGACACACCCGGTGTACTCCCAGAAAAACAAGTGCAGACGACTCCAACTCCTCTTGACGGACACATTGATCAACAAAGTATTAATATACATGTGTTGAGTAAAAAGGCACTCGAGAGGCCCCTTGTTCCAATGTGAGGGTGAGAAAATTATACACAATCCTAGTACCTCCATCATCTGGCTGTCCATCTACATTTAAAGTCTGACAAACTAAAGAGATGGTGGACTGAAGCAAGAATAGACTTCTTCCCTAGTATTGAGGATTAGGTCTAGAGGAGAGTCTTTGGGACTGGAACTTTGGGTGATGCTTTGACTCGGCTCTCATGAAATGCAGTACACTAAATGTCATATCCTTATATTATATGTACAAAAAGAGAGTCTGATAATCAGAGAAGTTGGATTCCTTCTGACTAAGGCTTGGATAAACCCAGAATTTTAGGATCACTTAGGTCGAGGTTCTTTGAAATATCAAGCCTTGAATTTCTGTCAGGAATTAATCCGACTCCTTCATTCTTTAGATGCTCGAGGACGAGCATGGTTAAGTATAGGGGTATGATGAATCTCGTATTCATCATGCTAAAAACTCCTTATTACAATCCCTATTTAAACAAGCCAATAAAAATATCCTTTTAAAACTCTATTTTTATCATGTACAATATTGTGTATAATTTAACCTTAATTATTTGTATTTAATTGCCCTTATTTTTCTGTAATTATTTTATCACTCAAAAAACCCCTAAAAATTAGGTTGAATAATTGTCTATAATTCACTGACCCTTAAAAAGATAAAAAAATACAAAAACAACTCAAAACCACAAACTCGGTGTTTTTATCCCCTTAAAAATACCCCCAAAAATAGCTTTTGTACAGATGACTCATTTGGCTTTCTGCCCAACATGAAAGTTGTAGATCTCGTCGAGACGAGCAACTTCATGTTTTGACTTTTTCCAAATTCGGCCTCTAACTAATTCTTTTATATTTTCCTTTGTATTTATTTTTTTAATTATTCTGATTGGGCCACGTGGCGCCCTCTAGGCCGCCCACGTGGCCCGCTTCCCATTCCGCCACCCGGCAGCCTCCTGAGCCATCGGATCACCCCATCCCCGCCCCAATCTCCGCCGTCCATCCTTGCCTCCCTCACAGCCATCAGATCTGATGGTCAGATCTGATCTCAACCGCCTAAACCCGCCTCATCTACGACCGTTGGATCAACCTCATCCAACGCTCCTCCCTTGCGCCACGTCTCCACTCCTCCAGAGCCGCACGATTCCACTTTCATCCTACGGTGGCCAACGCTCCACGTCGCCCCCTTCACCTCCCACCATTGGATAGACCTCCGCTTCTCATCCTAGCCGCTCATTATCACCCAACTATCCACCACTCGATCAGATCTTAGGTCTGATCTGAGCTCTCCAGTCACGACTCGATTCCGGCCGTTGGATCACAAGATCCAACGGCTCCGATGCATCGTCAACCTCAAGCCGCCCCAATCTGCAGCCGTTACACCACCGCCCCCTTCCTATTTTAGGAAGGACCTCCGACCACCTCCTTCCGCTCATAACGCACCTCCGCGTTCCCCGAACATCCGCCCATCCCCGCGTAACTCTCAGGACCTCCCTCCATTACTCCCACATTCAAACCTCCTCCTTCGAAACCGTCCCCATCACCACCTGCACGCCTCCACCTCCACCTATAAAACCCCCTTCCCAGCCACCGGAGCCACTCGTCCACCAACGTGGGGCCTTCACCTAGCTTCCTCCGCCCCTCCGGTGACAGCGGAGGGGCGGAATTGAGAGGCAACGACGGTAGAGGTCTGGTGTCGACCCACGGCGGCGCTCCGCCGTGTCCTGGTGTCTACGCGCACCGCCGAGCACCGGGGGAAGGGTCGCCCCCGTCGTGCGAAGACCCCTGAGCTCATCTGAGCTCAATCCCAGGCCGTTACCCCCGCCAACTCCTCGCTCCGGCGAGGAGATTTTTCATCTTTATTTTTCTCTATTTTTCTCCGATTAATTACACCACCTACAACCACCATCGCTCCCATCTGATCCTCCCACGAGCTCCACCCGCCCACCAGCAACCTCGCCAACCACCTCTCTCTTCTCCAGAACCCCCTCATGCTCCGACCACCTTATTCGCCACCTCGCCGGAGAAGAAGATCCCGGGCCTCCATTCCAGTTGCCCCAAGGCCTCCAGCCCACTCACCGTTCACTCCCACGCACTCCACCAACACACGCTTCGGCTATCTAACTTGCAGGAACTTCAATGATCGGACTCGGCCACCCCTCGCCGGTCTCGAGTCCCCACTCCGATAGTCAAGCCTCGCCGAGCTGTTCCAGACCTCCACAGAGCTCCGCAATGGCTCCAGCATCTCCGCTTGGCCTCCAACAGTCTTCCCCGACCTTCAGAGCACCTTGCGAGGCGAGGCGGAGCTATCAGCAGCCCACCGGAGCCCCGCCTCCTCCGGTGAGCCGCGGCGGAGAAGATAGTACAGGCACCGTCCGATCCTCTGGATCGGACGGCCAGGATGATGGCACGTGGAGAACCGAACCTCTTGCCAAAGCTATAGGCTCGGGCTTCCCAACCTCAACCCGAGCCACCAGTTGCTGCCACGTGGCCCGAACCTCAGCCGCCTCCCGATCCTAGGCCTTCACGTGCCTCGCACGTGAGGCCTGGGCAAATTGCAGGAACGACCTCGAAAGAATGGATATTTTCACTTCGGTCCCCAGGCACGTGCCGTCACGTGCGTGCCTGGGTAAATTACAGGGAGGACCCTCAAGGTTTGGAAGAATTACAAAAAGGCCTTGTGCGCATGGAAAAATTACTAAAAGGCCCAGGCGGTTTTTATTATTTACATTTAGGTCCTCCGAGGGACCTAAATGTAATAGTTATCCTTTTATTTCCTTGCATTTTTATTACAATTATGCCCTTGCACTGTTTTTATCATAACTTGAGCATCGTAGGTCCAAATTGCATGATTTTAGTGTCGTTTTGATCCTTATCTTGTCCTCTACATTCTAGCTTACTTATTTGTCTCATTTGACAATGTTTTAAATTAAGTGATTTTTTATGTCAAAAATGGGACCATGCTATACTTGTCTGCTTGATTTAATGACCGATTTTTAATGATGTGTTCAAAATGGCTCTAACTTCATTTTATATTGTGTTGCTCATATTTTAGGGTATAATTCTGGCATTTGATTCATCATGCATATTCCTTTGCATTATTTTGCCCATGCATCACTTTAACTTGCATAAAAACCAATAAAAAAATTACATGCATCATAACATCACTTTGCATTGCCTTTGAAAATATCATAGTGCTTCAGAATTTGCATATGGACCTGAAAATGAGATTAATTGACATTGAACTTCAAGAATCAATATTCAAAAGCCATAATTAAGCAGTTGTGTCCCTGTGTTCGACCTTGGTACACTTGCCAAGTAAAAATTACTCCACAACATTCAAAGACTGTGGTTTTTGCTGAACAAAATTCGCCTCCTGTACTACAGCATTATTCATCATTATTATTGAGGTGAATTTCACGTTCATCAGGTAGCTAGGTCCAAACATTAATAAGAATGCATGTTCCTATAGTTTATTTCGTATGGATTTAGTCAAACTTAAACAAGCCGTTCATTTGTCTCTTAACCCTTGTGCCACAGCGAGCCCCGCAAAGCGCTTTCTCCTAAACTCAAGTGTGTTGAGCAGAGGAGGGGTGAGCCAAGACCGGACCTTTTTGGGCTAGAGATGAATGAGCGACTTATGATTCTTCACGTTAATAGCAGCTAATGTTTAGGGCGATTTTGTGCCTTGCATACCGACATGTAGATAGGTTTAAAATTCTGTTTTGCATACCGCATGGAGAGAGCTGGGATGCACTGTAAGTCTTCTAACTCAGCATGCATCATTCGGTTCAATGGTGAGACTTCCATCATGGAACCACTTGCACGGCTTTTCCGCTATCTCCCTCTGATTTTGAGCACCTAGGAATTAAATGAGAATCTACAAAAACGTTAGGCGCTGGTATGAAAACAGACTCAAAAAAAGGTGAAAACCCAAAAATTAAAACAAGGGGACTACTAAATAAACTTTGACCTTAATTAAAATCTGTAATGGACTATCATTGTACCGGGTTCATAAAGCCCTCATTGTTTTCAGGTACATTGGAGGGGGACCAAAAACCCTACTCCCTTGAGCGAGTGCGACCCCCTAACGATTAAAGCCAAAAATCCAGTCTGCAACTGCCTTGTGTATCGCCTGGATTTCCGAAGTAATGATGCTTCTATCGTACGTAGGCGAGTAGGACTTGGTCACCAATGATGACTCTCTGTTGTGTAGAGCATCGGCCCTGTCCGAAGTATTGAGCATAGGCCACGCCTTCACGGGGGTGTCTGTCTCATCGTCCTGCGTCCGAGTAGGTTCTTGCACGCTCACGGGTGATTCCATTGCGAGCGAGAACCGAAGTATTGGTTTCGCCTATCGGCTTCCTCTCTCTATTTCTTTGGCTGAGTAGGGATCCAGGAAGGGTTACAAGGACTCCAAAAAGTACAAACTACAGGTTACACAGGAGGAGGACAAGTACGGGATACTCTTCTGGCAGTACTCTCTCTCCTATAGGGCAGCGTACTAAGGACTTGTTATAAGATATGCCTGAAGTCACAACTCTAAAAATGAAAAGATAATAAATAGCTGAACTTTCACGGCTTCACATGGCGTAAGTTGGTGAACCCGATTTTGTATTGTGTTTGCATGGATCTAAATTAAGGTTCAAAGATCGAGTCCCGCGCCTTTGCGCACATTTTGTTTTGTCATTCTTCTTTAACCACCCCGCTCAGCCGAGTCTCTCTACTGTTTTGCACTCCTTTTTACTCCTTGTTGACCACTGTATCTTTCTTCCAACATCCGACTCTCTTTTGAAGCTTCGCGAAGCTGATTCATGGATGGTTTCCGTCGGGACCTTGCCGACACCCACATCGATTCCATGAACTCAACTCCGCCAATAAATTCGAGGTGATTCTCGAGAACCCGATCCGAACTTTGCGGATCGATCTCCAGACTCCTCGTTTTCTACCTTTCTCTTGGCCACCCAATAAACTGGGATCACTTTTGTCCCGCCTTCGCCATTGTGAATGGAAGTTGATTATAGTCTACATCCTTTTCCGTTCACAACATGCTGGGGTTGACCTCAATTCTAGCTTCATCATGACAGCTGAACTATACTGCAAGTGATCTGATCAGGACTCTCTCATTCTGCAGATAAAAGACAGTGCGAGCCCTGGAGACTACTCCGGAGTTCATTTTGTCTGACTCAGACCCTGATATGGCTCCCGAGGAAAGGGCAAGGGTCACCAGCCACCACAACCAGAGGACAGATGCCAGACCAGAATCAAGTCAATGCACAACTACTAGCGTCTATCCAGGCCATCCAACAACAGCTGACCGAGCAGGCTCTCACACAAACAACATTTCAGGATATGTTAAATGATATGATGAACCGAGACGATGGAGGAGGAGGCAGAGGCAGAGGAGGTGGAGGTGGAGGAGTGGTTGTGGCGGTGCTAACAATGATGATCCAGAATTCCCACCACAACCAAAGCCGACACTTAAAGAGACATACAATCCGGGGGACATCCAGATGACTGAGTGGATCCTCATTCCACCGGTACACACTCACTTTGAGCTGAAGCCACTGTTCATCGCTCTTCTTCCTGTATTCCATGGAAATACCAGCGAAGAGCCGTATATTCACCTGCAGCAGTTCTCTCGCATTTGCCGCACCACCCACTATCCGAATGTCCCCTCTGGACATTGTCAAAATATTGGCGTTTCCATTCAGCTTACAAGATAAGGCCCTTTATGGGTCAACCATCTGGGGAACGTTGTGACGACCTGGGAGGAGCTGAAGTCAGCCTTACTGCAAAAGTATTACCCTCTCGGTGGCTCAACCAGATGCGAGCCCGAATCAGTAATTTCTCCCAAGGAGCCCATGAGTCAGTACACGAAGCCTGGGAGAGATTCACTGACCTGCAGGAGAAGTGTCCCCATCATGAGATTCCCAAGACCAGCTTGGTCCAACACTTCTTTGGGGGACTGAACATTGAGAGCCAGAGGCTCGTGGACACAGCATCTGGGGTTCACACTTTAACAAGGATGAAGACGTTGTCTGGCAGATATTCGAAGAAATGGCCGAAGGAGAGGCTGCCCTCTCTCATCCAAAGCATATCAGAAGCAGCCCCAGATCCTCCAGAAACAAGTACACATGGCAGCTTCCAAGGAAGCAGATAGAGATGAGAGCTCCAACCTCAGTATCATCGGGGGCCATCTCTCCTAAAGTTGACATAATTGAGAAACGATCACATGATCTTGAAAAACTCGCTGTGATCGAGAGAGGACCCAGAACTTAGACAAGCTTGATCAGATCAACAAGTACCTTGAACTGTTGGTGGGCACCATCAACTCTGTTCAGTCGGCGACACCATCAGAAGCTCCAGTTGAGAAGAAGGACGAGCAGCAACCGCAGCATGAGCCTCAGCCGAGCTAGCAGCCACCGGTAGTCCAGCACGTATACTACGTGCAGGCGCCTGACCAGGGCCAGCCGCCGCAGCAGATGGTTGTGTACCAGCCAGAGTTTCTTTCAGGACCTGATCCAGTTTTCCCACCACCACCCCTGATTCAGGAAGTGAACGGGGTATGGACTAATGATGCACAGCCGACCCGTCCTATGGGACAACCCCAGGGTCAGCCACTTGCCAACCGGCAATACCACCAACCTCAGGGCGGTCGCTTTGGACAGTCCTCTCAGCCACATCAGCAGTATCATCAGCCTCCCCAGTATGCCAACCAATGGAGGCAGAACCAGCCATACCAGCAGTCGTAGTACTGCCATCCACAACCGTTTCATCAGTATGCGGCTGCCCCACCTCAGCAATATCAGCAGTATACTCCTCCCTCTTATCAGCAACTTCAACTTCCTGCACCACCTCAGCACCACCACCAACAACCTCCGCACCCATCGATGCCACAGCAGCGTGGTCTGCACGCTGAATCTATCGATGCACCCCTTGTGAACCCTACCATGGATTGCCTTGCCCAACTCGTCAAAGGGCTGGCGGAAATGACCAAGCGGCTTGACGACCTGACATCCACTAGGACCACCATCCCAGCTCAGGTCGAAGCCAACCCCAATAACCTAAAAAAGAAAGAGCAGGTAGAATGTGATGTTCTATCCGTGTCTGACAATGATATTACTGTTTATTCTGATGCTGTTACTCTCAGGAGTGGTAGGGCCTTACCTCCGCCTGCCACAAAGAATGGGGGAAATAACAAAAAAGGTGGATCGTCATCTTCCGCATCATCCGTGCCAGCTCCAAGGGAGGGTGAGGAGGAAGAAGAAGGAGAAGCCAGTCCAGCCGTCGTGCATTGTCAGCATTCCTAGTCGAAAATACAGAAAAATAAGCAAAATCAAAAACACCAAAAAGAAGT
Source organism: Ottelia alismoides (assembly GCA_037367405.1). Taxonomy (NCBI): domain Eukaryota; kingdom Viridiplantae; phylum Streptophyta; class Magnoliopsida; order Alismatales; family Hydrocharitaceae; genus Ottelia; species Ottelia alismoides. The sequence goes on from JAZKJV010011439.1 coordinate 268,298, forward strand.
TTGCAGCCGAAGCGAAGCCAAGCCAGCAGTGGAGGAGTCGCCAGCAGTCACCGATCCCTCGCCAGCCGACAGAGCAGACGCTACCCTTTTTGATCGCCCTGCAGCATCAGAATGCCAAGATACAACGTGTACTCCTTTTTGTAGTTCGGATGTACAACATTCTATGGGCGATGATTTTGATGTAAATAAGAACTCTCATTTTCCTGCCAGTGATGTACATATTCCTTTTTCTCATGCAATACAAAAATCCAAAAAAATTGCAAAACGAAAAAAGGCATTGTCTGATCCAGGAGTTGTGGAAATATTAGACAATTTGACTGTTGAGATTCCTTTGTTGAAAGCCGTGGAATACATGCCAGCTGTAAAAAAGGGACTAAAGGAGGCATGTACTAAACAGGCGTCACCCAGCGCAAGAAAACAGACGCCGAGATGTAGAAAAGCACGTACTCTCCATGGCCACTGTTGCAGCCATCAGCAACCTCCCACAGAAGAAGCAAGATACAGGAGCACCTCTGATCAGTTGTGAGATTTTTGACCAGGTCTTCGAGCGCACTCTCCTTGACAATGGATCTTCCATCAACCTTCTGCCCTCATCCATAATGCAAGAATTCGGGCTGGGTCTGCTCAAGTAGACACGCATGATCCTTCAGTTCGCTGACCGATCCGTCAAGCGGCCCCGAGGTCTTTTAGAAGACGTCGTAGTTAAAGTGCAGGAGATGCAATTCCCAGCTGATTTCGTAGTCCTTGATATGGACTCACCTGCACCCCTGCTCTAGACTCCTATCATCCTTGGCCGACCATTTCTTCGTACTTCAGGTGCTGTGGTTGATTATGGGTCTGGCAAGATTACTTTTAGCTCGGACACCAAGCAGATCACTATCAACATGAGCAGAGAGCCAAACGCCGCGACTGATGAGAGCCAGCCAGCATCCGAAGCAGACTGCGATTTTATTGCAGAGATCAGAGACTCATCCTTATCATTGGACGATTCATGGACCCGAGAAATCCTCACTCTTGAGGAGGACTTGGAAAGCGCAGTTAGCTTATGCTCCGACGATTCTTGGGAGACAGATTCTCAGATGCAGGCGCATCTCTTTGAGCATTCACTCCATACCGAACACGATCAGCTTAGCGCAGAACTGTTCGATACGTCACCAGGATCTCAACAGAATGATGAGGATGGCAGCAGCTTCAAAGAAATACATCCCACCACCAGCATCGTATCTGAAGTGGCCGACAAGTTGACAGGTCAAAATCAAAACTCAAGCCACTTCATGCAGGCCTGAAGTATGCTTTCCTTGCGGGTGAAGAACAAATGTATCCGGTCATCATCAGCAGCAAGCTGAATTCGGATCAGGAATCTCGTCTTCTCGAGGTTCTAGAAAAGAACCGCAAGGCACTTGGTTGGAGCGTATCAGATCTCCGAGGGATAAATCCAGCCTTGTGTTCACACCACATTTATCTAGAAGAAGACGCCAAGCCATCCCGCGAATTCCAAAGAAGGCTGAACCCTAACCTCCGGGACGTCGTCATGAAAGAAATAACGAAATGGTGTGACGCAGGCTTTATCTATCCCATCTCCGACTCCAAATGGGTAAGCCCACTGCATGTAGTTCCAAAGAAATCTGGGCTTACCGTGGTTACAAATGATAAAGGAGAGGAAATTTCAACTCGGGTACCAACTTCCTGGCGGGTGTGTGTTGACTACCGTTGTCTTAATGCAGCAACTAAGAAGGACCACTTCCCCTTGCCTTTCATTGATCAAGTTCTGGAAAGACTAGCAGGTAAGGAGTTCTTCTGCTTTTTGGATGGGTACTCCGGGTACAACCAAGTGGCAATCGCCCCTGAAGATCAAGAGAAGACTACCTTCACTTGCCCGTTCAGCACCTACACCTTCAAGAGAATGTCCTTTGGATTATGCGATGCACCTGCAACCTTCCAAAGATGCATGTTAGCAGTTTTCACCGAGATGGTAGGTAGTTTTCTCGAGGTGTTTATGGACGACTTCTCTGTCTATGGTGATAGTTTCGATTCTTGTCTTGAGCACCTGGACAGAGTGCTTCAGAAGTGTTGTGAAGTCAATTTAGTGCTTTCATGGTAAAAGAGCCACTTCATGGTCACTGAAGGCATTGTGCTGGGTCACGTCGTTTCCAAACGTGGCATGGAAGTCGACCCGGCAAAGGTGGATGTCATTTCAAATCTACAACCACCTCAGTCAGTGAAGAATGTAAGGTTATTCCTGGGGCATGTGGGATTCTACAGAAGATTTATCAAGGATTTCAGTCGCATTGTCCGACCTTTGACAGAGCTTTTGTGCAAGGAGACTGAGTTTAATGTTGATCAGCAGGTTCTCCTTGCTTTCAATCAGTTGAAGGAACTTATTACTCAGGCTCCAATCTTACAGCCGCCTGACTGGACTCTTCCCTTTGAGATAATGACCGATGCGTCAGACTTTGCAGTCGGAGCTATTCTTGGGCAAAGGAAAGACAAAGCGCCCTATGCCATTCACTATTCCAGCAGAACATTAGATGAAGCACAGAGAAATTATACAGTGACAGAGAAAGAACTGCTAGTTGTGGTTTTCGCCCTTGAGAAGTTCAGATCCTATTTGCTTGGATCAAAAGTCACAATTTTTACAGACCACTCTACTATCCGGTACCTCCAGCAGAAGAAGGATGCCAAGCCGAGACTGATTCGATGGATCCTTCTCCTCCAGGAATTTGATTTGGAAATTAAGGACAAACCTGGAGTTCAGAATGTGGTAGCAGATCATCTCTCCAGAATTGAGCAGCATGAGCCTCCTCTGAACAGTGCACCTATTACAGAAACCTTTCCTGATGAAGCCATCTTAGTAGTGGATTCTCTTCCTTGGTATGCTGACATAGTCAACTACCTCGCCTCTGGGGTAACACCATCGGATTGGACGAAGAATCAAAAGAACAAATTCATGTCGACCATCCGCTTCTACCAATGGGAGGATCCTCTCTTATTCAGGGAAGGAGCAGATTGCATTTGGCGCAGGTGCATTCCTCAGGAGGAGCAATCTTGTGTCCTCGAGCATTGTCACTCGCTCGAATCTGTTGGACATCACTCTGGAGATCGTACAGCAGCAAAAGTACTTCAGTGTGGCTTCTGGTGGCCCACATTATTTAAGGATGCAGCAGAATGTGTCAAAAGATGTATTGACTGTCAGAGATTGAAAGGTACACTCACTGCCAAAGATTCAATGACCCTGAAAATCATTCAGATAGCTGACGTTTTCGACGCATGGGGCATTGACTTCATGGGACCTTTCCCTAACAGTCAAGGTTTTGAGCACATCCTTCTTGCCGTCGATTACGTCAGTCGTTGGGTTGAAGCTATCCCTGCTCGAGCCGCTGACAGCCGAACAGTGTGTCAGTTCCTGAAGAAGAACATCATTTCGTGGTTCGGGATACCGAAAATTCTTATATTAGACGGGGGTAGCCATTTCATTAACAAAGAGGTCAAGAAGTTGACGAAGGAGTACGGCATCGATCATCGTGTCGCGTCTCCTTACCATCCTCAGACCAATGGCATGGCGGAGTTATCAAACAAAGAAATCAAGACTATCCTGCAGAAACTTGTTAGGCCAAACAGAAAAGACTGGTCTCAACTCTTGGACTCGGTCCTATGGGCCTACCGAATCGCCTACAAGTCTCCCTTGGGCATGTCGCCCTATCATCTTGTATATGGAAAACCGTGTCATTTGCCCGTGGAATTAATTCACAAGTCTTTATGGGCAATCAACAGTTGCAATTTGGACTCACGCAAAAGTGGTCGGAAAAGAAAAGATGATCTGAACAGACTCTTGGAGTTCCTCCCGGGACTATGCATACGATAACACATTGATGTGCAAAGAGAAGGTGAAACGATGGCATGACCGGCACATCAGACGAAAGACCTTTGATGTTGGACAGAAGGTGTGGTTATTTGATGCAAAGTTGCGGATATTCCCGGGTAAATTAAAGAGTAAGTGGACAGGGCCATTTCGAGTTTGTGAAGTGCGTGGCAATGGAAGTATTGCTATATCAGAATTGTCCCCTGACGCACAGCCATTCGTCGTCAACGGTCAACTCCTGAAGCCTTACCTCGAACCAGACACATTCTTGGCTGTTGTTGACTCCATCCAGCTCGTGCACCATGATGACATCTCCACAATAGCTGCAGCATCAAAAGATTCAGACAATGCACTCCAACAACTGTTTATCCGATTTTCTTCTTTTCTTCTTTTCCTTTTCTATCTTCTTTTGGTATTTAAAAGGTGCCGCCCTTGTAGACAGTTTTCTATACTTAGGACGTACTTTGTCCTAAGTATAGGGGGGATGCGTGATGAATACTCATTCATCACTCTTTATTCTTATATTTTAGCTACAAAAACCTTTGCAAATGCATGTAGATATGTGTAAATACAAATAATTACCAGAAGCATGCATTGCGTAAAAACCTATAATTAGCATGTTTTTATGCAAAAATAAAAGAATAAAGATTAAAAAGAAAAAGAGGGAAATATTTAGAATAAATATTGAGCAACCTAACCCAAGGGAGGGCTCAGCATGGGCCTGACCGCATAAAAGCCAAAGTAGAGGATATAGGGGCTCATGAGTGTAAATATTTATGTAAATAAAATAAAGATATTTTCCTCACCAAAAATATGCTTGTAAATACTTGTACATATTTATAAGTATAAAAACAAAAGAAAAAGTTAAAAATCAAAAAGAATTAAAATACCCCTTTCATCATGTATATGAACCACTCCTATGTATTTATTTAACCTTGTAAATAAATAAAATAAAAACAATTAAAACAAAAACAAAATAAAAATAGCAAAATTAAAAATACAAAAACACATTGTACAAATACCATGTATATAGATGTATATATATATATTTATTTTACCTATGTACATAAATAAAAAAAATAAAATAAAAATACCTTTTTATTCCTTATTTTATTCTATAAATAAATAAAATATAAAATAGGGATAAAATTGCACAAAAATAATAATTTAAAAATCAAAAATAAAAAACCCTAATTATGTACATATACCTATATAGTACATACTATGTATATACCTTATTTTTATTTCCAAAAATTAATTAAAAATCACTAAAAAATAGAAAAAAAATAAAATAAAAATATTTTGTGTTTTGAGTTTTTGCAAATTCGGCCCCTAGCTACCCTTATTTTTCACTTCAAGATCCAGCCACGTGGCCGATTTCCATTGGGTCCCGGGGATGTTGACCGCCCGGTCAACTACCCCCCCCAGGACCACCTCCCGCGGATCTGGGTCGTGGACCCGACTTCTCGAAATTTCGCCCGCTCGTCCCGATCATCATTCTACCAAACCCCGGCTCCGTTTTGATCCTCCCACATCCGACATCTTCGCCGGGCATACATAAGCGAGCGCCCGCAAGAGTACATTCTTAGCCGCGCGCCTCCTCGACCTACCCGAGCCATTCTTAGCCGGACCCCTCCAGCGTACATAAGCGAGCTCCGCCACTCGATTGATCCATCTTTTGGTCACTTGCCTCCACCCCCAGTGAGCTCCAGAGCGCCCGCAAGAGTGACAGCTTGCGTCCCGACCTGTCGAAGAGAGGAAAGGGAGCTTGGCCATCGATCCGGCGAGCCCAGCCGCCACAGCTCCGCCACCCGCGTGAGATCCGAGCCTCGGAGCGAGACGATCCTTGAGGCGACGACTACGAGCATCAGCAGCTCCTCCCCAGTCTCTCCGACCACCCAGGTAGCTCCCTAGGCTTCCCATTTCCTTTAATTTCCGTTTACGCCCAAATCGAGCCGCCGCCGCATATCTTCGATTCCGACCATCCCTTCATTCCGCTCGATCATCGGAACCGACCATCGCCTTCGCCATCTCCCCGCGCACCTTCTTCACCCCTCCAGCCAACCCAGCTCGCACAGGAGCTGGGAGTCGAGCTCTTCCGTCCACCACCTTCGCCGGAGCTCGCCGCTTCGACCCACCGTTCACCCCCACTTCGCCTAACCGGGTCGAGGAAGTTTGCCCTCGACCCGCGAGTCTTCTGGGTTGCTTTGCAGGTCCAACAAAGGCCATCTGAGGCCTTTCGACGTTCAGACCAGGAGCCTCACCTCCGCCACCATCGCCGGAGCTCTCCCGAGCTCGGCTGGGCCATCGGAGGGCATCAGTAGCTGCGCACCGCCATGCCGGAGCTTCTCCGATCCTCAGGCGCAGCAGAGGAGGCCGGGAGCGCTTCCACGAGGCCGGCGAGTTTCGCCGGCCGCATGTTCTTCCTCGTCCTCCAGTTGCCGTCAGATCAGCCTCATCGCTCCAGATTCTATCCTAGCCGTCCGTTCTTGGAGCCGCAAATAGCGTCCGATCAGAGGAGATCTGATCCCAGCCGTTAGATCGACACGTGGCTCAGCCGTTACCGTTGGATCAGCCCGAGGACACCAGCGCTGGAGTGCCACCTGCCCTCGACCGCTCGATCAGCCACGTGGCAGCCATCCAGCCCTTCCGCATAATAAAGGGTAATTTACCCTTAGGCCCTATTTTTATTTTTATTTAGTTTTAGTCATGTAAATATTAAAGTCAGTTGTTTAGTTTTAGGGCTATTTGCATATTGGACCCTGTGCTTTACTTTATTTGCATTTATACCCCTGCCAGTTGTGGACACGTGCATCGACACGTGATATTTTGGTTTATTTGCAGTAGAGACCCCTGTAGTTCTGGATGTTATTGAATGAATGAAAACTTTTATCTATTTGCATTTATACCCCTGTGCGTGGTTTATTTGAGCATGTGCGATATATTTTGGGTGTTTTGCAGATAGGCCCCTCGACTTTTCGTACCTGTTACCAATAAGTCATCGGGACTTATTTTTATTACATTTGGGTCCCTGAGTGCCCCAGGCACGCGCGTGGCGCGTGTTTTGCTGGGTATTTTGCACCAGACCCCCCAGAACTTTGGGTATTTGCACTTTGGTCCCTATGCACAGTACCCTCTCTTTATTTTTGAATAAAATAGCAAATCACCTCCAAATCCAACGAAAATTGGACACATGGCTCCTGCCATGATGTAAAATTTTTATGGATTTTTGAGGACATTTTTGATTTCATTTGATATTTTTAAAAATTCAAAAATCTTCATTTTTGCTATTGTCCAACTTGAAAAATCAAAAAAAATATCAAAACTCATTTAAAAATTCTATAAAAATTACCCACTGTTTGTCTTGCTTAGTTTGATTTTCTAGCCAATTTTGGTTATGTTTCATTACTGAAAATCACTAAAAACTAAAAAACACTCAAAAAATTATAAAAATTCTAGTAAATAAATTAAAAATCCAAAAATAATAAAATTGGTACCTAAATTTTCCTCATTTTGTCTTCTTTATAGGAAAATTACGTTCAGGCCATTTTGGAGCTCTTAGGTATTTTATCTAGGGCTTTTTGGCTCTGCTGGACAGTACCATTTATTTTAGTCACTGTTTGATTTTTATAAAATTAAATAAACATCAGAAAATTATCAAAAATTCACCAAAAACACTAAAAATTATAAAATACATAAAAATATTTTTGTTTGAATTTTTTTGTTGATTTTTAGTGCTTTAAATAAATTGTTGAAGTGCGCTTTTCTTTGTTTTTCTTATTTTCTTTATACATTAAAAATCCAAAAAAATATAAAATAAATTAAAAGCCACTAAAAATAGTTTCTTCCTTTATTTTATTTCTTTTTACTACTTCGTAGGCCGCAAGGCCAACCCGTGCTCCTTGAGTTCAACCCTGGGTGCTATACCAGGTTAATCCAATAGCAGGACCGCTTTCACATTTTTGTTCGATTTCATCTTTAGTAGTGGTTCATTTTTCTTGATTTACATCGTCTGATCGCTTGGGTCGCAACGACCAATTTAGTACCTTATACCCGAGTGTTCAGGCCTGTTATCAGAATGGCGCCGTTGCCGGGGAGCACGGCTTGGTAGTTTTCTTTTTCTTTTCGTTTTTGTTTTCGCGGCTTTTCGCGGCTCTTTCGGAGCTCGTGGCTTTTTCGCGGCTTTTGTCTATATTTTATTTTTGTTTTATTTTGTTTGTTTATTTTATTTTCTTTTATTTTTATTTTTGTTTTATTTTGTGTGTTTATTTTATTTTTTCATTTTTGCATATATACCCTTATTTTCTTTCATTTATTTTTCTTCTTATTTGATTATTTTTACTGGTCTGACCACTCATCTCCTTTTCTTGCGAGGGCCCAAGGACCGCGGAGGCGACTTTCGAGGAGCCGGTGCAACCGAGGAACTTGGAGGCGGCTTTCTTCTTTACGAAGCCGCAAGAGAGAGCGAGAGAGAGAGTTGAGTGGGAGAGGAATTTTCTTTTTATTTCATTATTGTTGTAATAACACAGGGACACTCAGAGACTGGACTTGGACTGTGATTGGACTTAGCGGGTCTGTTTCGCCGAGCACCGGTGTGCTCGGGGGACCCTTAGGACTTTCGCGGCTTTTTACGCGGTTTTGTTTTATTTTCATTTTTTACTGCCTTTTCCGGTGTTTACGCGGCTTTCTCGAGCCCCTAGACTTAGGAATTTCTATTGCTTGTGCCGTAATTAGTAGGACCCCCACACCTAACTGCTTGCCTGTTCCTATAGTGCGTTAATTGGACCTACTAAAAATCATTAATAAAAATAACCGACTCATCTCCTTCGTAGCCTACGTGCCGCAGCCCGTCCTGTAAAGCACTTTCTCCTACCCCCGATTTGTCGGACAGAGGAGGGACGGGCCAAGACCGGACTCTTTGGCTTGGAGGTCGGTGACCGGTTAGACGGTTCTGCATGTAGAAATTGCTCGTCTAGGACTCGGCTTTCCCGTTGCATCATATAGGTAGTTTATTTTCAGTCTTTCAATTCTGCGCGGATCACTTGCATGTAGAGTGCTGGAGACAAGGTACACATTTCTAACTCAGCATGCATCATTGATTTCATCGCGCATCGGCTTTTTCGTCTTCTCCCCCCTGTTTTGGACTTAATAATCAGGAGAACCGAAAAATTCGTTAGGCCTTTGTTTTCTATTTGAAAAAGATTAAAAAGAGAAACCATAAAATTGGGACTGGTTAACACTATTGATCTTAAAAGACGCTCACCCTAAAAATTTTTGTCTTGGGGAGAGAAACCCCCTCATTGTATGGTTTGGATGCGCGAGAGAGTGACCCGCACCCTAGGTAGAGCCCTCCGGTGTTACTCCTGACTGATTACCGACTCTTCCGTGCGGGCCAGTCGGTTGGGGTAGCATCGGGTATCCTAACAGGTCACGTAAGCGCTCTGATATTTTGTGTGTTCACCTAATAAAATTGACAAGATAATTTGACCGAACTTTCACGGTCTTCAGCTCGCGTCGCGTTGGTGAACCGGGGGTTTGTTTTGTGATCATAGTTTCTCCAGATCTCATCTGCCTTACTCGCCAGATCAAGATGATGGGTAGACGCTCTCTTAGGCAGCCTCTGGCTGCACCGCTTTCGGGCACGTCTACCCAATCATCTAGGTTGGCCTGCGAGAGCTGAGACCAGCTCTCCGAGCCCGAGTACGACTCCGCCCTGTTCCCTCTCGACCCCCTTTCTTTCAGACCTGAGAGACATGAGCCCGAGGAGAGATTGATAGATTTGACAACACCTGAGTTGGGCTCGTTTGATTTTGCAGCAGACGTTATGGCCGGCAGTTCAGAGGACCGCTCCAGGACCGAGCACATTGTGATGGACCAGGGAGCGATCAACTCCACCCTGATCGCCTCGTTGGAGACAGTGCAGCAGCAGCTGAGGGATCAGGGAGCGTTTATGATTGAGATGAGGAGAGAGTTGGAGCGCCTCAGAGCAGAGAGAGATCAGAGCGAGCCTGAGGACGGACCAGATGCAGAGGCACAAGCTGCAGCAGCAGCAGCAGCCGCAGCTGCCGCCGCAGCGGCAGGAGGACCACCGAGACCGATGCGGGAGTTGCACAACCCGGATCTACACTGATGCACCATTGGGTAGTGGTACCTGCTATCGTGGGGGACTTCAAGTTCCCCCTGAACACCCTGCAGATGCTTCCCCGTTTTCACGGACTTGCCACCGAGGAGCCCCACCTCCACCTCCAGGAGTTTCTGATGATTTGCAGTACTATCCACGACCGTCATGTGGACCAGGATACGATTCGGATGATTGCTTCCCCTTCTCACTAGCAGACAGAGCAGCCACCTGGCTGAAGCATTTGGGGAAGTTTGTCTACACCTGGGAGCAGCTCCGCACCGAGTACTTGAACAAGTACTATCCACTCGGGCGGACGAATGCAGCGAGGGCCCTGATCAGCAACTTCTCCATGCTCCCCAACGAGCAATTTCACGAGGCATGGGAGAGGTTTAGAGAGCTCACAGACAGATGCCCGCACCACGACATCACGAAGCCGAACCTAGTTCAGAGCTTCTTCAGCGGGTTGACACCAGAGCTCCAGGGCCTGGTGAATGCTTCTTGCGGTGGGTCCTACTTTGCCAAGGACCACGACCAGGTCTGGGCCATCTTCGAGGAGATGGCTGAGAATTACATGGTGATGTCCCAGACCCGGTTGTACACACAGAGACCCCAGCAGCAGCCAGGACCCGTGCAGTACCAGAGGATAGCACGGGTGGATGCAGGTCCATCCAGTTCATCCGCAGTTGCAGCAGCACAGGCAGAGTCGTCCGCTGCGGATATGGGTATTATCAGCGAGAAGTTGGACCGCATGGAGCTGATAGAGAAGAAGCAGTGCCAGAGCATCACGCAGATGGAACAGATGGCACAGACTCTGAGCGACATGAAGACCCAGCTCATGTGTCTCCAGGAGGCACAGACGGCTTCACAGCCCCGTCTTCAGTCGCGAGGCGACTCCGGCGACAGCAGCAGCTCGTCCCAGCGCTCCAGCACCTTTCAGCAGCCTAGACAGGTTCATCTCGTACAGGCGGAGCCGTACCAGCAGCAGCAGCCGTCCTACCAGTCCCCACCATCTCCAGACTTGCAGATGGTGGTATACCAGCCGGATCAGCCTCTGGCAGTACTCCCGCCAGCCCCCTACGATGCAGAGCCGTTGATGGATGTCAACGGGATTTGGTATGACCGTCCCCAGCCTGGGATCCGACGAGACCATCCTGGATTCAGGTGGGGGAGTGGAGGTGCCCAGCCCCAGCAGTAGTCATCCGGTTAGGGAGGGCAGTATGGCCAGCAGAGAGATCACCAGCCGCAGCAGCAGCCCCCAGCCCACCAGTCATTTCAGCAGTCGTCTTTCGTTCCTCGTCCCTATCAGCAGCAGGGATAGTCTTGGAGACGTGAGCAGCAGGCTCACCCAACATACCAGCAGCATCCTTCCTCCTACCCTTCTCAGCAGCACCAGCAGCAGTTCCAGCAGCCTCAGCACCAGAGAGGCTACCCGTCGGGCTCCCATGAGAGCCCAGCCTTAGATGACTTAGCCCGCCTCCTCACGGACCAGCAGGCTACTTTTAGACGGGAGATGGACGAGTTCCGCCAGGAGATGCGGGACTTGGTGAGAGGGAAGGCCACCATCCCTGCACAGATTGAGCTGAACCCCAATAGCCTCAAGAGGAAGTCTGAGCAGGTAGTTTCCACTGAGCATGCCACTCCTAGTGATCCATTTGATGATATGTCTTCGGATCTATTTGATGCTGATTTTGTTACACTTAGGAGCGGTAGAGCACCAGCAGGCGGTGCCTCGTCTGAGCGACGACATGAGGATCCACTCAGGGCACCAGACGAGGAGGAGAGCGGTACTGAGGCCGCACATGATGATGATGGTGGTACTGACGCCACCAAGGATGCTGATTCCACCGGCGGCACTGAGGCCGTCGCTTCACCAGTTCGAGGAGGTGTTGCTGATGCCACCGGTTTAGCCGAGCCAGCCCGCGGTACTGAGGCCGCGAGACGTCCAACAGCAGTAGAGCCAGCCCGAGGTGGTACTGAGGCCACCGGTGTTTGTTTTGATAGAGATGTTGTCTTTCCTCGTGTTGATGTATCTCAGAACTCTATTTTGAATAAAGGAAAAGGTTTAGTTTCTTCTGGTCCCACTGTGGTGAGTGATGTATGTGTGGATCCGGCCGTCGAGCCGTCTAGGCCTTTTCCTAGTCCTTCATCTGCGAAGGACCCTGTGATCCCCTTCCCTAGAGCCCTTCAGATGGGGAAGGGGAAGAAAAAAGAAAAAGACCCAAAAAAGAGAGAGCAGGAGGAATTCAGCCAGAGCATGATCGACAGATTTCACATCCAGCTGACCCTCCAGGAGGCTTTGCAGCACATCCCCTTCTTCAGCGATCTTTGAGAGACAGGACCACAGTCAGGAGGAGGAGGAGGAACCACACTTCAGAGATTCATGTGCTGACGAAAGCCACGTGTTTCGCGATCCAGAACCGTCTGCTGGCCAAGAGGCCAGATTCAGGGGCCCCGTATGTCAGATGCCAGATTAGTGAGCAGAGGTTCGACCGTACTCTATTAGATAGCGGATCGTCTATCAACCTCCTTCCGGCAGCCCTTCTCGACCGCTTCGAGTTGGGCACTCTTCGACAGAGCAGGACAGTCCTTCAGTTTGCTGATCGATCTGTCAAGAGGCCGAAGGGGTTTTTACGAGACGTTATCGTCACGATTCAGGGCCTGAAATTCCCCGTGGACTTCGTAGTGTTGGACATGGAGATCCCTGATTCAGTGGCCGATACCCCCATCATCCTTGGTCGTCCGTTCTTGGCCACAGCCAAGGCGGTGACTGATCATGATAGCGGGAAGGTATACTTTCGCGTCGAGGGCGAACGTGTACAAATAGAGACGGTCGAGTACTACAGAGCCAGAGAGAGCACGCTCAGAGGCCAGCACAGATTCAGAGCAGCTGACAGACGTAGAGCCAGACATCCACCAGGACTGTGATTTTGTGATCACAGATGATGAGGCAGCATGGGCAGACCCTTCAGCACATGCCATCCTCTCATTTCCAGACGCCGCTGATGCAGAGATGACAGCAGAGGAGAGCTTGGAGAGCACAGCCCTGGTCCAGGATACTATCGAGGCAGCAGAGCCGGTTCTTGACCACGACACGGATTTCAGTGATGGTGGTGCTGAGGCCACCTTGTGTTACGGTGGTATTGATGCCACCGCGTTTGATGCAGATCCCTCGGATTCAGAGTCTGATTGGGCAGATTGTGATGATCAGATGCCAGACTTGAGTCCACCTGAGCCTACAGATGAGGAGAAGGTAGATGCAAAACAGATCAGAGACAGTACAGCTGAGCAGCCTTCTCCAGATCCAGTTTGCGAGAGTTCGCTTTCTTTCTCCCAGGCAGATTTGGCAGACTTAGCAGCATTGACACACTTTCTTCCGCAGCCAGATTTGCCAGCACCCAGCTGTCCAGAGCTGAAGCCGCTCCCTACTTCGCTGAAGTATCGGTTCCTTGCGGGTGAGCCTGAGATGTACCCAGTCATCATCTCCGCCGATCTGACTGGAGAGCAGGAATCCCGTTTGATGGGGGTTCTTGAAAAGAACTGCAAGGCAATCGGATGGAGCGTAGCAGATGTCCATGGGATTAGTCCATCAGTGTGCTCCCACCATATCTATCTCGAGGAGGGGGCGAAGCCGTCGCGTGAGTTCCAGCGGCGACTGAACCCCAACCTGAGAGAGGTTGTGATGAAGGAAATATCAAAATGGAGTGCAGATTTTATTTATCCCATTTCCGACTCCAAGTGGGTCAGCCCCTTGCATGTGGTGCCCAAGAAGACGGGCATCACGACTGTGATCAGTGAGTCGGGAGAGGAGATTGCTACACGAGTACCCACCTCTTGGAGGGTCTGCGTTGACTACAGGAGACTCAACCAGGCCACCAAGAAGGACCATTTCCCCCTGCCTTTTATTGACCAGATCATTGAGAGACTGGCAGGGAAGAGCCATTATTGCTTCCTGGATGGGTACTCGGGCTACAACCAGGTGGCCATCGCTCCTGAGGATCAGGAGAAGACCACCTTTACCTGTCCCTTTGGTACATATGCCTTTCAACGCATGCCATTTGGGCTATGCAACGCCCCTGCGACTTTTCAGAGGTGCATGCTGTCAATATTTTCGGACATGGTAGGGGAGTGTTTGGAGGTCTTCATGGACGATTTCTCGGTCTACGGCGACGGATTCGACTCCTGTCTTGACTGCCTAGACCGAGTACTCCAGCGATGTATTGAGTTCCATTTGGTTCTATCTTGGGAGAAGAGTCACTTCATGGTGACTCAAGGGATGGTGCTTGGCCACATCATCTCCAACAGGGGCATGGAGGTTGATCCGGCCAAGGTGTATGTCATTAGAAAACTCGCACCACCGTCCAATCTGAGGCAGTTACGGTCATTCCTGGGGCACGTTGGATTTTATAGGAGATTTATTCAGGATTTCAGCAGGATTGCCCGGCCGTTGACTGACCTCTTGACGAAAGACACCGAGTTCCTTGTCGATGACAAGTGTCTTTCGTCCTTTGCGACTCTCCAGCAGTGTGTGATTGAGGCTCCTGTCCTCCAGCTGCCTGATTGGTCTCTCCCATTCGAGATCATGACGGATGCCTCCAATTTTGCCGTAGGGGCAGTGCTGGGACAGAGGAGGGATGGAGTTCCATTTGCCATTCACTACGCTAGCCGCACATTGGATTCCGCCCAGCGGAACTACACGGTCACAGAGAAGGAGATGCTAGCCGTAGTGTTCGCCCTAGATAAGTTCCGATCTTATATCATTGGATCTAGAGTGACTTTGTACACAGATCACACCGCCATCAGGTACCTCATGGCAAAGAAGGATGCCAAGGCCAGATTGACTAGATGGATCCTTCTACTCCAGGAGTTCGACATTGAGATCAAGGATAAGCTTGGAGTCAAGAATGTGGTGGCGGATCATCTCTCCCGCTTAGAGCAGCCGGAGGAGTCTGAGCAGATTGACCCCATTAGAGATACCTTCCCAGATGAGGCGATCCTTGCTATCGCCTCACTCCCGTGGTATGCCGATATTGTGAACTTTCTCGTTGCTGGGAAGGTCCCACAAGATTGGCCCAGGCAGAGGCTTGAGACCTTCCTTGCGAAGGCCAAGTCCTACCATTGGGAGGATCCTATCCTTTACCACGAAGGAGGGGATAGCGTCTGGCGTCGGTGTATTCCTCAGGAGGAACACCATAGCGTCCTCACTTACTGCCACAAGCTTGAGGCAGGAGGACATCATTCTGGGAGGAGAACGACACAGAAAGTGCTCCAATCCGGCTTGTGGTGTCCTACACTCTTCAAGGACTCAGATGCGTTCGTGAAGAGGTGTACTGACTATCTGAGGATGGGCACTTGTGGACAGCGGGATATGATGCCGATGCAGCCCATTCACTTCTGTGAGGTTTTTGACGCATGGGGCATCGATTTCATGGGTCCATTCCCTAAGAGTCAGGGGTTTGAGTACATTCTGTTGGCCGTAGATTATGTTAGTCGTTGGGTGGAGGCTATCCCCGCCCGAGCCGCTGATGCGAGGACAGTTTGCAGATTTTTGAGGAAGCATATCATCACGCGGTTCGGGGTTCCACGAGTTCTGATTTCTGATGGGGGATCTCACTTCATCAACGACCAGGTGAAGGCCCTTGCTAGCGAGTTCGGTATAGACCATCGTGTTGCTACACCTTACCATCCACAAACGAATGGTCTAGCCGAGGTGTCGAATAGGGAGATCAAGACTATATTCCAGAAAGTCGTCCGCCCTGACCGAAAGGATTGGTCACAGCTTTTGGACTCGGTCTTGTGGGCATATAGGATGTCTTTCAAGACAACATTGGGCACATCTCCCTTTCGCTTCGTATATGGCAAGCCGTGCCATTTACCTGTAGAGCTGAGGCACAAGTCACTTTGGGCAGTCACAGATATTCTTAAGGATCCAGATGGTATGGGAGACCAGAGGAGGGCAGAGTTAGCCGCCTTGGAGGAGCTTAGAGATACAGCTTTCTCAAACAGCCTACATTATAAGGAGAAAGTGAAGGAGTGGCATGATTCTCATATCAACCACAAGCATTTTGAGATTGGACAAAGAGTATGGCTATTTGATGCGAGGTTACGTCTATTTCCGGGGAAGCTACAGAGCAAATGGAAAGGACCCTACTTGGTCAGAAAGGTACACGACAACGGTAGTATTGATATATCTGAGTTGTCTTCTGAGAGTACCTTTCGAGTGAACGGCCAGCGGCTCAAGCCATTTCTAGATCATGAGCCGCGGGTCGCTGATCTTGCCCCTATTCATTTTGCGTGAGATGTGGTCTTTGACTCACATCTAATGCATCTCACGCCTGAGTTTCACTGATCTTCCGCCTTGTATAGATCCAGATGTCCATATCACTACATTCTTTAGTCCCACATCCCTTTCTTCATCTTATGATTATGCTATACTTAGGGTGCACTTTACCCTAAGTATAGGGGGGATGTGAGACCTTTTGGGTATTTCTTTTGCTTCTGTTTACCCATGTTTTGCTGCCTATACTTAGGGATATTTCACCCTAGTATAGGGGGGGTAGACCCTGTACAATCTCCACTCGGTTTTTCCCTTAGTATACAGCCTGCTATACTTAGGATTACTTGATCCTAAGTATAGGGGGAAGACCAGAGACCCTCTTGACTTTTCTGTTTCATTTCTTCTTCCTTGTATATAGCTTTTCTTTTCACTTCCCTATATATAGCACGAGTTATGTCTTCTTCATCGCTCTTGACTCTGAGGACATCGTTCGAGCTAAGTATAGGGGGGTGTGTATATATTTCATATATATTTTAGCCATAACTCGTACTTTGTGTGAGTGTGTTAATAAATAAAATGGCTAAAAATCACAAAAATTAAAAATTTTTCATGTACATAACATTCTTTTATTTGCACATAAATAGCTAGTGTACAAATTATTTTTGTAAAAATGATTTCAAAAATCTTTTTGTGTAAAGCGTGTGTAAATATTTTTGTATCAAAACTATGTATATAGTACAAAATTTTTCCAAAATGTTTTGAAAATCAAAAGTTTGCAAAAATCTTGTGTAAATGTGTGTAAATATCTTTTTGCAAAACTTGCACTTCATGCATCATCCTTTCATGATTTCAAAACATTTTTCAAAAAATTTGCATGATTGTAAAATTTGTGTAAATAAGCATCTTTTGTACATATGTATATAGTTTTTCCGGATGATAGTTGACATTTAAACTAGCCTGGAATCAAATTGAGAAATGGAGCTTGATTAAGATCTTAATCCACCTAACTTCTAAGAGGAACCTTATAGGGCTTAGGTTTAAGGCTTTTCAGGTCCATGGTGACTTAATTCTTTGAGTCCACTAGTCTATGATCACATGTCATCTCAATGAGCCTAAGTAGAGCACTTAACAACAACACATGACTCATATAGATTATGGCTTTACTTGGACACCAGCACTATGCACCGAGCTCTCTACGGATGAGGTGGTGAGGAGGCAGTCTTCCTTGACTTGGGGTAGCATATGAGGGTAGTACTTCTAGGCGGAACCTCTCTTCTTCTTTTAGTGAAGGAAGTGCGTCTCAACTTGGTCTGGTTGCCATGAGGTCTAACGACGGGAGTTGTGGGTTGCAATAAAGCTTCAAAAGAGGGATAGTCTACTGGCTCAAGAGGAAAAATTCCTTGTATATATGCTGCACATGTATATGTTGTATAGATGCACTCGAAAAAAATGTGCAAAAAGAAAATAACTCCAAAAAAGTGGTGGGTCTGAGAGAAAATGATAATCCCACCGGAGTATGTATATAGAGTGCAATAAGCAAAGCTTGGTTTCATGATCCACCTGTTGTAGCTTGCAGCAGGGAGACTTGGCTACACTGGTCAAGCTCCCAAGGGTACTTGGCTACACTGGCCTTGACCCATTCTCTTCTTCCCCCTCTTCTTGAGCCGGTTGAACTTGAACTTAGAAGGGAATACCCCGCTCCTCGAGGAAAGAGTGGCCAGATTGAGGTCATAGAGTTACCTTGTTGGGGAGGGTTGTCAAGTTGCCATTTCTGAGGTGGAGAGCTTAGACTTCACATTCACAGGACAAGAAAAGATTCATGGTCTCCAGGGTTTGTGATTGATGACTTGTTCTGACCTGGAGCATTGAGGAGTCTTGGTCATAGATTAGTGGAACTTAGAGGCTGTTGAGTTTTAAACTTAGGTCCAAATAAGGTTCCGACACATTAATAATCCAAAGATCTGATCGAGCTCCATACCCCAATTTAATGAAGGCAAGTTTAATAATCAACCTTGATCCTTGTACATTCTCTTTTTCTTTTTCTTTCTTTATTTTTCACTTCTTTTTCAAATAAGTGTTTGCTAAGGGACTAGCAAAGTTAAGTATAGGGGGTGATGAATACTCATTCATCACTCTTTATTCTTATATTTTAGCTACAAAAACCTTTGCAAATGCATGTAGATATGTGTAAATACAAATAATTACCAGAAGCATGCATTGTGTAAAAACCTATAATTAGCAAGTTTTTTGTGCAAAAATAAAAGAATAAAGATTAAAAAGAAAAAGAGGGAAATATTTAGAATAAATATTGAGCAACCTAACCCAAGGGAGGGCTCAGCATGGGCCAGACCGCATAAAAGCCAAAGTAGAGGGATATAGGGGCTCATGAGTGTAAATATTTATGTAAATAAAATAAAGATATTTTCCTCACCAAAAATATGCTTTTAAATACTTGTACATATTTATAAGTATAAAAACAAAAGAAAAAGTTAAAAATCAAAAAGAATTAAAATACCCCTTTCATCATGTATATGAACCACTCCAATGTATTTATTTAACCTTGTAAATAAATAAAATAAAAACAATTAAAACAAAAACAAAATAAAAATAGCAAAATTAAAAATACAAAAACACATTGTACAAATACCATGTATATAGATGTATATATATATATTTATTTTACCTATGTACATAAATAATAAAAATAAAATAAAAATACCTTTTTATTCCTTATTTTATTCTATAAATAAATAAAATATAAAATAGGGATAAAATTGCACAAAAATAATAATTTAAAAATCAAAAATCAAAAACCCTAATTATGTACATATACCTATATAGTACATACTATGTATATACCTTATTTTTATTTCCAAAAATTAATTAAAAATCACTAAAAAATAGAAAAAAATAAAATAAAAATATTTTGTGTTTTGAGTTTTTGCAAATTCGGCCCCTAGCTACCCTTATTTTTCACTTCAAGATCCAGCCACGTGGCCGATTTCCATTGGGTCCTGGGGATGTTGACCGCCCGGTCAACTACTCCCCCAGGACCACCTCCCGCGGATCTGGATCGTGGACCCGACCTCTCTAAATTTCGCCCGCTCGACCCGATCATCATTCTACCAAACCCCGGCTCCGTTTTGATCCTCCCACATCCGACATCTTCGTCGGGCATACACCTTGGGATCCGCGTGCCTCCTCGACCTACCCGAGCCATTCTTAGCCGGACCCCTCCAGCGTACATAAGCGAGCTCCGCCACTCGATTGATACATCTTTGGTCACTTGCCTCCACCCCCAGTGAGCTCCAGAGCGCCTGCAAGAGTGACAACTTGCGTCCCGACCTGTCGAAGCGAGGAGAGGGAGCTTGGCTATCGATCCGGCAAGCCCAGCCGCCGCAGCTCCGCCACCCGCGTGAGCTCCGAGCCTCGGAGCGAGACGATCCTTGAGGCGATGACTAGGAGCATCATCAGCTCCTCCCCAGTCTCTCCGACCACCCAGGTAGCCCCTTAGGCTTCCCGTTTCCTTTAATTTCCGTTTACGCCCAAATCGCGCCGCCGCCGCATATCTTCGATTCCGACCATCCCTTCACTTCGCTCGATCATCGGAACCGACCATCACCTTCGCCATCTCCCCGCGCACCTTCTTCACCCCTCCAGCCAACCCACCTCGCACAGGAGTTGGGAGCCGAGCTCTTCCGTCCACCACCTTCGCCGGAGCTCACCGCTTCGACCCACTGTTCACCCCCACTTCGCCTAACCGGGTCGAGGCAGTTTGCCCTCGACCCGCGAGTCTTCTGGGTTGCTTTGCAGGTCCAACAAAGGCCATCTGAGGCCTTTCGACGTTCAGACCAGGAGCCTCACCTCCGCCACCCTCGCCGGAGCTCTCCCGAGCTCGGCTGGGCCATCGGAGGGCATCAGTAGCTGCGCACCGCCACGCCGGAGCTTCTCCGATCCTCAGGCGCAGCAGAGGAGGCCGGGAGCGCTTCCACGAGGCCGGCGAGTTTCGCCGGCCGCCTGTTCTTCCTCGTCCTCCAGTTGCCGTCAGATCAGCCTCATCGCTCCAGATTCTATCCTAGCCGTCCGTTCTTGGAGCCGCAGATAGCGTCCGATCAGAGGAGATATGATCCCAGCCGTTAGATCGACACGTGGCTCAGCCGTTACCGTTGGATCAACCCGAGGACACCAGCGCTGGAGTGCCACCTACCCTCGACCGCTCGATCAGCCACGTGGCAGCCATCCAGCCCTTCTGCATAATAAAGGGTAATTTACCCTTAGGCCCTGTCTTTATTTTTATTTAGTTTTAGTCCTGTAAATATTAAAGTCAGTTGTTTAGTTTTAGGGCTATTTGCATATTGGACCCTGTGCTTTACTTTATTTGCATTTATACCCCTGCCAGTTGTGGACACGTGTATCGACACGTGATATTTTGGTTTATTTGCAGTAGAGACCCCTATAGTTCTGGATGTTATTGAATGAATGAAAACTTTTATCTATTTGCATTTATACCCCTGTACGTGGTTTATTTGAGCATGTGCGATATATTTTGGGTGTTTTGCAGATAGGCCCCTGGACTTTTGGTACCTGTTACCAATAAGTCCTCGGGACTTATTTTTATTATATTTGGGTCCCTGAGTGCCCCAGGCACGCGCGTGGCCCGTGTTTTGCTGGGTATTTTGCACCAGATCCCCCAGAACTTTGGGTATTTGCACTTTGGTCCCTTTGCACAGTACCCTCTCTTTATTTTTGAATAAAATAGCAAATCACCTCCAAATCCAACGAAAATTGGACACATGGCTCCTGCCATGATGTAAAATTTTTGTGGATTTCTGAGGACATTTTTGATTTCATTTGATATTTTTAAAAATTAAAAAATCTTCATTTTTGCTACTGTCTAACTTGAAAAATCACAAAAAATATCAAAACTCATTTAAAAATTCTATAAAAATTACCCACTGTTTGTCTTGCTTAGTTTGATTTTCTAGACATTTTTGGCTATTTTTCATTACTGAAAATCACTAAAAACTTAAAAACACTCAAAAACTTATAAAAATTCTAGTAAATAAATTAAAAATCCAAAAATAATAAAATTGGTACCTTCATTTTCCTCATTTTGTCTTCTTCATAGGAAAATTACCTCCAGGCCATTTTGGAGCTCTTAGGTATTTTATCTAGGGCTTTTTGGCTCTGCTGGACAGTACCATTTATTTTAGTCACTGTTTGATTTTTATAAAATTAAATAAACATCAGAAAATTATCAAAAATTCACCAAAAACACTAAAAATTATAAAATACATAAAAATATTTTTGTTTGAATTTTTGGTTGATTTTTAGTGCTTTAAATAAATTGTTGAAGTGTGCTTTTCTTTGTTTTTCTTATTTTCTTTATACATTAAAAATCCAAAAAAATATAAAATAAATTAAAAGCCACTAAAAATAGTTTCTTCCTTTATTTTATTTCTTTTTACTACTTCGTAGGCCGCAAGGCCAACCCGTGCTCCTTGAGTTCGACCCTGGATGCTATACCAGGTTAATCCAATAGCAGGACCGCTTTCACATTTTTGTTCGGTTTCATCTTTAGTAGTGGTTCATTTTTCTTGATTTACATCGTCTGATCGCTTGGGTCGCAACGACCGATTTAGTACCTTATACCCGAGTGTTCAGGCCTGTTATCAATGCACACCTCTAGTTTTTCATTTCATTTCGATCCTCTCCATTGTCTCCTCTTCTTGTCTATACCTAGGAGTATCTTACCCTAAGTATAGGGGGAGACAATCTGAGTACGATCTGTGTATTCCCACCCTTGACCCTGCCTGCTTTTTGTACAGTCTGCTATACTTAGGATTACTTGATCCTAAGTATAGGGGGAAGGTCCACTTCTCATTCATTCATTTATCATTCATGTATTCTTTAGATTTGTTTATACTCAGTACGAGTTATGTCTTTGCTTTTCTCTTCGACCTATGAGGACATAGCTCATGCTAAGTATAGGGGGGTTGTATATACCATGTATATACTATAAGCCATAACTCATACTGAAAAATAAAATATCACCTCAATATTAAATATAATGTAAAAAGTAGCTCTGTAATAATGAAAGATGATTGTGAGCTCCTCAGAATCTTTGTACTTGTACTGATTATTAAGTCAGGAAAAGAGTTTTCTGCAAAACATTCTCTTTGAAAAATCTTGTGAAAATTGCTTGAAAAATAGTGTGTACAAGTATTCAACCCTTGAAAAATCAGTTTTGTGTGTAAAATTTATTTTCTTTGAGTGAAACAAAAATGTGTGAAAACTAGTGTGCAAATGATTGTAAAATATGATTGTCAAATTGTTTTCAAAAACCTACCTATGCTGTGTAAAACCTTTGCAAAAATCATTGTCAATTGCGTGTACATGTTTGTAAAATTATCTTGGACTAGAGTTCTCAAAAATCTTTTGAAAATGATTCTCGAATAAGTCTGAGGAGTATGCACAAGAATCTCTCATTCGAAAATAAGACTTTTAAGAACCAAAACCATATTGTATATCCACTACAATTTTTCTTCTTTTGTATATACTGATTAATAAATCGGGTTAGATACCTATACAGTATGATTTGAAAAATAGTGTGACCTGTTTGAAAAATTTGCTGTGAAATGTTTTCAACCTGTGTGAAACTGTTTGATTTGAAAAACTTTTCTTTGTGTGAAAGAAAGGATTTGAAAAACCTATGTGCAAATGTTTTGAAAAATGTTTGTCAATACTATTGTGGAAAATGTATATATAGTGTGAAAAATCTTTGTAAAAATAGTTTTCAAATGTGTGTAAATGATTGCAAAAATTATCGTGTACTATAGTTTGCAAGATTATTTTCAAACTAGATCTGAAGAATAAGAGCACCACTTCAAATACTTGTAAATCATAAATAAGACACATAAAATTCTTTCTGTACAACCTGAATAAAGAACTTCATTGAAACCTGTAAAGGCTTTATAAATCCATACATTTTGCGGCACGCCTATGTAAATAATTGTATGTATTTTTTGTATGTGTCAAAGCTTCTTATTTGCAAAAATTCTTTGTGTAAAAACATTCTTTGATTCTTTTAAATTCTTTGTGAAAAATTGCATCATTCATTGTGCATAGCATAAGCATACCATTCATATTCTTTTTGAGTGAGCTTGATGATTGAATCAGTCTAATAAAGTCTCAAATTGGAGCTTGGTTAGACCTTACCGCACCTAACTGCACTAGAACCTTACGGGAACTAGGTTTAAGGTACCTCAGGTCTATGCAGACTTAATTCTTTGAGAAATCAGGGCTGGGTTCAAGTCACCTCAGTGGACTAACTAGAACTTTTTGAGACACACGTATGACTCTTGTCGACCGTGACCTAACTTGGACACTTGCACCTTTCACTTGGCTCAACTCAGTTGGAGTGGTGAGGGGGTTGGATTTGCCAGTCTGAGACGCACACAGGTGGAAACATTCATCCTCGTCTAGGGAGGGAAGTGCACCCCAACCTGGTTCAATAGCTATGGGGTCTAAAGAAAGGAGATTGTGGGTTGCAATAAAGCTTCAAAAGAGGGATAGTCTACTGGATCAAGAGGAAAAACTCCTTATGTAAATGCTGCTGTGAATAGTTTGTTGAAAAAAAAATGGTCAGGCCTGTACAAAAATAAAATGCCTGCAAAGTATGTACATATGTTGTAAAGCCAATAAGCAAGCTTGAGTTCCAAAGTCAAATATGTAAGCCTGCAGCTGGATGACTTGACTACACTGGTCTTGCATCCTAGGATAGGTAGCTACACTAGCTACCGTCCATTCTTCTCTTCACCCCCTCCTATTGAGCTGGTTGCCACTTGAACTTAGAAGGGAATACCCTGCTCCTCGAGGAAAGAGCTGTTGGATTGGGGAATCATTGGGTTGTCAGTCTGGAGAAGTCAGTTCCTTTGTCATTTCAGTTGAGAAGAGCCACTATCACTTACACTGTACAAGTCAGCTTCATAGTTATAAAGGTTTGCGTATGATGTAGACCAGTTTTGACCAGGCTATTGAGGTGGGTTGAACCGAATTCTATGGCTCTCGAAGGCTGTTGTATTTTAAAACTAGTTCCCGACTAGGTTCCACACACATCTACACCCAAGGTCTGACAGGAGCTCCAAATTCAGATTTTATAAAGACATGCATTGCACTGAAAGCACCCCTATTCACTCGATCCTTCTTTAATTCTCCTTTTTCTTTTCGTTATTCTTTTTGTACTTATTGCATAAGTATTTGCTAGGGACTAGCAAAGGCAAGTATAGGGGGGTGATGAATCTCCATTTCATCACCTTTATTCTATCATTTGGCCTCAAAAACCCCAGCAAATGCATCTAAATAACATCAATTTGTACATAATAGCATTCATATTCCTTGTATTAATTATACATTAAATAATGTTTTTAATGCCAAAAGTATAGAATAAAGAGTAGAAAAGAAAAAAGAATAAAATATGACAGATATTTTATGACCCGAACCCCGAGACCAAGGCCAACATGGAAGTGGTCGACAAGAAATAAAGTAGGGAGAGATAAGGGCCAGTATACAATAAATACCTCATTTATTCATGCATGTATTTATGCATTTTTGACACCTATTTTGTACATAATTATTTATTCATCAAATAAAGAAACTTTGTACATGAAAGTTGTAGATAATAATGTAAATAAAAATACAAAATTGAGTTTGCCTAAAAATAATACTCAGTGTACATTTTATACACAGAATAAAAGGCCAAAATCTCAACTTCACAGACCCATATCTTGTAAATAAAAACTCCAAATCACCCAAACTCACTTTTAATTGTATATAACTTTCCAAGAACTATTTAATAAAATTGGTTTCATAATTTTTGGAGTCTATCTGCAAAAGATAGGTTTTTGGCCTTCATTGTGGAGCCTGCCTGATTAAAATATTCAATTTATTCATTGTCCATTATTTTTATCCAATTATATTTTTAGAATTTTGTAAATCATGTGTATAATACATGTACATATTGAGATTAAAAGAAAACCAAAAAGAATTTGTAAAATAAAATAAGCTTATGTAATACATAGGCAAGATACCTATGTTGAGTATGTACATAAATAAAAGGGAATTTAATTAATTTATTCTTTATTCATCTATATTTTTATAATCATGTAAATATTATACATAACTTATTAAAAATATAAATAAAATACATTAAATAAATAAAGTATATATAATATATAGGTAAAAGACCTACAAGTATACCTACATATACATATCCCTATTTATTAAATATGAAAATAAACTCACAAAAATTAAATAAAAATACCCTCACACTCACAAAAATAAATTATAAATTTATAAAATAAGACAATAAAATAATAAAATAAAATAAACAAATTAAAAATAAAATACACAAAATATATGTAAATACATGCATATACACATTATTAAAATAAAACCATAACAAAATGCATCAAAAAAATAAATAAGAAGCGTAAACAAATACTATATGAATTAATACACATTTTTTATTATATAAGATAATAATAATAAAATCATTTATTAGGTCAAATAATTCATTTTAGAATAAAGTCCCCTATTTTGTCCTCTTGCGGCCGATGTGGACCAATGGGGCGCCAGCCTTTGTTGACCTCTGGCCAACTGTCCCATC
This sequence comes from Ottelia alismoides, assembly GCA_037367405.1. Lineage (NCBI taxonomy): Eukaryota > Viridiplantae > Streptophyta > Magnoliopsida > Alismatales > Hydrocharitaceae > Ottelia > Ottelia alismoides. The sequence continues at coordinate 294,219 of JAZKJV010011439.1, forward strand.
GGGACCTGGCGCCTCTGAACCTCGCTGAGCCCATGACTTGCGCCATTTTTCCAAGGTTTCTCGTCCCTTGTTCTCGCTCGCCGCCTTCACAAGATCTGTAGAGGGATCATTCACCTATCACGCATGCTTGATGAATCGAGAAATCGATCACTGTACTCGCCGGAATTTGCGGGCCAAGAAGGGCGGCCAGTCTGTTTATAAATAAGTGCCCTCGACCTCCTCCTCAAAGTTGGCCAAATTCATCCACCCAAAAGCTCTGATTTTGATCCTGGGTTGTTCCTCATGACAGGGGGAGTGTTCCAGCACCTCGAATCGGCCGGAGGAGGGATACATTTTGACGCGGCGGAGCTCCAGCATCCGTCCTGCTCCCTGGTGGCCCCCAGGTATAAGAGATGTCCTTTTATGCTTTTTAGGTATATTTTAGTGTTAGCTTTTCATTCCAGTTCTTAGTTTAGTCTTTAGTTAATCAGAGTAGCTTAAAATCGAAAAGTCGAAGTTCGCCGGAGCGGAGCTCCGGCGACTTCTTCACTGTGACACCCACTGTATCCGACCGCCACGTTCACCCCACTTCGTTCCCCATCGTATTCTCCATCGATCGCTCATCTTCGTTCAACCAAGGACTCCCAGTCCTTGCGAATCGGAGCTCCACATCCGCCTATCGCCGGAGCTCCTCTGCCTCACTCCATCTTGCTACAGAGCTTCAAAACCCGGGGTCGAGGAGATAGCCCTCGCTCCCCCGGTTCTTCCTATGGAGGTCAAGCGAAGAAAGGAGCCCATCTGGGCTCGATACAAACCAGGAAGAGGCTCCTGGAGGGTCCGACCTTCATCGACCTCGTCCGAGCTCTTTGGACCTCCAGAAGCCATGGCGAGACCATCAGCAGACGCGGAAGGCCTCCAGCTACGTTCAGACCATCTCAGATGCGAGGGAGATGCCTGGAGGAGCCCAAGCTTCATGATCGAAGCTCGTCGCGTGCGAGCTTCTTCCCTGTTCTTCCAGGGGGCTCCAGCGTCGTCAGATCAGGAGGCCCGGTCCAGATTGAACGAGGACCGTCAGATGAAGCCCCACACCCACCGTCCGATCAGTGAGGCTGTTCTAATCTCAGCCTTCATCTGCGAACCGGTATCAGCAGATGGATGCGCGACGCGTGTCAAGTGGACGAAGACCATCCGTTGGATCGCGCGCCTGTTGGGGGTAAATTTCAGACATATCCCCTGCCTTTTTGTATTTATATTTTAATGCTATAAATAAAATTCTCCGTTGTAAATAAATTGTAATATTTGTAGTAGGCCCCCTGTAGTTTATATATTTGCGTATTGGTCCCTCCGCGCCTCACGTGCAGTCCCACGTGAGGCGCGTGATTTTTGCATTTTAACACTGGCGAGTTCTGTTAATTGTAAAATAGCCTCAAAAATAAAAATAAATGTTTATTTATGTAGTAATTTTTGCACTGATGCCCCTGAGAAATATTTTATTTGCAAAAATGCCCTGCATGGCTGTTTATTTTTTGTATGCTTTGTCCATTTATTTTATGCCTCTTATTAACTTGAAAATTTTTGCAAAAATGGATATAAGCTCCTGTTAGCTTGCTCTTGCACGCCATATTTTTAATTTTTAATTTTGTTGTATTTTTGCATTTATTAAAAATAAAAAACATGCATTTTATTTACTGCCTAGCTTAGAAAATTCCAAAAAAATAGTAAAACACCTCTAAAAATTCCAAAAAATTACCCACTGCCTTTTTTAACTTATTTTAGTGTCAGTCCAAAAATCACTAAAAATCTCAAAAGAAAAACTTCAAAAATTCAAAAATACTCAAAAACTTCTAAAAAATATACAAAATTCTAGAAAACCCCAAAAATTGCAAACTCAATTTCTATAGTTTCTATATTTTATCCTCTTTACTTTAAAAATGATTTGGAAAAATTTTGTAGCTGTGTGATATTTATAATTCCCATTTTACCCCCAGCCAGTAGTCATTTCACTGTTTTGCTTTATTTTGCTATTTAAAAATACCAAAAATATTTTGAAAAAGACCCAAAAATCACAAAAATAGTAGAAAATCATGAAAATACCAAAAAGATTTTATTTCTGAATTTTTGACTATTTTTGTATATTTTTATAAATATTGTATCACCCCTCTCTCTACATTATATATATATATTCTATTATTGAAAAAGAAAATTAAAAAAAACAATAATAATAAAACCCACAAAAATAGGCTTAATACAAGGATGACTCTGTTGCACATGCACACCATAGGCTACTGCATTTTTGTATTGCTCTCTGTGGTTCGACCTCTACATACTTGTTCACCATGCATTTTGTGGTAGAATAATAAATATTAATTCACAATTTTGGGACTCTATTTATTCATTCTTTTATGTGGGTTAATTGCTGATCAACATGTTATTCTGTGAGCGGTCGCCTCAGCGACACCATATTCATATTATTGTGACCCTCGCATGAATTCTCTCGTGTTATCAGGTTGTCGAGGCTTAAATCCTAATTCTATTAGAGTCCCGACACACTATTAATCCAAAGGTCTGAATCAAGGCTCCAATTTTTGGGTGAAGTGAAAATTGGTTTAAAGAAACAATCATGTTCTAAGTTCTTTTTTTTCCTTTTTCTTTTTCTGTGTGCTTGCACTTATTTATAGAATAAGTGTTTGCTAAGGAACTAGCAAAGGTAAAGTATAGGTGAATGATGAATCTGTGATTCATTTCCTTTCTTCTTTCATTTTAGTTAAAATAATTGTTAAAATACATGTAAAGAATTATAATTAATTATCATTCTAATTAATTATCATTCCAATTAATTATCATTTTAATCATAATTATTAATATTATATATTTAACACTTAATTTTTATCAAAATAAAATAATAAAGATAAAAAGAAAAGAAAAATAAAAGAAAAGAAAAGAAGGATGTATATAAAATATATACAGACTGATCCTAACCTCGAGACAAGGTCAATATTGACCTGGTCGACAAAAGAAATAAGTAGGAGGAGATAAGGATTATAACTTATAACAATTCCTAGAAAATCAAGACTAAAAATATAATTTACCCATTTTCACCAAGTAAATACTTCACCTATTCTATTTATCATCAAAACCATCTCAAACCAAAACACTCCTTTTACGAAAGTTGTTCACAAAAATATATATTATTTATAAAAATATTAGAAAAATATTTTGACAGAAAAATAAATTAACCGCAATGAACCGTAAAAGTCGCAATAATCGACTTTTTAGGTTCATATCTATTAATAAAAAACTCTAAAATGACCAAAGTCACTTTTAAAATCCGTTTTGTACATAATACTATTTATTAAGAATATCAGAAAAATATTCGGATAAAACCGGTGAGTTTCGACTTTTTGGACCCGTTATATATATATGTACTATATGTAGGAGCTTCCTCGATTTTTAACTAAATAACCGTAAACCCGATTAACTTAATTATTTTCCTAAAATCTTCTAAAATTGTATATAAAAATATAAAAATAAAAGTAACTTAAAATACCAATAAAATCTGGAGGCCCGAAGTCGCTACTTTTTTCGTCCGAGCCTCATAACTCGGCCGTATGAACTCCGAATTGAGCAAACTCAGTCCCTAAAATTATATTGTTCAATTATATACAAAATGGCACAAGTTTCGCTAAAATCGGAGTTAATGCGAAAAATGCGATTTTCGATTCCATATTGGTATATTGCACACTAAACCGTAACTTATATTATTATTTAATACCTTAATCCTTTTTTATTTCAAAAAAATATTTTATTTATTTATTTAAATTATTTAATTAATTAATTAATTTATTCATTAACTACTTAATTACTACTTAATTATTTATTTATATACTTAATTACTTATTCAATTATTTAAATAATTTATTAATCATGTTTATCTATTAATTAATTATTTAATTTCGAATTTATTATTAATTAATTTTATTGATTGAATTGAATTTTATTTTGTTTCCCTTCTCTCTCTCTTTTCCCCCTTCTCTCTCAACCTTTCTCCCCGACTCTTCTTCTTCCTCCATCTTGTTCTTCCTCCCACCTCCTCTTCTCCTCCTCCTCTCCAACCGCCTCCAACGGTCGGCCGTTGACCGGCCGTTCGCCCAACTACCGTGCTCCTGTCACCACCGACGGTAACAACATCCCCATCTCCCTATATATTGCCGTCCATCTCCACCCGAGCTCACCCATCCGCCATTATCCGTCTCCACCTTCCAGAGCTCCGTCTCCGCTCGCTTGTGACATGAGCGAGTTCGTTCGACGATGATGCAGCAAGGATCAGGAGCAAGCTAAGGCGAGATCTATTGCCGGCGTGGACTCTTCGTTCCACGTCGTGCTCAGCCTCCACCTCCGCCGGGTGTCGAGGCTCTCATCTAGGAGCTTCCCATAGGCCGCAACGATCCACAGGAGTTCCGCCGAGCTCCGCCTTCCACAGGCGACGATCTCCATCCGTAACATTCTCTCTGTTCCATCCCTTTCCTGGTTAGTCTTCTCAGCTTCTCTCTATACCTTCATCCCCTCTCTTCTCACTCTCTCTTCTTATCCCAATCCTTCCCTTCTAACTCGGATTCCATCTATGATTTACTCGTCATACTCTCTTTAATACATTTTCACTTTCTCTTCCTTCACAATTGAACATCATCGGAGCACGAGTTTCAATTTTTGACATTATCAACGAAGTCCCCCATAAATTTTTTTCCTTTGATTTGGGATCGAGCCTTGTGCTCGTGTCGAGATATATTTCCAGGGAATCGGGACGGAGATTATTGATCCGCTTAAATCGCCACTTCGCTTGGATCTCCTCCACCGTCCGTGACAAACACATGCAACCTGGAGATAATACGAGCATACCTGGAGCTATTTTGCCGACCATCGTTGCTCGAGAAATCTTCCGCACCACGAAAACTTCTGCCGCCGCAACCTATTTTGATCATCCGAGAACAGATCCGAAACATTCCAACAAGAGAGAGTGGTGCAAGCATCATTGACAGATCACACCTTTAGCCGAAAACATCACCTTGGATTTGAACATCTGATCGTCCGAGTAACACCGGCTGGAAGCTCTCATCTTAAAGTACTCGAACGAGCATTAATGGTCTGCCGGAGATAGACGACTGCATGCAATCGAGACGCAATTCCCGCAGTTTAACATACTTGAGAAAATAACACCATCCATCAGATTAAAATCGGATTGCTTGATCAAAATTGATCGGTTGGTCATCCGCAGTACCACGCGTCAATGCTTTGACTGCCCCACCGCTTCATTTCTTCCAACGCGTCCCGTGTGACCACCGGGAACAATTTGCGCAATCATCCCGAAACTTCGTGATTTTTTAAACAGGACCCAGGCGTAGAAGCTCTCACGTGAATCGCATGTGCTATTTGGCCATTTTATGCGAAACATACCAAGCTTCTGGGTATTTAGACACGTACCCCAAATTTCTAGAATAATTGCACCTATACCCCTTTACTATATAATTACCTATACATATCCCTTTATATAATAACAAAATATAAAATGAAAAAAAACATTTCTAAAATCCTAAAAAAATTACCTATACCATATTTTACATTATTTTGCAAAATAATCCAAAAATAAAAAAATTAAATACCAAAGTATTAAAAGAATATAAAACACATAAAAACTTCAAAATTCATAACTAACTCAAGAAAAATCCCCTAAAAACACACAACCTATCATGTTGAAGATATTTTCATTCTTTCTAATAAAAATAAGATAAAAATATTTTCGACTTGTTCTCTATCTTAAAAATCACAAAAACGTCACAGTTTTCAATAAAATTATAGTCTTTCTCTTTAAAAATAAAACAAAGTCCACAAAAAGCCTAAACACTTTGTAAAATTCCATAAAAAATAATAAAATAATAAAAATAACAAAACTAAAATTAAATAAAAATTACAAGACATTAAAAAAAGTATCAAATACTGAAAATCACAAAACAATGTAAAATTCAGTAAAAATCAAATAAAAATACAGAAAAATAACTAAAAATAGAATAAAAAATAGGATCCATTTAACCTTAGTTTGTCTATAGTTTAACCCTAGTTTCCAATAATTTGCCTCCCTGAGTTCAACACTCTCGTGCTTAACCGCTATACATTAAGTTTAGGAGTATAAATAAAATAAAGAAGATTAATCCAACATTAATCTTTTCTGACAAAACCCGCTTGGTCGATACAACGACCGTAAAATTGTTTCTGTCTCTTTTTGCAGGAATAAAGAAGTGATCAGGTGGTGTTTTTCCGTGTGTAATGTTTATTTAACTTGGGAAAGCCCGGGGTGAACTCAAGTGGGTAGACATAAACAAGATACATGTTACGCGTACAATAATATCCCAGAAAGAAGCTAATTTGTAGTTTTTGAATTGATTTTCATATGATTTATTATTATTATTTTATTTTTATATTTTCATTCATGTTAGAAAATATGTATATATTTTTATGAAAGGGTGTTTGATTTTAATATTTTTAGGGTTTTTGAATAAATCTAAGGTTGTAAAATTTATGAAAAAATAAAATAAGATTATTTTTATATTTTTAAATTTTCAATTGTATTTTTGGAGATATTTTTAGAGTTTTTATATTTTTAGAAACTTTTATAAAGGAGATATAAGGAAAAAATAAAAGTAATTATTTAATGATAAATAAAAAAGATAAAAAAATAGGAAATTTCCTAAAATAGTATTTGAGTATTTCCAAATAGTAGAATGCATCTAGAGACACAAAATAACTACTTTATTTTGTTATCTTGAGTTTTGTGAATTTCTATAAAGTTATGAAAAATTTAAATATTAGGTAAATTATAAGGATTTTGGGTACTATTTTTAAAGGGATTATGCATCTATTGGAGAAGCACCCTCCTTGAGTTTTGGATAAAAACTGGATTTATAATGAATTTTCTAGGGAAAATATAGCGTTTTTAGTGTTGATTTTAAATATTTTGATAAATACAAATTGTTTTGAGTAGAGTACATTTACTGGTATAACATAGTAAAATGACTTAGTAAAATATTACCTGTAAATATTAATAAAAATTAATGAAAAAAGCTGATTATAATTTTAGTTTGGACTTCAAAAAATATTTTTCAAAAATAAAAGAGGTTATTGTCCAGTTAATGAATCCACACTACTATAAAATTTCCCTCTATCTTAATTCTACCAAAAAGTGTCCAAATTAATAACTGGACCAAAACATACAAATTTCAACAAAACTAGTACTAAATAACTCATGCAATATTTAAAAATTATGAATTAAATTCAGAAGATTAGATTATTAAATACAAGTCTACCAAAATTAAGATCATTAAAATATGATAAAAAATGAAAGAGATGTGCACTTCAAAAGTTCCGAAGACCAAAAAAGAAATTTAAATTTAAAACTAATTCTAATTCTAAAATAAATAGTCAGTGACCATATACAAATATCAAAACATATTTATACTTTAAAAGTTCCTTTAGTTGGGACTCTTAATAGAATACCTAAAACTAAGGAGATCGTGGATGTTCTAACCCTTCGTTGATAGACGAGGATTAGAACATGTATTGTAATCTGGACATGTCTCCTTTGATGAAACATTGATTGCACAAGGCATAGATCGGTCAGACCTCTAACAAGGATTAATTTCTTCTAGTGGCTAATTCCTGGAGCTCCAACGATTGGTTTTCCTAATGTATAGGTCCAATCGCTTCTCTTTGATCTCCGTTGGATGTTGGGAACCTCATCGGAGGTGGTAGATCTTTATTGCTCGTGGTAAATAAAGGTGAACATAATCAGATTAGAGATTCTAGTGAATCAAAATTAAGGTACAAGAAACCTCTGAGTACATAAAAAGGTTCACAAACCCCCCAACATCATGTTATTACAAAAAGAATGGAAATTATATGGACGTGGTACATGGAGTGTCACAAAATCCGTCGATAGATGGGTCCTTGGGAACCATCGGTTTGGGTACTTGATGTATCAAGGTGCTCATATGCACAACTCATTAACACAAAACTGTTAGAAAAATTGACCTTAATGGTCAAGATTTTCGGTTACAAATCTCTATAATAATGGAGAAATCAAAATCGTAATAAAAATGCGATTATGACAATGAATGTTGGGATTTATGGGGAATAAATCCGGAATAAATGTGGGCGTTATGATTCTGGGCGAACGGGATGGTGAATGGCCATATATATATATATGTCCATGGATTTGGAGAGAAAAATCCATCTTACGGAAGCCCCAAATCACCATCTTCTATCTTCCTCCTCATCTTTCCTTGAGTGGTATCAGAGCAGGACACGATTGCTGCATCGACTGTGTCGGACACCTCACGCCGTCGCATCAACCACGTCTCCCTGCTCCGGAAAACTCTCGCGCCTCACCTTCTCAACCGGTCGTGAGAAGCCCTTCTTTTTTGTTGTCGTCAGGGTAACTCAATTATTATTTTTTTTACTTTAAACCTTTCGTGTCGTGCAAGTTTCCTTTCCTTGCACTATATCATATCTCACTAGAGTACCTCTTGCATAGCACTTGCTTTGGTCACTATATCATATCTCACTAGAGTACCTCTTGCATAGTACTTGCTTTGGTCCTTTTTTTGTAGGGGTACTCATTGCTATTAACTTTTCCTGCAAATAATACGTACATATCACACCATATCTCTGCTATTGATGTGCATTTATTTAATCCCTTAATGCATATTCTATTGATTTGCCAATCCATTGCCTTGTTTCTGTTGCTGCCCCTTTTCTATGCTATTATTTGTTTATTCTATCTCTACCTTGTCTTGTCAATTACTTTATCTCTGTCAAAGCCCTACTTTTGGTCCTCACAAAAGTAGAAAAAAAAACTTGTTTTTCGGTTATTGTCGAACCTGGAGTTTTTTTTCTTGATTTGACCTATTTAAAATAATAATAATAATGTAGTCCATCTTTGTTGTGATATTTTTTTGCCGTGAAAATACACCTAAATGTTACCTAGTTTTTTAACGTCACTAAAAAAGGAAAATTTGAGCACTTTTTTTCGTGAAAAATCCACTAGCATAATCTCCCCACTAGCATAATCTCCCACCGATCTGTGTATTTTGTCGTCACTAATCTCACACGTATTGCCGTCACTAATTGGCACGTTTTTTTTTAAAAAAAACTTGCACTGCATTAATTTTCTTTAAATATCCACGAATGCTTTGATTAAATAAAAAAAACTTGCTACTTGATTGAACACTTACATGATCTGTGTGTGATTTGTGAGTTTTTTTCCTTTAGTTTTTTTTGGTTTAAATAACTTACAACTTCATCCGTTTTTTTTAAATCTCAAAATGTTTATTCATTCAATCATTGTCTTATATTCTCTTTATCGAAAATTCTTTAGATCATTTGCCTCCATGGCCACCAAATTGATTGCCTCTGAACTGGCTAAATTAGAACACCTCAATGGTGTGAATTATGATATGTGGAGCTGAAAAATCCGATATGGACTTATGCATGACAATCTTGATGGTGTCATCGATGCCCCTGCTCCTAAGCTTTCCGAAGAAGCCACTGATGAGGAAAAGAAAGCTTACGAGAAAACTTATGAGCAGTGGCACAAGAATGACAAAAAGGCTCGTAGCTTCATGTTAATTCACATGGAGGATAATTTAATTAGAGTTTTTGAAAACTGTAAAAATGCCTACGAGTTGTGGAATGCTGTTAAGGAAAAGTACGACTCCAAGATGGAGGTGAACGTATAGCTTCTCTTGCACAAGTACAATACGTGCAAGATGAAGGAATCTGACAGTGTAATTGAACACATAAATAAAATGATTGTCATGGCTAAGGACCTAGCCATCGCGGGAACAGAAATCCCGGAAAAGATGCAAGTGGCGACTATTCTAAATAGTTTGCCAGCATCTTTTGATATGGCTGCCACCACATTACGACTTAATGGGATCATTAAGTCAGTTACTGATTTGCCAGCTCAGTTGGCAATCGAGCAAGACTTGGCTGCCAGTAAGAAGAAAACAGAGGTGTATGAAGCTGAACAAGAGGAAGTGCATGCGGTACATCATCGCAAGAACCTAGGACCCTCCAAAGCCCAATTCAAGGGACGACTGGGAAAACTCCACGAGGAGCTTGTTACAACTTCCAGAAGTTTGGTCATTTCAAGGCCAACTGTCCGCAGGGAAAGAGGCCAGACCCATACAAAGGTCCGGGAAAGAAAGGCCCTAACAAGCCAGAATTCACTGCAGTGGTTGAGTGCAACTCAGCCACAACTGAGTGCGATGGTTGGTGGATCGACTCTGGTGCAGCCCGCCACATTGCAAAAACAAAAGAGGGACTAGTGGAGTCCAAGGAATTAAAGAAGGGTGAACAGAGGATATATATGGGAAACAACACCTACCTTGATGTGGAAGGTGTTGGATCATACAGGTTAGACCTTGGAGGAAGCGTAATGATCCTGCAGGAAGTTCTCTACGCTCCAGGGATTCGCCGGAATCTTATCTCTGTACCTATCCTTCTGAAGAAAAATTTTGAAGTCAGATTCTACAATAATCGCGTCTCCATTGGCCGAGATCGTAAAGTCTTTGTCATGGGGAAGTTTGTACCTGAGCATGATCTTTTTTGTCTTCCTGTGATTACCTCTGAAGAATTAATGAATGTTAGTTTGAACTATATTGGGTGTCTTCTATCTGACTATGATCTTTGGTATATGAGATTAGGACATCTAGGAAAGTAAAAAATGGACCAGATAATAAAATTGAACTTAGTACCTAATATAACAGGTGCAAGAATATTGCCCTGTGAACATTGCTTGACTGGAAAAATGACCAGAAAACCATTTTCTGAAGGTCAAAGATCAAGAGAATTATTAGAACTAGTTCACTCAGATATTTGTGGTCCCTTAAGTGTATGTACACACTGAAATAAAGAATACTTTATAACATTCATTGATGATTATTCCAAGTATTCATATATTTATCTCTTAGAAAGAAAGGCCGAAGCCTTTGAAAGTTTTAAGAGATATAAAACAGAAGTTGAGAAAAATCTGGGTAGACCGACTAAGGTGTTAAGGACTGATAGGGGAGGGGAATTCAATTCAAAGGAGTTCAATGATTATTGCACTCAAATGGGCATTCGTAGGCAGACTACAATGCCATATACTCCGCAACAAAATGGAGTGGCTGAGAGAAAAAATCGAACTCTTATGAATACAGTGAGATGTATGCTATCTCATTCTGGTCTCTCCAAGAAATTCTGGGGAGAAGATGTATTGACTGCTAATTATATACAGAATAGAATCCCTACTAAATCAGTAGACTCTACACCTTATGAAGTATGGACTGGTAGAAGGCCAGAATTAAATCATCTCAGAAAATGGGGATGTATAGCACATGTCATGGTGCCAAATCAGCTTAGAGATAAGCTTGATTTTAAGACAATGAAATGCAGATTCATAGGCTACTCTGAAAAATCCAAAGGTTATAGGTTCTTCCACAAAGAAAAAGGTCTGCTAGAAAGTCGTGATGCTACTTTTCTAGAAAATCACGAAGAAAAGCAGCAAGAAACAGAGGAATCAGAACCTTTACTCGTCTTTTATGTTCAGATCGACTCAGAAATAGATTAAAATGGAGGGGATGAAACAGTTCATCTGGAAGTAGAGATGGAAGTAGAACCTATGAATGATCATCAACCTTTAGAAGAGATAGGGGAGCCTAGTCAAGCCACAGATGCTACTAGCAACAAGCGACCCAGAACACAACCTGCATGGATGAGTGATTATTATTTTTACTCATGCGAGGCTTCATGTTTTACTGTTGATGAAGATATTATGGATTATACAGATCCAATATCTTTTAATGAAGCAATGGCTTCTCCCGAGTCAGAATCATGGATGGATGCCATGAAAGAAGAACTAGACTCGATTAAAAAGAATGGTGTTTGGGAACTATGTGACTTACCAGAAGATAGAAAGTCCATAGGATGCAAATGGGTGTTTAAAAAAAAGTACCAAGTTGATGGTACCATTGATAAGTTTAAAGCAAGATTAGTTGCTAAGGGTTATACACAGAAGGCTGGAAATTGATTTCCAGGAAACATATTCTCCTGTAGCCAAATTTGCATCAATAAGGACGATTTTGGCACTAGTCACGTGTATGGATTTGGAATTATTCCAAATGGATGTTAAGACAGCTTTTCTCAATGGAGAATTGAGGGAAGTTATATACATGCGCCAACCTGATGGTTTTCAGGTAGAAGGACAAGAGAATAAAGTGTATAAGTTAAAGAAATCCTTGTATGGTCTGAAACAATCATCACGACAATGGTATCTCAAATTTCATAAAACAATTATCCAATTTGGTTTTGTGGCAAATAAATTAGATAATTGTGTATATATCATGAATAGTGGGAGCAAGTTCATAATTCTATCATTATATGTTGATGATATTTTGCTCGCCGAAAATGATATAGATATGCTTAACGATGTAAAGCATAAACTGAGTGATGAATTTGAGATGAAGGACATGGGACAAGCATCCTATGTCCTTGGTATTCAGATCACTAGAGACAGAAACTCAAGAACATTGAGTTTGGATCAGGAAAAATATTTGCATACTATACTAAAGAGATTTGGAATGCAGAACAACACTCCTGCTCCTACACCAATGGTTATGGGAAAACGATTAAGTAAAAGTCAATGCCCGGGTAAAGGTCAGAAATCGTTGAATGTCCCATATGCTCAAGCGGTAGGTAGTTTGATGTATGCAATGTTATGCACCAGACCTGACTTAGCTTTTCCCGTTAGTTTAGTGAGTAGATACCAAAGTAATCCTGGACAAGAATATTGGGAAGCCGTAAAAAGAATATTGAGATATTTAAAAGGAACTATTGGCCTCATACTTGTCTATCAAGCAGAATCGCTTGAAGTTGTTGGATACTCCGATGCAGATTTCGGAGGGGATATGGATGATAGGAAATCCACATCGGATTATCTATTCATGTTCCGTGGTGCAGCTATTTCTTGGGGAAGCAAGAAACAAGGTTGTGTGTCGAGACACACACAAGAAGCCGAATATATTGCATGTAGTATGGCTTCTACGCATGCAGTCTGGATCAGACGTTTCTTAGAGAACTTAAATCTTGGATTGGCAAATGACCCAATCGAAATTTTCTGTGACAATCAAGCAGCAATAAGCTTGATTAACATCGGGTCAAATAGTTGTAAAGGGAAACATATAGAGATCCATTATCACTATATAAGAGATATAGTGGAAAATAAAGAAATTAAGGTAACATATATACCTACGAAGATATGCTTGCAGATTCCATGACAAAAGGAATGCAAGCAGGAATTTATATCAAACATGTTGGTTTGATGGGACTCAGGAATTTTTGAGTCAGGTGAGGTATTCATGAAAAATGAACCTCGGATTATTTCTCCATGAAGTTAGACACATTCCATGAAAAGTGGGAGTGTAGAGTAATCTTGACATATTGGTCAAAGTGGGAGATGTTAGAAAAATTGACCTTAATGGTCAAGAATTTCGGTTACAAATCTCTATAATAATGGAGAAATCAAAATCGTAATAAAAATGCGATTATGACAATGAATGTTGGGATTTATGGGGAATAAATCCGGAATAAATGTAGGCGTTATGATTCTGGGCGAACGGGATGGTGAATGACCCTATATATATCTCCATGGATTTGGAGAGAAAAATCCATCTTACGAAAGCCCCAAATCACCATCTTCTATCTTCCTCCTCATCTTTCCTTGAAAAACTGCCTTCACAAAAATTATGAGGAATCATGGTGTGTGTGTGCAATAGAATGAAGGTCATCGGCGAGGAGCAAAGCTCTCACGATGTTTCAGCAAAAGGAGGTGCAGCAATGGTTATGGGGCCTCTTAGGGTGATGGTCAGATCGAGGGTGAGGCCTTGAACCTTGTCATGAGGTAGACGTGATAGATGAAGGCAGGGGTGAATATAATTGATCGGCTTAGGGGATCGAAAATAAGATGTCGCAGTAAGATCAAATTTGAGGTGACGAGGAGATGATTGATAAAATTAACGAATGGCAACAATGACGGATGAGGTTAATTTAAAAAATAAAGAATATGAAAAAGCCCATAAACATGTGTGTGAGCTTGAATCATGCTTGGATTATGGCCCATCAATGGTTTGTACACCAGAAGATCCACCCAGTGGGTTGCAAACCACTTGATGATGGTTTAGACCCCTTCTTTGGTCCCCTAAGGCTTGTTCTCCTTTAGGTCGTGGCTTTGAGGCTTTGTTATGCAACCAAAGCTCGTTGAAGTAGATTTAGAGTTTTTTGGGTAGTAGAATGAAGGTGTGTTTTTGTGATGTTTGGATGAATATAAGGGGTTAAACCAAGGTTGAAGCTCGAGGTAGATAACATGCTAGTATGTAGTCATGAGGTCTCTTAAATGGTGGTTTGACAAGGGTTAGAGTTCCACTATAGACTTAAAGAGGAGGAGTAAAACATTATGTTCCGACCATGATCCTCTACATGAGACGAGGTCGGAGGATGATGCAATGAAGATGCGACACATAGCAAAGCCATAAAAATCCAAGAATGCTAAAATCCCAAAATGCAAAAGAAATATTAAATGACCTCTAATAAAAATGCAAAATATTGGTGTTTCTAAAAATCTTGATATCTAAAAATTTTAAGAAGGAAGGACTTTTTTTTTGCAAATTCAGCCTATTAACGAGATTTAAAAAAACTAAAAGATATTTATAGGTTTGTTTGACTTGTGCTTCAGAATTTCATATTTTCATTTCTTATTTCTTACGAATGGAACACCTATTTTCTATTTTATTCTAGTAATATGTGTCATAAGGAATGATGCATACTTTTGTTGGTTTTTAGTTGTGCATTTAATGATAGATAAAAAATAGAGAGTGCTTTTATGACGTTAAAAATACATATGAATTAGAAACCTGTCCTTGTATCCTTTTGTTCTTGTAATCTTTATATTTTTTTACGTTTTTAAAAGAAAACAAGATATACAAGTAAACTAATAAAGCTAAAATCAAGTAAAGGAGCTCATGTGTGCTATGCATAAAACGTACATTTTATTATTGTAGTCGTAGGTTTTGAAATCAAATTTTCACGTATAAACCCCGACTCAACTTCAAAGTACATTTGAGATTTTTTTTAAAAAAATTATGAACTTTAGAGTATGTCCACGTGGGAGTGTATATGCATGAGAATAAAATCTTAAATGCATGCATATTGGAAAATATGATTTCGTTTCCATTGGTATATGTGCAAGGTAGTATTATGTGATATTTCTATATTTTCTATATATTTTTATAATAATAAATAAAAATAATTAATGCAATAGAAGTTACGCAAAAATAAATATGTCTATTTGTATATATGTGAATGTTTTGTATGAGTTGTATTATCATTTCATGTGCATTTTATATGTATTTTTGCAAGCATCCTTTTTTTCCTACTTTTTATTGAGTCGACCAAAGCGTTAAGTTCTTGGTCTCTAGAGAAGGCCCTAAATAGCCCTTAAAAACCTATTTAGTCTAGGTTTCTTAGTTAGTCTATACATACATCTACATGCAAATATCACTGGAAACATACAAATTTACTGCGGTCATGAGAGACCGCTAATACCCTCTTCTCGCCGTGACCGCGATGACACAAGGTTTGTCATCATATATAGAATTTGTGGTGGTTCCAGTTGAACGCAGTAAAGGACAATCACCGCATATATAAAAGCCCCCGTAAAATGGTCAAGGTATATACGACGGTTCAGAGACCGCCGTATATAGTTTCTATATTAATGATGATCATTCTAGCCATTGTATATATGATTGATGTATATATGATTAATAATAATGTTATTTTATTATCATACAATCATACAATCACAAAAAATGCATAATTTCAAGATTAATAATAGCAAATGTAGACTTGACACATATATAACATGTGTAATTAAACTATAAATTCATTTCAAGATTAGTAAGGACATGTAAAAAATAACATTAACCTTAACAATCATATAATTATGCATTTTACATGCATTCAATTTGAATTGGTGGGGTTATATATGTATAGATAAGACCTACTTATTACAAAAAGATAATATTTAGTCTTTTTAGAAGGTATTGAAGTACTTTGATTGACCTGTGTGATAACTTGTTATTTAATAGCAAGTATAGTCTTCAATATATACTATGGATCTTAAAATCAATACACATCAATCAATCACTAAAAAGTGGTTGTATGAGAATCATTGATGGATTTAATACATATATTCACTTAAGGGACTCTTATTGCACATCTAGAATATTACACAAATATTAACTTAATATAAGATGCAAATAAAAAATTAGCAATCCTACAATCAAAATTTCATAATTCAAACACAATTTAATTAATAATAACAAAATTGCATATAAAAATATAGGATGAAAGTTATACCTTCGAATATGAGGTAAAGATGCAACAGAGATCTCTTGGGGAGGAGGTGCGGCTGAGGTGACGTGCAAGGAGGAGGCAGAAGTGAGGCCGAATCGGAGGTGGGGAGAAGTTGTAGGTGAGGAGGAGCTAGAGTTGGGGAGGAATAGGAGAATGAGGGGGCCGATGGTGACCTGGAGGATGAAGAGGAGGTAGATGAGGTGGGGAGGAGGTGGGCTGTAGGGATGGGGAGTCAATGAAGGGAGAGGGAGGAGGTAGGGAGGGAGGGAGAAGTGGCTAGTGGAGGGAGGAGGAGGGAGGTGGAGGGTTTTGATGGATTAGAGGGAGAGGGAGGTGGCCGATGGAGGGAGGAGGAGGGGGGGAGGAGGTGTTGCCGACGATGGGAGGAAGAGGGCGGCGATGGGTTAGGGGGAGGGAATGTTGATGATAGGAGGAGGTTGGGAGGGAATGGAAAGGAAGGAGAGGGAACAAAGGGTCGTTATGGAATTTGGGCAATATTATTCACAATAAGCCACCACAATATTATTTACGGCATGGACGATGAAGCAACTGCTTGACGGTCGCTGCTAAAATTTTATTCTAATATTTGCAGCATTTTCACCATAAATATTACATAGTCGTTGCGCATAATAACGACCGCAACAAATAACACATCGTTAATGCTTAATTTTTCAGTAGTGAAACAATCTGTCCTCTTCTTTAATTCTTTTAGGTTTTCTTCTTTGCATATTTTTATGTACTTTTGTGTGCTAATGTGTGCTTATTTGTAGGCATGTAATTAAAAAAGGTAGTATTGATGCATAAATGTAGGTGCTTGTGAAAGTAATTAGCTCAATTTTCTTGTATTTGGTAGACTAAAGCTGGGTTCATCATTGATGAATCTCCATTTCATCACCTTTATTCTATCATTTGGCCTTAAAAATCGTAACTAATGCATGTAAATAACATTAATTTGTACATAATAACATTCATTATTTATTATATTATTTGTATATAAATCATGGTTTTAATGCCAAAATTATAGAATAAAGAGAAGAAAAGAAAAATGAATAAAATATTGAAGATATTTTATGATCCTAAATCTCGAGACCAAGTCAAGAATTGAGTTGGTCGACAAGGAATAAAATAGGAGGAGATAAGGGTCAAAAATAGAATAAAAACACATTTCTTTTATTCATTATTTATCCATTTTTTACGCCTATTTATTCTTTATTATTTGTTTATCAAATGAAGAAATTTGTAAATAAAAGTTGTAGATAATAATGTAAATAAAATAAAAAAATTGAGTTGTACAAAAATTATACATATTGTTCTTTTTATACACAAAATAAAAAGCCAAAAACCTAACTTCCCATACCCATATCTTTCAAATAAAAACTCAAAACATAGCAAAATTACCTCTAATTGTATATAACTTTTTACAAGCTATTTCATGATGGTGGTTTTATTTTTTTTGGAGTAATTGTGTGAAAGTTAGGTTTTTGACCCTTATTGTATATTATACGGATTAAAATATTCAATTTATTCATTTTTCATTATTTTTACAAATCCATATTTTTATATTTTTGTAATTATTATTTATAACATATGAGCACATTGAAACTAAAATAAAACCAAAAAGAAAAATAAAATAAAATAAGTCTACGTGTAAACGTAGACAAAATACCTATGTTGTTACTTGTATATAAATAAATAGGAACCCTTTCTTTTATATTTTTATAATGTTGTAAATATTATATATATTCTAATAAAAATAAAAAAACCAAGCTTAAACCCATTAAAATACATTAAAATAAAAAGATGTATATAATACCTAAGTAAAATACCTATAAATATACCTATAAAAAATACATATCTATTTATTTATGTATACAAATTACATCATAAAAATAAAATAAAAATATATTTATACTCATAAAAATACGTTATAAATATATAGAATAAAATAATAAAATAAAATAATAAAATATACCAGATAAAAAATAAAATGTACAAAATATAGGAAAATATATCTATAAATACACGAATAAAAATTAACTACTAATAAAATACAAAAATAAATAAATAAAAATCATATTAAAATTATACATTAAAAAATAAACATTTTTCATTATATATACAAAAATTAATAAAAACATTTACTAATTTAAAATGATTATTTTTGAAAAAAACCCGTAGTTTTATCGCGTAATAGCCGACGTGGACCAATGGGGTCACGTCAAAAGTTGACCGCCGGTCAACTCCCCTCTCTGCTCCAGATTTGACGCGATATGTATTTTCCCCGAGTTTCTACCATTTTTCGTGGATGATCTATCCTTCAATCGACATCGCTGCCTTCACAAGAAATGATCATTGATCATTGTACTTACACGCCATGCGCTATAATCACGTGTATATACATGGAAATCCTCGGTTTTAGCCGGTCAATGAGGGTGGTCAACTTGTTCTATAAATAAAAGCCCCGAGTCTCCTTACAATTTTGGTCATCTTCACGAGTCCATGAGCCCTGGTTTAGTGTCTAGATGAGTTCCTTGCGACAGAGGGAGCTTCGTCGAGGCCAAGCCAAGCTCCAGGGGCACGGGTGCACCCACGACCACCAAGCTCTAACGACCCTGCTCCCTGGTTCATCCAGGGTATCAGAGCTTAGCTTTTTATCCTTTATTTTGCTTGCAATTAGTTATATCATTAACTTCCAGTCATCAAAGTAGGTTTTAGTTGATTAGATTAGGGCTAATCGAACCCCTCGTACTTCGCTAGAGTTGAGCTCCTCCGCGTGCCATCATCGCGTGTTCTCCCGCCTTGATGATCACCTCATTTCCTTCCCCATCCATTTCTTTGTCTCCTGCCGAATCTAACCACCCTCGATTCTCCCTAGATCGAGGCATCGAGGTCCATCCTCCATCATTCGCCGGACCTCTCCTCCCACACCTCCACCTCTCCCATTCCACGCTTAAGCGGGTCGAGGCAGTTTGCCCTCAACCGTGTTTTCTTCTATGTAGGTAGCGCTCTTAATCGGAGCGCTCATGGGCTCAATTCGACTTGACTCATGGCACCTGGAGCCCTTCATCTTCCCCAACCCAGTTCAACGTCTCCAGGGCTCTAGTAAACCTCCTCTAGCTGCCATTGGATGCGGACCACCACCCAGAGCCTCAAAAGCAACTGAGCGTCGCCGATGGAGCCGTGAAGGTCGAGGAATCGAGCGAACAAGGAAGAACACGCTCGTGTTCTTCCCTGTTCTTGAAGGCAAGCCCAACACCATTGGATCGAGGAGGCCCACCAGATCTGATCTCAACCGTCCCCCTCGCCATGTGCCAACCATCAGATGAAGCACTAGATCCAATCCGCACCGCAGATTGGCGAAGGGGCATCACCCGTCCAGGAGGCAACACATGTTTAAGTGAAGAAATCCCAGCCGTCCATCAGAGCCTCTTTTGGTGTAAATTGCATAATCTTGCCCCACATTTTTGTATTTTATTATTTAGTCCTGTAAATAAAAGTTAACATTATAAATAAGTTGGAAATTTTGCAAATAGGCCCTTGTATTTCTTTAAATTGCATTTTGGTCTAGTTCAACTCAGCTCACGTGTCGTCCCACGTGAGGTAGGCAAATTGCAGGGATACCCCTGCGAGTTTTTGTATTTATATTTAGTCCAACAAATTGAAATGAAGGTTGTATATTTTTGTGAAAATTACTGAAAAGCCACATCGGATCCTGCAAGCGTTATATAGCACTTCTCTCGGTGCTCGATCTCTAATCCAATTAAGAAGCAATTAGATTTTGACTAGATCTATAGGCACATGCAAATATATTTAGATGTTTGGACCTAATGCTATCGACAAGCAGTTCCTAAAGCTAAGGGCTTAATCACACAAAAGAAAGAAAATCAAAACCGAGAAAGAAAATAAAATAAGCGATGAAAACTGTGGCAAAACCGACGAGTCCCCAAGGGAACAATCCCTCAGGCACTGGACCTCGTGAAGTGGCGGAGTGTGGAAGAGTCCTGAATATTACAAATTAATTGGTCTCTCTCTCACTTCAATCTACACAATAAATACAATAAATAAAATTGGAGTTCGGTCTTTAAAAATCCATCTACGTCTCCTTCAGTGCTAGGCAAGCTGAAGCTGGCTTCATGTGGGTCCACATACTCCTTGAGTAGAGCGCCTCCCTCGATCCGCGGTACCTTGCACGAAGTCAAACAAGATATGGTGGTTAGACAGCTCAAACAATAAGTATCAAATAAATACGAAAATAAGTGAGGCAAACATATAGACAAATAACGCAATCAATCAAAAGGTCGATCTATACGTTGTTGCTCCTGGCAACGGCGCCATTTGTTTAACCCAAAAATCAAGCGGTCTTATGTTCCACATAAGGCGGGAACACAATCGTCAAATAGACCACACGAAATCCGGATTAAAACAACAATTAACCCACAATTCAGAATCAAGCAATGAAAGTAAATGTGCGAAGTTAAAATTTATTATAACTCTACAACAAAGATGTATATAGGTGCAAGTACGTGTAGAGTGTCGAACATAAGGAACATGCAGGATAAATCAGGCAAAAATGCTCACAAAAGTGAATGTGATGTATTTGTCTATATATGTGCTCTTTTGTGGGGTTTTAATTTTTTTAATTTTTAATTTTTTAATTTTATAATTTTATATTTTGATTTTTAATTTTATGATTTTATATTTTATTTTTATATTTTATATTTTTATATTTTATTTTTTTAAATATACATGAAGCTATATAAAGAGTATATATACAAGAGAGACTAGGGCTTATATAAAAATTAACAAAAACAAAAAAATGAAGAAAATAAACTCTTTTTGGTTTTTAGGAATTTTTTACTATTTTTATGATTTTTTTAGGAATTTTTGCCAATTTTTATAAATTTTTAAAGTCAAAAATACCCAAAAAACAGGGTTTAAATATGTAGCCGAAATTAAAACGGAGATTAAAAATATAAAGCAGAGTCAAAAATTCTCCAAATTAATTTTTATATAAAGATAATAATAAATAGAAAATTCAGAAATAGAGAATATATTTTTAGTATTTTAAGGATTTTTTATATTTTAAAAAGGTTTTTAGAGTTTTTATATTTATTGGAGTTTTCTTTTATAGTTTTTAGTGATTTTGCTATGAATGTCAAAAATACAAAAATACACAAAACACAATTTTTGGTAATTTATCAAAACGTTTTGATAATTTTTATGTATTTTCTTTTGCAAACAGGGACAAAAAAGTGATGTTTTTGATTTTTTTATAAATTTTATAAAACTTTAAAATAAAAATGGAAATATGGCATGAATGAACAATGCAACATGAAGCTTTGTCTATTTTGGTGGATTTTTAGAGGTTTATAGTTGAATTAAATAAATACAAGAAATAAAGAGAAACTACACTGCTAGCAGAGGTATTTTTGTAAATATCATAAAGTGCAGGGACAAGTTGCAATTTTTCTACAAAATTTATAAATAATTAATTAAGTCCCTGGAGTGATTACAATATTCGAGACCTACAGGGGTATCTCTGCAAAATCTCCCAAAATCATGTGTGTGAACACGTGCGCCACTAGCGGGGTCAAAATGTAATTAACAAAAACCCAGGGGCCTTTCCGCACATTCTACAAAATTATAACACTGAATACAAAAGTTCTGGTACTAAGACGAAATATGCAAACCCTAAAGGGTCTTACTGTAAAATAGCCACCTCACGTGGTGCGTCACGTGAGGTGACGTAGCATGGACCTAATGGTAAACAAAGAAAGCACATGGGGGTTTTTTCAAATTTTACAAAATAAAAAAACTGCAAATGGAAGATTTTGGTTCAAATAGTAAATACAAAAATGGCAAGGGAAAAGGTGCAAAATACCCATGCCTATGCTGATCTTACGACGGCTCTTTAGTCACTTAGACATGTGGTAGCACGGGAGTCTGCGATACCGGTTCACGCCGACAGTCGAGATTAGATCACCCATGGGCGATCGAACGACTGAGATGTACGAGATCTGACGGCTACCGTAATGCTTGGAGTCCCTCGTTGATCGGATGGTGGGGAGCGAGGGAGGAAGAACAGGGAAGAACGTCAGGTCTGGCGAACTTCGATATCTTCCCCCTCGTACCCCCGACAGTGGCTGGTGGTTCGGTGAGGCACATAAAGCTCCTGGAAAGATGCTCTATCCGCTGGAGGTTCCAAAAAGGCACGGGTTGCACCGGAGCTCCTCCACGACGTCGGGGAAAAAGAGAATCCCCAGGTACTTCCGATGTGATCATAATCGCCCTCCAGGCGTTCATGTAGACCAGGCACCAGCAAAAAGGGTTAAGAGGGTCACGGACAAACTGTCGCGACCCCACGGTTGGGTGGTATGGTGGAGGATGACGAAATGGAAGGTTCACTGGAGCGAACTCTAGCGAGGGGTGAACAAGGGTGCGTAAGCGGCTAAAATGCAAAGAAAAAGGGGCGAGAAGAGTCCTAGAACTACGGGTACGCTAAAAGTGCAAGAAATAGGAACCTCAAAGGCTGGGAACTAGAGATTGTACCTCGATGGCTGATGGACGGAGATGGGGTGGAATATGCCCCTAGACTCGCCTAGCATCACCTCCAAGGAGCGGGGGAGCTCGCTGTCACCTTATTCTATCCAGGGCTCGAAGAAGGGATGCTAGAACGGGTCCAGGGTGGTTCAAAATTTAAAAGGGAAGAGATAGAGGTATATGTACAAAGTGGGTCCGGGTCCTCAAAGAATGAGGTGAATCGAGAAGCGCAACGATCCAACCCCCGAAGCAAGCATATGGCATGAATCATCGATTGTCGAGGAGAAAAAGTCATGAAGAAATCGTTGCGATTTGGTGAAAGACGCAGCCTCCAAAAATCGATGAAGACGGGCAAAAACGCAGTTCTGACAATGGCATACCTCGATCAGAGAGTTGACCGAGGTCAACCCACGGGGAGGTCTGGTTGGTCCACATGGACCAACCAGAAAAATCCTTGGGAAAAAATATTAGATAAAACGATTAAAAATAATAAATGATTTTATTAATTTTAGGTTTTAAAAAAATATTTATTATTTTATAAATTATTTTATTATGATTTTTATTTATTTTTTTGAGGTAATTAATTACAAGTCACCTTTTAAAGCTATATATAGGTATATTCATTTATGTATTTTAATCTTTTATTTTTATTTTATATTTTTAATTTTATTTATTTAAATTTTATATATTTATAACTTAAATTTATACACTTAAATATATTTTTCTTTTATTTTTCTGATGTGAAATATACAATTAAATAAATAGATGTATAATCTATATCGGTATACTAATTGGTAATTCATCTATGTATTTTGTACAAGTATTTTATTTTAATGTTTTCCTTAGTATTTTTATTCATGTTTTAATATGCACATATATTATAAATAATATTTACAAAATTATACAATATAAAATTATAAAAATAATGAACAATAAATAAAATGAACATTTTAATCGGTATAGTTATACAATAGGGGTCCGAAATCTAACTTTCACACCGTAACTCCAAAAAATATGAAACCACCATCATTAAATAGATTATTAAAAGTTATATACAATTAAAGTGATTTTGATATATTTTGAGTTTTTATTTGAGAGATATGAGTCTGGGAAGTTGGGATTTTGGAATCTTAGTCAGAGTATATTTTGTACACTGTGTATTATTTTTGTATGAAATCAATTTTGTATTTTTCAATATTTAATTTTCTACAAATTTCATGTTCAAAGTTTCTTTATTTGAAGTATAAAAAGTGAAACTAAAAATAGATCCCAAAAATGAAGGAAATGAATAAAATAAAAGAGATTTTTATTGTATCTGAGCCCTTATCTCCCCCTACTTTATTCCTTGTCGACCTAGTCATCGAGATGCATAGGTCTCGGGGTTTCGGGTCATAAAATATTTTCAATATTTTATTATTTTTCTTTTCTTTTCTTTTCTTTTCTTTATTCTATAATTTTGGCATTAAAACTGTATTTTATACACTATTTACACAACAATGCATGGATGATAAAATACATGAATTAAGGATATTTACACGCATTTACTTGAGTTTTTAAGGCCAAAATGATAGAATAAAGGTGATGAAATGGAGATTCATTAGCAGCGGTAGTCAACAAATACACGCTAGGATGTCGGTACTAGAGTATATCTCCTCTCGTCTGTCATTTGTAACCACAGTAAGTCTTGATTTTTTCGGAACTACTTGTAGTGGGCTTACCCATTTAGAGTCAGGGATGAGATAAATGAAGCCTGCGTCATACCATTTTGTGATTTCTTTCATGACGACGTCCCTCAGATTTGGATAAGGACTTCTTTGAAACTTGGGGGACGACTTGGCATCTTCTTCCAAGCAGATGTGGTGTGAACATAGAGCAGGATTTATCTCACGGAGATCTGAAACATGCCAACCAAGTGCCTTACGGTTCTTTTCTAGAACCTCGAGGCGTCGAGATTCTTGCTCTGGGATCAGCATGATGCTGATGATGACCAGATACATGTTCTTTACACTTGCAAGGAAAGCATACTTTAGGCCTATCAGAAGTGGCTTTAGTTTAGGTTCTGATCTGGACATCTTCTCGGTCACTTCTGAAACTATATTGGTTGGAGGATGATTTGCTTGAACTCTAGAGGTAGTACAGACCTCAGTGTCTCGTTGATCTCCTGACAATGTGACGAACATATCTGCAATAAACTCATTGCGTTCAGGTTGGAGTGAATCATCTAAATCAAAAAGAGGCATCAACAAAGTGGATTCTATCTCCCAAATGTCGTCGGAGCTTGCATCGACTGTGCTTTCCAGGTCCTCCTTAAGAGAGAGGATTTCCTGTATCCATGGGTCGTTCAAAGAGAGTGGTATATCTTTGATCTCTGCAATGAAGACACAATCTGCTTCAGGAGGTGTTGTATGACCTTCATCAGTTACAACTTTAGGCTCGTTAATCATGTCTATTGTAATTCGGTTGTTGTTCGAGCTGAAAGTGATCTTCCCATACCCATAATCAACAACGACCTCTGAAGTACGTAGGAATGGTCGTCCTAGGATAATAGGAGTATGGAGTAAGGGTGTGGGGGAATCCATATCAAGGACTACGAAATCAACTAGAAATCGCATATCCCACTGTTGGACATACGAGCCCACGGCGAGCCATTATGCAATAAATGTTATTGTAAATATCATTCTCTGATCTGAAATGAAGAAAAACTAATTTTCATAATAGGTCCCTTAGTACAATTAGAGTTATGTACCATGGCCATCTTAATAATCATACAGTTGTTGATTCAATAATTGAATCATAGAGGCTGGTGCTTGGATGAATATATAAAGGGTTAGATTGAGGACTCGTCAAGCACCATCAAATGATTGTTAAGAGATGATCTCCAGCCTGAGTAGGAGATGGCAATCTTTTTCTCACATAGGCTAATATCTGACTGACCTCTTGATGCAGGTCCTTTACATAATAATAGAGATTCGGAGGTGTCAGATTAGTTAGGTCAAAGAGTTGACTTAACGAGATCGAGATAACCAAAGTCCTATGTCGTATGCTATCATGATATAGGCACGCATCCTCTGACCAGAGATAGATGTGTTACTATATGTCTGAGTATGTACATTTGGCAAACCAATAGGTTGATGACCTAACCAAGGTCTATACACCGGCGTGCTGGTGTGCATATAAGGGCATATGAGTAAAACGATCTCTCAAAGGGATCACACAGGTTCACTACTGAACCAGAAGACATGAGCTCACTCATGAGATATTGGGAAGAATCAAATTTCATGCACGGTCATCTCGCTTTGGAAGCTTGACTGAATTTGTAAGGTTTGATATATACTTTTGAAAAGTATATGATCAAGACCTAGGTATGATATATGCTTTTGGAATGTGTATGATCGATACCGACTCCCAATGATCAAATGAGAAACTTACTGATAAAACCCTGAAGGAGACAGTATAAATTTGATCTAATACTTCGGGGTTATTCTGAGTCTTCCAGTATGCAGGATGTACAGGTATTGGGAATACCTGTGATCAAAGAGGAGTGGACGGCTACAAGTCTCCATGAGGAGAAGAGTAGCCGTCCCCTCTTATGAGGAGATTGGTTTATTCTCTTCATTATCTTTTCTCTTATCAAAGATGATTTAATTTGAAATTACTTTTTGTTGATTTATCAATGAAAATTAATTTAAATTAAATCATTAGTTATTGTGTTTTTACATCAACATCTAAGCCATTGAAAGAAACACAAATCAATCCCATCCATTGACTGTGTGTTGTCCATGGATTGGGATCCATGGACTCCCAAAACCCTATATAAGAAGAGGCATCCATTTCTCTTGACAAGACATGAAAAATGAATGATCTCTCTCTACACGCCCATTCTCTCTATCTCTCATGTGTTCATCCACCATAGATGCCCTAGAGAGATCCTCCATCGCCACATCATCGTCGTTATGATGCCCGATCGTTTGCTCATGGATCTCCATCTACTTCGGTGTGCCTTACTCGTGAAGAAGACGTCGTATCTCGTTTGTCGAGATAAGGAGATCCGTGGCTTGGATCATCAACATGAATTGCGAGAAGCACGCGTCTCATCCACGCGCTTGCAAGCATCTCCTTCGTCGGATCGGACTTGAGACAGGAGGTCTCTTTGTTTAGAGACTCGATCTCAACCAAGTTTCAAGAGGTAATCCTATTACTTGTTTGTGATTTAGATGAAATGATCCGAGAAATGTTCTTGGATCATGTGGTTTCATCACATAGAAATTTTAATTTCCGCTGCATTGAGCAACTAGTACGACTAGTCGCTCCCGATCACATTTGATGCGATCATCACGCTTCCGTGATGCGCTTGAGGATTTTCCCCATATCCTTAACCCACACCTTTGCCACAACATCTTCCAAAAGACCTCAGGGTCTCTTAATGGATCGATCAACAAACTCAAGGAACATGTGTGTCTGCTTGAGAGGACATAGCCTAAATTCTTGCAATAATGAAGAGGGCAGGAGGTTAATGGAAGAACCACTGTGAAGCAAGGTTCGCTCAAAGACTTGATCAAAAATCTCGCAACTGATCAAAAAGGCACTCCTTGTCTTGCTTCTTCTGTGGGAGATTATTGATGGTTGTGACTATGGCCATGGTAAGAACGTGCTTCTCTAACTATTTGCTTCTGTTGTTACGTGCTGGAAGACGATTGTTTGTACATGCCTCCTTTAAACCTTTCTTTACGGCGGACATGCATTCCTTGGACTTCATCAAGGGAATCTCAATGGTCAGTTATTAATGATATCCACAACTCCAGGGTTAGATAATGCACTTTTTTTTGCATTTTTTTGAAATTTTCTATTGCTTCAAGAAAAGGAATATTCACAGTACCGAAATCAAAAATAGAGTTCTTTGTCATAACAAAATCCTTGTCCATAATATTCTGTACATCCGGCTCAGAAAAAGGAGTATACACTGGAGACAAAGATGATGGTGCTGATGGACAAGCAAAAAGCAGGGCCTCCGCTCCGTCGGCTGGCGTAGGATCGACTACTGCTAGAGGCTCCTCCATGGCCGGCTCGGCTTCACTTTGGATGCAAACATCTTTTTGATCTTTTTGACTTTTCTGATTTTTTGGTATTTTTGTTGATGGTGGTGGAGATGAATGGCAGATGACATGGCTTCACCTTCTTCTTTTTCTTCACCCATTCTTGTAGCTGGCGGGGCTGATGCAGAAGATGACGATTTGCCTGTCAAAGCTTTATTCGTCCCGTGGCTTGTGGAAGACGGAGGCAAGGTCCTACCGCTCCTGAGAGTGACAACATTAGATGAAGCAATATTATAATCATCTCACTCTATAGGCATAGACTGGACATCACACACTACCCACTTTTTATGTTTAAAGCTATTAGGATTTGCTTCGACCGGTGCCGGAATGGAAGTTTTGGTGGCGGTTAGTTCGTCTAGCTTTTTTGTTATATCTGCTAGGTCTTTTACAAGTTAGGCCAAGAAATTTAGGATAGGGTTCATAGGAATCGCCTCAGAAGGCTCAGCGTACAGACCGCATTGTTGCTGAGTGTTTGGGAGCTGAGGCTATGGTTGTTGGTGGTGCCGAGGAGGTGGAGAAAGCTGGTACTACTGATAGGAGGGGGAGGGTATTTATGAGATGGTGCAGCCACGTACATGTGATACGACTGCGACTGGTGGTGCTGCGGCTGTGCATACTGCTGATTATTCCTCCATTGGTGTTGGTACTGCGAAGGCTGGTGGTACTGAGGTGGAGGTTGAGAAGACTGCTGGTAATGACCACCCTGTGGTTGGTGGTAAGCCCCGTTGACTTGTAGATGGTCTTGTGGGTGTCCGGTAGGATGGGTTAGTCGTGCATCATCGATCAATACACCATTGACTTCCTAGAATAATGGTGGTAGTGGGAATGCTAGATCAGAAGGTGGAAGGAAGTCTAGCTGGTAAACCACCATCTGCTACTACAGCGGGCCCTGATCATGCGCCTCCATGTAGTACACGTGCTGGATTACTGGTGGCTGCTAGCTCGGATGAGGTTGTTGTTGTGATGATGGCTCGTCCTTTTTCTCATCAGGAGTCTCCGTAGATGGTATTGCTGACTGGACAGAACTGATGGTGCTCATCAACAGCTCCATCTGCTTGGTGATCTGGTCCAGCTTGTCTAATTGTTGCATCCTCTTTTTTATCACAACAAGCTTCTCGAGATCCTGTGACCTGTTGTTGATGATATCAACATTTGAGAGATGACCCCCAATGATATTGAGGTTGGATCTCTCATCTCTCTGCCTCATGAGATGATGCCATGTGTACTTGCTTCTGGAGGATCTGCGGTTGCTTCTGATATGCTTGGGATGAAGAGAGGGCAGCCTCTCCATTGACCATTTCTTCGAAAATCTGCCAAACTACATCTTCATTCTTGTTGAAATGAGATCCTCCACAGGTTGCATCGACGAGCCTTTGGCTCTCTACATTCAATCCTCGAAAAAGTGTTGGACCAGACTGGTCCTCAGTATCTCATGATGGGGGCAATTCTCCTGAAGGTTTGTGAATTACTCCTAGGCTTCATGGATAGTTTGTGGGCACCCTGGGAGAAGGTACTGATCCTGACTCGCATCTGGTTGAGCCGATCGAGAAGATAGAATTTATGGAGGAAGGCGGATTTCAGTTCCTCATATGTCGTCGTAACCTTTACCAAATGATTGAGCCCGTATAGGGCCTTGTCTTGCAAACTAAAGAGGAACGCCATCATCTTCACTACGTCCAAAGGAACATTAGGGTAGTGGGTAGTACGTCAGATGCATGAGAACTGCTACAGGTGAATGTAAGTCTCTTCACTGGTGTTCCCGTGGAATGATGGTATAAGGGCCAAGAACTGAGGCTTAAGCTCAAAGTGAGCAAGTATAGATGGAATGAGGATCCACTTGGTCATCTGGTTGTCTCCAGGATTCTATGTTTCCTTCAACGTATGTTTCTACCTTCCCTGGTCTGGTTCTTCCTCATCTGGATCACCATGGGGTCCATCCCCTCTTCCTCCTACTGGTCTGTCTCCTCGTCCAGCTTGTCTATTCCTCGTATCATTCAGCATATCCTAGAACACAGTCCGTGCTAGGTCTTGCTCGGTCAGCTGCTAGTGTATGGCTTGGATGGAAGCCAGCAACTGAGCATTCACGTGGTTGTGGTTTGGCATCTGTCCCTACTCAGGTTGGGAAGGTGGCTGTTGTCCTTTGCTCTTTCCTTGGGGAGCCATTTCTGGGTCAGAGTTCGAAGAAATAAATTCTGTGTTGGGATCCATGACTGGGGTTGGCTTTTATCTGAAATGAAAAAGACCCAATCAGACACTTAAAATTGAATCCCAGCTACTAGGATGAATCTGGAATTAGGGTCAATCCCAGAGTATTATGAATGAAAAAGATGTCGACTGAAATCAACTCTCATTCACGATGGCGGTGGTGGGACAAAAGTGATCCTAATTTATTGGGTGTGCAAATAAAAGAAGATGAGGAGTTTGGAGATCGACCCACAAAGTCCCGTCTGATTTCTAGGGAATCAACACACATTATTAATGATGTCGAGTCTATGGAATCGATGTAGTTGTCGGCGGGGTCCCAACTGAACCATCCATGGATCGCCATCGTGAAGCAAAAAGGAGATTGATGCTGGAGGAAAGATACTGTGGTCAACGAGGAATAAAATAGAGTGTAAAACAGTAGAAAGGCTAAAATTGAGCGAGGGTCAAAGAGGAAACATACATGAAAAAATTTACGTAAATGCACGGGAATTGATCTTTGAACCTTAATCTAAACCATACAAACACAATAAAAAATTGGGTTCACCAACTCATGTCATGTGAATTCGTGAAGGATCGACTAGTTATTATCTTTTCAGTTTTAGAGTTGTTATTTCAGGCATATTTTTTAAGAAGTCCTTAGCACACTATACCTATAGGAGAGAGAGCACTGCCAGAAAAGTATCCTGTACTTGTCCTCCTCCTCTGTAACTTGTAGTCTGCACTTTTTGAGGTCCTTGTAACACTTCCTGGATTCCTATTCAGCCAAATAAACAGAGAGAGAGAAAGCTGATAGGCGAAACCACTACTTCAGTCCTCGCTTGCAATGGAATCACCCGTGAGTGTGCAAGAACCTACTCGGATGTAAACCGATGAGACAGACACAACCGTGAGGGCAAGACCTAAGCTCAGTACTTCAGGACAAGTTGATGTTCCACATAAGGCGGGAACACCATCGTTGACCAGGCCCTACTCGATCATGTATGATAGAAGCGTCATTACTTCAGAAATCCAGGAAATACACAAGTCAGTTACAGACTGGATTTTTGGCTCTAATCCTTAGCAGGTCATGCCTCGTTCATGGTAGGGGTTTTGGTCCACTCCTAAGGTACCTCAAGTAATGAGGACTTTATGAACCCAGGACAATGGAAGTCCATTGTGAATTTTAATTAAGGTAGTTTATTTAGCAGTCTCCTTATTTTAAATTTTTGGGTATCACTTTTTTTGGATCTTTTTGCATACAAGCACCTAACTTTTTGTAGATTTTCATTTAAGTCCTAGGTTTCTCAAAATGAGAGGGAGATAGCGAAAAAGTCATGCAAGTCGATTCAATAATGGAAATCTCACCATTGAATCTAATGATGCATGCTGAGTTAGAGGACTTACAATGCTTCCCAGCTCTCTCCATGCGGTATGCAAAACAGAATTTTTAAACCTACCTACATGGCAGTGTGTGATCGACAAAATCACCCTAAACAATAGTTGCTACTAATCGTGAAGAACCATTTGTTAATTATTCAGAAGTGAGATTAGGGTCCAGTCTTCGATGTCGATCAGCACCCACCATAACGAGTCCTACAAGCGTTGTATACGACCTCTCTCGAGATGCGATCTCAAATCCAAATAACTAACATTTATTAATTTGACTAGATCCAAACGTAAGGGACTATAGGAACAAGCATTCTTAATAGGGTTTGGACCTAGTTACCGAGGTAAGCAACCTATAAACTAAGGGCTCATGCACACAAACAAATAAAAAGAAGGACGGAAAACTCAAAACAGTGGGAAACAAAATAAAAAAGGCGGTAAAACACGAAAAATTACAACGAGGCTCCCTGGTGAACAGACACCCGGGCACTGGACCTCGTTGTGGAGAGTAGAGTCCAAGTCTTAATTATTACATATTAAAATTATCTCGATCTCACCAATAAATAAATAAATAAATCTAAGTTATCTCTATGATAAGTCTCATCTCTTTGCTTCCTTTGTAGCCTCTCCAACTAGTCAAGGGGTGAAGACCAATTTCCACCAAGCTTAGCTGCATCAGCCTCCTAAGAAGTAATCCTCACGTGGCGGGTCCTCGCAAAAAAAGTCAGAAAAAGATTTATATTAGCACAGATAATCAAATGAAATCAAAATGAGCTATATACAAATAATAATTGAATTAATATGTGGAAAATAAATCAACTATTAATTACATCAATAAATCAATGAATAAGCAAATATTGCTATACAAGATAAATGATAAAATAGGCTACACTCATTGCTCCCCAACAACAATGTCATTTGATGAGAGAGATCTGGCTGAAGTCATGTCCATCCACAAGGTGGATCGACAGTCATCGAAGCGACTTCAGACGAAACCTCACTCGATCAATAACCAATCCACAGATGAATTGAGCAATGGATAGCACAAAAAGTGAGTGTAAAATTTATTATTCTCTACAACTAGATGCATAGCAAGTAACTGTGTAGAGGTCGAACCACATAGGGCAAGAATGGTAGCCTATAGTTATTTTTAACCAAAGAGAACTATGCGCAAGCATGTCATTCACCATGTATACATATATATATATGGGTTTTTAAATTTTATATTTTTTTTATATTTTTATTTTATATTTTTTTTATTTTGTTTAATTTCATAT
Source organism: Ottelia alismoides (assembly GCA_037367405.1). Classification (NCBI taxonomy): domain Eukaryota; kingdom Viridiplantae; phylum Streptophyta; class Magnoliopsida; order Alismatales; family Hydrocharitaceae; genus Ottelia; species Ottelia alismoides. The sequence continues at coordinate 327,175 of JAZKJV010011439.1, forward strand.
TTATATATTTATTTTTTATTTGTATTACTATATTTTGTATATTCTTTTTCTTTAGAATAAGTAATATAGGATATAATAGAATATATATATAATTATGGATAATATAGGTATAAATCTAACTAAAAATGTAAAAAAATACAGAAATAAATCTTTTGTGTTTTAAATAATTTTTTACTATTTTGTGATTTTTAGTGAATTTTCCTAATTTTATATATTTTTAAAGTAAAAAATAGCTTCAAACAAGGATAAAATAATAGGTCGAGATTAAAATGGAAATTAAAAATAGCAAATTGAATCCAAATATTTCCAAATCATTTTTAGTATGTAGATAATAACATAAAGAAAATTATAAAATAAAAATATATTTTTGGAGTCTTAGAAATTTTATATATTTTTATCAAGTTTTTTGGGGCTTTTCGATTTTTAAGAGTTTGTTTTTCTATTTTTAGTGAATTTTGTCTGGAAGCTAAAAATACATAAATAAGAAAAATATTTTTTGGAATGTTTTTAAAAATGTTTTTATAATCTATTATATTTTATATGCTAGACATGGGTAAAAACGTGCCCATTTCATATTTAATAAATAGCAAAAAGATCCAAAATTGCAAACTAAAATCATGGCATTAAACTTCAAGTGAAGCTATTTTAAATAAATCCATTAAACACACAAAAATACAATTGTTGGCATGGGCATACATGTAAATAAAATAAACTCCAAGGGCCTCTATGCAATTTAACCAAAAATATACAACGTAATAAAAATTTTATTAGACTGAAATGAAATATAAAAAGTTACAGGGTTATACTTGCAAAATGGACACCTCACGTGGGAGGACACGTTTGGTGACCTGGCATGGACTTAAATATAATATACAAAAAGTATAAGGGTCGACATGCAATTTCACCAGATTTATTTACACAACATTTTATTTCCTCGATTAATAATTAATACAAAAATGAGCGGGGTAGGATATGCAATTTACCCCATTAATACGTGGATCCAACGGTCGATAGAGCTTCACTTAAACAGGTGGTCTGATCTACGCGACTGACGACGCTTCGGCCTTGGACGATTATGATTAGATCCCCACATAGGAAATCAACGGTCTTGGGTGGCAGCATCTAACGACATCTGTAGGGTCTGCAGATAGGGTACGATCCAACGTCTCTGAAGGCACTCGGAAGAACAAGTAAGAACCCTCGTTTCTCTGAGCTTCGATCTAGTGTATCTCTTGATGTCAACCACCCGGGATGCTCGCAGGAGGTGCAAAACACCATCCAAGCTCCTCTGCGTCTGATGAAGGCTTCAGTAGGTACATATAAGCCCTAGGGATGCCTAGCAAGCTCGGGAAAATACAGACTCCAGGTATCTCTGGATTGGTCAAAAATCGACCCCAAGGGGTCTGGAGCATCCAGGACCTGCAAGGAGAATGCACACAAGCAAAAAGGGGCACTAGGGGCTATTATTGGCATGGGTGAATGACCTATGGGGCGTGGCGGTGTGGTCTCCGGCGAGGAGGCTGAGGGAGACCTCAATCTCCAGATCCGTGGAGGATCTGGATGAATGGAGCATGGGAAAAATGAAGAAGCGCAGGGGGAGAGATGTGGAGGTTATAGGCATGAGGGAGACACAACGGGGTACGACGAAAATGCGGCTGGAACTCAAGAGCTTCGGTGAGGGTCCTTAATCTAATCTACCTAAATAACTATATAAAATGCGAAATTAAATGCATGAAATAATAGGAGAGATTATAATCTACCAAGGAAATGAAGAGATACATCTCATACCTGCTGGAGAAGGTAGGGAGCAGAGGTGGCCGGACGACCGCCATGGGTGCACCTCTGTCCTCCTGGAGCCGATCCGGATTGCAAGCGAACTCCTCCTGTCATGAGGATGCTCCCTAGATTAAGATGCAACGCTCTAAGACTCGGGTTAGTGATCAAAGAAGAAGAGGAAGGCAGAGGTCCTTATTTTATAAGAAAGTGTGCACACCCTTATTAACTGCTTGTTTGGAAAGAATCTAGGATATGTACACGAAATTAAAAAGGTCGGCGTGAATCACGGAGGATCAATGATGATTTCTCATGAAGGAATCGAGGGTGTTTGATCGATGGATTGAACGGGAAAAAGGCAAGAAAATTGGGGAAGAGATGGGTCTGACGCAAGTCAAAGGTGCCAGGGGGAGTTTTCAAGAGGACAACAAACCTTGGGCTCTGATTGGCGCACGCCAAGGCACTACAGGACAAAACTGCCCAATTAATCGAAATAAATATTTAATAATAGTATTTGATTTTATTAATTTTTGATTATTATATAAAAAGTGCTTAATATTTTGTGTAGTACTTTATTGTGATTTTTATTTATTTATTTGATGTTATTTATTAGTAGTTAATTTTTAAGGGTTTATTTATAGGTAGATTCATCTATGTTTTGACTCTTTTATTTTTATTTTGTATATTTTATTATATTATTTTATTCTCTTATTTTATACATTTATAACTTATTTTTAGGTATATAAATGTATTTTCCTATTTTTATGATGTTATTTGTATATTTAAATAAATAGGGGTATAAATTGTATAGGTATAAATGTAGCTATTTATCAATGTATTTTATTCATTATTTTAATTTAATGTATTCACTTTGGTTTTATTTTAGCTTTTTATTTTTAATGAAATATAAATAATATTTACAAGAGTATGAAAACATAGGTAAATAAAAGTACTAAAGAATAGCTTTCCCTTTTATTTATTTACAAGTATTAGCATATGTATTTTACCTATCTATTTTATATACTTATTTTATTTTAATATCTTATTGGCGATTTTATTGTGGTTTTAACATGTACATGAGTTGCAGGTAATATTTACAAAATTATAAAAATATAAAATTGTAAAACTAATAAATAGTGAATAAATTGAATATTTTATCCGGGTATACTATACAATGAGGGTCCAAAACCTAACTTTCATACCTTAACCCCAAAAATTATGAAACCATCTTTATTAAATAAAGTTATATACAATTAGAGTTGATTTTGATACACTTTGAGTTTTTATTTGGAAGATATGAGTCTGTGAAGTTGAGATTTTGGCTTTTTATTCTGGTATAAAATGAACAATGTGTATTATTTTTGTATAAACTCAATTTTGTATTTTCCTATTTTTTATTATCTACAAATTCCTTGTTCAAAGTTTCTTTATTTGAGGTGTAAAAAGTAGAAAATAAAATAGATCCCAAAAATGAATAAATAATATATTAATAAAAGGGATTTTTATTGTATTATTGGTCCTTATCTCCCCCTACTTTATTCCTTATCAACCTAGTCATCAAGATGCCTAGGTCCCGGGGTCTACGGTCATAAAATATCTTCAATATTTTAATCTTTTTCTTTTCTTTTGTTTATTCTATAGTTTTGGCATTAAAAACAATGTTTTAATACAATATTTATACAACAAAGCATGAATGTTAACTTGCATGAACTAAAGGTATTTATATGCATTAGTTAGGGATTTTAAGGCCAAAATGATAAAATAAAGGTGATGAAATGGAGATTCATCATTATATTTTTTTCAGTTACCTTATTGGAATTATCTTTTGATTAGACATAACTTAGATGCGATGCATATTGAAAGGAATGTGTGTGAAAGCATTCTACATACAATACTACAAATCAGTAGAAGAAGTAAAGATAACGTTCAAGCATGCTTAGATTTAATAGACATATGGGTTTGAGGAGATCTCTGGCCACAAACTCTCCCTGGAGGTCGTTTGTTATTGCCGTCTGCATGTTATTATATGTTTGAAGAGGAGAAGGAATCCTTTTTTGTGATTCTCACAACTGTTAAAGTACTAGATGGATATTGTTCTAACATTTCCAGAAAAATCAATTCAAAAGAGAGAAAGATAACCGGCTTGAAAAGTCACGATTACCATATTATTATGCAACAATTGCTTTCAAGTGCAATTAGATTGTTATTACCGGACAATGTATGTTTTCCTTTGATACAGATTTGCTCTTATTTTAACAACTTGTGGTCTAATGTTATTAACGTGGAAGAGTTTTCAAAGATGGAAGATGAAGTCACACTTGTCTTGTGTGAATCAGAAAGAGTATTTCTGCCATCATTCTTTACTATCATGATGCATTTACTCATTCACTTGGCACTTGAAGCTATGGTTGTTGGGCCATTACATTATCGTTGGATGTATTCTATTGAAAGATATCCACTAACTCTAAAAAAATACATTTGGAATATGAGTCATCCTGAAGATTCAATTGCAAAAGGTTATTTGGCTGAAGAGTGCTTGACTTTTTGTTCTCGTTATCTAATGGGAGAATCTAAATTGAATCATCAAGTGAGAAGTGTAGATGGAAATGTAATTGGTAGAGGAGTAGTTCGTCAACATAGCAAAAAGAAAATAAATCAATCTCATAGTTATGTTCTTTTCAACACTAAATAAATGGATACATTCCAAAGGTCATTTTCTGTAACTTTTTTAATTAACTAATATAATGTATCTAACACATATACTTTGGCCGCAAACACTTGCATGATCTAAAAGCTCGTCATCCATGAATATCAGTTGTAACTTTAGATACACGGCATCATCTCGAGTTTTCAGATTGAATAAAAGAATATGTAAGCCTTAATTTCACACATTTAATATGAACTATTGTATCTTTTACTTGTATAATCTAACATTATGTATTTTAACACAATTAGGTTGTACATTTACGTTCTGAAAGCAATGCGGATGTAACAGAGGATATAAAGTGGTTAGTCCAAGGTCCATTTATGGATCGCATGATGGACACATAATTAATGGGTATCGATTTCTTTGTCAATGTATAGACCTTAAACGACAAACTCAAAATAGTGGGGTTTATTTATCTGCTGACATAGCTAACATGTCCATTTCCGAAATCATACCATATTATGGGCAACTAGAAGATGTCATTGACATGCTATATGGTCCTAATGTAAGGATCGTGTTATTTGAATGCAAGTGGTTCATTGAGAAGATTAACGTCAGACTTCAAGAAGATAAATATGGATTTACATCCACTGATCTTGGACAGAATTTGTATGAAGATGATCCATTCATTTTGGCAGCTCAGGCACAATAATGCTTCTATATCCAAGATAATATAAGAAGAGGAGACCATCAGATTATTGTTAAAGTTCCTCCAAGAGACTTGTGTGATATGCATGTTGATGGTGCATATGGGATCGACACGATGCAACAGAGTAAAGTAATATTAGATGATGAAATGAATACTTGATGCGAGTTGACATACTATGGGAATGTGTTGTCCATAATATAACATATGAATATGATAAAATTTCCTTTTTATTTTTCTTTTCATTCATTAATTACTCCTTACAAACTCGTGCTTGAATAAATTTTATTGTGTTGGTTTTTTTTAGATTAACTAATCATCATGGGATTGTTGCCTTGCTTTTCGACAAATCATTGTGTGGTTGTGGTAAGATTAGCTTGAGTATACTTTATTTTCTTCAAGTTTCTTTAAAGTACATATCTAAAAATATTATAGATATGTGCAGACAAGATTAGATTAATTCTTTGCCAATATGCGGTGGTGGTAATATTAGTCTTCTATCAAAATAGAAATTTATTCTTCTCCTTATTTGGTGTTATATTGTGTTATAGAAATTTATTCTTTTCCTTATTGTTCTCATTGTTTCTTATGAGAATAATTTTTTTACCAAATAGAACAACGAAAAGAGAAAATGGGCTATTTGAATCTGAGAAAAGACATGATCAGTCAGTAACTCCTATAGAAGCAACGAAAAATGTACATATTGGTGCATCATGCCTCAAGAAAAAAAGCCGAGGCTTTAGTAAATTGGAGTTCTTTAGGCATAAAGGTGAGGATCTTTATAGCCTTGAATGGAACAAATTTGGTCAAAGTTATAGGTGACAATGCAAAAAATGGCGTGCTGCATGTGCATACTATGCACATTGTCATTGGTTGTGGCCCATCGACAAAAAATGGAAAGAGATGCCTGAAAGTGCAATGTCGGACACTTGGGATCTTCTAGAGGTTGTATTTTATCATTTAATGTATATTTTTTTACATTTTATTCTAAATTATATGTTGATAAAAATCTTTACAGGGAGATTTCTATCTAGATGGGCATCCCAATGCCCCTAAATTTATCTTTGATCTCATCCATGATCGCCATAGAGATTGGAAGAGTAGAGTGAAGTCGATATGGAAGAAACATGGACATAAACAAGACATTTTGAGGAATTGATGTAATGCAATTTGCAAATGTTGTTAAAGGATGGGGTACAGATGAATCGAAGGTATGTCTTGATTATCTTGGCCTTTATATGAGATAGTTCTCACCAGCAATGGCCTGAAAGTTTCCATGTATTGCTTTTTCATATCATAAAGTTTGACCTCCTTTGTTGCTCGATCAACAGAATATATCTGAATATTTACAACGACAAGAAATAAGGACTATGCTTCCTCTGTTCTCAACATGGTACATGATGAATCTATGTTTCATCATCTTTATTCTATCATTTTGGCCTTAAAAACCCTAGTAAATGCGTGTAAATAGTGTTAAATCATGCATTTTATCATCCACGCATTATTGTACAAAATGTGTATAAAATATTGTTTTTAATGCCAAAATTATAGAATAAAGAAAAGAAAAGAAAAAGAATAAAATATTGTATATAACCCGAAACCCCGAGACCTAGGCATCTTGATGAATAAGTCGACAAGGAATAAAGTAGGGGGAGATAAGGGCCAACATACGGCAAAAATACCTTTCATTTTATTCATTCTTTATTCATTTTGGGAACAATTTTTAGTTCTACTTTTATACCTAAAATAAAGAAACTTTGTACATGAAAGTTGTAGATAATTAAATATAGAAAAATACAAAATTGATTTCACTCAAAAATAATGTACGGATAAAAAGTTATGGTCTGAATAAAAATCCAGAATCCCAACTTCCCAGACTTGTAACTCCCAAATAAAAACTCGAAATGCGTCAAACTCACTTTAATTGTATATAACATAAAATAAGCTATTTAATGGCGGTGGTTTCGCATTTGGCGGAGCTACGGTTTGAAAGTTGAGTTTTGGACCCCTATTGTATACTTGTACAGATTAAAATATTCATTTTATTATTTATTCATTATTTTTATAATTTTATATTTTTTATAATTTTATAAATATTATTTATAATAAATATGTGTATTTAAATCAGAATAAAAACCTAAATAAAATATAAAATAAAAAGACTTGTATATAACGTACATAGGTATAATACCTATATATATACCTATATAATACATACTTATATTTTATTAAGTGTATAAAATACACCAGAAAAATAACATAAAAATATTTTTAAGTGTATAAAAATAATTTATAAATTTATAAAATAATAAACAAAAATAAATAAGTTAAATATACAAAATAAAAATAAAATAATAAAATATATAGGTAAAGATACCTATAAAGGCTATAAAAGGTAACTTGTAAATTAATACCTCTAAATAAAAATTACCATAAAATAATTTATAAAATAATAAACATTTTTATTAAATAAACTAAAATTAATTAAATCATTTAATATTTTTAATTTAATTTAAAAGATTTTTTATTCATTTTTGCCTTTTTGCGGATGACGTGGCCCAATCAGGCCATGCCATCCGTTGACCGGGGGTCAACTCCTTGACCCTAGGTCTGTGACCATGGGACCTGCGTGTGCACCCATTTTCTTGGATTTTTCGCGGGCCGGTCTTTCACCGAATCGTGTTAGAGTCTTCATGACTTTTGCTCCTTGATGAGTGGTCTTACTCGCCCTACAATTACTTTGGGCTTTGAGCCACCGATCTGTCCGTTGTTCCTTGGTTTTCGAGCCGTCAGGCAACGTTGTACAAAAACCCCCGTTCTTCCATCTTTCGAATTCGAACCTTTCTTGCCCTAGCTTTGGCTCCCTCTAGCTGCTCAGGATCGAGACCGGTGACAGGGGTCTCTCTAGCTGCTCCGAGCGCGACCAGGCGAAGGCGGAAGCGTCTCCACCACCCCCCTCTCCGGCGTCCGCCGTCGAGGTACCTATCTCGGGCATCTCCTGCCCTGAGGTCTTTTTTATTTGCTTTTTCTTGCATTTTTATCTTATCTTTAGCAGTAGAAACCTCGAGCCACTTTCCATTTCACTCAACTCCCTACCGATCGCCGCCGCCATCACCTCGCCGGAGTTTACTCCGGTGAGCACCTGTCCCCGCCGTTCTCCACACCTTCCACCCATTGGAGGGTCACGGCAATTTGCCCGCGACCCTTTTAATTTTTCTGTGCAGGTCTTGGACTCCCACTCACATCTGGGACTCATCTTGGAGGCGGCGGAGGTATTTTGAGCTTCTTAGCTCCGGCGACCTCGCGCGAGCCCTCCGGCCACCGCCGGGGATTTTTGGAGTCGTCAGCTCGTAAAGGGACCTCGCAGGAGCCGATCGGGGCATTTTGGAGCATCATCATGCGATGGAGGAGGGTTCGCTTGCCGGAGGAGTCTCGCCCCACCGGAGCTCCTCCCTGTTCGTCCATCTACTCTCTCCACCGTCGGATTATCAAGGCGCCCCAAGCATAGCAGGAGCCGTCCGATCAAAAGCACCAGGGCCATCAGATCATCATCTGCCATCTAATCTCGACTGTTGGCGTCGAAGGGGTACCGGCAATTGGATCGCTGACACGTGGATAAGTGACTTCTCATCAACCGTGCAATCGGCCCCTTACTTTGGGTATTTTATTCTTCAACCCAAGGTGTTTTTCTATTTGCATAATAAGACTGAAACATTCATCGGCTATATAATTATTTCTGGCATTTTTGCGCTGTGACGCCCCAGGTTTTGTGATATTACATCTGAGTCCCCGCTAGGTCACGTGCTTCCTCGCACGTGATCTTGGTGATTTTGCTGGGGGCCCCCTGGGTTTTGTTGTATTGGTATTTGGCCCAGAATACTTTGACTGCCCTTTTATATTTTATGGAAAATTTTCATCCGAGCCCCTGGACTTTTTGAATATTACAAAATTGCCCTTGTTAGTCACGCATTTTCTTTATGTTTCTAGCATTTATTTCATGCCACTCTAGATTGCAAAAAAATCCATAAAAATTATATTAGGCTCCTGTGTGCTTGCTCATTCACACCATATTTTTGTATTTCATTTTTATTGCATTTTATTATTTATAAAAATTCAAAAATACGCATTTGCAACACTGTTTGCATCAGAAAATACATAAAAATTATAAAAACACCTCAGAAAATTCCCAAAAAAAATATTGTCTACTTTAGTGTCTTTTAACTTCAGTACAAAAATCATAAAAAAATATAAAACAAAACTCTTAAAAATTAGAAAAGCCTAAAAATCTTCAAAAAAATATTTAAAATCCATAAAAAACCCTAAAAATATATACTCAGATCCTGAACTTTCTTTGTTTTATTATCTTTATTAGAAAATTAATTTGGGAAATTTTGATCACTGATTACTATTTTTCATTCCCATTTTTTATTCCAGCCCTTAATTTATTTCACTAATTTCAGTCTTTTTGACTTTAAAAATACCAAAAAATAGGAGAAATATAGAAAAATCACAAAAACATTAGAAAAATATAAAAAAGGCATAAAAATATTTTATTTCCTAATTTTTGAGCATTTTTACCTATTTATAAATACTCTACTCTTCTCTCTCTTATATTGTATATATATTCTATTATTGAAAAAGAAAATAAAAAAATATAAACTAAAAAAAGAAAATATAAAATCAGTAAATTAAAAATCAAAATACAAAAATATAAAATTAAAGATTAAATAAAAAATAAAATTAAAAACACACAAAAAATAACATAGATAGACAAACATTCACATTCACACACTTGTGCTTTCACTTGCCCCGTTCTACCTGTCTGCTCCCTGTGTTCGACCTCTACACATACTTGCACCTATACACATCTTTGTTGTAGAGTTATAATAAATTTTAACTCCGCACATTCACTTTGATTGTCTTATTTGATTGTTGTGGGTTAATTGTTGTTTGAATTAGGATTTCTCACGGGTCGACTCAGTGACATTGTGATCCCGCCTTGTGTGGATTACTCTTGACCTGTGAAAAATCTCATTCAACAAATGGCGTCGTTGCCGGGGCAGCAACATCGCGTAGTTCGTGTTCTTGCTTTGTGATTGTGATACTTGTCTATATTTTTATCTTCTTTATCTGCTCATCTATTTTATATCATTGTTTGACTTGTCTAATCACTCTCCCTTGTTGGACTTTGTACGAGGAACCACAGATCGAGGGAGGAGCTCTACCCTAAGCGCCTGGGCACCCACGTGAAGGCGGCAGGAGACTTCTGACCTAGCATCAAATGGGTAGGGAGGACTTGAGAAGACAGTCATATTTTTGAGCATTTTTGTCTTGCATTTATTTTTGTAATTTTTAAGTGAGAGAGAGAGACAACTATTATTGTAATAATACAGGTACCCCCGAACTTTGGACTCTTGAGCCTAATTTCCAAGTGATTGTTCACTTGAGGGCTCACCACGGCTTTTCTCGCATTTTCCTTCACATTTTTTATTTTATTTTCTCGGTTTTATTTTTATTTCTTTTGTATGATTGAACCCTTAGTTGTAGGAGTTGCTTGACGATAGTACTAGGTCCAAAAAACTTAATATATTGCATGTACCTATAGTGCGCTTTGGACTTAGCCCAAAACTTTAAATAGTCGCCTCATCATCTTCGAGCCTTCGTGCCGCGAGCCCACCCTGCCAAGCGCTGCTCCTGAACTCGACGTGTCGAGAGGAGGAGGGGTGAGCCTAGACCGGACTCCTGGATTGAAGATCGGTGACCGACTTGTGGTTCTTCACACTAATAGCATCTTCTCACACTTAGGGCGATTTCATCGACTTGCATTTGCATATAGATAGGTTTCAATTCTGCTGAGCATCCTTGCATGTAGAGTGCTGGAGGCAAGGTGAGCATTTACGCTTTAGCATACATCATCGTTTCGTCGTTTGCATTGCTTTTCCGTCTCTCTACCTTTGATTTTGATCACCTAGGAGCTCAAAGGAATTGATTCCCCATTAGGCTCGTGCATTGATCACGAAAAAATCCAAAAAAAAAGTGAAAACCAATAAAATTGGGACTGCTAACATTACTCGATCCTAAAATCAACTAAAAAGAAAATCATTCTCTTGGGGTGAGTAATCCCCTCATTGTCTTCGTTTTACATTGCTCGCGCACACGCTAAGGATTAGTGCCAAAATCCCATTCAACCCATAAGTCTTTGTGTAATTTTGGACTTCTCACCTAACTCTAAAATAGACAAGATAAAAAGACCGCTCTTTGCGGTCTCTACTGAGTTGAGTAGGTAAATTGAGGGTTTGTCTTGTTTCATTTTTGCTTGTGATTGTTTTGTGTGTATTCTAGATCATCCCTACGCATTTGCGGCCTTTTTCTCATCTCTCTTGACTTGACCGTCGTGCTCTCCCGATCATTTCCTTTTGTTTCGAGATGGACCCCTAGAGCATCTTTTATCCGGACTTTGCGGATTCCTCGTTCACTCCAGCCGGTCCACCTCCTTTTTTCCAGGAGGACCTAGCTCCTGACTTTTGTACATATCTGCCTCAGTCGCAGTATCAGGACTCGGATTCCTATCCACACCCACCTCCACCTTCGTATTATCCACCTTCACATCCACCCGAGACTGATCTGTTGGAGTCACCTTTCATGGAGTCCACCCTTGAGCACTTGACCCAGATGATGGATCATATGAGACAGAGGATTGACAACCTCAATAGTACCAATAAGAACGACCATGATATTCCTTCATTTGATGATATGGGTTCACTCAAGGATTTCCATGAGAGCTTGCAATCGCCAAAAATACAAAAAATGAGAAAAAATTAAAAATACAAAAAGAGTTCGGGAGACACGTGATCGAGTCAGACTGTGAGGAGAAGTACCACTTGCTAGAACCTTTGACTACACAGCCTTTCACACCTGGTCCCATCTTTGATCCCGAGGATGCCGCTGTACAGACTGCTCTTGGCATTCCTCGTGTAGATGATGATTCCGACTTCCTCCCTTGTATGGAGGAGGTCCAGAAATTCAAAAAAATATTGACTGAACCTGAAGTGGTAGGCACTATTCATGAGATCATCCGTGCGCCACTTCAGAAGGCCATGACCCAATTATTTGCTCCACTTCCCAAGAAGAGAAAGAGGAGGAGCAGATCTGAGCGTCGCATCCTGACCATGGTCACTGCCCACGCCATCACACACCGTCCCATTCCCAAGAAGAGAAATACTGCCACACCTTTCATCACTTGCACCATCTCTAACCATACTTGTGATCACACTCCCCTAGACGGTGGTGCTTCGATTAGCATCATACCCTTCTCGCTGGTACAGTCTCTTCACTTAGGGCCTCTCAAAAAGACCAGGATGATCGTACAATTTGCTAATGGATCAATCAAGAGGTCGAAGGGTATCCTTGAAAATGCCGTCATTTCGATTCAGGGCATGAGCTATCACGTTGACTTTGTCGTATTGCCCATGGAGACCTCCACTGGGGAGCACTCTCCAATCATCCTGGGATGACCATTCCTCGCCTCTGCGAGGGTCGTTATTGACTATGGGTCAGGAGAGATTCGCTTCCGTCCTGTTGACAAAAGTGAAGTGTTGATCACCACACAGACTGTTGACCAGAGACCTGCACTTGATGTGACCTCAACTATCTTGGCTGACCCTGATGCCTATGACCTTTATGAGGATATCAGAGAGACCTTCTTTATGACCGATGATGAGACCCGAGAATTCCTCTCCAAGGAGGAAAGCTCGGAAAGCATAGACCTTCGAGTTTCAGCTTCCTGTGATTGGCGTTGTGTTGATGACATCCGCGGGATTTACACGATTGAGACCATTGAGCGGAGGGCAAATTTAGAGACTAGACAGGACGGACATGTTTCGACTACTTTCACTGATGAGTCAGCTCTTGTTCATTTAGATTCAGATGAGCCAAAGGCCGAATTTGATTTGATCGCTTTTATTCAAGAATTCGGGCCTTTTGATGAGAAAGATGATCCGGTTGAGATTATAGAGGATGAACATAGTTCGACTACTTCCACTGATGAGTTCGTCCCTTTTGGTTTTGACCTGGACGACACCTCGCAAGACGACTCTGATTACACTTCTTCCGATACTGATGAGTTCGTCCCATTCCACTTCGATATCAGCGAGACAACCAAGGCTGGACCTAGTCACACTTCTTACACTCATCCGTCTGTGCCTTCACACCCTAGGGCCCATGAGGATCTCCACTCTGTCGACCTTGATCGGCTTCCATCCACTGTGGACCCCGATGTCGACCTGCACCACACTAGATCTATTCCTCAACGGTCCCGCAAGAAGGTTCGCTTTCTACCTTCTTGATCATATGTACATCCACTTCTGTTGTATATCCTCCTCTGTTTACCTCTGTTCCCTCTCCCGTATTGCTCGTCCACCCATTCCTCGTGTTCGCCTTGCTTAGGACGTACTTTATCCTAAGTATAGGGGGTGGAAGAGTCGAGTGTTCACTCATCTTCTTGTGTCATCACTCCTGTTGTTGCCTATACTTAGGGCTTCTTTTACCCTAAGTATAGAGGGAATGATGTGTACATCATTCTCTATCTTGTCCTTATCTCTTTTCTTCTTTTCTTCTTTTCTTCTTCTCCTTTTCTATCTTCTGTATCTATCCAAAAGGTGTCGCCCCTTGTAGACAGTCTTCTATACTTAGGACGTACTTTGTCCTAAGTATAGGGGGGTGTGCACCCCGAGTTTTCATTTATTTCGATCCTCTCCATTGTCTCCTCTTCTTGTCTATACTTAGGGCTATCTTACCCTAAGTATAGGGGCAGACAACCTGAGTACGATCTGTTCATTCCCACCCTTGATCCTCCCTGCATTGTGTACAGTCTGCTATACTTAGGATTATTTGATCCTAAGTATAGGGGGACGGTCAACTTCTCATTCTTTTGATTCATTAGTTCATTTTTTGAACTTTTCTATACTCAGTATGAGTTATGTCTTCTCTTTTTCTCTCTGATCTATGAGGACATAGCTCAAGCTAAGTATAGGGGGGTCGTATATACTACATATATACTTTAACCATAACTCGTACTTTTGTATTTTCCTAATAATATGGCTAATAATTCATTAAAATTCATTAAAAACCCTAATAAAAAGATGTTATCATTCCTCAGATTCTTTTTGTATTTACTGACTAATAAATCATGTGAAAATATTTTTTGCAAAATGTTTGAAAATTAGTTTGAAAATCTTTGTGAAAATCTTTTGAAAACTATTTTGAAAACGTTTTGTTACATGTTTTCAACCTTTGTAAAAATGTTTGTTTTGAAAATTTATTTTCTTTGTGTGAAATAAAAAGTTTGAAAAATGATTTGCAAACGGTTTGAAAAATGGTTGCAAAAATATTTTGAAAAAACTATATATACTATTTGGAAAACCTTTGCAAAATGATTTTCAAATGTGTGTACATGTTTGTAAAATTGTTTGTAAAAATTATTGTGGACTATAGTTTTCAAAATTGTTTGAAAAACTTGTGTCAAATAAGTTTGAGGAATATATACATCTCACCAAAATCCATTATATATATGTATAAAAATTGATCACTTACCTTTGTAAATTCTTAAAATCCACTTCTTGTAAATATAAGAAGCACTCCCGTATAAATATTTGTACCTAGTTTTTATCCAAAACTTTTTTATTTTCAAAAATCCTAAAAACATTTGCAAAATTAAAATCCAAAAACATTTGAAAAATCTTTTTGAAAATATAAAAAAATGCACATGCATCATCATCATCATCTTTTCAAAAATCCATAAAAAGTTCAAAAACTTTGAAAATTGCATCACAAAAATATTTTCTGCATATTATTTGCATAGCATGAGCATTTTTCGGATTGAGTTTGATAGTTGAACAAGTCTAAGTAAAATCCGGAGATTGGAACTTGATTGGACCTTAAAATCTACCTAATAACGGGAACCTTATAGGAACTGGGTTTGAGGTACTTCAGGTCTAGTTGACTTAATTCTTTGAGGATCACGGGACTTTGTTCAATGGATTCTTGACCGCCTAAGTAGAGTATTTTGGAGCACACGCACGACTCTTGTTGATAATGACCTAACTTGGACACCTGCACCTTTCACATGGCTCAACTCAGTTGGAGTGATGTGGGGATTGGATTTGCCGGTATGAGACGCACACAAGTGGAAACACTTGTCCTCCTATAGGGAGGGAAGTGCACCCCAACCCGTCCAGTGATGAGGATTTCTAAAGACAGGAGAGTGTGGGTTGCATTAAAGCTTTTAAAGAGGGATAGTCTACTGGCTCAAGAGGAAAAACTCCCTATGTAAATGATGCTGTGAATAGTATTTCAAAAAAAAGAAGAAAAAAGAGAAAAAAAGAGAAAAAAGGGAAGATAGGCCTGTACAAAAATAAAATGTCTGCCGAAGTATGTGAATATGTTGTAAAGTCAATAAGCAAGCTTGAGTTCCAAAGTCAAATATGTGAGCCTGCAGCTGGATGACTTGACTACACTGGTCTTGCATCCTAGGATAGGTAGCTACACTGGCTACCGTCCATTCTTCTCTTCACCCCCTCCTCTTGAGCTGGTTGCCACTTGAACTTGGAAGGGAATACCCCGCTCCTCGAGGAAGGAGTTATTGGATTGGGGAATCATTGCGTTGTCATGCTGGAGAAGTTAGTCTCTTTGCCATTCTAGTTGGGGAGAGCCACTATCACTTACACTGTACGAGTCAGATTCATAGTCGTAAGGGTTTGCGTATGAGTTGAGATATTTCTGACCTGGCTATTAGGGAGACTTGAACAGAATTTTGAGATTCTCAGGGACTGTTGGATTTCAAATTCGATTCTCATTAAGGTTCCGCCCGCACTAAAATTCCAAAGGTCCTACTTAAGCTCCAAACTTTGATTTTGTGAAGACAAGTTTGACAATTAAATTTAGTCCATCTTTCTTCTTTTTCTTTTCTTTGTTTTTCTTTTCTGCACTTATTACATAAGTGTTTGCTAGGGACTAGCAAAGGCAAGTATAGGAGGATGATGAATCTACGTTTCATCATCTTTATTCTATCATTTTGGCCTTAAAAACCCTAGTAAATGCGTGTAAATAGTGTTAAATCATGCATTTTATCATCAATGCATTATTGTACAAAATGTGTATAAAAATATTGTTTTCAATGCCAAAATTATAGAATAAAGAAAAGAAAAGAAAAGAAAAAGAATAAAATATTGTAAATATTTTATGACCCGAAACCCTGAGACCTAGGCATCTTGATGAATAGGTCGACAAGGAATAAAGTAGGGGGAGATAAGGGCCACTATACAGCAAAAATACCTTTCATTTTATTCATTCTTTATTCATTTTAAGACCTATTTTTATTTCTACTTTTATACCTCAAATAAAAAAACTTTGTACATGAAAGTTGTAGATAATTAAATATAGAAAAATACAAAATTGATTTCACTCAAAAATACTGTACAGATAAAAAGTTATGGTCTGAATAAAAATCTAGATTACCAACTTCCCAGACATGTATCTCCCAAATAAAAACTCGAAATGCATCAAACTCACCTTTAATTGTATATAATTTAAAATAAGCTATTTAGTGGCGGTGGTTTTTGCATTTGGCGGAGCTACAGTTTGAAAGTTGAGTTTTGGACCCCTATTGTATACTTGTACAGATTAAAATATTCATTTTATTATTTATTCATTATTTTTATAATTTTATATTTTTATAATTTTGTAAATATTATTTACAATAAATATGTGCATTTAAATCAGAATAAAAACCTAAAGAAAATATAAAATTATATATACCTATATAATACATACTTATATTTTATTAAGTGTATAAAATACATCAGAAAAATAACATTAAAATATTTTTAAGTGTAAAAATATTTTATAAATTTATAAAATAATAAACAAAAAGAAATAAGTTAAATATACAAAATAAAAATAAAATAATAAAATATATAGGTAAAGATAGCTATAAAGGCTATAAAAGGTAACTTGTAAATTAATACCTCAAAAAATAAATAAAAATTACCATAAAATAATTTATAAAATAATAAACATTTTTTTATTAAATAATATAAAATTAATTAAATCATTTAATATTTTTAATTTAATTTACAAGATTTTTATTCATTTTTGTCTTTTTGCGGATGACGTGGCCCACTCAGGCCACGCCATCCGTTGACTGGGGGTCAACTCCTTGACCCCAGGTCTGTGACCACGGGACCCACGTGTGCACCTGTTTTCTTGGATTTTTCGCGGGCTGGTCTTTCACCGAATCGCGTTAGGGTCTTCATGACTTTTGCTCCTTAATGAGTGGTCTTACTCGCCCTACAATTATTTTGGGCTTTGAGCCACCGATCTGCCCGTTGTTCCTTGGTTTTCGAGCCGCCTGGCAACGTTGTACAAAAACCCCCATTCTTCCATCTTTCGAATTCGAACCTTTCTTGCCCTAGCTTTGGCTCCCTCTAGCTGCTCAGGATCGAGACCGATGACAGGGGTCTCTCTAGCCGCTCCGAGCGCGACCAGGCGAAGGCGGAAGCGCATCTACCACCCCTATCTCCGGCGTCCGTCGTCGAGGTACCTATCTTGGGCATCTCCTACCCTGAGGTCCTTTTATTTGCTTTTTCTTGCATTTTAATCTTATCTTTAGCAGTAGAAACCTCGAGCCACTTTCCATTTCACTCAACTCCCTACCGATCGTTGCCGCCATCACCTCACCGGAGTTTACTCCGGTGAGCACCTGTCCCCACCATTCTCCACACCTTCCACCCATTAAAGGGTCGCGGCAATTTGCCCACGACCTTTTTAATTTTTCTGTGCAGGTCTTGGACTCCGACTCACATCTGGGACTCATCTTGGAGGCGGCAGAGGTATTTGGAGCTTCTTAGCTCCGGCGACCTCGCGCGAGCCCTCCGGCCACCGCCGGGGATTTTTAGAGTCGCTAGCTCGTAAAGGGACCTCGCAGGAGCTGATCGAGGCATTTTAGAGCATCATCACGCGACGGAGGAGGGTTCGCTTGCCGGAGGAGTCTCGCCCACCGGAGCTCCTCCCTGTTCGTCCATCTACGCTCTCCACCATCAGATTATCAAGGCGCCCCAGACATAGAAGGAGTCGTACGATCAAACGCACCAGGGCCATCCGATCATCATTTGCCATCTAATCTCCGCCGTTGGCGTCGAAGGGGTACCGACCATTGGATCGTTGACACGTGGATAAGTGACTTCTCATCAACCGTGCGATCGGCCCCTTACTTTGGGTATTTTGTTCTTCAGCCCAAGGTGTTTTTGTATTTGCATAATAAGACTGAAACATTCATCGGCTATATAATTATTTCTGGCATTTTTGCACTGTGACACCCAGGTTTTGTGATATTACATCTGAGTCCCCGCCAGGTCACGTGCTTCCTCGCACGTGATCTTGGTGATTTTGCTGGGGGCCCCCTGGTTTTGTTGTATTGGTATTTGGCCCAAAATACTTTGACTGCCCTTTTATATTTTTCAGGAAAATTTTCATCTGAGCCCCTGGACTTTTTGAATATTACAAAATTTCCCTTGTTAGTTATGCATTTTCTTTATGTTTCTAGCATTTATTTCATGCCACTCTAGATTGCTAAAAAATCCATAAAAATTATATTAGGCTCCTGTGTGCTTGCTCATTCACATCATATTCTTGCATTTCATTTTTATTGCATTTTATTATTTATAAAAATTCGAAAATACGCATTTGCAGCACTGTTTGCATCAGAAAGTACATAAAAATTATAAAAACACCTCAAAAAATTCCCAAAATATATATATATTATCTATTTTAGTGTCTTTTAACTTCAGTACAAAAATCATAGAAAAATATAAAACAAAACTCCTAAAAATTAGAAAATCCTAAAATCTTCAAAAAAATATTTAAAATCCATAAAAACCCTAAAAATATAAACTCAGTTCCTGAACTTTCTTTGTTTTATTATATTTATTAGAAAATTAATTTAGGAAATTTTTATCACTGATTACTATTTTTCATTCCCATTTTTTATTCCAGCCCTTAATTTATTTCACTATTTTCAGTATTTGTGACTTTAAAATACCAAAAATAGGAAAAATATAGAAAAATCACAAAAATATTAAAAAAATAAAAAAGTCCTAAAAATATTTTATTGCCTAATTTTTAAGCATTTTTACCTATTTTTTATAAATACTCTACTCTTCTCTCTCTTATATTGTATATATATTCTGTTATTGAAAAAGAAAATAAAAAATTTAAACTAAAAAAAGAAAAAATAAAATCAATAAATTAAAAATCAAAATACAAAAATATAAAATTAAAAATTAAAAAAAAAATATAAAATTAAAAACCCACAAAAAATAGCATAGATAAACAAACATTCACATTCACACACTTGTGCATTCACTTGCCCCGTTCTACCTGTCTGCTCCCTATGTTCGAACTCTACACATACTTGCACCTATACACATCTTTGTTGTAGAGCTATAATAAATTTTAACTCCGCACATTCACTTTGATTGTCTTATTTGATTGTTGTGGGTTAATTGTTGTTTGAATTAGGATTTCTCGCGGGTCGCCTCAACGACATTGTGATACCGCCTTGTGTGGATTACTCTAGACCTATTAAAAATCCTGTTCAACAGTACATAAGTGGAATCTGCACCCCACATAAGTGAGGACTATGATGCCTCTATCTTATTTGTACATATGTACAAATAAGACAATCCTTAATTCTCTCTTTTAAGCAGGATGAATCCAAGTTGAGCTCATTCTTGCTTTAACACTATTAGTTTAACGAGTCTATAATGATGCTTTCTTGAAAATGCCTTACTATATCATCCGAGTGTCCTTCAATAACGATGCTTTTAAAAGACACCTTTTAGTATAGTCTCAATATGTCTTGCCCTCTTGAAGGAACTCTTAACGACACACTATATTGGTTGAAGCTTGTTATGGAACGGGCAACTTTTAGTCTTTAATATATTTCCCAAGTTTGGTTGTTGTGTGTTATAGTTTAGTCTTGATTTAGGCATTCACTTTGTCTATGTGCCATCATGATTTTCTAAGTTTTGATCATAACAAGATTTTATAATGGATTTAAATTATAGTTCTTTTAACGATTAATTTTTTAGGAAAAAGAAAACGAAAGGGAAGTTATTGATATTGACATGATGAAAATCATGTATCCCGAGGAGCAGAAAGTGGTAAAAATGCTATGTTTATATCAATCATATTATACCAAATACCAAAAATTTTTATCTTGCAATAGGATGAGATCGAAAGACATATCCAAAGATCGCAACAAAATCAACCACATCTTCTCTTTGAAGACGTGATGTCAGTTGCTTATTTACAGGTTGTTGCCACTGGAAATTCACTTTATTGGAATAGGACATGAGAGATCTAGTAAGCGATCCGAATAAGAGAAGTTGCAAGCATCCTTGCAAAAAATATGTTTGACCAGGTAACACAAGTAACAATTTATTTTGATATTATAAAGCATTCAATGTTTTTAAGAAGTGTCTAATTTCGGGGAGTGTGAAGAAACTAAAAAGTGTTATTGCTTCCCATGAGGCAATGATTCAAAAGTAAAATACATGGATACAATAACACGCTATGTGGATGCCGCAACTTAGCTGACATGTCAGACTTTTCTGTCCTTTTTCATATCCACAAGTGAGAATATTTGAATTAAGTTGTGTTTGTAATAGATAAATTTTAATATTGAATTTTGTTTTTGTTGTTTTAAAATGTTCCGGATTTCTCTCGAGCGAGTGGAAACAATGATACCAGTGACAATGGTGATTGGTTTGATGAAGATGTTAGTACTCATACTAGTAGCGGCTCAAGGACTGGATTTTTTCCATCTTCAAGTGCTTATGGATTTCCACAAGCAGTGGAAGAAAATTCAAATTTCAACCCTTATAGAGGACCACTAGTATGTCCATTTTTCTTTCAAAAAAGAGTAAAGTAGAAGTTGATGTATGAATTTATCTTATGCATTGTCTATTTATAGAGATACTTGCGAAATCAGAGCTTTTACATGTCATATTAGTGTCCTAACTAGTATATCCTTATCTTTTCATTTAAATTAGTTTTTAATTCTCTAATGTTTTTATTTTGGGCATTCTTAGGTATTGTAGATAATAAGATAATACGAGTGCCTAAATAATTAATCATGGTACTTGTTTTAGTAAATAAAAGTTATCTTGGTTACGTTCTGATTTTGCTTGAAATATGGAAGCCACTAGGACTAGAAATAGTTCAAATTTAGTGTTTTCTAATTTGCATAAAAATTTGTGCCTTGATAGCATTGATGTCCATAGAATATAACTGCATCCCTTAAAACAAATTGTTGAATGTGTCATCTTGGGTACACTTCTAGTTGTGTTGTAAGTTGGTATAAGATATGCATCATTTGCTTTTTCACATAATTTATTTCATCGAAATCTTATTTGTTGGTCTTGTGTATATTTTTTTGGAGAGACCTTATAAATATCGTTTGTGTTCAATCCGATTTAGATATTATCTCTTAGACGTTATTGTTTTTCTGAAATTATTTTATGAAAATGATTTTAGGTTTATGGAAACTCGTCTATCATTTTTATTTGGTTCCATTGAGCCTGAAAGCATCTGATAAGTATGCAAATCCAAGCTTACAGATTTTGCCTTCCTCTTTCAAGACTTGGGCTTGATATGTTAATCTTAGAAGGATTATATTTTCCTAATTTGTTATTTGTTAGTTGCCCATCATCATACATGTATAATCGATATTTAACATTTAAAATTGTAATTTCCCTCGAAGTGTTGATCCCCAATGCTAAACTTGATCCTGGCAAAACATGATGACCTTATCTTGCAATACTTTCTGCATCATTTAATTTCTCAAAATAGAATGGTCGTGACCAACAAGCATCCATATCAGGAAGGATCACTTCTGAAGAATAATGTCGTCAGGCAAAGTTTGGCACTGCATGCATAAGAATAAGTTCAAGAAAATCATGCATTTGAAATCTTACACTTCACTTATTATTTTTTTCTTCTATGATTTTTTTACAACTACTGCCTATGACAGCGTTGCTTACATTGGATATTTATGTATTGGTTTTGTGGGGAGGGGGTGTGCATTGAATATTTATGTATTGGTGGGAGAGGTGGGGGATTATGGACTTTTAGAATGTTTACTTATAACTTGCATCAAAACTAGTAAAGCAGGACCATGAGCAAGTGTTGTTTCATCTATGGAAGGAAATATCGCGATATATCGGCGATATATCGATATCAACATGGGATCGATATGGGCACCGATATGGCGATATATCCAGATTTCCAGGCTTTTTCTTCACAAAGGCTCGTCGATATGGGCGATATTTCGGTGATATATCGTCGAAATATCGTATCGATACGATATCGAAACGATATCGATATCGATACGGCCTTCTCTGGAATTGACACCTCATGTTGTGTATCTAATTTCATGTGTGTGTCATATTTTTACAGCATATTTGATTAGCGATAATTTTCCAAGCATCATGTAAAAAAGCAGGCATTGGTGAGTGTATGCGTGTAAGATGCCTGACTTGCTAGTGACACTGTTGTCAACAGATAGATTTCTATGTCTGAATATGTAAACTATATAGTTGTTGATCTGCACATGGTTGAAGTGGCTTATGCCTGTTTGAATATATGAAGCACTTATTTTTTAATAAATCTGCTTATTTAAGAATATTTGTAAACTTAATTAACATTGAGTTCTTTGAAGTACGTTGTGCTACATTGTTAACTTGAGTTTTTTTCTTCCACGCAAACATTTCTCATGGCACGTGGTTGATGAACATTGCACATATGCTTACAAAGTCACGAAAGATCAATTTCGTCATCATTTAGTCATAGAAGATCAATTTACCATGTACTATACATTTTAATCCTTGTCAAGCTACTTTGTTATATCCATATATAAGCAGATTTTTTTATACATAGACAAACTACTCTTCTTGTATCCATATGTCAAGAACATTTTTTAAAATATTCATAGATATGCTAGTTTTCCTATACTTTATAGCAGAATCTTTTTTATGAAGTGGAAAAATTATGCTGATTTTGTAGCTAGGTCTCTCAATTATGGCCACGAATAGTCCATTGCTACAAGTAGTAGTGTAGTAAAAATTGTGGCCACGACAGCTTCGTGGTCACTCATAATGGCCACGACATATTCATGGTAATATATCTTTCCCGACAAGACTTGTGGCCATAGTTAGTGGCCACGAAATTGTTGTGGTCAAAACTTATTTCGTGGCCACAAGTTTTAGATCTGTGGGAACAGTTTTTTGCAACAAGGACATTTTGTTGTAGTCCTCCCTCGTTTATTTGAAGATAAAACACCGATTACCAGTTGTTGGAGGTTTAACGGTGGATTTCTATTGCTCGGCCGCTCTTCAGGGATGGGACTGCTCATTCTTGGCTTTGTGACAAACAGAACAAGGGTTAGATGGTCCAGCCTAATAGGATAGGTGAAGACGGTGAGGTCAGGGCAAAGTTTGGTTAAAGACGACGAATTGAGGCGGAGATCCTCTTGATCTCAGCTTGCCCGATAAAGATGCTTCTACTAATGAAGCTCCAAGGTGGAAAAATTGGGCTCGAAGTGGATGATTCTTGTGCCAGCATAGACTCCTCATGGTCACTATTGGATAGGTTTCCCTCCTTTTGGGAATCTAGTCCATATATATATATATATATATATATATATATATGACATTGGTAGTCCTATTTGGAAAAGGAAAGATCAATTACCTTTTATAATTAGGAGTCATCTTTTCCTAATCCTACTGGAAGTAGGAGTTCATGTTTTCTTATTTGCTCATCTCCATGGAGTATAAATAAAGGGTATGGGGTACCTGCCACGATAATCCGAACGTAAGCTCTCCTAGCATAAGAAAGAAATAACAGAGAGATAGGAAGAAGAAAGAAGATTCGTGGTTGACACGAAGTTTGGAGGGAGTAACCTTTGAGCAGTTCTTCTCTAACATTCTTCCCTATAGTTTGATGACATTTTTACCATTGGTTGATATTTCTCCTCTCTACTATTATCTATTATTTGATGATTTGTAGCACCGTATAGAGGACCACCTTTTTATAATCCCCTCACGAGAGATCATTCTGATTATAGTGTTTGTTTTTGGATTGTGCTCAACCCCGTGGTTTTCCCCTCATATTGAGGTTTTTCTATGTTAAAGTTCTCCGTGCATATGTGGTTGATTTTATGTGGTTGAGATATTTTCTTGTGTTGATATATCACGCATGATCCTCTTATCAACTTTGGGAATATGTTCCCAACAAGTGGTATCAGGATAAAGTTCAATGGTGTATTACCAGTTGGAGTCTGGTTCGAGCATGGTGATTAATCTTAATGATACTAATTATAATTTGTGGAAGAACAAGATGAAGGATCTTTTATATGTGAAGGTTATGCACCTTCTGGTGTTCTCCACGCAGAAGCCTAAAGCAAAAACCGATGAGGAATGAGAGTTTGAACACGAGCAGGTTTGTGGCTTCATAAGACTGTTTGTTGATGAGAATGTCTACAACCATATCCAAGAAGAAAGTCACACTAGAAGATTGTGGTTGAAGTTGGTTACACCTCTAAGACGAGAAGTAACAAATTGTTTCTTCTTATGATATTGGTGAACTTGAGGTTCAAGGAGGGTAGCTCTGTGCTAGATTTTCCGAATGAATTTTAAGGAATTACAAGCCATATGACGAGCATGGGAATAAAATTTGAAGATGAGATGTTGGGACTATTATTGCTTGCTACTCTACCAGATTAGTGAGAGACTTTCATAGTCTCACTTACTAGCTCTGTAGTTAACGAGGTTGTTTCTTTGTAAGTTGTCAAGTCTTGAATTGTCAATGAGGAGTTGCAGAGAAAAATCCAAGGAAGCTCTTCACAATCAGAGGTTCTTGTCACAGAGAATAGGGGGAGGAGCAGGATCAAGGGCAAAGATAATAGCATGAGCTAGACCAGATCCAAATATCAAAATATGGAGTGCCACTATTGTAAGAAGAAAAGGCATATCAAGAAATATTGATTCCAATTCAAGAGAGATAATAACAATGATTGAGACTAGAAAGATAAAAAGAATGAACAAGTTATTGCTGCTGCACAACATGAGCTCCTCATTGTCTGTGACGAGGAGGTAGTGAATGTCGCACAGGATGATACTTCTTGGCTTGTTGACAGTGGTTCTGCTTTACATGTTACATCTCAGAGAGAGTTTTTCTCTTCATATACAACTGGTGATTTTGATATATTGAAGATGGAGAATGGTTCTTTATCTCCTATTGTTGGTATTAGCAATATTGCATTGAAGAATGCCAATGGTGCGGTGTTGATGCTTAAAGACATGAGGCATGCACCAACCATGCACTTAAATCTCATTTCTGCAGGCAAGCTTGATGATGAAGTATACCTCAACACTTTTGGTAGCAGACAATGTAAGCTTACTCAGGGATCCTTGGTTGTTGCTTGTGGCAAGAAGTATAACAGCAAGATATATATACATACATATATATATATATCATGAATGCATCCATTCCCCATGATATTGCACATGTGACTAGAGATGCAAATTCCATTGAGTTGTGGCTTCAACGATTGGGTCACATGAGCGAGAAGGGGCTGCAGTATTTGGTGAGGAAGAATATGCTGGCAGATGTCAAGAAAGAGAAGTTGGATAGATGCACACAATGCTTGGCTGGGAAGCAGACAAGAGTCTCCTTCAAGAGCCATCCACCTTCTAGAAAGATGCAACCATTGGAGCTTGTTCATACAGATTTTTGTAGTCCTTTGAAAGTGAGTTCTATTAGAGATGCACTTTATTTTGTTACATCCATTGATGATTTATCCATGAAAGTTTGAGTCTACGCCTTAAAGAGGAAGGATAAAGTTCTTTGTGAAGACTTCCATGCACTATTGGAGCGACAATTTGGAAAGAAACTTAAGTGTATCTGCAATGACAATGGTGGTGAGTATATTGGGCCATTTGATGATATTACAGATCACATGCTATCTTGCACCAGAAAACTCCACCCAAGACACCACCATTGAATAAAATAGCATAGAGAATGAACATGACCATAATGGAGAGAGTCAGATGTTTCCATTCTGAAGCTAAGTTATCAAATTCTTTTTGGTGTAAAGCACTTTATACTGTTGTTAATGTTGTTAATCTATCTCCACATGTAACTTTGGATGGTGATGTTTCGGATAGGATTTGGCATGGAAATAGTGTCTCCTACAACCATTTACGAGTCTTTGAATGTCACGCTTTTGTCCATGTCCCCAAGGATGAAATGTCCAAGTTGGATGCAAAGATGAAGCAGCACATTTTCTTGGGATATGGCCAAGATGAGTTTGGTTACAGGTTATACGATCCAGTTGAGAAGAAGCTGGTGAGGAGCAAAGATGTGGTCTTCTATGAATAACAAACTATTGAAGACATCCAGAAGGTAGCTAAGGACTTTTCTTTGAGTAGCTATCAACCATATGATGTGGAGTCAGTCGCTTTGCAGAGAGCTCAACATGTGGTACCAGATGATGCATATGAGTAGGTGCCAGATGTAGAAGATGAGGAGGATGTACCATAGATATCCACTTCGGATAATGATGATATGGATGATGGTGGTAATGATGGTGGGCAGGATGATGAGAGCTCTTCTTCTTCTAAAGCTCTCCCACCACAGAGACCCATGAGGGCGAGGCAACCCTCCACCAGATATTCTGCACATGAGTCCATTTTGTTGACAGACAATGGCGAGCCTCGATGCTATGAAGAAGTATTGCAAGATGCAAACAAGGAGAAATGGGTAGAAACTATGAAAGAAGAGATGGAGTCCCTTCCTGTCAATCGTACCTTTGAGCTTGTCAAGTTGCCCAAAGGCAAGCGAACATTGAGAAACAAGTGGGTTTATAGAGTGAAACATGATGAATAATCTATAAATCCAAGGTACAAAGCTAGGTTGGTTGTGAAAGGTTTTAACCAAAGGAAGGGAGTTGACTTTGTGGTGATCTTTTCTCTTGTGGTGAAGATGTCTTCTATCAAGGTGGTTCTCAGCTTGGCTGCTAGCCGTGACCTGGAGGTTGAACAGATGAACGTGAAGACAGCTTTCCTCCATGGTGACCTTGAGGAGAAAATTTACATGTTGCAACCATAAGGCTTTACAATCAAAGGCAAGGAAGATTATGTTTGCAGACTGAAGAAGATGTGGCTTGAAGCAAGTGCCCAGGCAGTGGTATAAGAAGTTTGATTTGTTCACGGGGGATCATGGTTAATCCAAAACCACTTAAGACCATTGTGTATTCGTAAAGAAATTCTCAGGTGATGATTTCATCATTTTGTTGCTTTATGTTGACGACATGCTGAATATAGGCAACAATGGTGAGAGAATTTCTGGCTTGAAGAAGGAGTTGAGAAAGTCCTTTGTTATGAAGGACTTGAGACATGCAAGTCAGATACTGGGCATGAAGCTCACTCGAGATAGGGGAGTAAGGAAACTTCAACTTTCACAAGAGAAGTACATTGAGAAGGTACTTCAAAGATTTCATATGGAGAAGGCAAAGCCAGCTAGCGCCCCTCTTGGAGTGCATTTCAAATTAAGTTCCAAAAATAGCCCACAAAACAGTGCAAAGAAGAAAGAAGTGGAAAGACATCCCTATGCATTAGCCATAGGTAGTCTCACGTATGTCATGATTTATACGAGGCCAGATATTGCTCATGCAGTTGGAGTTGTTAGTAGGTTCGTCTCAAATCTAGGAAAACAACATTGGGAAGCAGTTAATTGGATCTTGAGATATCTTTGAGGTACTAGTTGTTACTCCCTTTGCTTTAGAGCAGAGAAGCCTATCCTTCTTGGATACACAGATTCAGACATGGCAGGTGAGATTGATTGGAGAAGATCCATATTAGGTTACATGACGTCCTTTGCATGTGGTGCAGTTTCTTGGTAGTCTCATCTCCAAAAGTATGTTGTTTTGTCCACTACAAAGGTTGAGTTCATTGTAGCTAAAGAGGCGTGGAAGGAGTTATTGTGGATGAAGAAATTCATGTAGGAACTTGATTTTCATCAAGACAAGTACGTGCTTTACTGTGACATCCAGAGTGCTTTTCCCCTTTGCAAGAATTCTACATTCCATGCAAGATCGAAGCACATTGATGTCAGATATCATTGGATACGTGATGTGTTAGAATCGAAGCAGCTCATACTCGTCAAGATCCACACATATAATAGTGGTGTTGATATAATGACAAATACTTTGCCGTTCGGAAAGTTCGAGAGATGCCGCTCCCTCATAGGTTTGGAGCAGTTCCCACATCGTCGAGGGGGGGGGAATTTGTTGGATAGGTTCCCCTCCTTGTGGGAACCTGATCACTCTCCATTTCGTCACCTTTATTATTTCATTTTAGCCTTCAAACCTTAGCCAAATGCATTTATATATCATTAATTTGTCAAAATAAGTGCTCATTAAATTGCATAAAATACTGTATAAAATATTGTACACTTAATTTTATTACCAAAATTAAAGAATAAAGGAAAGAAAATAAAAAGTGCAAAGTGTCAAGGACACTGAAGTGATCCTAGCCCCAAGACTTAGTCATCATGATGTCTTAATCGACAAGGAATAAAATAGGGGGAGATAGGGCAGCTAATTGTAGAATACAGAGCAATCGCTCTATTAAAATAGGCCAATAATTACTTTTTTGGGACCTATTTTATTCTTTATCATTTATTCCTCAAGCAATAAAACTGTGTACATGAAAGTTGTATATAATAAGACATAGAAAAAATACAAAATTTACTTCACACGAAAATAATGCACATTGTACATTTTATACACAGAATAAAACTCCAAAAACCAAACTTCATAGACTCATATCACCTAAATAAAAACCCAAAATATATCAAATTCACTTTGATTATATATAATTTTTAATAAGCTATTTAATTAAGGTAGTTTCATATTTTTTTGGAGTTAAGGTTTGAAAGTTAGGTTTTGGACCCCTATTGTATAGTATACCCGATTAAAATATTCCTTTTATTTATTCTTTATTATTTTTCTAATTTTATATTTTTATAATTTTGTAAATATTATTTATAATATATATACATATTAAAAACTAGAATAAAACAATAAAGAGAACACAAAAATAAAACATGAACAGAAAATGAATAGGAGAAATACATATATCTATACTTGTGTAATAAATAGACTTATTTATTTTACTGTATTTAATACATCTGAAAAAAATAATAAAAATATATTTAAGCACCTAAAAATAAGTTATGAATATATAAAATAAGAAAAGAAAATAATAAAATCAAAAATACAAAATAAAAAATATAATACCTAAAACATAGGTAAATATATCTATATATGTACACTAAAAAGTAACTTCTAAATAAACACCTCTAAAAAATAATTAAAAATGTCCATAAAATACTAAAGAAGATTAGAAACATTTTTTATAATCTAAAAATAATAAAATCGACTATTTATTATCCATTTTCCAAGGCATTTTTTCCTTGGAATTTCCTGGTTGGTCCACTTGGACCAACCAGGCACGATTCTTTGTTGACCTGAGTCAATTGTCTGGTCTCCCTTCTGACGCATGTTAGAAGTCATGAGACTGTCTTCTTCTTCCATTTCTCCACACCTCTCCTAGCACTCATTACCCTCGAGACTGCCACCATCGTACGCCTACTTCATCTCTCATCCTCGCCCATCCTAGAATCTCCACCAACCCTTGCCGGATCTCCTCGAATATCATCCAAAATTCATCTATAAATAAACTCCCTTCACCTCTTTTGGTTTTTTTGATCCCTCTTCTTACGATTTTAGCCCCTTGATAACACGCCTGAACACTCGGGTATAAGGTGCTAAAGCGGTCGTTGCGACCCAAGCGATCAGACGATGTGTATCAAGAAAAATGAACCACTCGGAACAGATAAAATCAATAAAATCACGAGATAGCGGTCCTGCTATGTGATTAACCTGGTATAGCACCCAGGGTCGAACTCAAGGAGCACGGGTTGGCCGAGAGGCCTACGAAGTAGTAAAAATAAATAAAATAAAGAAAGAAAATATTTTTAGTGGTTTTTAATTATTTTTATATTTTTTTGGATTTTTAAGTAATTAAGACAATAAAGAAAACAAAGAAAAGAACACTTCAACAATTTATTTAAGGTACTAAAAATCAACCAAAAATTAAAACAAAAATGTTTTTATGTATTTTATATTTTTTAGTGTTTTTGGTGAATTTTTGAGAATTTTCTGACAATTATTTAACTTTCTAAAAATCAAACAATGCCTAAAATAAAGGGTACTGTCCAGCCAAGACAAAAAGCCCTAGATACAATATGTAAGAGCCTTAAAATGGCTTGGAAGTAATTTTTCTATAAAGTAGATAAAACAAGGAAAATTTAGGTACCAATTTTATTATTTTTGGATTTTTAATTTATTTATTAGAATTTTTATGGATTTTTGAGTGTTTTTAAGTTTTTAGTGTTTTCCAGTAGTGAAAAATAGCCAAAATTGGCTAGAAAATCAAACTAAGTAAAACAAATAGTGGGTAATTTTTATAGAATTTTTAATTGAGTTTTTATATTTTTTTTGTGATTTTTCAAACTAGACAGTGGCAAAAATAGATGTTTTTGAATTTTTAAAAATATCAAACAAAATCAAAAATATCCTCAAAAATCCACAAAAATCCTACACCATGGCAGGAGCCATGTGTCAAATTTTCGTTGGATTTGGAGGTGTTTTGATATTTTAATCAAAAATAAAGGTAGGGCACTGTGCACAGGGACCAAAGTGTAAATACCCAAAGTCCTGGGGGTCCTAGTGCAAAATACCCAGCAAAACACGCGCCACGCGCGTGCCTGGGGTACTCAGGGACCTAAATGTAAGAAAAATAAGTCCCGAGGACTTATTGGTAACAGGTATCAAAAGTCCAGGGGCCCTATCTGCAAATTACCCAAAAAATATCGCACATGCTCAAATAAACCACGCACAGGGGTATAAATGCAAATATCTAAAAACTTTCATTCATTTAATAACATCCAGAACTACAAGGGTATCTACTGCAAATAACCCAAACAACTCACGTGTCGAAGCACGTGTCCACATCTGGCAGGGGTATAAATGCAAATAAACTAAAGCTCAGGGTCCACTATGTAAATTACCCTAAAACTAAACAACTGACTTAAATAATTACAGGACTAAAACGAAATAAAATAAAGACAGGGGCCTAAGGGTAAATTACCCTTTATTAAGCGGATGGGCTGGATGCGCGCCACGTGTAGATCGGACGGCGGCTGGCAGTGGGCGCTCCAGATCGTCTCTCCTCAGATCGGACGCTGCTGGTGGCTCCAGGGATGGACGGCCCAGATTAAAACTGGAGCGAGGGGGAGGCGATTGACGGCGACTGGAGGTCCTCGAAGAACAGGTCCCCGGCGAACTTCGCCGGGCTCGTGCGTGCGCTGGGCTCCTCCTGGGAACACTCTGACGGTCGGAGAAGCAAGCTGGAGTGCTCCTGCGTCTGCTGCGATGCTCCGATGATCAAGCCGAGCTCCGAGGAGCTCGGGCGAGGTCGGCGGAGCTGGGCCTCCTGGCTGAGGGGCGAAGGGCCTCAGACAGCCCTCGATTCGACCTGTAAAGCACACCAGAAGACTCACGGGTCGAGGGCAAATTGCCTCGACCCGGTTAGGCGAAGTGGGGGTGGCTGGTGCGTCGGGACGGCGAGCTCCGGCGAAGGGGGTGGACGGAGGAGCTCGGTTCCCAGCTCCTATGCGAGCTGGGTTGAGTGAGTGGGTGGAGAAGGTGCGTCGGACGAAGGCGAACGTGAGGGTCGATTCCGATGATCGGATAGTGGTCGGAACCGGGGTGAATCGGAAAAATACGGCGGCGGCGCAAATTGGGGGTAAATGGAAATTAAAGGAAATGGCGGAGCTAAGTGGCTACCTGGGTGAACGGAGAGACTGGGAAGGAGCTAGGGATGCTCCTGGTCGTCGCCTTGAGGGTCGTCTCTGCCCGAGGCTCGGAGCTCGCGCTGGTGGCGGAGCTGCGGCGGCTACGTCGTCGGATCGATGGGATACTCCTCCTCTCCTCGCTGCAACAGGCTCGGGCGCGAGATGTCACCTCACACACTCTCTGGAGCTCACAGGATAAGAAGGTGAATGGCCAAAGATAGCGAAAATGGGTGGCGGAGCTCGGTATTTAAGTGGGTGCAGGTCCGGCTAGAGCTGGTCGGGTAGGGCTGTGTGAAGCGCGGATCCCGATGTGGATACCCCGGTGAGGGTCTCGGATGCAAGACGAAGAGATAGGACCCGCGGTTTGCGGAGATGGCGAGTGGATCGAGCGCGGAAAAAGAGGAGAAGTCAGGTCGGGCGCGAGATCCGCTGGAGAAGGTGGTCCGCGGAGGGAGTTGACTGGGGGTCAACATCTCCGTGGGCCAATGAAAAGCTGCCACGTGGAAAAGATTTGAAAAATCAATTATAAATAGTAAATGGCAGAATTATTAAAAAGTCAAAACATGAAATATTTTTGTTTTAATATTTTCTATTTTTTTGTGATTTTTAATTAATTTTTGGAAATAAAAATAAGTTATCTACATAGTATGTACTATATAGGTATTTGTACAATATATAGGGTTTTGATTTTTTATTTTTAATTATTATTTTTATACAATTTTATCCTTATTTTATATTTTATTTATTTATAGAATAAAATAAGGAATAAAAGGGTGTTTTTATTTTATTTTTATTATTTATTTACATAGGTAAAATAAATATATAGGTACATCCATATACATTGTATATGTTTTTGTATTTTTAATTTTGCTATTTTTATTTTGTTTTGATTTTAATTGTTTTTATTTTATTTATTTACAATATATAACATAAAATATTTACAAAAAGTTTGGAAATTAATTTATTTATTTATATGGTTAAATAAATATATGGGGGTGGTTTATGTACATGGTGAAAGGAGTATTTTTGTTCTTTTTTATTTTTATTTTTTTCTTTTGTTTTTATCCTTATAGATATATACAAGTATTTACGAGCATATTTTAAGCTATTTTTGGTGAGGAAAATATTTTTATTTATTTACATAAATATTTACACAAGAGCCCCTATCTCCCTCTACTTTGGCTTTTATGCGGTCAGGCCCATGCTGAGCCCTCCCTTGGGTTAGGTTGCTCAATATTTATTCTAAATATTTCCCTCTTTTTCTTTTTAATCTTTATTCTTTTATTTTTGTACAAAAACATGCTAATTATAGGTTTTTACACAATGCATGCTTTTGGTAAGTATGCCTATTTACACATATCTACATGTACTTGCAAAGGTTTTTGTAGCTAAAATATAAGAATAAAGAGTGATGAATGGGTATTCATCACCCCCCCTATACTTAACTTTGCTAGTCCCTTAGAAAATACTTATTTGAAAAAGAAGTGAAAAAGAAAGAAAGAAAAAGAAAAAGAGGATGTACATGGATCAAGGTTGATTATTAAACTTGCCTTCATTAAATTGGGGTATGGAGCTCGATCAGATCTTTGGATTATTAATGTGTCGGAACCTTATTTGGACTTAAGCTTAAAACTCAACAGCCTCTAAGTTCCACTAATCTATAACCAAGACTCCTCAATGCTCCAGATCAGAACAAGTCATCAATCACAAACCCTGAAGACCATGAATCTTTTCTTGTCCTGTGAAAGTGAGGTCTAAGCTCTCCATCTCAGAAATGGCAACTTGACAACCCTCCCCAACAAGGTAACTCTATGACCTTAATCTGGCCACTCTTTCCTCGAGGAGCGGGGTATTCCCTTCTAAGTTCAAGTTCAACCGGCTCAAGAAGAGGGGGAAGAAGAGAATGGGTCAAGGCCAGTGTAGCCAAGTACCCTTGGGAGCTTGACCAGTGTAGCCAAGTCTCCCTGCTGCAAGCTACAACAGGTGGAACATGAAACCAAGCTTTGCTTATTGCACTCTATATACATACTCCGGTGGGATTATCATTTTCTATCAGACCCACCACTTTTTTGGAGTTCTTTTCTTTTTGCACATTTTTTTTTCAAGTGCATCTGTACAACATATACATGTGCAGCATATATACAAGGAGTTTTTCCTCTTGAGCCAGTAGACTATCCCTCTTTTGAAGCTTTATTGCAACCCACAACTCCCGTCGTTAGACCTCATGGCAACCAGACCAAGTTGAGACGCACTTCCTTCACTAAAAGAAGAAGAGAGGTTCCGCCTAGAAGTACTACCCTCATATGCTACCCCAAGTCAAGGAAGACTGCCTCCTCACCACCTCATCCGTAGAGAGCTCGGTGCATAGTGCTGGTGTCCAAGTAAAGCCATAATCTATATGAGTCATGTGTTGTTGTTAAGTGCTCTACTTAGGCTCATTGAGGTGACATGTGATCACAGCCTAGTGGACTCAAAGAATTAAGTCACCATGGACCTGAAAAGCCTTAAACCTAAGACCTATAAGGTTCCTCTTAGAAGTTAGGTGGATTAAGATCTTAATCAAGTTCCATTTCTCAATTTGATTCTAGGCTAGTTTAAATGTCAACTATCATCCAGAAAAACTATATACATATGTACAAAAAGATGCTTATTTACACATATTTTACAAACATGCAAAATTTTTGAAAAATGTTTTGAAATCATGAATGGATGATGCATGAAGTGCAAATTTTGCAAAAAGATATTTACACACATTTACACAAGATTTTTGCAAACTTTTGATTTTCAAAACATTTTGGAAAAATTTTGTACTATATACATAATTTTGATACAAAAATATTTACACAAGCTTTACACAAAAGATTTTTAAAATCATTTTTACAAAAATAATTTGTACACTAGCTATTTATGTGCAAATAAAAGAAGTTTATGTACATGAAAATTTTTCAATTTTTGTGATTTTTAGCCATTTTTATTTATTAACACACTCACACAAAGTACGAGTTATGGCTAAAGTATATATGAAATATATACACACCCCCCTATACTTAGCTCGAACGATGTCCTCAGAGTCAAGAGCGATGAAGAAGACATAACTCGTGCTAGGTATAGGGAAGTGAAAAGAAAGGCTATGTATACAAAGAAGAAGAAATAAAAAGTCAAGAGGGTCTCGGGTCTTCCCCCTATACTTAGGATTAAGTAATCCTAAGTATAGCAGGCTGTATACTAAGGGAAAATCGAGTGGAGAATGTACAGGGTCTACCCCCCCTATACTTAGGGTGAAATATCCCTAAGTATAGGCAACAAAAACAGGGGTAGACAGAAACAAAAGAAATACCCAAAAGGTCTCACATCCCCCCTATACTTAGGGTAAGGTGCACCCTAAGTATAGCGTAATCACAAGATGAAGGAAGGGATGTGGGACTAAAGAATGTAGTGATATGGACATCTGGATCTATACAAGGCGGAGGAACAGTGAAACTCAGGCGTGAGATGCATTAGATGTGAATCAAAGACCCCATCTCACGCAAAATGAATAGGGGCAAGATCAGCGACCCGCGGCTCATGATCTAGAAATGGCTTGAGCCGCTGGCCGTTTACTCGAAAGGTACCCTCAGAAGACAACTCAGATATATCAATGCTACCGTTGTCATGTACCTTTCTGACCAAGTAGGGTCCCTTCCATTTGCTCTGTAGCTTCCCTAGAAATAAACGTAGCCTCGCATCAAACAGCCATACTCTCTGTCCAATCTCAAAATGCTTGTGGCTGATATGAGAATCATGCCACTCCTTCACTTTCTCCTTATAATGTAGGCTGTTTGAGAATGCTGTATCTCTAAGCTCTTCCAGGACAGCTAACTCTGCCCTCCTCTGGTCTCCCATACCATCTGGATCCATAAGAATATCTGTGACTGCCCAAAGTGACTTGTGCCTCAGCTCAACAGGTAAATGGCATGGCTTGCCATATATGAGGCGAAAGGGAGATGTGCCCAATGGTGTCTTGAAAGACGTCCTGTATGCCCACAAGACCGAGTCCAAAAGCTGTGACCAATCCTTTCGGTCAGGGCGGACGACTTTCTGCAATATAGTCTTGATCTCCCTATTCGACACCTCGGCTAGACCATTCGTCTGTGGATGGTAAGGTGTAGCAACACGATGGTCTATACCGAACTCGCTAGCAAGGGCCTTCACCTGGTCGTTGATGAAGTACGATCCCCCATCAGAAATCAAAACTCGTGGAACCCCGAACCGCGTGATGATATGCTTCCTCAAAAATCTGCAAGCTGTCCTCGCATCAGCGGCTCGGGCGGGGATAGCCTCCACCCAACGACTAACATAATCAACGGCCAACAGAATGTACTCAAATCCCTGACTCTTAGGGAATGGACCCATGAAATCGATGCCCCATGCGTCAAAAACCTCACAGAAGTGAATGGGCCGCATTGGCATCATATCACGCTGTCCACAAGTGCCCATCCTCTGACAGTCAGTACACCTCTTCACGAACTCATCTGAGTCCTTGAAGAGAGTAGGCCACCACAAGCCGGATTGGAGCACTTTCTGTGCCGTTCTCCTCCCAGAATGATGTCCTCCTGCCTCAAGCTTGTGGCAGTAAGTGAGGACGCTATGGTGTTCCTCCTGAGGAATACACCGACGCCAGACGCTATCCCCTCCTTCGTGGTAAAGGATGGAATCCTCCCAATGGTAGGACTTGGCCTTCGCAAGGAAGGTCTCAAGCCTCTGCATGGGCCAATCTTGTGGGACTTTCCCAGCAACGAGAAAGTTCACAATATCGGCATACCATGGGAGTGAGGCAATAGCAAGGATCACCTCATCTGGGAAGGTATCTCTAATAGGATCAATCTGCTCAGACTCCTCAGGCTGCTCTAAACGGGAGAGGTGATCCGCCACCACATTCTTGACTCCAGGCTTATCCTTGATCTCAATGTCGAACTCCTGGAGTAGAAGGATCCATCTAGTCAATCTGGCCTTGGCATCCTTCTTTGCCATGAGGTACCTGATGGCGGTGTGATCTGTAAACAAAGTCACTCTAGATCCAATGATATACGATCTGAACTTATCTAGGGCAAACACTACGGCTAGCATCTCCTTTTCTGTGACCGTGTAATTTCGCTAGGCGGAATCCAATGTGCGGCTAGCGTAGTGAATGGCAAATGGAACTCCATCCCTCCTCTGTCCCAGCACTGCCCCTACGGCAAAATCGGAGGCGTCCGTCATGATCTCAAATGGGAGAGACCAATCAGGCGGCTGGAGGACAGGAGCCTCAATAACACACTGCTGGAGAGTGGCAAAGGACGAAAGACACTTGTCATTGACAAGGAACTCGGTGTCTTTCGTCAAGAGGTCAGTCAACGGCCGGGCAATCCTGCTGAAATCCTGAATAAATCTCCTATAAAATCCAACGTGCCCCAGGAATGACCGAAGCTGCCTCAAATTGGACGGCGGTGCGAGTTTTCTAATGACATCAACCTTGGCCGGATCCACCTCCATGCCCCTGTTGGAGATGATGTGGCCAAGCACCGTCCCTTGAGTCACCATGAAGTGACTCTTCTCCCATGATAGAACCAAATGGAACTCAATGCATCGCTGGAGTACTCGGTCTAGGCAGTCAAGACAGGAGTCGAATCCGTCGCCGTAGACCGAGAAATCGTCCATGAAGACCTCCAAACACTCCCCTACCATGTCCGAAAAGATCGACAACATGCACCTCTGAAAAGTCGCAGGGGTGTTGCATAGCCCAAATGGCATGCGTCGAAAAGCATATGTGCCGAAGGGACAAGTAAAGGTGGTCTTCTCCTGATCCTCAGGAGCGACGGCCACCTGGTTGTAGCCCGAGTACCCATCCAGGAAGCAATAATGGCTCTTCCCTGCCAGTCTCTCAATGATCTGGTCAATAAAAGGCAGGGGGAAATGGTCCTTCTTGGTGGCCTGGTTGAGTCTCCTGTAGTCAACACAGACCCTCCAAGAGGTGGGTACTCGTGTAGCAATCTCCTCTCCCGACTCACTGATCACAGTCGTGATGCCCGTCTTCTTGTGCACCACATGCAAGGGGTTGACCCACTTGGAGTCGGAAATGGGATAAATAAAATCTGTACTCCACCATTTTGATATTTCCTTCATCACGACCTCTCTCAGGTTGGGGTTCAGTCGTCGCTGGAACTCACGCGACGGCTTCGTCCCCTCCTCGAGATAGATATGGTGGGAGCACACTGATGGACTAATCCCATGGAGATCTGCTACGCTCCATCCGATTGCCTTGCGGTTCTTTTCAAGAACCCCCATCAAACGGGATTCTTGCTCTCCAGTCAGATCGGCGGAGATGATGACTGGGTACATCTCTGGCTCGCCCACAAGGAACCGATACTTCAGCGAAGTAGGGAGCGGCTTCAGCTCTGGAAGGCTGGGTGCTGGCAAATCTGGCTGCGGAAGGAAATGAGTGAATGCTGCTAAGTCTGCCAAATCTGCCTGGGAGAAAGAAAGCGAACTCTCGCAAACTGGATCTGGAGAAGGCTGCTCAACTGTGCTGTCTCTAATCTGCTCTGTATCAACCTCCTCCTCATCTGTAGGCTCAGGTGGACTCAAGTCTGGCATCTGATCATAGCAATCGGCCCAATCAGACTCTGAATCCGAGGGATATGTATCAACCGCGGTGGCATCAGTACCACCGTAAAGCAAGGTAGTCTCAGCACCACCATCACCGAAAATCGTGTCGCGATCAAGGATTGGCTCTGCTGCCTTTGTGGTATCCTGAACCAGGGTTGTGCTCTCCAAGCTCTCCTCTGCTGTCATCTCTGCATCCGTGGTGTCTGGAAATGAGAGGATGGCCTGTGCTGAAGGGTCTGCCCATGCTGCCTCATCATCTGTGATCACAAAATCACAGTCCTGGTGGATGTCTGGCTCTGCGTCTGTCAGCTGCTCTGAATCTGTGCTAGCCTCTGAACGTGCTCTCTCTGGCTCTGTAGTCCTCGACCGTCTCTATTTGTATACTTTCGCCCTCGACGCGAAAGTACACCTTCCTGCTATCATGATCAGTAACCGCCTTGGCTGTGGCCAAGAACGGACGACCGAGGATGATGGGGGTATCGGTCACTGAATCAGGGATCTCCATGTCCAACACTACGAAGTCCACGGGGAATTTCAGGCCCTGAATCGTGACGATAACGTCTCGCAACAACCCCTTTGGCCTCTTGACAGATCGATCAGCAAACTGAAGGACTGTCTTGCTCTGTCGAAGAGTGCCCAACTCGAAGCGGTCGAGAAGGGCTGCCGGAAGAAGGTTGATCGACGACCCGCTATCTAATAGAGTACGGTCGAACCTCTGCTCACTAATCTGGCATCTGACATACGGGACCCCTAAATCTGGCCTCTTGGCCGGCAGACGGTTCTGGATCGCGAAACACGTGGCTCTCGTCAGCACATGAATCTCTGAAGTGTGGTTCCTCCTCCTCCTCCTGACTGTGGTCCTGTCTCTCAAAGATCGCTGAAGAAGGGGGATGTGCTGCAAAGCCTCCTGGAGGGTCAGCTGGATGTGAAACCTGTCGATCATGCTCTGGCTGAACTCCTCCTGCTCTCTCTTTTTTGGATCATTTTCTTTTTTCTTCCTCTTCCCCATCTGAAGGGCTCTAGGGAAGGGGATCACAGGGTCCTTCTCAGATGAAGGACTAGGAAAAGGCCTAGACGGCTCGACGGCCGGATCCGCACATACATCAAGCACCACAGTGGGACCAGAAAAAACTAAACCTTTTCCTTTATTTAAAATAGAATTCTGAGATACATCCACACGAGGAAAGACAACCTCTCTATCAAAACAAACACCGGTGGCCTCAGTACCACCACGGGCTGGCTCTGTTGCTGCTGCTGCTGGACGTCTCGCGGCATCAGTACCGCGGGCTGGCTCGGCTAAACTGGTGGCGTCAGTACCACCTCCTCGAACTGGTGAAGCGGCGGCCTCAGTACCTCCGGTGGAATCAGCATCCTTGGTGGCATCAGTACCACCGTCATCAGATGCGGCCTCAGTACCGCTCTCCTCCTCCTCATCTGGCGCTCTGGGTTGATCCTCGCGTCGTCGCTCAGATGAGGCGCCGCCTGCTGGTGCTCTACCGCTCCTAAGTGTAACAAAATCAGCATCAAATAGATCCGAAGATGTATCAATAAATGGGTCCCTAGGAGTGGCATGCTTAGTGTGAACTACCTGCTCAGACTTCCTCTTGAGGCTATTCGGATTCGGCTCGATCTGTGCAGGAATAGCGGCCTTCCCTCTCACCAGGTCCCGCATCTCCTGGCGGAACTCGTCCATCTCCCGTCGAAAAGTGGCCTGCTGATCCGTGAGGAGGCGGCGCCTCCTCACGGATCAGCAGGGCCACTCTTTCGACGGGAGCCCTGACGAGGTATCCTCCTGGTGCGAGCTGCGGGACTGCTTGTGCTGAGAGGGGTAGGAGGAAGGATGCTGCTGGTATGCTGGGTGAGCCTGCTGCTCACGTCTCCAAGACTGTCCCTGCTGCTGATAGGGACGAGGACCGAAGGACGAAGGCTGGTGTGACTGATATGTTGGGGGCTGCTGCTGCGGCTGGTGATCTCTCTGCTGGGAGTACTGCCCTCCTTGACCGGCTGGCTGCTGCTGGGGCTGGGTACCTCCACTCCCCCACCTGAATCCGGGATGGTCTCGTCGGATCCCAGGCTGGGGATGGTCATACCAAATCCCGTTGACATCCATCAACGGCTCTGCATCGTAGGGGGCTGGTGGGAGTACGGCCAGAGGCTGATCCGGCTGATAGACCACCATCTGCATGTCTGGAGATGGTGGGGACTGGTAGGTGGGCTGCGGCTGCTGGTACGGCTCCGCCTGTACAAGGTGAACCTGTCTAGGCTGCTGTAGAGAGCTGGAGCGCTGGGACGAGCTGTTGCTGCCGCCGGTATCGCCTCGCGACTGAAGACGAGGCTGAGAAGCCGTCTGTGCCTCCTGGAGACACATGAGCTGGGTCTTCATGTCGCTCAGAGTCTGTGCCATCTGATCCATCTGAGTGAGGCTCTGGCACTGCTTCTTCTCAATCAGCTCCATGCGGTCCAACTTCTCGCTGATGATACCCATGTCCGCAGCGGACGACTCTGCCTGAGCTGCTGCGACTGCGGACGAACTGGAAGGACCTGCATCGACCCGTGCTATCCGCTGGTACTGCACGGGTCCTGGCTGCTGCTGGGGTCTCTGTGTGTACAACCGGGTCTGGAACATCACCATGTAATTCTCAGCCATCTCCTCGAAGATGGCCCAGACCTGGTCGTGGTCCTTGGCAAAGTAGGACCCGCCGCAAGAAGCATTCACCAGGCCCTGGAGCTCTGGTGTCAACCCGCTGAAGAAGCTCTGCACAAGGTTCGGCTTCGTGATGTCGTAGTGCGGGCATCTGTCCGTGAGCTCTCTAAACCTCTCCCATGCCTTGTGAAATTGCTCGTTGGGGAGCATGGAGAAGTTGCTGATCAGGGCCCTCGCTGCATTCGTCCGCCCAAGTGGATAGTACTTGTTCAAGTACTCGGTGCGGAGCTGCTCCCAGGTGTAGACAAACTTCCCCAAGTGTTTTAGCCAGGTGGCTGCTCTATCTGCCAGTGAAAAGGGGAAGGCGATCATCCTGATCGTATCCTGGTCCATATGCCGGTCGTGGACAGTACTGCAAATCATCAGAAACTCCTGGAGGTGGAGGTGGGGCTCCTCAGTGGCAAGTCCGTGAAAACGGG
The DNA here is from genome assembly GCA_037367405.1 of Ottelia alismoides. NCBI lineage: Eukaryota > Viridiplantae > Streptophyta > Magnoliopsida > Alismatales > Hydrocharitaceae > Ottelia > Ottelia alismoides. Next base: position 369,084 of record JAZKJV010011439.1, read on the forward strand.
GAAGCATCTTCAGGGTGTTCGGGGGGAACTTGAAGTCCCCCACGATAGCAGGTACCACCACCCAATGGTGCATCAGTGTAGATCCGGGGTTGTGCAACTCCCGCATCGGTCTCGGTGGTCCTCCTGCCGCGGCGGCTGCCGCTGCGGCGGCGGCTGCGGCTGTTGCTGCTGCTGCTGCTCGTGCCTCTGCATCTGGTCCGTCCTCAGGCTCGCTCTGCTCATCTCGCTCTGCTCGGAGGCGCTCCAACTCTCTCCTCATCTCAATCATGAACGCTCCCTGATCGCGTAACTGCTGTTGAACTGTCTCTAATGAGGCGATCAAGGTGGAGTTGATCGCTCCCTGATCCATCACGACGTGCTCTGTACGGGAACGATCCTCAGAACTGCCGGCCATGACGTCTGCTGCAAAATCAAATGAGCCCAACTCAGGTGCTGTCAAATCAATCAATCTCTCCTCGGGCTCATGTCTCTCAGGTCTGAAAGAAAGGGGGTCGAGGGGGAATAGGGCGGAGTCGTACTCGGGCTCGGAGAGCTGGTCTCGGCTCTCGCGGGCCAACCTAGATGATTGGGTAGACGTGCTCGGAAGCGGTGCAGCCAAAGGCTGCCTAAGGGAGCGTCTACCCATCATCTTGATCTGGCGAGTAGGGCGGATGAGATCTGGAGAAACTATGATCACAAAACAAACCCCCGGTTCACCAACGCGACTCGAGCTGAAGACCGTGAAAGTTCGGTCAAGTTATCTTGTAAATTTTATTAGGTGAACACACAAAATATCAGAGCGCTTACGTGACCTGTTAGGATACCCGATGCTATCCCAACCGACTGGCCCGCACAGAGAAGTCGGTAATCAGTCGGGACTTAGCACCGGAGGGCTCTACCTAGGGTGCGGGTCACTCTCTCGCGCATCCAAACCATACAATGAGGGGGTTGCTCTCCCCAAGACAAAATTTTTAGGGTGAGCGTATTTGAAGATCAATAGTGTTAACCAGTCCCAATTTTATGGTTTTTCTTTTTAATCTTTTTTCAAATCAAAACAAAAGGCCTAACGAATTTTTCGGTTCTCCTGATTATTTAGTCCAAAACAGGGGGGAGAAGACGAAAAAGCCGATACGCGATGAAATCAATGATGCATGCTGAGTAAGAAATGCGTACCTTGTCTCCAGCACTCTACATGCAAGTGATTCGCGCAGAATTGAAAGACTGAAAAGTAAACTACCTAAATGATGCAACGGGAAAGCCGAGTCCTAGATGAGCAATTTCTATCGAAGAACCGTCTAACCGGTCACCGACCTCCAAGCCAAAGAGTCCGGTCTTGGCCTGTCCCTCCTCTGTCCGACAAATCGGGGGTAGGAGAAAGCGCTTTACAGGACGGTCTGCGGCACGTAGGCTACGAAGGAGATGATTCGGTTATTTTTATTAATGATTTTTAGTAGGTCCAATTAACATTCTATGGGAACAGGCAAGCAGTTAGGTGTGGGGACCCTACTAATTACGGCACAAGCAATAGAAATTCCTAAGTCTAGGGGCTCGAGCAAAAACCGCGTAAACACCGGAAAAGGCAGTAAGAAAATAAAAGAAAACCAAAACCGCGAAAAATCGCAAAAATCCTAAGGGTCCCCCGAGCACACTGGTGCTCGGCGAAACAGCCCCGCTAAGTCACAAGGGCCAAGTCTGAGAGTGTCCTGTATTATTACAATAATAATGGAAACAAAAATCCCCTCCCACTCAACTCTCTCTCACTCTCTCCTGTGGCTTCGTAGAGAAGGAAGCCGCCTCTGAATCCCACGGTTGCGTCGGCTTCTCGAGATCAGTCGCCTCGGTCCTCGGGCCCTCGCAAGAGAGAACAGAATGGTCAGAACCAGATAATCAAATAATAAAAGAGAAATAAATGGAAATGAAAATAAGGGTATATGTGCAAAAATGCAAAAATAAAATAAACACACAAAAATAAAACAAAAATAACACAAAAGAAAAGAAAATAAAACAAAAATAAAATAAAAGAAAATGTAAACAAAAGCCGCGAAAAAGCCGCGAGCTCTGAAAGAGCCGCGAAAAGCCGCGAAAATAAAAACGAAAAGAAAAAGAAAACTACTAAGCCGTGCTCTCCGGCAACGGCGCCATTCTGATAACACGCCTGAACACTCGGGTATAAGGTGCTAAAGCGGTCGTTGCGACCCAAGCGATCAGACGATGTGTATCAAGAAAAATGAACCACTCGGAACAGATAAAATCAATAAAATCACGAGATAGCGGTCCTGCTATGTGATTAACCTCGTATAGCACCCAGGGTCGAACTCAAGGAGCACGGGTTGGCCGAGAGGCCTACGAAGTAGTAAAAATAAAGAAAATAAAGAAAGAAAATATTTTTAGTGGTTTTTAATTATTTTTATATTTTTTTGGATTTTTAAGTAATTAAGACAATAAAGAAAACAAAGAAAAGCACACTTCAACAATTTATTTAAGGTACTAAAAATCAACCAAAAATTAAAACAAAAATGTTTTTATGTATTTTATATTTTTTAGTATTTTTGATGAATTGTTGAGAATTTTCTGACAATTATTTAACATTCTAAAAATCAAACAATGCCTAAAATAAAGGGTACTGTCCAGCCAAGCCAAAAAGCCCTAGATAAAATATCTAAGAGCCTTAAAATGGCTTGGAGGTAATTTTCCTGTAAAGTAGATAAAACAAGGAAAATTTAGGTACCAATTTTATTATTTTTGGATTTTTATTTTATTTATTAGAATTTTTATTGGTTTTTGAGTGTTTTTAAGTTTTTAGTGTTTTCCAGTAGTGAAAAATAGCCAAAATTGGCTAGAAAATCAAACTAAGTAAAACAAACAGTGGGTACTTTTTATAGAATTTTTAATTGAGTTTTTATATTTTACTTGTGATTTTTCAAACTAGACAGTGGCAAAAATAGATGTTTTTGAATTTTTAAAAATATCAAACAAAATCAAAAATGTCTTAAAAAATCCACAAAAATCCTACACCATGGCAGGAGCCATGTGTCAAAGTTTCGTTGGATTTGGAGGTGTTTTGATATTTTAATAAAAAATAAAGGTAGGGCACTGTGTACAGGGACCAAAGTGCAAATACCCAAAGTCCTGGGGGTCCTGGTGCAAAATACCCAGCAAAACACGCGCCACGCACGTGCCTGGGGCACTCAGGGACATAAATGTAAGAAAAATAAGTCCCGAGGACTTATTGGTAACAGGTACCAAAAGTCCAGGGGCCCTATCTGCAAATTACCCAAAAAATATCGCACATGCTCAAATAAACCACGCACAGGGGTATAAATGCAAATATCTAAAAACTTTCATTCATTTAATAACATCCAGAACTACAAGGGTATCTACTGCAAATAACCCAAACAACTCACGTGTCGAAGCACGTGTCCACATCTAGCAGGGGTATAAATGCAAATAAACTAAAGCTCAGGGTCCACTATGTAAATTACCCTAAAACTAAACAACTGACTTAAATAATTACAGGACTAAAACGAAATAAAATAAAGACAGGGGCCTAAGGGTAAATTACCCTTTATTAAGCGGATGGGCTGGATGCGCGCCACGTGTAGATCGGACGGCGGCTGGCAGTGGGTGCTCTGGATCGTCTCTCCTCAGATCGGACGCTGCTGGTGGCTCCAGGGATGGACGGCCCAGATTAAAACTGCAGCGAGGGGGAGGCGATCGACAGCGACTGGAGGTCCTCGAAGAACAGGTCCCCGACGAACTTCGCCGGGCTCGTGCGTGCGCTGGGCTCCTCCTGGGAACACTCTGACGGTCGGAGAAGCAAGCTGGAGTGCTCCTGCGTCTGCTGCGATGCTCCGATGATCAAGCCGAGCTCCGAGAAGCTCGGGCGAGGTCGGCGGAGCTGGGCCTCCTGGCTGAGAGGCAAAGGGCCTCAGACAGCCCTCGATTCGACCTGTAAAGCACACCAGAAGACTCACGGGTCGAGGGCAAATTGCCTCGACCCGGTTAGGCGAAGTGGGGGTGGCTGGTGCGTCGGGACGGCGAGCTCCGGCGAAGGGGGTGGACGGAGGAGCTCGGTTCCCAGCTCCTGTGCGAGCTGGGTTGAGTGAGTGGGTGGAGAAGGTGCGTCGGACGAAGGAGAACGTGAGGGTCGATTCCGATGATCGGATAGTGGTCGGAACCGGGGTGAATCGGAAAAATACGGCGGCGGCGCAAATTGGGGGTAAATGGAAATTAAAGGAAATGGCGGAGCTAAGTGGCTACCTGGGTGAACGGAGAGACTAGGAAGGAGCTGGGGATGCTCCTGGTCTTCGCCTCGAGGGTCGTCTCTGCCCGAGGCTCGGAGCTCGCGCTGGTGGCGGAGCTGCGGCGGCTACGTCGCCGGATCGATGGGATACTCCTCCTCTCCTCGCTGCAACAGGCTCGGGCGCGAGCTGTCACCTCACACACTCTCTGGAGCTCACAGGAGAAGAAGGTGAATGGCCAAAGATAGCGAAAATGGGTGGCGGAGCTCGGTATTTAAGTGGGTGCAGGTCCGTCTAGAGCTGGTCGGGTAGGGCTGTGTGAAGCGCGGATCCCGATGTGGATACCCCGGCGAGGGTCTCGGATGCAAGACGAAGAGATAGGACCCGGGGTTTGCGGAGATGGCGAGCGGATCGAGCGCGGAAAAAGAGGAGAAGTCGGGTCGGGCGCAAGATCCGCTGGAGAAGGAGGTCCGCGGAGGGAGTTGACTGGGGGTCAACATCTCCGTGGGCCAATGAAAAGCTGCCACGTGGAAAAGATTTGAAAAATCAATTATAAATAGTAAATGGCAGAATTATTAAAAAGTCAAAACATGAAATATTTTTGTTTTAATATTTTCTATTTTTTGCGATTTTTAATTAATTTTTGGAAATAAAAATAAGTTATGTACATAGTATGTACTATATAGGTATTTGTACAATATATAGGGTTTTGATTTTTGATTTTTAATTATTATTTTTATAAAATTTTATCCTTATTTTATATTTTATTTATTTATAGAATAAAATAAGGAATAAAAGGGTGTTTTTATTTTATTTTTATTATTTATTTACATAGGTAAAATAAATATATAGGTACATCCATATACATGGTATATGTTTTTGTATTTTTAGTTTTGCTATTTTTATTTTGTTTTGATTTTAATTGTTTTTATTTTATTTATTTACAATATATAACATAAAATATTTACAAAAAGTTTGGAAATTAATTTATTTATTTATAAGGTTAAATAAATATATGGGGGTGGTTTATGTACATGGTGAAAGGAGTATTTTTGTTCTTTTTATTTTTATTTTTTTCTTTTGTTTTTATACTTATAGATATATACAAGTATTTACAAGCATATTTTAAGCTATTTTTGGTGAGGAAAATATTTTTATTTATTTACATAAATATTTACACAAGAGCCCCTATCTCCCTCTACTTTGGCTTTTATGCGGTCAGGCCCATGCTGAGCCCTCCCTTGGGTTAGGTTGCTCAATATTTATTCTAAATATTTCCCTCTTTTTCTTTTTAATCTTTATTCTTTTATTTTTGCACAAAAACATGCTAATTATAGGTTTTTACACAATGCATGCTTTTGGTAATTATGCCTATTTACACATATCTACATGTACTTGCAAAGGTTTTTGTAGCTAAAATATAAGAATAAAGAGTGATGAATGGGTATTCATCACCCCTCATGTCACCCTTGTGATCTTCCCCATGGTGACAGCATGGAGTAGGTCGTGATTTGCAGCGAGGAGAACCCTTGGAGGAGGTGCATCCATCCACTGCCGGAGCTCCACCGGCAAGTCCTTCTTCTGGTGCCTCAGGCCAGTCAGAGTCCCCATTTCTTGCATTCCTAGGTAGTTTTCTATTCCAATTTCAATTTAGCATCTTTATCTTGTAGTTTAATTAAGTAATTAGCGAGTAAATAAAAAAACCCCAATTCCTGGAGCTCGAACTCCAGTCCTGGTTCACTGTGATCCAACCGTTAATCCCCCTCGATTTCCACGCCATCTCCTTGCCGTCCGCATTCTCCATCAAATCCCCCCTTTGTCCAACCTAGATCCATCACGGATCTGGGAATAGAGCTCCCTCCTCCGCTACCTCGCCAGAGCTTCCCCTCTATTCCATTTCCCACATCATTTCCTGTAAACCTCGGGTCGAGAAGATAACTCTTGCACTCAGGGACCTTTTGGTAGCTTTTTGCAAGTCATTTGGCGTTATTTGGAACTCAGCCACCACCTGGAACTGCTCCAGGTGGTTCACCTTCGTTAGAGCACTCCTTGCTCGATTGCTACCATCGGACCCTGCAGGAGCATGTGGAGGAGGCCCAGCTACCCATTGGGCCCATTAGAGAAGATAATCTCACCTGAGGAGTGAGGATCGACGAATCGAAGGTCGTCGGCATAGAGTTCTTGAGAGTTCTTCCAAGCCCCTTCATCTTCGTTCGATCAAGAGCAGCGGTCCATATCTAATCTAGACTGTTGATCTCAAATGAAGAGGTACCCAATCACAACCGCTTGAGTAGGACACGTGGAGATTCCTCAACGCTCGGATCCGGGCGCTTAAGTGGTACAATTTCACCGACACCCCCTGTGTTTTTTATATACTTAAAGGTCATGTAAATATTTTATGAAGTTTAAAAATTTTGAGAAAACTTGCATGCAACTCCCAAGACTTTTCATATATTACAATTTGGTCCCTGCTAGAGTCATGTGCATGGGCACATTTATGTTGTAAAATTTTCACCGAACCCCTTGCGTGTTTCTGTAATTATTGTTCCGTACATAAAGTTTTAAAATTAAAGTTAATTTAGGGTAAAATTGCATAAAAGCCCTCGCTTTTTATTTTATTTGCAATTATACCCCTGCTAGGATAAGTAATTTTGCGTGCCATTTTCAATTTATTAAAAATAGTTGTCGTGCTCTAAAAATCACCAAAAAATAGGGATAGTTACCTGGATGCAAGATTGATCATGCTATAATTTTATTTTTGAATTTTATACCCCATTCCATTTTCAAAAAATAGAATAGTGCATGATTAGCTCCTGTTTGTAATATAAAACCCATAAAAAAATATAAAACTTTTTGAAAAATTCCCCAAAAAATATATTTTATGTATTTATATATTTCTAACCCTTAGATAAAAAATCACTAAAAATTATAAAAGAAAATTCAAAAAATAGAAAAACCCTAAAAACACTTATAAAAATTTATAAAATTCTCAAAAATCCCAAAAATATACTTTATATTATATATTTTTCTCTATATTATTATATTACTATAAAAATTAATTTGGAGAAATTTTACTACTAGTTTATATTTTATATCTCCATTTTAAATTCGGGTATTAATTTTATTCCTATTTTAGGGTATTTTTAACTTTAAAAATAGATAAAAATTAGCAAAAATTCCAAAAAAAAATCATTAAAATAGTGAAAAATTATTTAAACTCAAAAATATTTTATTTTTGTATTTTTATTACGGTGGCATTCTAATTCAATTTTCTTTTTGTTTTTTTGTTTCAAATTAATTTACAAAAGAATATATTAATTAATTAAAATTTGTTTCTTCTTCATTCATTCACAACCGAAAAGGGAAGGGGGTGCCACCACCCTCTTTTCTCACGTGCAAGCACGACGGACAGTAGGCCTCGACGTAGAAATGTGAGCAGATGGAGCATCATCGTGTAGTGGAGGGAAGAGTAGAAGTTGGCCCATGCAGGAGGAGGACATGGGCGGAGTCGAAGAGCCGCGACGGTGGCGAGGCTCCTTCGCGTGGTGGCGAATTGGTACTCTGCGTGTGACGTAACTCTGGAGGTGCTCGACGGTGCGGGTGAGCAACAGAGGCATGCGGCGGGCAATAAACGTGGAGGTGCTGGGCGACACACGCCCAGATCTGGAAATGGCAGCACGTGGTCCGTGCAGGATAGGGAGGCGGAGAGCGTGACGGATTGTGCTACGGTGGTGGAGTCTGGAGAGGATGGTCCACATGGGGGCGCGGATGGTTAGTGATGATGCTTGGGGCAGATCGGGCAGAGGAAGGCGGCGGAACTGCTATGCGGGCAGTGGGCACCGCCTGCGAGCTGGAGGCTCCTGCGTTGGCTGATGACGAGGAGGGAAGCCGCCTGCTATAGAGGGGCAGTGACATCAACAATGCTGCTCACTTTTTTATATTTTTATTTTTTTTTCAAAAATAATGAACAGATTTGTTTTTTTTAACAGTAGAAAGATTTTTTTATTATTTTTTAAATCTGCAAGGAAAATGTTAGAAATAAAAGAAATATATTTTTTTATTTTTTATTATAAACTTACAAAACAAATATATATTATTTTATTATTTATTCCTGCAACAAAAATGTTAGAGATAAAATAGTGAAATATTATTTTTTTTGTTTTTATTTAATTTTACAATAAAATAACTTGAGAAATGGACTCGAGCACGCAGCTCGGTCTGTAAAAATCAAAGAGGAATTAGTGGGCGAGGTTCTAGCAGAGGTGAGGGATCGGAACTGGGTCTCCGACCACCGTGCATGGTCGGAGGTGAGAGATCGTGTACAGTAGAACGTGAAGCAGATAGATCGAGAGGGTGACGATGGATCGGTAATCGGAGGCAGATTGAATCGTGATGAATGTTTAGGTGCTAAGATATAAAATCTAACAATTAAATCGAAGAAAAATCTAAAATTTATCTAGGAGAATGAAAAAAAATGGGGTCTAACCTGAGGGAGGCTGGCGCCGTGATGGACTCGACGACAACCAGTCCGATGTCACCTGATGTTTCGGGGGTTGGGCTCCTCTATCGACCGATGGAATTTTCGAGAATGAGGCTCCTTCTCCACCAAAGATTGATCAAGAGAAAAAAAGAGAGGAGACCCAATAAAAAGAAGAAAAAAACCAAAAAGGAAAATATGTACAAAAAAGAAGGTGTTTAGTGGTTGTTTAAATAAATAAAATTAACTAATTGATTGATTAATAAAAAATGAAATTCGTAATTAAATAAAAATAAATAAAATAATTCATTTACAAAAATTAATTAGCCACCTTAATGGTGGTTATTTACGGTATACAATCAAATCTTATATACATGGTAGGTTTTCAAATCAAATAATTAAATAAATAAAAATAAAATTTTGTAATTATATTAATTTAAATAATTAATATTATATATTAATTTTTTGGTTATTTTCGTATAAGGAGGGTAATTTTATACATATCATATATACATAATGTACATTATACATATCTACAAATTAGGAAATAATTTTATATACATTTTGTAAAAAAAATAAATTATTTACTTTAAATTACTGTGAACAATACTTATAATTATTAAAAGTATAATTTTTACAAAAAAATAAATAAATAATACAATAAATAAATGGTGAAATTGCAAAAAACCACCCCAGAAAATCGTCTTTTCAACCATAAATCCAAAAGTTATGAAACTACAATCAATTTAAAGATAATTTAATTTAGAATATAAAGAAAGTTAGTTTGATTTAATTTAAGTTCATATGGAGCCGGAATTGGTCTTTCAATTATCGCTTTACATTTTTCCAAGTGTGGTTGCTTTTAATCTATGATTTTATTTTGCAATTATTTTTATTATTTAGGGAGCATTTTTATTTACAACTTTTGTTTTAAAAATTATAATTTATGTACAAATTATGTAAGTGTACAAATATACAAGAAAGTATTTACAAAATATTTTTTGGATTTTCTGATTAAGGACCCTATCTCCCCTACTTTATTCCTAGTCAATCAGCTCAAGTCTTGACCTTCTCTCGGGGTTCGGGTCAGCCTATATCTATTACATATATGTAGTCTTCTTTTTTTATTTTTCTTTATTTTTCCTTTATTTCTTTCTTTATTTATTTTAGGTTAAAATAACAATATATGCATAATATTTACACACAGATGCAAGTTAGTAAGAATATGGAGTTAGTATTATGTACATGTGTTTTATAAGCGATTTTAAGAAAAAATAAATGAATAAAGATAATGAAATGCATAATTCATCATCCCCCTATGCTTTACCTTTGCTAGTCCCTTAGAAAATATTATTTGAAAGAATAAGTGAATAAAAGAAAAAGAAAGGAAAAATAAAGAAATTAGGATAATATTGAGTATTAAACTTATCTTCATAAAATTGTAGTATGGAGCTCTGTCAGACCTTTTGATTATTAGTATAGTAGAACCTTAATGAGAAATGGATTTAAAACCTAACAGCCTCTAAGTTCCACAAGACTCCTATTCAGGTCTCCTAAATAGTCAGATCAGAACAAACCTACATACACAAATTCTCATGACTTTGAATCATTACTTGTAGGTGTAAGTGAAATATAGCTCCCCATCACAAAAGTAGCAAAGAAACAACCTCTCTCAAGAAGGTAACTCTAGTCCCCCATTCTAGCAACTCTTTCCTCGAGGAGCGGGGATATTCCCTTCTAAGTTCAAGTACAACCATCTTAAGAAGAGGAGATGGAGAAAATAATGGACGGTAACCAGTGTAGCTACCTATCCTTGGATGCGTGACTAGTGTAGTCAAGTCATCCAGCTGCAAGCTTACAAAATTTTGACTTTGAAGCTCTTATTATTTTTTTCACTTATTATACACTCCGGCAATCATTTTACTTTTCAATCAGGCATGCCCACTTTTGGAGATTCTGCATTTTTTCTCTTTCTTTTTTTAAATATATATAAGGTACAGCATGTACATAAGGGGGTTTTCCTCTTGAGCTAGTATACTATCCCTCTTTTGAAGCATTATTACAACCCCACAACATCATGTCTTTAGACCTTAATGCTACTAGATTAGGTTGAGGTGCACTACCCTCACTAAAGGAAGACGAGAGGTTCCTCCTAAATGTACTACCCTCATATGCTACTCCAAGCCAAGGTCAACTGCTCCTCACCACCTCATCCGTGTTGAGCCACGTGTAAAGTGCATATGCAAGTCAAATATTCTACTTAGACTAATCAAGACGACATGTGATCATATTGTTAAGGACTCAAAGAATTAAGTTTCTATGACCTGAAAAGTCTTAGTTCCATTTCTCATAATGTTCCTTTGAAATTAAGTGGATTAAGGTCCAACGAAACTCCATTCTTCAATTTTATTCCAGTCTTAGTTTAAATATCAATACTATACTGAGAAATGCACATGCAAATGCAAAAATGTATAATGCACAGAAAAGAAAGCAAAATCTCTCTCTCTCTCTCTCTCTCTCTTCTGAAATAATTTTTTCTAATTTTTGAACTTTTTATGTATTTTTAGCAAACAATGCACATGTAAAAAGATTTTTTTGGAATTTAATTATGCAATTTTCTACAGGCTTTGTTTTTTGTACTTTTTAGGGATTTTTTAAATAAGGGTAAGGTTAGTAGATAAGATACACATATCTACACGAGAATGAGTGAATTATTTACAAGAATTAGGTGAAAGAATTTACAACTTGAGTGTTAGTAATTTATACAAGTATGTATATATACATTTGGTAAAGAACTTTATGGGTGATGCATATATCCCTCAAAACTTATTTAAAAAAATTTTTACAAATACTTTTGAAAACTATAGTCCAAAATATTTTTTCAAACATTTACAAACATTTGAAAACTATTTTGCAAACATTTTTCAAACAATATATATAGATTTTTTTTGTAAAATAATTTTTCAACCATTTTCAAAACATTTGCAAATACTTTTACAAAATAAATTTATTTCACACAAAGAAGAGAAAAGTTTTACAATCTAAAAAATTTTACAAAGGTTAAAAATATTTTTCAAATCATTTTTCAAATAGTTTTCAAAAGATTCTTCAAATAGATTTTCAAACTACTTTCAAAATATTTTTCAATAGTTTTAACCTGACTTATTAATCAGTATGTACAAAAATAAATTTGAGGAAATATCTACATCTTTTTATTAGTTGATTTTACTGAATTTTGCTTGTATTTATACATTATTTTAGCCATATCATTTAAAAATATGAAAGTATGAGTTATGGCTAAAGTATATATACAATATATACGGCACCCCCTATACTTAGCTCGAACTATGTCTCATAGTGATCAGAGAGCGGCAAAGGAAGACATAACTCGTGCTAAGTATAGAAAAGTGAAAAGACTCCTATGCTACAACGACTCAAAGAATATGAAATGAAAAGAATAGAAGTCAGTGATCCCCCCTATACTTAGGATAAAATAATCCTAAGTATAGAAGACTGTACAAATGGGGAGAACCGTGGATGAGAATTTACACAAAAATCAACGAATTGACATATCCTCCTATACTTAGGGTAAATGATCCCTAAGTATAGAAAAGAATATCTACAAGCGGGGGAAAAGCAGGAGAATATACAGAGATTATCTCCCCTATAATTTGGGTCGGAGATCCAAAATATAGGTAACAAACAAGAGGTAATCGACGCAAAGAATATGAACAACCCGAGTCTAACACCCCTCGTACTTAGGATAGAGTACATCCTAAGTATATCAAAAATCCTAAGTAGACCTAGGGTGCTAGATTAAAGGGAAGAAAAGAAAGAATAAATCAAGATGAAACCTGTATATAAAAGGGGAACAATGTTGAGGTGCCTTTGTAAAAGTTTCTACAAAGATAACCTAGTCCCCAACAACGACGACATTTTGTTGGACGATATTTTTTGGGTTTTATATTATTGATATGATAAATGTGCAATTGTCGTTGCAACCCAAATATCCTGCAACAAAAAAATTTTTTTTTTTATTTTTCTCAAGCCAATAATTAATTACAAAAGAATAATGTGTAGCAAGAGAGCTTTTGCTATTTAATTTACATGTATAATTAATAGAATCGAACTCATGGAGGCTACAATTCCTGAGAGTTATTCAAATAATCAAAAAATTCAATTAAAAGAAAACGGAATATCAAATGCTAACTACCTTGATTTTTGTGAAATTTTTATCTTTTAATTTTTTTAAATTTTTATTTATATTTATTTTATTTTATTTTTAGTGATTTTAATTTTGTATTTTTTATTTTCAAAAACATAATTTTCAAAACAACTTTATACATGAAAGAGATGCATTTTTTAGATTTTTTAAATATGACAAAAATACTCAAAAATGTCCAAATATTTTTTTTTATTATGATGAATTTTTACTGATTTTTATATTTTCCAGAGATTTTTAGATTTTTTTGGGATATTTAAAATTAATAAAAAATAATGGAAAATGCAAACAGTGAGCAAACAAAATTATTTTTCATTTTAAAAACAATAAATAAATGCAAAAATTAAGAAAATTATTTTTCCTGAAAACTACAAGAAAATATCTACAAATAGAGACCAAAAACCCATTTTTTATTTTTCAATAATTTTCTACAAAATTTTTATGGTTTTGAGAATTTTATAATTTTTAGGAGTTCTACAAATAATTAATGTGAAAATTGGCTAGAAATTAATAGACAGAAAAATAATTTTCTACAAAATTTTTATGGTTTTGAGAATTTTACAATTTTTAGGAGTTCTACAAATAATCAATGTGTAAAATTGGCTAGAAATTAATAGACAGAAAAATAGATCTATCTATTTTTTGGAATTTTTCAGATAATATTTAATTTTTAATGATCTTTCAAATGTCAGCTAAAGAAAATGAAGTTGTTTTTGATTTTTTTATGAATATCAAATAGAATTAAATTGCAATGACAAATTTATACAATAAAAAGGAACACAACAGGAGTATAATGAATTTTTTAGGAAATTTTTGACAAAAATATTTATTTCAATGAAAATAATCATGCAAAATAATGTCTGGAAACATAGGATGGGAATGCAATTATCTAAAAGTTTGTACAACTAGATTAACAAAAAAAAAATGCCGGGGCAAGATGCAATTTACCCAGTTGGAATGGCATGGTGCATGTGACTTGAAGCTCGGCAAGTCTTTTTACATTTTTGAAAAATCTGAGGGGCTTATATGATATTTACCCAAAAAAATTTATTTAGGGTTTCTTCTTCATTCTTCACAGCCAAAAAGGGAAGGGGGGTATCGCCACCCTCTATTCTCATGCGTAACCACGGCGGGCGGCAGGCCTCGATGCGGATATGCGAGCAGGTGGAGCGGCGTCGTGCGGTGGAAGGAAGAGCTGAGGTTGGCCCGCGCAGGAGGAGGATGGGGGCGAAGTAGAAAAGCCACCGCGTCGACGAGGCTCCTTCGCGTGGCGGCGGATGGGTACTCCGTGAGGGACGCGGCTCTGGAGGTGCAAGGCGGTGCGAGTGAGCAACAGAGGCGCGCGACGGGTGATGAACACAGAGGTATTGGGCGACACACGCCCAGATCTGGAAATGATGGCGCGTGGTCCGTGTGGGACTGGAAGCGGAGAGCGCGACGGCTTTCGCTGCGGTGATGGTATCTGGAGAGGATGGTCCGCGTGGGGGCGCAGATGGTCAGTGATGCGGCTTGGGGTAGATTAGGTGGAGGAAGATGGCAGAACTACTATGTGGCCGACGACGCTGCCTGCAGGCTAGAGGCTCCTGCATTGGCCAACGGCGAGGAGGGGAGCCGCCTGCTGTGGAGGGGCGGTGACGGTAACAGTGCTGCCACTTTTTTGTATTTATTTTTTTTAAAAAAAACAGTGAACAGATTTGTCTTTTTTAAAACAATAGAAAGATTTTTTTTACTATTTTTATACCTGCAAGAAAAACGTTAGAAATAAAAGAACTATATTTTTTTTGTATGTTTTTCTTATTAACTTACAAAACATATTTATATATATTTATTATTTTTTTATTTATTACTGCAAAAAAAATATTAGAGATAAAATGGTAAAATAATATTATTTATTTTTATTTAATTTTTGCAATAGAATAATTTGAGAAGCAGACTCGAGCACGCAACTCTTTCCACAAAAATCAAAGTGGAATTAGTGGGTAATGTTCTAGCAGAGGGTCGGAGGTGAGAGATCTTGTATGGTAGAACGTGAAGTGGATAGATCGAGAGGGTGACGATGGAATCGGTAATCGAAGGCGGGTTGAATCGTGATCAGTGTTTAGGAACTAAGATCTAAAATCTAACAATGAAATCGAAACAAAATCTAAAATTTATCTAGGAGAATGCCAAAAAATGGATCTAACCGGAGGGAGGCGGGCGTCGTGATGGCCTTGACGACAACCGGTCTGCTATCATTGGATGGCTTGGGGGGTGGGCTCTTCTATCGACCGACAAAATTTTCGGGAGTAAGGCTCATTTTCCACCAAAGATTGATCAAGAGAAAAAAAGGAGAGGAGACCCATTAAAAAGAAGAAGAAATCCAAAAAAGGAAAATATGTACAAAAAAAGAAGGTGTTTAGTGGTTATTTAAATACATAAAATAAATTAATAAATTAAATTAAATTCATAATTAAATAAAATAAATAAAATAATTCATTTACAAAAATTAATTAGGCACCTTAATGGTGGTTATTTAAGGTACACAATCAAATCATATATAAATGGTAGATTTTCAAATCAATTAATTAAAAATAAATAAAATTTTCGTAATTATATTAATTTAATTAATTAATATTAGATATTAATTTTTTGATGAGTTTTATATAAGGAGGTTAATTTTATACATATCATATATACATAATGTACATTATACACATATACAAATAACAAAATAATTTTATATACATTTTAAAAAAAATAAATTATTTACTTTAAATTATTGTGAACAATAATTATAATTATTAAAAGTATAATATGTAAAATTAAATAAATAATTAATAATTAATACAATAAATAAATGATCAAATTACAAGAACCACCTCAGAAAATCGTCTTTTCAACTGTAACTCCAAAAATTATGAAAGCACAGCCATTTTAAAGATAATTTAATTTAGAATACAATGGAAGTGAGTTTGATTTAATTCTAGTTTATATAGAGATGGAATTGGTTTTTCAATTATCATTTTACGTTTTTTTCAAGTGTGGTTGCTTTTAATCTGTAAATGATTTTATTTTGTAATTATTTTTATTATTTAGGGAACATTTTTATTTATAACTTTTGTTTTGAAAATTACAATTTATGTACAAATAATGTAAATATACAAATATACACAGAAAAGTATTTACAAAACATTTTTTGGATTTTCTGATTAAGGACTCTATCTCCTCCTACTTTATTCCTGACCGATTAGGTCAAGTTTTGGCATTCTCTCGGGGTTCGAGTCAGCATGTATCTATTACATATATACAACCTTCTTTTTTATTTTATTTATTTTTGCTTTATTTATTTATTTATTTTAAGTTAAAATAATAATATGTGTACAACATTTACACACAGATGCAAGTTAGTAAGAATATGGAGTTAGTATTATATACAGGGTTTTTATAAGGGATTTTAAGCTAAAATAAATAAATAAAGATGGTGAAATGCAGATTCATCATTCATCTACGCCAACGATAGCCCCCAAGGCCCCCTTTTGCTCGTGTGCATTCTCCTTGCAGGTCATGGACGCTCCAGACCCTTGAGGGGTCGATTTTTGACCAAGCCAGAGATACCTGGAGTCCCGTATTTTCCGAGTTCGCTAATCATCACCAGGGCTTCGACGTACCCACTGAAGCCTTCATCAGACGCGGAGGTGCTTGGGCGGTGTTTTGCAACTCCTGCGAGCATCTTAAGTGGTCGACGTTGAGAGCTACACCGGATCGATGATCGGAGGAACGGGGGTTCTTCCCTATTCTTCTGAGTGCCTTCAGAGCCGTTGGATCGAACACTATCTCCAGACCCTCCAGATGTTGTTGGATGCTGCCGCCCATGACCGTTGATCTCCTACGTTGGGATCTAACCCTGATTGTCTAAGGTCGAAGCGTTGTCAGGTGCGCAGATCACGTCACGTGTTTAAGCAAAGCTATATCGACCATTGCATCCGTGCATTAATGAGTAAATTGCATATCCTACCCTGCTCGTTTTTGTAATTAATTATTAATCGAGTAAATAAAATGTTTAGTATAAATAAATCTAGTTAAATTGCAAGTCGACCCTTGTACTTTCTGTGAATTATATTTAGGTCCGTGCCAGGTCACCTCACGTGTCGTCCCACGTGAGGTGGCCATTTTGCAAGTATAACCCTGTAACTTTTTGTATTTCATTTCAGTCCAATAAAAATTTAATGACGTTGTATATTTTTGGTTAAACTGCATAGAGGCCCCTGGAATTTATTTTATTTACATGTATACCCCTGCCAACAAATTAATTTTTGTGTGTTTGATGGATTTATTAAAAATAGCTTCAGTGCTCCAAAAATCACAAAAAATAGTCGCATGCCCATGATTACTTATAGTTTCACGTTATGATTTTAGTTTGCAATTTTGGACCATTTTGTTATTTATTAAAAATGAAATGGGCATGTTTTTGTCCTTTTCTAGCTTATAAAATACGAAAAATATAAAAACGTTTTTGAAAAACCCATTAAAATATATTTTGCTTATTTATGACCAAAAATCACTAAAAATAGAAAAACAAAACTCTTGAAAATCGAAAACCGTAAAAACCTTGACAAAAATATATAAAATTCCAAAAAACACCAAAAATATATTTTTCTGTTTTATATTTTTCTCTATATTATTATCTATATATTAAAATTTATTTGGAAAATTTTGGATTCAATTTTCTATTTTTAATTTCCATTTCAATCTCAGCCTATTACTTTATCCTTGTTTTAAGTTATTTTTTACTTTAAAAATATTTACAAATTAGCAAAATTCACTAAAAATTAGAAAAATAGTAAAAAAAATCTAAAACCTAAAAGATTTATTTCTGTAATTTTTGGATATTTTTAGTTATATTTACACCTATATTTTCCATTATTATATGTATATTCTATTATATACTATATTACATATTCTAAAGAAAAAGAAAATACTAAATATTAAAATCTAAAAAATAAATATATAAATATAAAATTTAAAACAAAATACAAAACTATAAAACAAAATACAAAACTATAAAACAAAAATATAAAAAATTATAAAAATTAAAAAAACCAACATATACATGCATGATAAGGGACATGCTTATACATAGTGCTCTTTTGTTAAAAATAACTATAGGATACCCTTCTTACTCTATGTGGTTCGACCTCTACATACTTACTTGCTATACATCTAGCTGTCGAGAATAATAAATTTTAACTCACTTTTTGTGCTATCCATTGCTTGATTCATTCGTGGGTTGATTGTCGATCGAGTGGGGTTTCATTTGAAGTTGCTTCGACGACTGTCGATCCACCTTGTGGTTTGACATGACTTCGGTCAAATCTCTCTCATCAGATGCTAACTTTTTTCCAAGCATGTGGAAGTTGAATATTTTGCTCACCATCAACTTTCTCGATATCAACTCTTGCATGTTTCCCTTTACATGCAATTTTCTTACCAAATCGATTTTTACACCCTTTTAATTCCTCAAGTATATCAAATTCAGATAATATTTGGGTGTGCTTCTTACATCTGTGTAACCATCAAAGTTTCTTGTATCATGGCAAAAGGGATGATCTTCTTTCAAAAAACATCCATGGAAACAATGTACATGCTTTCTCCCATATTTTAATTGTCTAGATGATGTGTCTTTATTACATATAGGACATGCAAGTCTTTATCTAGTACTCCAACTAGATAAATCACTGGAAGCTGGAAAATCATTAATAATGCATAAAAGAATGGCATGCATTATGAAGTTTTTGTGAGAATACACATCATAAGTATGAACACCATAATTCCACAATTGTTGTAATTCGTTAATGAGTGGATGCAAATAAATGTCAATATAATTTCCTGATGATCTTTTCCCGGGATCAACAAAGTTAGGATAAAGTTCTGTTGTTTCATGCATAACCACGGAGGATGATTATATGGTATGACAATAACTGGCCAAATTATATATGAAGTATTCACGTTTTCAAAAGGGTTGATACAATCACTTGGAAGGTCAAGACAAACATTACAAGGATCACTTGCGAAGTTGGGAAATTTAGAATGAATAGACTTCCATGCTTTTGAATCTGTCAGATGCATCAACAAGGTATCGTCAACTTTTTTATTCATATGCCATCATATTTGTCTAGCCAAATCTTTATTCATAAACATCCTTTAGCAATCTTGGAATTATAGGAAAATGCCGCAATACTTTGATAGGTTTTCTTTTCTATTTTTTATCATGTGTGATACAATCTTCATACCAAGAGGCATTGCAATGATTACGTTTTTCATTGTTCTTAGAGTCTTTCCAAAATAACATACAATCATTTGGGCAAGTATCAATTTTTCTATAATTAAGACCTAATTCTCGCACTATCGATTTTGCTTCGTAATGAGATGATGGCATATTCTCACAACCACTAGGCAAAATATCCTTGAGAAGGGATAATAGTTCATCAAATGACTTGTTACTCCAACCAAACGACACTTTTAAATGTAATAACTTGACTATAAAAGAAAGTTTGCTATATTTTTGGCATCCATTATAAAGTGATTTTTCTGCATATTTCAAAAGTTTAAAAAACTTTTTTGCATCCTTGTTGAAAGGTTCTTCCAAGTTTTCGTCATCAATCGCATCATCAATGAGATCATTATCAGTCTCATAATTATGCATTCCGCAAGTATCCTTTAACAAGTCATGCATATTGTCATTTTCTGTACCAAAACTTGTACTTATATTTCTTCTATGAAGTGGTTCTCCATATTGCACCCATGTGTAATAGTGTAGAGTAAATCCTTTGACTACTACATGTTGGAAAATTTCTTCAGGCATTCTATAGCATCTATTGCAACACTTTATGCAAGGACAAGGATAAATTCCCATTGAATTTCCTTTGAAGTTCTCTACTACAAACTCAATAAATTTTCTAATTCCAGATTGAAATAGTTCACTATGATATGTATTCGTGATTAAGTACATCCAACTTTTATCATTTAGGAAATCCATCAACCTAAAGTAACATAGAAATAATGGTAAGATTTGAATAATATCACAATGCCTAATATAGAAAGTAAATCAGATAGAAGGATTCATGAGAGAAAAATCTAACTATAAGAATGCCACTGCTTTTCCTTCAATTCCATTTTTTAGTAACTAAGTTCGCAAGCATTTTTTACTGCTAAATAATAATTTCAGAGATTGCATATTGATGAAGAAAAACACGAACAATTACAAGTGAAATGATATTTCTACTATTTATGGAAGAGGTTAAACACACGTGTGTCCTTGGAGTGGTTGATTTTTATCTATATTTATTGCACAACAGTTTAACATTCAAATAAATGCACATCTAATGGATTAGGTGTATGTAAATATTCGCTACACAATAGATGCAAGATTAGATAGTAGCTTATAAATACATATATAGGTATTTGTGAGTTTAATGCCACTCACCCCAGAATTCAACACTAATATCTCTGGACTGAAGACTTGCAATGTTTGTGTACATATGTCTTCTTAATTAAGAATCTTAATCAAAGGATTAAAAGCCCTACTTGACATGGATATTACGACTCTCTGCAACCATGACGCTGATCCTAAAATTTTTATTTTCTTTACTCAATTGCAGACCGATTTCTCTTTTATTAAATTAACTAGTGTAGGACATGTGTGTTGTACGGGATAATGTAAAACATAATGATGTTCAATTCTGATTTCTCAAAAAATCAATTGCAGACTGGTATCCAAATCTTGAATTCATCCATTTTGGCTTCCATTATTCCCTTGTTTACTCTCTCTCTCTCTCTTTGTTTCCTTTTCCATTATGCTCCTTAAGCCTTTTGTTTTCTATTTTAGATAGCAACAAAAATATTTGAGGGAATGGAATTGTGTCCCCTTGAAAAGGGGAGAGGGGAAGACCAATTCAGCCAGACTGGGATCCGCTAACCAATTACATCATCTAATCTTACTCTGATTAAGATAATTATGATTGTTGCAAATGTGTTTGAAAACTTATAGGATAATTGAGATAATTCCATTTCACTTAACTCATCCTTAAGGCTCTGTGATTTACCAACAAAAAACTGTATATGTAGAATGTGACCAAGCTTGTAGAAAAGTGTAGTCGGTACTCGGTACTCGGTCGGTGGGGTCATTAACTTAGGATTAATCGACAATCAGACGGCTAATCGGATTTAATCAGCCATTAGCCGATTTTGTAGTTTTTAATTATTTTAAATATATAAGTCATCTTTTATACATATATTCCTATATGTTTACATAGATTTGTATATTTTCTATACTATCATAATGAAACAAAAGAAGTAATTGACTTTAAATAAAACATTAAACATATTAGAGTAAGTTTGATTTTAAAAAATAAAAAAATCAAAAATTAAAAAGCTCTATGTAAAAGTCGGTCGACTAGTCGCCTGACTAGGCTGACTAGTCGACCCGATTTGACGGGTTGACCGATTAATGGATGACTAGGCCTAGTCGAGTCAACTACACCACCGATTCGACTAGTCGGATCGACTAATCGACCTACTTGGCTGACTTTTACAACATTGATTGTGACAAGAAATTTTTGGGTTAATTGCTGGTCGTATAAATGGACAACACTTTATCTCAAAACTTTGGATGAAAACTGTGTTTCTTGTAACTTGGTGTCCGCTCTTATTCCATAAAAATTTGGTTGGAAACTAATCGAGTTGCATGCAAATTTAATCATTTATACAAAAGAATCAAACTTGGAATTATGTATGTTCTTCAATTTCTTTAGATTTATATTCATTGATTCACCAACTTGGTGGGATTGATCGACAAAAGAAGAAATCACATTGGTTCATATATGTTTATTTTGTAATTATATACACATTAAAGTGTATAAAGTAAATGCTACATCTCTTTCAAAAGACCATTGCATTTAAAAAAAACATTGGGCTCTCCCTTTTCGAGGCTTGTGCTTAGTATTGTTAGAGATCAAATATTTGTTGTTCAAAATAGTAAAAAGATTTGTGATACACTAAATGAAAAGCATGACAACAATAAGACAGTGGAATAATGATAATATCAAGAAGTGGTTATATCCTTAGGAGTGATGCGCTTCGAGATGGTTATATCCTTTCTCCATGCCGATGGGAAAATCCACTCCCCAACCAAATTTCTAGTAATTTAGTGTGCAGGGAATTCAGATGAATGATTTTGATTTAGTTATTGCATTGATAACAATAAGACAGTGAAATAATGACTATCAAGAAAATGAAAAAAATTGATACCTGTCACTATCCTCGCCACTTTTTTCCCGTTTTGTCATCAAATAATCATTGTTGTCATGTTCTACCTGTCGTACAGAAGTATCACGATCTGTCCATTCCTTTTCTACGATAGCCTTCTACCATTGATCAGCATCCCCCCAACAGCTCCCCCTGCCATTTTCGTTGGACTCCACTAATGCCTCCGTCAACACCACTATCACCACCATATCCGACAGCATAACCTTCCATTACCTCTGGTCGTTGTCTCGCCTAAGACATCACCACCGCCAAGTTCACCGCCACATCCAAAACCACAGTCAAGGCCAATGCCCCTACCACAAGCACCGTGTCATCCCCCACCCTAGCACTATGTCGTTGCCTTAGACCTCCACGAGAATAACCGCCTCCACCGCCGCGAGCATCATCCCCAATCCTTGCAGTACACCATTATCCTCAGTCTTTGCCACTGTCAGAGCCACCACGATGGACATTGTTAGTGCTCTCAACACCGGCAATATCAGCACTATCCCCTAACCTTGTGCTCTGCCCTTGTCCTCGGCCTCCACTCCCATAAACTCATGACTAGCAACGTTAGAGCTATCGTCACCAGCAAAGCTAGCACCACTATCACGGTCAACACCGCTACGGAATCCCCCAACCTTGTCCTTTGATATTGTCTCCGACCTCTACCGGCACCACCGCCAACGTGTCCTCGTCCTCTGCCATCATCCTTCCCCGTCATCGACCTCTGCCATCGTCCTCAACCTCTACCAGCGCTGATGCCACCATCACCACCATCATCCTTCCTCGTCATTGATGGAAGTGAGACGTCGATAGGTAACAGATGCCAAGTGAGAGAGAAAAGAGGCAGCCTTGGAAATTATAAATAGGGTTGGGGTTAGGGTTAGCGTTAGGTAAGATTTTGCATTTTTTTTGTTTTTGTGATTTTCAACTAATAAATATGAAAATATTCTTATTCTGCAATTACGCATATTCAAATCAACATTTCCGTATGGCTATGAAAGCATTGTGTTATTACAAATTATAAAGAAAAACTCCAACTTCTCCGTAATGAATTCCTAAAACTCAAACTTTTCCAAAATATTCATTTGTATTTCAAACGAAACTGCTAACATCATTCAGATTCAGATTCATGACAAAAAACGAAACTAAACCTTACTACTTGAGCAACATAACACATGATCTACACTTGCATATAAACGAGACCAACAAAACTAAACCTTACTACTTAATCAAAGAATTATCATAGACGATAAATCAAGCAATAAAGACTTCACATTTCCTTATTCTTCTTGGTAATGTAGTAGTCACTGTGGGTTCGGTGGTCGACTTTCGGTGGCGGCAACCCTCGATCCCCCATTCAAGCATGAATGTTCTCTTTACTTATCCTTAATTATGGCTATGGGCCTATAGCCACAGAATGGTAACCATGGAAAGTAATGGCCACGCAATTTTTGTGGCAACAAGTTTTTGTTGCAACATTTCCGTGACCACAAACCATTTTTCTTGTAGTGGAGGGGGTTCTTTCATCCTTCAATTTACAAAGTTAACGGTGGTTACCATGTCCCGTTAGCTAGAGTCCATATTACCAAATCAAGATATATGGTACATTGTTACTTTTGAAAGTTCGAATATGACATTGAAATTGAGTGTATAATTCATAAACTTTTATGTAATTTACTCTCTAAGTTATATTTATATGAACAGAAGAAAAACAAATATAGTGCTAATGCATACAAAGAACAAGAGTGAAGATTCCCCAATCAATCATAATAAATAAAAAATATAATAAATACGTACATTGGTAATATAAGTATAATGCACTTATAAATAGATGTAGCTATTTTAGAGCCGCAAAAGTAGAAATTTAGCTATCTTAAAGCAACAAAATAGAAAATTTTCATAAGGACCGTGTTTTAAAAAAAAGTTTATCTAAAACATTCATTTATAATTTCCCCGTAATTTTTCTTTCAAAATACACATGTCCAAAGGAGATTAATGGATTCGTTCATTACTGCAATAAATGTCATTAGATCATTGTCGACAATTCCGCAAAAAACAACCAACATATTTATGTTCGGATCATTGTGACATTTTCGAAATTGCCGATGCCAATATTTGAATAAAAGAGGTAAATTATTTAGGCCGTCGGTTTTTGAGAACTGTCGACGTTATAAAATAGCCATCTTAGTAGATCTTAACCACGGATAAATGTAAAGTTTAAATCTGCCAGCCATTTAAACATAATTTCCTCGACCGTTGTGCCAACATTCCCAAGTCGTTTGAGAACTACATATGATAGTTGAGAAACCTGCCCGCGATTATGTAACCATCAGCATCCTCTTCCGATAGAAAGATATAAAAACAAACATTATTTATAATCAGATGTAAAATGATTTCTTTTGCCCTGGAATAAGATGCAACTGTCAGATGATGTTTTGTTCTTGTAATTAGCGATGAATGCCATATGCATTGTTAAATATGCACATAAAAACAATTTCTCCATGGATTTATTCGTTAAAATTTGTATTAATAAATGTTAAATTTAACAATGATTATAAAAAAGTCAACGAATAACCATTTCTATATAATTCATTGCGAGCAATATAACAACGAATACAATATTTGTTGTGAATTTAAAGAATGAAGTAACAAATAATATGTGTTGTTATATATTTCACTAAAGAAGACATTAAAACGAATATTAAATTATTCGATGCCTCATACCTATGTTATTGAAGTGATTTTTTCGTATTGGCACGGTTGTACATTGACTTTGTCACTAAAATTATGTAGTAATCATCGCTAATCTATTAATAATTATAAAAAAAACGTTTAAGGGTAACTATTATTACAAGATCCATTGGTAGATATATTATAACGACGAATATTGTACTAGTTGAGAATTTGAAGAATCTAACAACAAATAATATTCGTTGTTGTTAAACGAAGTAATGTTTATACATTGGTAAATGGATCTTTGAACGAGGGGCCATTTACCCATCCTCTCCTATATAATGTACTCACCCCTCTTACCTTTGTTTTTAAGGAAGAAAAGAGAACTCTAATCTCTTGTGAAGAAGAGATTAGGGTTAGAGATCGAGTTATCTGTGTTTTTTCCCCTCTAAGGAGGGTTTTCCATGTTAAATCATTGCTTTGTATGTGCGATTGATCTTGCAACGATCTACATGGTATCAGAGCCATGATCATTGCTTGAATCTCAGCCTGATTCTTTGAACGTGTGAAGTTCCTCGTCCAGATCGAAGACTCAAGCATCGTCGTCTCGTCGCTTCCACGCCCTACACAGAGCTTATATCGAGCTTCTTCTTGTGTTGCTCCAAGGTGCACAATCACCGCTCCAAGATCTAGGGCTTCGCCATCGCTCCAAGGTGTGTTGTCGTTCCAAGATCAGAGTCATGATTAAAGTTCCAGATCCAAGTTGTATCGCATCTCCCCGTCCTCCACTGAACCGGTCCCTGTTCCTCTAGTTGTTGTCTTCTCCATGGAGGAAATCTCCCAAGGCAGGCCTCCCATGCAACATCCCGCCTTTATCGTAGTTGCAAGACCCCCTCTCAACCTCAGGTTGATATAGTTGCAATCATGAAAGGAAATATCACGATATATCAACGATATATCGCCGATATATCGATAACGATATGGGACCGATATGGACATCGATATGGCGATATATCCCGATTTCCAGGCATTTTCTTCACAAAGGCTCGTCGATATGGGCGATATTTTGGTGATATATGGTCGATATATCGTCGAAATATCGTATCGATACGATATCGAAATGGTATCAATATCGATACGGCCTTCCATGGTTGCAATGTATCTTGCACGGTGTACCCCTCTCCTCAAGTTTTTTTCCCATTGACTCGTTATGGAAACCGGAGATGATCAAGAGAAGATGGTCTTCAAGATGGATAATGTCCCTGCCCAAATCACTACGATGAAACTCACCAAGACAAACTACCTCATGTGGTTTGATGCCATGGAAGTAGCACTTGCATCTAGGGGTCGTGGGAGCTACATAGATGGTCGAAAAAACCCCTCACCATTACAAACAAGTTGTATGAACAATGGTAGGTTGAGGATAGTCAGTGTCGAAACTGGATCATCAATGTTGTCACCCCAGACATCCAGTCCCTCGTCCTTAAAAAGAAGTCTGTTAGACATCAATGGCTTACTCTTGAAAGCATGTATGGCTAGAAACATCATGATATTCGCCTACATCAATTAAGCAGAGAAGTCTATAGTATGAAACAATGGGAACTATCACTTGCCTCCTATTATGCAACTCTAAGAGAAAAATGAGAAGAGATGGACTACTATTGCAATGATCATGGACAAGTCCCACTGATCAAAAAAAGTTTTGGGATGAGATTTGGAAGCAGTGAATCTTCATTTTCCTTGGTTGTCTTAATAGCAAATTTGATGCGACCAGGAGCGCAACTCCTTATTGCCGGAATTGAATCTGACATTGAGGAGGTATATCATGCTATTGAGTACAAGAAATAAAGGCATGGTGCAATGAAGGACGACAATGTCAGCATGCTTGAGATGTCTACCTATCTGAGAAAAGGGACTAAAAGTTGCTATTGGAAGGACAACAAATGTGGACATTGCAAGAAGCTTGGTCATGGAATCAACTAATGCTGGTACTTACATCCAGAGAAGAGGCTGAATAACGAAAGAAGCCATCTGTTATGTTAGCTGAGGGGTGATGCCTTACAAACAACCAGCTGATGGATTCGCACGAGTATGTTAAGAAAATTACTATATATGACAAAAGTGGAGCCGAAATGGAAGTGGTGAACAATGCCTTGGTGGCAAATACTAGTGAAGGCAATCTTTCTCCTAGCTCTGAGTTGATAGATGATAGTGGATCCTCAGGCTATATGTTTAGGAACTCCAAAATATTTCAGGAGTACAAGCTTACCTCTGGAAGAGAGCGGGTGAATCTAGCAGATGGATCTTCTATGACAGTTGCTGGAAAAGGGAGTATACCACTCGTTTGTATATTCTTGTTGAAGGATGCACTACATGTTCCAGATTTCCCAGTTAACTTATTATCTGTTCATCGTAATACCAAGGATCTTAACTGTCGTTTGATTTTTGATGCCAATTCATGGGTTATGCAGGACTTGGAGACGAGGAGATGTATTGGTTTTGGTTTAGTTGCTAATGGCCTCTACCGCCTTCCTCCTACTGCTGGCTCTACTTGGATTATTGCTGTGGATAATAAAAGCAAGCCCAATCTTAAGAATCTGAAATAATGGCATGAGCGTCTTGGCCACCCTTATTCCTTGCATTATGTAATAATGCTAGCCCTGATATTCAAATATGCCAAGTATGTGAACTAGCCTAGCACACTAGAACTGTTTACTCTATTTCCAATAATAATAGTAAAACAATATTTCATATTGATCATTTTGATGTGTGGGGCCCTTCAAATGTGAGGAGTATGGATTGTTATGAATACTTTATTACCTTCATAGATGATTTTTCAAGATGCACTTTTGTTTATCTATTGAAAAGTAAAAGTGAAGTTCCAAAGAGTGTGAAGAACTTTATAATATGATATCCAACCAGTACTCAACAAATGTCAAAACTATACGAACAAATAATGCAAGGTAGTATCTTGAGGGATCTTTACGTGTTTTCGTTGAAAAAAATGCATCATTCATGAAACTTCTTGCAGCTATACTCCTCAGCAAAATGGGGTTGCTGAGAGGAAGAATCGACATCTCTTGGATGTGACTAGGTCTCTTCTTTCCAAAGAAATGTTTCACAGTTTTTTTGGGGAGAAGCTGTACTTATTGATGCATTTCTTATCAATAGAACCCCTTCTATTATAATTAAGGGGAAAACCCCCTTTTCCACTGTCCAACCTAATAGAGTACCATTCAATCTGGATCCACGTGTGTTTGGATGTGTTGGTTTCCTTCACAACTCTAGACTTGTGTTATGAATGTTAGAACCAAGGGCTACAAAATGTCTCTTTCTTCCTACTCAGGGGATCAGAAGGGCTACAAATGCTATACCCATGTGACTCATCATCTTCATGTGAGTAAGGATATTATAATCTTTGAGGATCGGTCCTACTTCCCAGAAAATGATCTTAAGGGGGAGCTCCTAAGTATAAATAATGAGAAAATTGGAGAGGGTGTGCGATGAATCCATGATTTATCTCCTTTATTCTATCATTTTTCTAAAATCTTTAGTAAAATACATGTAAATATTCACTAATTCTCATTATTTACTACACTAATCTCATTTGTCATCATTATACGTTTAACACTTCTTTTATCCAAAATAAAATAATAAAGAAAAAAACAAAAATAAAAGAAGAAGGATGTATATATGTAAATATGTACAGACTGATCCTACCCCGTGACCAGGTCAATATTGATGTGGTTGAAAAAGTAAATAAGTAGGAGGACATAAAGATCATAACCTATAAAAATATCAGAAAATCAAGAATATTGATGTACATAAACACTTTTTTCACCTCGAACATATGTATATCTATTTTATTTATCATTCAGATAATCTCAATAAAAATATTTCCTTCATCAAAGTTGTTTGTAATTATATATATAACAATTTATAAAAATATTAATCTAATGAATAAATAAATAATTATGATGAACCGAAAAAACCTCAAAAGACAAATTTCAAGGTTCATAACTATTTATAGAAAAATCCAAATCGACCAAACTCACTTTTAAACTTTGTTTTATAGCTAATACTATTTGTTAAAAATACCAAAAAATGTACAATAAATCGTGTCAGTTTTGGCGCTTGGACCCCTTTGTATATATGTATTATATGTATATAAACTTTCTTTATTTTTTATCTAATAATTAGTAATCCTATTTAACTAAATTCTTTTTCTAAACTACTTATAAAAATCCTAGAAAATATATAAATATAACTTAAAAATAATTATAAACAAATACCAATTAATCTCAGAACCAAAATACCATAAAGCCGAAACTTCCTATTCTCATATCCTGACCACATAAACTCCGAATTGTGTGTACTCACTTTAAAAATTTATTTTATAAAAGTTTTTATCAAATAAAAGTGATTTCACTAAAATTGGAGTTAATATGCAAAAAGTAAGTTTTGAGACCCTATTGGTATACTTGTATAATAAATCACAATTTTATTTTATTTAATTTTTGTTATTTCTTTTTATACTTTAAAAATGTTATATTATTAATATAAATAAAAATAACATTTATTAAAAATCAAAATAATTTAAAATAATTATTGATATTAATGTTATTGGTATAATATACTCATATTATTTATATATGTTTTTATTTAACTAATTAAATAATATTATTTATTCAATTATAATTCATAATTAAATTATTTATTAAATTATTTATAATTATATTTATTAATACATTTTATTTTTTTAATTAACTAATTATTATTATTGTATTTATTTAATTATTATTTTATTTATTCATTTATTTATTATTATTATTATTATTATTCTCTCTATGCCTTTTTTCTTTCTCCTTTGTCTACCCTCTTCTTCCTCTTCCTTCTTCCTCCTCTTCTTTTCTCACCGTTCAACCGCCTAACGGCCTGGTCGTTAGGTCGTTCCTCCAACTCCCTCCATTGACCTCCTTTCCCTTTGCATATTTAAGCCCCGAGCTACCTCACCTCGACCTATCTGCCATTATCACCTCTATTTTTCCTGTGAGCTACAACATGATAGAGAGTCTCATGACAAGGGCTTCATCTCCTCTGTCCGTCGAGCGATGTAGAGCAATGAGGTGCGGCGAGATCGACTCATTGGTGTGAGCTGCTCTGCCGTGACTGTCCTCCTCCTTCACCACGAGTCGAGGCAACGATCACGAAGCTCCGCCAAGCTTAATCCCTAGGAGAACATCATCCGTAACTCTATCTCCATCATCGACATCCTTCGATCCAGGTTAGACTCCTCATCCTTCTCCTCTACAATTTCTTCTTCTCCTTCTCGAATTTTCTTCTCTGATTCCCCTTCTCGTGGTCTATTCGATTCTCTCCTCAATCCACTCCTCTAATCTCTGATTCCGTTTAAAATCCATCGAGAACACTTATGATCCATCAACCCCATCAAATCCCCTCATTGTTGTTCTACCCTCCATCCCTGACCACCTCCGGCCGCATACGGTGGTTGGAGTTTGGAGCCAATCCTCCGCTATCGAAGCTCCCCCATTCAGACTTCAATTTTTCGATTTGGGACCGAGCCTTCATGCTCAAGTCGTTGAACCTCTTTGCAGGAGGAGAAAGAACTGGAGCACCTTCACCGATTGAAGCATCGTCTCCATCTGTAAAATAATCACGGCAATTGAGAACCATCGCTGACGCGATTTACATCACCATGAAGGAGAAGCACTGCTTTGAGCGACCGAATCCTTGTCGATCATCCCAACCAGAGCACTGTATGTGAGATCCATCTGTGAGCTATGCAGGGACGGAGGGAGGGGGGGACGGGAGGGGGCCAGGCCCCTCCGTTCCTCCATGCCTCCTCTTTTGCTAAATTTAGAAGTATATGCATTGGCCCCCCCTTCCTCCCTATCTCCTTAATTTTAGGGGAAAAAAATCTCCCATCACCTTCCCTCTTTTCACGAAATTGAGATCACACTCCTCCCTCTCCTACTCGTGCCTTCCATCCCTAGAATTGGGGAAAATAATATTAGCTCCATACGAACCACACCCTCCTCCCTGATTATAGGAACACCGTTTAAATTCTTAAACTTGAAAAAAAAATGATAACTATTTCCCTAATGGATGTAATTACCTCCAATATTTATTTTTATAACGCGAATACATAGTGCATGCAACCAGCCTATTCTTTTCTCTTTCTACTTTTAATTTCTCGTTTGGACAACACAAACAAATCAAATTCCTTCAATTTCCTATATCATAACTTCAACGCAGTTGTTTGGGCACTATCCCGACCTTCGCTTTTATTGATTTAATTCAACCTTCCTTTGTTACTCGCAAGAAGTGCGTTCATGTACCAACATCATCGAATATATTTTTTAATTTATTATTCTTTTTCAATTGATCTAATGATAGATGTCAATCAAATTATTAATACATGCATATAACAAACTTGATCACATTACCTTATTGTTTGTTATGATGGTAATTGTATCACCTCTTATGGATGTGCATGTTTAGTTTCCATATCATGAAATTCTCAATAATTTTATTTATATCTTGTGATTGTCATGGATTTTAGAGCGGATGTTGGAGTTTTTGCTATACCGTAGAAGAAGTGATAGAATGGAATGGTACTTTCAGTCGTTAACCTATTGATATAATGATGCTAATAGTTTGTGAGTATAAAAACACGATTTTTTTCATAATTTTTATCTAGTAACCATCATATTGCCAAAAAGCTTTATAAAAAATATTACTTAAAACTTTGACACACCATTTATAATTGTCAAATGATCGTATCATATTGGTTCGTTCAAGTTAAGTTGCATTATAATGGAGTTTTTATTACAACAAAACATACTAGTTGAAACCACTGATCATTACTAGTTAAAATAAAATATGTAACTGTTTATAAGAAGAAATTATATTGTCGGGGCTAAATACTTATATTTTACATTATAAAATGGGTTGGATGAGAGTTGTAATAATATATATACACTAGTATAAATGATCTCCATTGGTAAACTTATATATCATAAAACATACGAATGCAAAACGATGGATACAAATACATATATAGATGTTGTCATATCCTAATCCGTTTTTAAAATTACCATATCCTTAAAAAATAGATTTAATTGAGAAAGAAGTTTCTTAAAAAAATTTAATACATGGTTGTTGGATTTCTAAATACGAAGATGATTTTCTCATAAATTATTTATTGGTATATATTGAGAAAGAAGTTGCAGAAAGTATTTCAGTGGAGTCAATTATAGATGAGTATGATTCAAAGTTAAGGAGAGTGTACTTTAAATAACTTAACAAAAAGGTATGCTCGATCTCGTTTATTTTTTATTATGAAAAATTATAACATGGTTAATTGTTTCTTTTATGATCAATTCTAAATTACAAAGAAAAGGAACAACTGCTTACAATTATAATTTATATATGACAAACTATTGATTCTCCGGTCATATTTAAATATAGTAATCAGTTGGTAATTTTAATAGTGAACTATTTCTTTTCATATTTTTAAAATTTTTGAAATATGTTTACAAATAATAGTTTAGTAATTTTGATGATGGTGTGATATGAAGTCAAAATAAATTTTGTATCTTAAGTAAAAAAATTCAATATATATTTAAAAAATATCTTTCTATTAGATTTGGCCCCCCTGTGCCAACAATCCCGGCTTCGGAGCTATGTATTAGATCTGAACACCCGGAGAGAAAGATGCGATTCCACCGAAGGTTGAGGTTACATGCATCAAGCTTCATTTGCATCTACAAATCTATTCACTGCATATCTAAGACCTAAAGCATGAGCATTCGTTGAATCAAAGACGAACACACTTGGAGATGAAAGCCATTGTTCTGAACTGCATTTGAGTCAATGACCACGCTGGAGCATCTACACGTTAACTCCTTTGAGCATCAGACTGGATCTGAGTAGAGAGGCACGCCACAATCGAGTATACTGCCATATACTCGGAAGACACTTGTATATAGGGATACCGATATCAGCAGCACCTCAATCACATCAGGAGAAAGTTTGAGGTCCACTTTCTTAAGACGAAACACCTCGAATGCCCGCCGCTTGGAGCTGGAGCCCTGCATTCGAAGAACAACTACCACCTACAAAGCATTTGGGGAAGAAACCCGAAGTCCCACAGATACGTGCAGAATCATCTGATATGCGAGAAGAAGACGCATTCGATTAGCACAAGGTAGATACATGCCATCCGCCTCACCACACATCAGTCATAGCTTCACCCTAGCATCCCACTGCTTTAGTACCTCACGTGCGTAACACATGAGGTAGGGTTATAATTTTTTGGCAATTGCGTATCAGACCTCGATATTTATTAAATTACAAGCATGTCCAGGCGTGGAAGCCTTCATGTGAACTGATCATGTGACTTTGTGGGATTTTCACGATCATACCATCAAACTTGGAACATTTACAAACAAGTCCATCAAACTGGAGCTACATGTGAGGCATCACGTAATTGTGGTGATTTTACAGGTTTAGCCTCATGCTTATTCGACATTGCTTACAGAGCCCCAAACAGGAACTTGCAAGTGATTCATCACGTGTTACTGGATTTTTTCGCATACTTACTCTGCACTTCCTATTATTACTAATATAGCCTTACTACTGTATATAAATAATACAATAATAAAATATGTATTAAATTAAATACGTAACATAAAAATATAATAAAAATGCATAAAAATATATAGTAATGTACTATATACAGTATAAACTTGATTTGAAAAAAAATACTTTTAATAATTTAAAACAAAATACAATAAAGTACACAAACTTTAAAAATACATAAAAATAGAAAGATACATCTAAAAATCTGATAAAAATTCTATATAGTATATTTTACTATATTTTACACATAAATCCAAAAAGAAAACAAAAATTGATATATTAAGTCAATAAAAAATTAAAAATACATAAAACTTAAAAAATCATAACTAGTTCATCAAAAATCATATAACTATGTACAATACCTTGTTGGAAAGATATTTTTGCACAATATATAGTAAAAATAAAATCATATCAATTTTTTCTCTATTTAATATTTTCAAAATAAAAAATAGTTCCCTATTTGATATAAACCTTGTTTTCAACCTTAAAAATATTTCAAAATCCATAAAAATATGAATACCACTTAAAAATACATATAAATAGTAAAATAAATATAAAAACTAAAAATCAAATAAAAATATAAAATCCAATAGCTATATTACTTTTCTTATATGCATATAAAATCATGAAAACTATATAATATTCATAAAATCAACTAAAATTTAGAAAAAAATTCATAAAAATAAATAAAAATCAGGAAGCCCCTTTACATTAGACACTTTACTATTCACCCTACTGTCAACAGTTTGCCTCCCTATGTTCGACACTTCTGTACTATCACTAAATACATTAGTTTAGGAGTATAAATAAAATAATAATAATTTTCTAGTAGTTGCACTTGGTCGATTCAAATATACTATTCTTCTTTTAGAGTAGTAGATCAGGTGATTTTTTAGTGTGCACATTGTTGGTGACAACGACAATATGAATTTTTCATTGACTAGTACTGATAAGATCCTGGAGGATGAAGATCACATGTAAATTGAAAATATCATGGCACCAAACCACCAACCCAGTCCCTCTTCAACGACTCCAAGTCCTAGCAACATTGTAAGCAACTTTCTGACCTTTATGAATCTCTTGGATACTTCTTTTGACATTGCAAGTGGAGTTGTGCCAGATGACCATCCTATTTCCATGAGAAAATCCATCAGCTGTCTGTGTGTCATCAAGGTACCCTATGGATAAATTTATCTCTTACTCCAAGGTGAGTCCTAGATATAAAAGTTTTATTACTAAATTAACATTGAATGACATTCAAAAGACATTACGTGAGGCTCACAATAATCCCAAGTGGATAAAGGCCGTGACTGCGGAGATGGTTGATCTAAAAGAATGACACATGGGATGTGGTGGACACTCCAAAATGTATGCATATGGTTAGCTCAAAGTGGGTGTATATAGTCAAATTCAATGCTACAGGTGGAGTTGAGCACCCAAAAGTACGGAATTGAATACTTGGAAACCTTTAAAGCTGTAGAAAAGATGATCACTGTGTGGGTAATTATACGCATGGCAGTTAAGTTCCCCATGAAAATGCATAAATTGGATGTAAAAAATATATTTTTAAATGGGGATCTTTACGAAGATGTTTATATGAAGTTGCCACCTGGTTATGAAGAACAAAGAAAGTGTTGCAAATTAAAGAAGGCTTTATATGGTTTAAAACAATCTCCCGAAGCTTAGTTTGAGAGACTACGTATCATCATACTTAGAGGTGGATATACACAGACAAATGGGTACTTTTTGTGAAGCAAAGGTCAAATAAATAGACCATCATAGTGGTTTACGTCGATGACATGATCCTCACATGTGATGATGCCACTGAGATATTCAATATAAAGAAGGTCCTTGTGACCGAGTTTGAGTTGAAAGATATGGGCCAATTGCGCTACTTTCTAGGTATCGAAATGGCTAGGTCACCTTATGGTATGTGCATGAACCAACATCAATATGTACTTAACTTACTAGAAGACTCTGGCATGCTTGGTTGCAAATCGGTTGCTACTCCTATAGAGGTGAATCATAAGGGAAACCTCTAGATGACGAGGAGAAGGGGAGACACCAAAGGACCGTCAAGAAGTTAATCTATCTTACTCTCACCTGACCTGACATCACCTATGTTATGAATATTGTGAGGCGGTTCATGCATGCTCCTACAACGTGCCATGCCCATGCGGTTAACAGGATCTTGTGCTACATAAAAAAGGTTCCTTATTGGAGACATATGTTCAAAAGACAGAAGCTGGTGCATACTGCGGGCTATACTGATGCAGATTAGGATTGGTCCGTTGACGACTGACGAATCTCCATTTCATCAACTTTATTCTATTATTTTGGCCTTAAAACCCTAGCTAATGCATGTAAATACCTCTAATTTGCACAAATTAACATTCATTCTTTGTTGTATAAATAATGTATAAAATACTATTTTTAATGCTAAAATTATAGAATAAAGAAAAGAAAAGAAAAATAATAAAATACCAAAGGTATTTTATGACCCTAACCCGGGACCTACGCATCTTGATGACTAGGTCGACAAGGAATAAAGAAGGAGGAGATAAGGGCCAATAATACAATAAAAATCCCATTTATTTATTCATCATTTATCTATTTTTGAGACATATTTTATTTTCCATATTTTATACCTCAAATAAAGAAATTTTATACATGAAAGTTGTAGATAATAATATATAGAAAAAAGTAGAATTGAGTTTATACAAAAATAATATACAATGTACTTTATATACTCTAAATAAAAATCTAAAATCCTAACTTCTCAGACTCATATCTCTCAAATAAAAATCAAAATGGATCAAAATCACTTTAGTTGTATATAACTTTTAATAGGCTATTTAATGAAGGTGGTTTAATATTTTTTGGAATTAAGGAGTGAAAGTTAGGTTTTGGACTCTTGTTGTGCAATATACCTGAATAAAATATTCATTTTATTTATTATTTATTATTTACTATTTTTATATATTTATATTTTTATAATTTTTTTATTATTATTTATAATTTATGTACATATTTAAAATAAATAAAACCATAAATAAAACATTAGAATAAAATAGTATAAAGACTACTTAAATGAAATATCTATACTTATATCTATATATTTTATATACATATTTATTTTAATTGCATATATTATATCAGAAAAATATAATAAAAATATATTATGTATATGAAAAAAGTTATAATTTTATAAAATAATAAAATAAAATAATAAAATCAAAAATACAAAATAAAAATAAAATACTTAAAACATAGGCAAGTATACCTAAAAATAAAACCCTAAGCAGTAACTTGTAATTAAAAACCTCGAATAAATAAATAATAATAGTATACTTTAGAAAATAACCTTTTTATTTTATAATTTCAAATTAATAAAATTATTTATTAATTATTTTCAATTTTACAAATGTTTTCGAGCAGGTTTTTCCTAGTTCGTCCACGTGGACCAACCAGGAGGCTATGCTAGTTGACCTCGGTCAACTAGCTAGCCTACACCTGCACCCTTGTTAGACCTAGCTTCTAACCTCTTTTACTCGATTTTTCCCCGAGGATCTAAGCACCCTCTCGGGTTTATTTATTCTGATATTTTCTTCCTCGATCCTAGATCCATCACGCGAGGGTGATTTTTGAATCAGTGGATCACTAGATCTCCAACACCAACTCGATCTTCATCACCGTTCTGCCATCTGCACATATACCCGACCTTGACCTCCATTTGAAATTGAACCCAATTTGACCGTTTTCTTCCTCTCTTAATGCACCCACTAGTTTGAGGATGGTGACAGTGTCCTTCCCAAGAATTTAGGTTGATCGAAGGATCAGACATAGACGTTCCTCCACCTCTGGCAACCTTCTACTCCAAGAGGTCGATCTCGCGAAGTAGCTCCACTCGAGGTACCTTTCTTCCCTATTTTCTATCGCTTTTTGTTTCTAGATTAGTTTCCTGTATTTGTTTTATCTTTTTATTGCGTGCATTAGTGTAAAATCCGCTCAGGCGTAGTTCGTCGAAGCTACGCTATGGTGAACCACACCGCATGTTTCCTCCTCTTTTTCCGAACCCACTACCACCTCAGACTTCTTCCCTTTCGCCTTCTCCATCACCTCCCATCATCCGATCACCTCGTTCCCCTCAAGATCGAGATCCTGGTGCTCCTCCTCCATCACCTCGTCGGAGTACCTCTGCCACGGTCACCCACACATCCACCTTCGCCAATAAGAGCCTCGGGACCCCTTGTTTTGTGCTTACTCTTCTTGCAGGTCCTGGAAGCTCCAGAACACTTGTAGGATCAATTTTTGTGGACGCCTGAGGTACCTAGAACCCTTCGCCTTCTCCGAGCTCAACGGTCGTCACTAGACCTCCAGAAAACCTTCTAAAGTTGATGGCTTGCACGGAGGAGGTTGGGCTCCATTTTGAGCCTTCGGCGAGCATCCCAGGCAGTCGGAGCACTGCTCTATCCTCGATTGAAGCTTGGAAGAACATGAGTTCTTCCTTATTCTTCAAGTGTCTTCATCGCCGTCCGATCGACCGTTTGCACCAGAGAGAACAATTGTATTTCGATTAATTAGAGCTACACCGTCAAATCCTAATCCATGATCTAATCTGGTCCGTTTAGAACGAAGCGTCATCATTGCTCCAGGGAAGGATACGTGACAAGTGACTCGATCTTAACCGTCCTCTCGCACCTATCTTTGGGTATTTTACATAGGTTTCCCAGTAGTTTTTGTATTTAATAATTAGTATAGAAACTTTCATATGTCATTTATATAGTTTTGTAATATTTGCAGAAAAACCCTCGTACTTAATTTAATTGCATTCCATCATGTCCACATCACCTCACGTGTTGTCCCATGTGAGGTGCGCTTTTTGGACATTTTGCATGTGTCCCTAAACCTCTTTTATTTCATTTTGGCCCAAAACTTATTTTTTATAGTTATATATTTTTTGTGAAAATTGCAATCTAGCCCTTACATTTTTTCAATTACATTATGTCCCTGCTAGTATATGCAATTTTATTGGTTTTCTCTATTTATTTAATATAGCTATTGTGCTCCAAAAATCACCAAAAAATAGGTGTAGGTTCCTGATTGCTTCTAATCCCATGCCATACTTTTTTATTTTGCAAATTAGGACTTTTATCTATTTATTAAAAATAAAAAAGAGAAAAAAGCCCCTATTTGACTTAGAAAATTCCAAAGAATATAAAATCGTTTTGAAAAATTCAAAAAAAAATAATTTGTTTATTTAAGTATTTTGAACCTTCAGCCAAAAATCATTAAAATAGGAAAAAGAAAACTCTTAAAAATTAAAAATCCTCAAAATCATTCATAAAAATATATAAAATTCTTAAAAATTCCAAAACATTTTCTTCCATTTTATAATTTTACTTATTTTTTTATATTTATATTAAAATTGATTTGAGGAATCTTGGACATCTTTTACTATTTGTAATCTTCATTTCAATTTTGACTATTTAATTAATCCCTAATTTGGGACATTTTTGACTTAAAAATATATAAAAATTAGCAAAATTCACTAAAAATCAGAAAATAATATAAAATTATTTTAAATCAAAAATATTTAATTATGTAATTTTTATTTGTTTTTAGTTATATTTATATCTCTTTTATCTATTATTGTATGTATAATCTTATATATCATGTATTATATATTTAAAAGAAAATGAAAATACAAAATCTAAAAATATAAAAATAAAATATAAAACATAAAATTAAAAACAAAATATAAAATTATAAAATAAAAAATACAATATACAAACTTAAAAACCCTTATAAAAATAGACAAAGGGATCACACAATCACTTTTGTGCTGAATTGTCCAATCTATCCTTTGTGCTCTCTGTGTCCGACCTCTACACATCCTTACTCCTATACACACATTTGTAGAGTTATAATAAATTTTAACTCCACAATTTATTTTGCACTGCTTTATACATATTTGTGGGTTAATTGTTGAATTTTTGGGATTTCGTCTGAGGTCGATTTGACGACTATTGATCTGCCTTGTGGATAGACAGGACTTCGGTAAAATCCTAGTTTTCAAATGACGTCGTTGCTGGGGAGCAACTACGCATAGATTGGTTTTGTCTGATTGTGTCTTCTTTATCTATATTTGTGCTTTATTTAATTTCTATTTATTTGATATTATTGTTGAATTGTATAACCCCTCTCCTTGTTGTCTTTGTTCGAGGTACCGCGGATTGAGGGAGGCACTCTACTCGGAGCGCCTACGTACCCACGTGAAGCCATACCAGCTTTTTGACTAGCTGTCAGAAGGGAGAACCAAAAGAGACTGGAAGGATTTTTGAAGACATTTTCCCTTAGCATTTTTATTTTTTTATTTCTTTGTAATTCAAAGTGAGAGAGAGAGAGACTATTTTAATTGTAATATTCTAGACACTCTCAGGACACTACGACACTTCATGAGGTCCATTGCCCAAGGATTGTTCCCTTGGGGGCCTCATTGATTTTCCGTTGTTTTCATTGCATTTCTTTTTTTGTTCTGAGTTTTTCACTCTTCTTTGTTTTGTGTGATTGAGCCCTAACATAGGATTTCTTGTTGATAGTCTTAAGGTCAAACACCCAATATCATTGCATGTCCCTATAGTCTCATTTGGACTTAGTCGAATTTAATTGTTAATTAATTGGATTTGAGACCATGTGCTGAGAGAGGTTATATACAACGCTCGCAGGACCGTTGTGGCAGGCACCGATCGGCATCGAAGATCGGACCTCGGTCTCATTTCTTAGTAGTTGACATTCTATTCTTCATGTTAGTAGCAATTACTATACTTAGGGCGATTTCACCGGGTTGGATGTGCATATAGTATAAATTTCAATACTTCTTAGCATCCTTGCATGTAGAGAGATGGAGGCAAGGTGAGCATTTATACTTTAGTATTCATCATCGATTTGCTTCTTGCATTTCTTTTCCAACTCTCTCCCTCTGATTTTAATCACCTAGGATTGCTAAAAAGAACTGACTCCTCATTAGGCGCATGCACTTCTTATTAAAAATCCAAAAAAAGTGAGAACAAATAAAATTAGGACTGCTAAAATTACCTAACCTTAAAATCGAATAAAAAGGAAAAAATCTTATCTTGGGGCGAGTAATCCCCTTATTGTCTTCACATTTACTTGCTCACATAAACACTAAGGTTAGTGCCCAAATCCCGTAATCCTTCCTAAGTGTTTGTACAATTTTGTATTTTCACCTAACTCTAAAACCGACAAGGTAAAAGACCGCACCTTTGTGGTCCTCACCTAGTTTAGTAGGTGAATTGAGGGGATGTGTTTTGTGTGAGTTTGTTTGTGATTGTTTGTGTGCATCCTCCATCACCACTGCACATTTGCGCCTTTCTTCTCACGCCTCTTAATTTGACCATCATGCTCTCCCAATCATTTTTTCTTTTGAGATGGTCGAATGGGGCGCTTTTTATCCAGACTTTGCGGATCTTTCATACCCTCCATCCAGTCCACCTCTATTTTTCCAGGAGGATTTTGCTCCTTACTTTTGTACATACCCGCCTAACCCACAATTTTAGGTATCGGATTTTGATTATCACCCATCATTACCACCGCCATCACCTTCACATTTTGACAATCCATTTTCCAAGAATACCTTGATCCAAAATGTGATTTTTACCCACACCCTCCACCCTCATTCCACTCACCCGATCATGAGATTTGGAGTCACCTTTCATGATATCTACACTTGAGACCTTGAACTAGACGATGGAGCATATGAATTCAAGGATTAACAATCTATTTAGCATAATAAGAGCCCGAATGAAGCTCTACTATTTGTGGATATGGATTCACTTGAGGATGATAATGAGAGCTTGCAATCGCCCAAAATACAAAAAAATGAGAAAAATTCGAAAATCCAAAAAGAGTTCGGGAGACACTTTGTTGATTCAGACTGTGACGAGAGGGTCCACCTGCCAGATCCGATACCCATACATTCATTCACCTCCTGTCCCACCTTTGACCCCAAGGACAACATTGTACAGACTACTCTTCATCATCCTTGTGTAGACGATGACTCCAACCTCCTCCCTTATATGGAGGAGGTTTGAAAATTCAAATAAATGTTGACTGAACCTGAAGTGGTGGATGTTATTCATGAGATCATTGATGCCGCACTTCACCAGGCCATTACCCATTTATCTGCTCCTCAACCCAAGAAGAGAAAGTAGAGGAGCAGATCTGAGCACCATATCTTGACCATGGACACTTCCCATGCCATCACTCACCGTCCATTCTCTAAGAAAGGGAACAGTGCTACACCATTCATTAGATGCACCATCTCCGACTTTTCATGTGATCACACTCTCCTTGATGGTGGTGCTTCAATTATCATAATACCCTTATCCTTGGTACATTGTCTTCACTTAGGGCCTCTTAAGAAAACCTGGATGATTGTTCAGTTTGCTAATGGATCTATCAAGAGGCAGAAGAGTATTCTAGAGAACAGTGTCATTTAGTTTCAGAGCATGAGCTATACTATCAATTTTGTCGTATTGCCCATGGAGACCTCCATTGGGGAGCACTCTCTAATCATCCTGGGACGACCCTTTCTCACCTCTACGAGAGTCATCTTTGATTATAGATCAGGAGAGATTCGCTTCTGTCCTGATAATGTGAGCGATGTGGTCATTACTGCACCTACTACCGACCAAAGACCTACATTTGATGCGACTACACCTATCTTAACTGACCCTGAGGACTATGACCTTAATGAGACTATTGGAGATGTTTGTTGTATGCTGGATTCACTGAGACCCAATAATTCCTGTCCAAGGGGACATACCTGGAAAGCATAGACCTTGGAGTTCCCTCATCTGATATTTGGCGATGCGTTGATGGCATCTGCAGGATTTACACGATTGATACATTTGAGCGGAGGGAAGATTTAGATAAGACTATCGAGGTTGAAGTTGATCTTATTGATTTTATAAAGGAATTTGACCCTTTCGATGAGGATAATGATTCTGTAGAGACCTCGCAGGACGAACTTGACTTTACTTCTTCCGATGATGAGTTCGTCCTTTTTCACTTCGATATCTGTGAATCTTCACAAGACGAACTAGACCTTACTTCTACCGATGATGACTTCGTCCCATTACATTTTGATGATGACCTAGTGGAGACCCCCAAGGCTAGACCTAGACACACTTCTTCCATTGACCCATCTGTGCCTTCTCACCCCAGGACCACTGAGGATACCTTCCAGTTCGATCTTGATCGGTTTGTGTCATCTGAGGACCCCGATATCGACCTTCACCTTATCAGATCCATTCCTCAACGATCTCACAAGAAGGTTCGCTTTCTACCTTCTTGAACTTTGTATATCCATTCACTTGTATATTCTCATTCATTTTCCTCCCTCCATCCACCGTTTTGCTCATCCACCTCATTCTGGGTGTGCCTTGCTTAGAGCGTACTTTGTCCTAAGTATAGGGGGGTGGACGAGTCGAGTGTTCTTTCTTCATTCTGTTTCATCACTCCTGTAGGTGATTATACTTAGGGTTCTTTTACCCTGAGTATAGGGGGAGTGATGTGGGCATTCTCTTCGATCTCTCCTTCTATCTTCATATGTCTTTTCTTCTTTTCTTCTTTTCATTTTCATTTTTTTCTACTGAAAAATATGTCATACTTTTTGCCAGTCTTCTATACTTAGGACGTACTTTGTCCTAAGTATAGGGGGTGCACCCTGAGTCTTTTATTCTTTTATCTTCTCCACTATCTCCTCTTCTTATCTATACTTTAGGATATCTTACCCTAAGTATAGGGGGAGACAGTCTGAGTACGATCCGTTCATTCCCACCCTTGACCCTCCTTGCCTTGTGTACAGTTTGTTATACTTAGGACTATTTGATACTAAGTATAGGGGGGATGATCGACTTCTTATTTGTTCATTTCTTCATTCAATTATTCTTTAGGCTTTTCTATACTCGGTATCAGTTATGTATTCTCTTTTTCTCTCTAATCTATGAGGACATAGCTTAAGCTAAGTATAGTGGGTCGTATATGTTGTGTATATACTTTAGCCATAACTCATACTTTTGTATTTTTTTAATAATAAATACGGCTAAAATACTGTATAAAATATACTATGCAATTCATTAAAATCACTTAATAAAAAGATGCATATTATTGCTCAAATATTTTTGTATTTACCGATTAATAAATCAGGTAAAAATATTTTTTGCAAAATGTTTGAAAAATAGTTTGTAAATATGTATAAAATATTTGGAAAATGTTTTGTTAAATATTTTCAACATTCGTTGAAATATTTTATTTGTAAAAATTCCTTTTCTTTGTGTGAAATAAAAAATGTTTGAAAAACTATTTGCAAATGTTTTTGAAAATGGTTGTGAAAATATTTTGAAAATCTATATATACTGTTTGAAAAACCTTTGCAAAATGATTTTCAAATGTGTGTCAATGTTTGTAAATTTTTTTGTAAAAATTATTAGTTTTCAAAACTGTATAAATTTTTTTTTCAAATAAGTTTGAGGAATATATACATCACACTAAAATTCTCTATATTTATATCTATAAAAATGATCACATATCCCTTGTAAATTCTTAAAAAT
Organism: Ottelia alismoides; assembly: GCA_037367405.1. Lineage (NCBI taxonomy): Eukaryota > Viridiplantae > Streptophyta > Magnoliopsida > Alismatales > Hydrocharitaceae > Ottelia > Ottelia alismoides. The sequence continues at coordinate 413,265 of JAZKJV010011439.1, forward strand.
CCGCTTTTGTAAAAATAAGATGCATTTCCGTGTAAATATTTGTACCTATTTTATAAAAAAATATTATGTTTTCAGAGATCACAAAATATTTGCAAAAAACTTTGTCAAAATCCATAAAAAATCAAAACTTTGGAAGTGGCATCACAAAAATATTTTTCGTTGCATTGTACATAACATTTGCACAACATTCACATTTTCAGATTGAGTTTGATAATTGAACAAGTCAAGGTAAAATATGAAGATTGGTGCTTGGTTGGACCTTAAATCTACCTAATCACAAGAACCTTATAGGAACTGGAGTTGAGGTACTTCAGGTCTGGTTGACTTAATTCTTTGCTAATCAAGAGACTTGGTTTAATGTACTCTTGACTGCCTAAGTAGAGTATTTCGAAGCACACGTACGACTCTGGTTGATAATGGCCTAACTTGGACACCTGCACCTTTAAATTGGCTCAACTCAATTAGAGTGGTGAGGGATTGGATTTGCTGGTATCAGACGCGCACAAGTGGAAACATTTGTCCTCGTCTAGGGGGGAAGTGTACCCCAACTCATCCAGTAGTTGAGATGTCTAAAGACAGGAGAGTGTGGGTTGCAATAATGCTTCAAAAGAGGGATAGTCTACTAGCTCAAGAGGAAAGACTCCTTATGTAAATGTTGTTGTATAGAGTATTTCAAAAAAAAGGCAAAAACTCCAAAAAAGTGGACATGCCTGATTGAAAATAAAATACTTGCCGGAGTGTACATATTTGTAAAACCAATAAGTAAGCTTGAGATTCAAAGTCATATCGTGTGATCCTGCAGCTAGATGGCTTGACTACACTGGTCATGCATCCTAGGATAGGTAGCTAGACAAGCTACCATCCATTCTTCTCTTCACCCCCTCCTCTTGAGCTGGTTGCCACTTGAACATAGAAGGGAATACCCTGCTCCTCGAGGAAAGAGTTGTTGGATTGAGGAATCATTGGGTTGTCATGCTGGAGAAATCAGTCTCTTTGTCATTTCAATGGGGAAGAGCCACTATCACCTACATTGTACAAGTGAGATTCAAAGTCATAAGGGTTTGCGTTCGAGTTGAAATATTCAGACCTGGATATTGAGGAGATTTGAGTAGAGTTTTGGATTCTCTAAGGATGATGTATTTTCAAATCGGTATCCCAATAAGGTTCCGACCGCACTAAAATTCCAAAGGTCTGACTTAAGCTCCAAACTTTGATTTTGTGAAGACAAATTTGAAAATTAAAACTTAATCCACTTTCTTTCTCTTTCATTTCTTTATTTTTATTTTCTGCACTTATTGCATGAGTGTTTGCTAGGGACTAGCGTAAGGCAAGTATAGGGGGGTGATGAATGTCCATTTCATCACCTTTACTCTATCATTTTGGCCTTATAAACCTTAACTAATGCATGTAAATACCTCTAATTTGCACAAAATAATATTCATTCTTTGTTGTATAAATAATGTATAAAATACCGTTTTTGATGTCAAAATAGAATACAGAAAAGAAAGAAAAAATAAAATACCAAAGGTAATTTATGATCCTAAACCTCGAGACCTAGGCATCTTGATGACTAGGTCGACAAGGAATAAAGTAGGGGGAGATAAGAACCAATAATACAAGAAAATCCCATTTATTTATTCATCATTTATTTATCTTTTGGAACCTATTTTATTTTTTACTTTTATACATCAAATAAAGAAACTTTGTACATGAAAGATACTGATAATAATATATAGAAAAATATAAAATTGAGTTTATACAAAAATAATATACAGTATACTTTTTATACTCAAAATAAAAAGCCAAAATCCCAACGTTGCAGACCCGCTTCTCTCAAACAAAAACTCAAAATGTATCAAAATCACTTTCATTGTTGATAATTTTTAATAAGCTATTTAATGAAGGTGGTTTCATATTTTATGGAGTTAAGGTGTGAAAGTTAGGTTTTGGACCCCTATTGTACATTATACCCGAATAAAATATTCATTTTATTTTTTATTTTTTTTAGAATTTTTTTATTTTTTTAAATATTATTTATAAGGTATTTACATATTAAACTAAAATAAACATAAATAAAACATTAAAATAAATAATCTATATAGACTACATAGATGAAATACTTATACTTATACCTATATATTTTATATACATATTTATTCAAGTATATATATTATATAAAAAATATAATAAAAATATATTTATGTATATAAAAATAAGTTATAATATTATAAAATAAGAAAATAAAATAATAAAATACAAAATACAAAAAATAAAATACTTAAAACATAGGTGAATATACCTATAAATAAAACCCTAAGAAAGAATTTATAATTAAAAACCTCAAAAAAATAAATAAAATAATAATAAATACTTTAGAAAACATTAAACATTTTTTATTTTATAACTTAAAATTAATAAAGTCATTTATTAATTAATTTCAATTTTACAAATCTTTTCGGGTAGGTTTTTCCTGGTTGGTCCACGTGGACCAACTAGGAGGCTCTGCTAGTTGACCTCAGTCAACTAGCTGGCCTACACCTGTGCCCTTATCAAACCTAGCTTCTGGCCTCTTTTCCTCGATTTTTCCCCAAGGATCTAAGCATCCTCTTGGGTTGATTTCTTCTGAGATTTTCTTCCTTTATCCTAGATCCATCACGAAGGGGTGATTTTTCGATCAGTGGATCACTGGATCTCTAGCACCACCTCGATCTTCGTCACCATTCCGCCATCTGTACATATACTCGACCTTGACCTCCATTTGAAATTGAGACACTTTTGACCGTTTTCTTCCCCTCCTGATGTGCCCACTAGTTCGAGGATGGTGAAAGTGTCCTTAACATGCATTTAGGTTGATCGAAGGAGTAGTCATAGACGTTCCACCTCCTCCGGCGACCTTCTCTGCTGTGAGGTCGATCTTGTGGTGTAGCTCCACTTGAGGTACCTTTCTTCACTGTTTTCTATCACTTTTAGTTTTTAGATTAGTTTCATGTTTGTAAAATCCGCTCACGTGTAGTTTGCCGGAGCTACACACAGGTGAACCACACCGCCTGTTTTCCCCTCTTTTTCTGACCCCGCTGTGAAACCCCCGAAAATCGAACAGGGACTAAAATGCAAAATCCATCTGAATCTGGGCTTAATTTCAAATCTGTTTATAATCCAGTGTCCAAAAAATTTTTTTGACTAGTGCATTGCGTAGGGCTCGTCGATAGCTTTCCAACGAGTACACGATTGCGGTATTCCGAGTGGGAGCGCTAAGAGGGGAGTTCCGGGAAATATGGTTAATGAAGATGGGAATGAGATATCAGTCTCCTATGCATAAGGAGGATTTGGGTTGTCGCGAGGATTTGTGAGTTGAAATCTAAATTGTGAATCAGGAGTATCATTGGGAAGTGGGGCTAAGTGGACGTGTTGGGAACTTAGTTTGGATGCATTGTACCCCACCGCATGCCTACGGAGGCACCCCAACCCTAAGGTGTTTTCTTTACCTTAGAGTCATGGTGTGAGGTCTCATCAAGACCAAGACCACAGACTATCCACGAAGCTTGGTTACTCATATCCATATCCAGATCAACAATAATAATAATAATGTAATTCGTTGTGAGATTTATTACCTAGTTGTTCATTTGCACACGGTTAAATTATATCATGAATGTTATTGTATAGTTATTTAAATCGTATTGAGCAACTTTGCTCATAACGTACCTACGTGTGGATCCGCAGGTTCACAGCAGTGAGTAGCTTTGGGGATATCACCTTTTTTGTGCATCTTCAAGACATTTCTCCTTGTGGTACAGTTGTGGTAGTTTTACTGTCCTTCTTCACTTGTAGTATTTTGTTGAGAGACATAGCCTGTAATGTATAATTGTGGACATCTATTGTATGCTTACAGGTATATTTTTTTGTGGACATGGAAATGATCAGTGGAATATGTAATGTGAACAGGTTGAATGAGAAGTAAAATTTTAAATTCCTGTGCATGTTGCTATTTGTTTTCTCCTGTTGTTACGAATGTCAAGTACTCAAATGTGGAATGTGTATGCGTGGAATTGGTTTGCCGAGTACCCGGATCCTAGGGGGACGGGCGTCACAGATTGGTATCCGAGCAGTGGTACTCCATTCCATGTCATGCATATCATTCCTCATTGGTATTTGAATATTGGATAGTGTGGGAAGTCTTCTGACCTAACACGAGTCCACAGGAGAATAACATGCTTACATCCATGTCCATATGTCTCTTATGTCTCTCTTGAGTCAAGAAGCACATCTGATGGTGGGAATGAGTGCATCTCTGCCTTGAGGTCTTACTCATTTCTCTGCCAGGGTTGTGTAGGCTATTTGCCTACATAGTAGGCTCAACAGCAGAGGACTAGATGTTAGAGGATGTTAGAATTGTATGTAAGTTCCATATGTGTTTCCAGATGACTTACACGAGCTACCACAAGTAAGGGATACAAAGTTTGAGATCTTGATATTGCCAGATACACAACCGATCTCCATCTCTCCATATAGGTTGGCACCTGTTGAGTTCAAGGAGCTCAAGGTACAGTTGCAGGAACTATTGGAGAAGGGATTCATTTTTCAAGTACATCCCATAGGGATCATCAACCCTTTTTGTAAAGAAGTAGGATGGATCCTTGAGGCTATGCATAGACTACATGCAGTTGAACAAGAAAACGGTCAAGAACCATTACCCTCTTCCTAAGATAGTTGATCTATTTGACCAGTTGTAGGGAGCAGCAATGTTCTCTAAGATTGACGTACGGTCGGAATACCATCAGTTGAGGGTTAAAAAGGCCAATATAATGAAGTCCGCATTCCGTTCTATATATGGCCACTATGAGTTCTTGGTGATGTCGTTTGGACTCATGAATGCACCTGTCGCATTCATAAATTTAATGAACTGAGTCTTCCACCCGCATTTGGACTAGTTCGTGATTGTATTAATTGATGATCTTCTAGTCTACTCTCGTGATGAATACAAGCATGAGTCTCATCTTCGCACCGTACTAAAGACGCTCCGAGAGCACCAGTTGTATGCTAAATATATAAAGTGTGAGTTTTGGCTTTCGAAGGTGGAATTTCTTGGTCACGTAGTTTCAGGGGCAGGGGTGTCAGTTGATCCCGCCAAGGTAGAGACTGTGGTGTCTTGGGAGCGACCCAAGACAGTTACAGAGATTCGCAGCTTCCTTGGCCTCGCCGGGTACTACAGGAGGTTTGTTAGAGGGTTCTCCCAGTTTTCTCTACCCCTCACCCGGTTAATGCAAAAGGATGTGCCATTTGTCTGGAGCGACAAATGCAAGTTGAGCTTCCGAATGCTCAAGGAGCGATTGATTCTGCACCCATCCTCACCATTCCTTCTGGTACATTAGACTTCACAGTGTACACAGATGCTTCCAAAGAGGGTTTGGGTGCAATGTTAATGCTACAGGGACAGGTTGTGACGTACGCGTCATGATAGCTGAAGAACCCTGAACGCAACTACCCCACTCATGACTTAGAGTTGGCGGCCGTAGTCTTTGCATTAATGATATTGAGACATTATTTGTATGGGGTGACAATTGAGATCTTCACAGGCCACAAGAGCCTCAAATACATTTTTTATCAGAAGAAGCTGAATATGAGGCAAAGGCGGAGGATGGAACTGCTAAAAGATTATGATTGTACCATATCCTACCATCCTGGTAAGGGGAAAGTGGTAGCAGATGCCTTGAGTAGGAGACCATACACCGAGGGTTCGGCAACCTGGTTGCAGACTTTGGATGTGCTCACTACACTTAGTGAGTGGCATCCATTTGAGGGCACATCCAGTGCAGTAATAGTGCCAGCCAAGTATAGTCGCTTGTGGGATAGGATCGTCCAAGGACAACATACAGATCAAAGGATCCAAGACTTGTACCACATATGCTTGAAGGATGATTCGATGGATTTCGAGTCCGTGAATCGATCGTATGGAAGGGGGACCATGTGTGTATCCCATATGACAAGGAGCTGAGGAGAGATAAATCGGATGAGGCGCATAACTCAAGACTTTCCATACTCCAGGTGGCACCAAGACGTACAAGGACCTCCGCCAACACTTTGGTGGGAAGGCATGAAGAAGGACATAGCCGAACATGTTAGCAGGTGTCTTACTTGCCAGATGGTGAAGGCAAAACACCAAAGGCCTCCTGGTTTACTGCAGCCTCCTCTCATCCCGGTGTGGAAATGGGAGAGCATCTCAACTGATTTCATCACATCATTGCCGCACACCTCCGGAGGGCATGATACGATATGGGTCATCATTTACCGGTTAACCAAGTCAGCACATTTCATCACGGTCAACATGGCATATACACCAGTGCAACTAGCCAAGTTATATGTTCAACACATCATTCGGGTGCATGGGATACCCAAGGAAGTAGTGCCAAACAAAGATTCTCGTTTCACATCACACTACTAGGGAGAGTTCATGAGAGCCTCGAGGACGGAGCTACTTATGAGTTCATCCTACAATCCATAGACAGATGGGCAGTCTGAGAGGGCCATTTAGACCTTGGAGGATCTACTACGAGCATGCACGATTGAGTGGAAGGTATCTTGGAGGGATCACCTCCCACTAGTTGAGTTTACGTACAACCATAACTACCATGCTAGTATAAGCATGGCACCTTTTGAGGCATTGTACGGGAGGTGGTGCACCACACCTTTGTGTTGGCAGCAGGTGGGTGACAACACCATGTTCACCCCGCAGATTATTGAGGAGACCTTCAGATAGTGGAAATTGCTCGGAGGAAACTGCTGACTGCGTAGAGACGTCAGAAGAGTTACGCCGACCGTCGGCATAGAGACCTCAAGTTTCAGGTACGTTGTCATGCATTCGTGTCCTAATGGACAATTTTTAGTCAATCATGACTAAGCATTTCTCATGATCACAGGTCGGGAACTTCGTGTTCTTACGCGTGTCCCCAATGAGGGGCGTACAACATTTCGGTGCAAAGGGCAAGCTAGCACCACGTTTTGTGGGGCCATTCGAGATTTTGTCTCGTGTTGGGAAAGTAGCATACATGGTTGTCCTTCTCCCACACCTCAAGGTCATCCATGACGTGATCCACGTGTTGAATCTTAGGAAGTACATCCGAGATCCCCGACACGTGATCAGCTATGAGGACTTGGCGGTGGAGCCAAACTTCCCCTTTCTAGAAGAGCCGGTGCAGATTTTGGACCACGCGGTCAAGAGACTGAGGCGGAAGGAGATCCCTTTGGTCAAGGTCTTGTGGTGAAGTCAAGACGTCGAGGAAGTGTCATGGGAATCTGAGGTAGACATGAGGGATAAATACCCTAAATTGTTAACAGGTACGGAACTGAAATCGTAGTCGAGTTCTTTTGAGATTCTTATGAGCTTTGCTCTCTTTGAGATTTTATGGGCTCATTTCTTTGTGAGACTTGGGCACAATGGGGTTCGGGCGTTGAAATAGATTAGAGTCATCCTAAGTCTCAGGGATGAGACTTCTTTTGAGATTTTTATGATGTGAAATCCCCAAAAATCGAACAGGGACTAAAATGCAAAATCCAGCTGAATCTGGGCTTAATTTCAAATCTACTTGTAATCCAGTGTCCAAAAAATTTATTTGACTAGTGCATTGCGTAGGGCTCGTCGATATCTTTCCAACGAGTACAAGATTGCGGTATTCCAAGTGGGAGCGCTAAGAGGGGAGTTCCGAGAAATACAGTTAATGAAGATGGGAATGAGATATCACTCTCTGATGAATACCCATTCAACACTCTTTATTCTTATATTTTAGCTACAAAAACCTTTGCAAATGCATGTAGATATGTGTAAATACAAATAATTACCAAAAAGCATGCATAGTGTAAAAACTAATAATTAACATGTTTTTGTGCAAAAAATAAAAGAATAAAGAAACAAAAGAAAAAGAGGGAAATATTTAGAATAAATATTAAGCAACCTAATCTCAAGGGAGGGCTCAGCATGGGCCTGACCGCATAAAAGCCAAAGTAGAGAGAGATAGGGAGCTCATGTGTGTAAATATACCTGTAAATATAATAAAAATATTTTCCTCTAAAATAAAATAAAATGGGCTTGTATATATTTGTAAATACTTGTGAATACAAAATCAAAATAAAAATTGAAAAATTAAAAAGAAAATAAAAATGACCTTACTTGTACATATTCACCATGTCATACACCTACACATATATTTATTTAACCTTGTAAATAAATAAATCAAAATTTTATAAAACTTGTATAGATTCTATATTTCATGTTGTAAATAAATAAAATAAAAACCATGAAAACAAAAATAAAATAAAAATAACAAAATTAAAAACCAAAAAGAACATTGTATATATACCATGTATATAAATGTATATACCTTTTTATTTTACCTTTGTACATAAATAATAAAAATAAAATAAAAACATCAAAATATTCTTAATTTTATGCTTTAAATAAATAAAATATAAAATGGGAATAAAAATGTACAAAAATAAATAATTAAAAATCAAAAATGAAAAATCAATAATGTGTATATAACTATATATAGCACCATAGTATAAATACCTTATTTTTATTTCGAAAAATTAATTAAAAATCACAAAAAAATAGAAAAAAATAAAATAAACATTTTTCATGTTTTGAGTTTTTAATAATTCGTCCATTTTCTATTTTAAATCGAATTTTCAAATCTTTCTAACATGGCCTGCTCTGATTGGTCCACGGGGGACGTTGACCCCCCGGTCAACTCCCCTCCTGGACCACAGAGCTCCGCATCCGAGCCCACGACCCGATTTCTCGATTTTATCCGCACTCGATCCGACACCCAAATCCACAAATCCTGGGCTCTACTTTTTCCTCGTGCATCCGAGATCCTCGCCCGGTTGTTTGCATTGGGATCCGTGCCTCACCGTGCCCTGCCTGACCTTTTCTTGCCGGACCCTCACTCGTATATAGTCCGAGCTCCTCCTCCATTTTCTCGCATCTTTGGCTCATCTCTCTTCACCCTAGGACCTCCATAGCCACCGCAAGAGTGACAGCTTGCTCCCGGCCGTGTCGCAGCGAGGAGGGAGAGGACAGACCATCGATCCGGCGTCTTTGCGCCGCCGTGCGCCGCCCAGAGGTGGTGCTCGAGCCTCGGGCACCGACGACCCTTGAGGCTAGGACCTGGAGCATCCCCAGCTCTTCCCCAGTCGACATCATCCAGTAGGTAGTCCTCTTTCTTTCCCTATTTCTCTAATTTAGCTTTACGCCCAATTCACCCCGTCACCGACGAGCTCCGATTCCGACCACCCTAGCCACCCGTTCGATCATCGGAGTCGACCCACATTTCCGCATTTCCTCCGCGCACCTTCTCCACCCCTTGTTCAACCCAGTTCGCCACGGAACTGGGATTGGGGTTCCTCCACCGTCGCTTCGCCGGAGCCCCTTCGTCCCGACGCACATATCACCTTCACCACCCCTTACCGGGTCGAGGCACTTTGCCCTCAACCCAGGAGCTCGTTGCTTTGCTTTGAAGGTTCATCCGAGCCCATCTGAGGGCTTCGTCCATTCGAGGAGCAGCTCAGCCTCCGCCGGTGTCGCCTGAGCTCTTCGAAGCTCCGTTGCGTCATCGGAGGAGCCCATTAGAAGCGGGAGGCCCAGGCGCAGCTTCTTCGATCCTTAGCAGCCCGCGAGGAGGGTCACCGTGCGTCCACCGGGCCGACGAAGTTTGCCGGCCGCTTGTTTTTCGTGCACCCTCCAGAGACGTCCGATCCAGCCCCCAGCTCCAGATCTTCATCGAACCGTTCATTTGAGGAGTAGCAGTGACCGTTTGATCATCAGAGGGAGGATCTCGACCGTCGGATCAGTGCGGTCTACCCACGTCGCTTCTCAACCGCTCGATCTTCCACGTGGGGAGTCCCCAGCCGTCAGATCTGCACCGAGGGTTCCTTTGCTGTGAGCCACGCCCTCTCCACCGTCGGATCTCCACGTGACAATCATCCATCCTTCGGATATAATAAGGGGTAAATTTCTTGTAGACCCCTCTGTTTGTTTCTTTTATTAGTTAGTCCTGTAAATATCGCATATAGTTGTTTTTATTTTGGTACATTTGCACTTAGGACCTCGTACTATAGTTTATTTGCTTTTATACCCCTGTGCGTAGTGGTGCACGTGCTTCGACACGAGATTTTGTGGGATATTTGCATGTATAGGCTTGATGTTCTAGGGTGTTAATGAATGAAATTAAGTTTTTATTATTTGCAGAAATGCCCCTGTGAGTGTGCTATTTGTGCATGTGCTTTAATTCGTGGGCTTTTTATACTTTTGCCCTTGGACTTTTAGTACGTGTTACTAAATAGTCCAGGGACTTAAGTTTATTGCAACTAGGTCCCTGTGTGCCCAGGTCACGTGTTTGGCGCGTGAGTTCTTGGAGAAATTACACCAGACCCCTTGGAACTTCTCTTAATTGCGTAGAGGTCCCTATGCACTGTACCTTTGTTTTTGATTTTAATAAAATAGCAAACCAACTCCAAATTTGATGAAAATTGGATACATGGCTCCTACCGTAGTATAAAATTCTCTCTAAATTTTGGAGACATTTTTGATTATTTTTAATATTTTTAAAAATTTAAAAACAAGCATTTTTGTTACTGTCTAGATAGAAAATTCACAAAAAAATATTAAAACACCTTTAAAAATTACAAAAAAATTGTATATTATTTGTTTTCCTTGTTTGATTTTCTGACCAATTTTGGTCATTTTTAGATTTATAAAACTTATAAAAATTACAAAACTCCTAAAAACCCATAAAAATTCTAATAATTAAAAGAAAAATAAAAAATTAATAATTCCAGTGCCCAATTTTTCCTTGTAATTTCTACTCTACAGGAAAAATTATCTTCAGAGCTTAATAGTTCCATTTTGCATTTTAATTTGGCCCTCCAAGTCTGACTGGACAGTACCTTTTTTTTCTGCCTTGTTTTATTTTTATAAAATTCCCTAAAAATAAGAAAAATACCAAAAATTAATCAAAAACAGAGAAAAATATAAAAAAAACTTCAAAACATTTTTGTTTGAATTTTTTGGGTGATTTTTGAGTAGTTAAATAATTGTTTGTATTTGCTTGTTACTTGTTTTTCTCATTTCTTTTATTAATTGAAAATCCAAAAAAATATATAAAAATATTAAAAATCCACCAAAACCCTTTTATTTTATTTGTTTTTTATTTCTGGACTACTTCGTAGGCCGCGAGGCCATCACGTTCTCCCTGAGTCCGACCCTGTTCGCTATACCAAGCTAATTTAATAGCCAGGGCCACTATTATTCTTCTTTGATTTTTATTCTATTTTGGTGGTCCGCTCTTATTTTTCTTGATTGACTGAACTGTCTCCGAGATCCGGGTAGTAACGACCCTTGATCTATTTTCTTTCACCCGAGTCTTGGTGATTTTCTCGGTCATCAGAATGGCACCGTTGCCGGGGAGCACGACTTAGTAGTCTTTTCTTTTTCATTTTCTTTTTGATTTCTTTTTCGCGGCTTTCCGCGGCTCTTTCTGAGTCCGCGGCTTTTCGTGGTTTTTTATTTTTCTTTTATTTTTGTTTCATTTCATTTTCTTTTCTTTTCTTTTATTTTTGTTTTTGTTTGACTTTGCTTGCTTATTTTATTTGTATTTTTGCACATATACCCTGTTTGTTTTCCTACTTTTATTTGTTTTATTTTATCTGGTATTTGACACTTTGTCTGCTTTCTTGCGAGAGCCCGAGGACCGAGGCAGCGACTTTCGAGAAGCCGGCGCACCCGCGGTGTTCGGAGGCAGCTCCCTTCTGCACGGAGCCGCAGGAGAGCATGAGAGAGTAGCTGAGTGGGGGAGGTTTAGTGTAGATTAGCTTAGATTTTATTTTTGCTATCTGAATTGTTGTAATAAGACAGGGACAACAGGACTTGGACTTGAGACACTTTCGGGTCTGTTTCGCCGAGCACCGGTGTGCTCGGGGGACCCAGTAGCTAGTTCGGCTTTTTCGCGGCTTTCTTCGCGGTTTTTATTTTTCACCGCCTTTTCTGGTTTCTCGCAGTTTTTATCGAGCCCCTAGCCTTAGGAATTTCTGTGTGATTGTGCCGTACTTAGGAAAATCCAAACACGTAATTATCTGCTTGTGCCTATAGTTCATTAATTGGACCTACTAATAAAAGATTAATAAAAATAGCTGACTAACTCCCTTCAAGCCTACGTGCCGTAGCCTGCCCTGCCAAGCGCTGCTCCTGAACCCGATGTGTCGGGAGGAGGAGGGGTAGACCAAGACCGGACCCTTTGGATCGGAAGCTGGTGACCAGCTAGACGGTTCTTTCGAGTAGAAGTTGCTATCTAGGGACTTGGTTTTTCCGCTGCACCATTTAGGTAGTTTCTTTTCTGTCTTTCAATTCTGCGCGGATCATATTACATGTAGAATGCTGGAGTCAGGTACGCATTTCTTACTCGGCATGCATCATTGATTTCATCGCGCATCGGCTTTTTCATCTTCTCCCCCTGTTTTTGACTTAATAACCAGGAGAACCGAAAAATTCGTTAGGCATTTTTGCTTTTATTGAAAAAGACCTAAAAAGAAAAACAATAAAATTGGGACTGCTAAAACTATAGACCCTAAAAGACACCTTATTTAAAAACTTGTCTTGGGGAGAGCAACCCCCTCATTGATTGGTTTGATTGTGCGAGAGAGTGACCCCGAACACTAAGTAGAGCCCTCCGATACTCTTCTCGACTGATTACCGACTATTTCTGTGCGGGACAGTCGGTTGGGAAAGTATCGGGTATCCCAACAGGTCACGTAATCGCTCTGATATCTTGATTGTTCACCAAAATAAAATTGACAAGATAAATTGACCGATCCTTTACGGTCTTCAGCTCGTGTTGCGTTGGTGAACTTGGGGTTTGCTTGTGATCATAGTTTCTCCAGATCTCATTTGCCTTACTCACCACATCAAGATGATGGGCAGACGATCTCGTAGGTAGCCTCTGGCTGCACCACTTTCGGGCGCGTCTACCCGTTCATCTAGGTTGGTTCGTGAGAGCTAAGACCAGCTCTCCGAACCCGAGTATGATTCCACCCTGTTCCCCCTCGACCCCCTCTCTTTCTGTTCTGAGAGACCAGTGCCAGAGGAGAGACTATCAGATTTATCGGCACCTGAGTATGGATCGTTTGATTTTGCAGAGACTATGGTCGGCAGTTCTGATGATCGCAGTAGAGGTCCACAGCCTGAGCATTTTGTTCTGGACCAGGGTGCGATCAACTCCACCCTGATCGCCTCCCTCGAGACGGTACAACAGCAGTTGAGGGATCAGGAAGCTTTCATGTTAAATATGAGGAGAGAGATGGAGCAGATGAGAGCAGAGCGAGCCCAGAGACGGGCCGAGGATACCCGATGCAGCAGCAGCCGCAGCAGTAGCAGCAGCCGCCGCAGCCGCGACAGGAGGACCACCGAGACCGATGCGGGAGTTGCACAACCCCGGATCGACCCTGATGCATCACTGGGTTGTTTTACCAGCTATCGTGGGGACTTCAAGTTCCCCCCGAACACCTTGCAGCTCCTCCCCCGCTTCCATGGGATCGCCACCGAGGAGCCCCATCTCCACCTCCAGGAGTTTCTTATGATCTGCAGTACTGTCCACAACCGTCAGGTGGACCAGGATACCATCAGGATGATTGCCTTCCCCTTCTCTTTGGCAGACAGAGCAGCGACCTGGCTGAAACATCTGGGGAATTTTGTCTACACTTGGGAGCAGCTCCGCACCGAGTACTTGCATAAGTACTACCCACTCGGGCGGACCAATGCCGCGAGAGCCCTGATCAACAACTTCTCTATGGTCCCCAACGAGCAGTTCCACGAGGCATGGGAGAGGTTCCGAGAGCTGACCGATAGATGCCCGCACCACGATATCTCCAAGCCGAACCTCGTTCAGAGCTTTTTCAGCGGGCTGACACAAGAGCTTCAGGGCTTGGTGAACGTTTCTTGTGGCGGGTCTTACTTCACCAAGGATCACAACCAGGTCTGGGCCATCTACGAGGAGATGGCTGAGAACTACATGGTGATGCCTTAGACCCGGTTATACACTCAGGGCAGACCCCAGTAGCCACAACCCATGCAGTACCAGAGGATAGCACGGGTCGACGCCGGTCCATCCAGTTCATCTTCAACAACATCACAAGCAGAGAGTACAGCCGCAGATATGGGGATCATCAGCGAGAAGCTGGACCGGATGAAGTTGATAGAGAAGAAGCAGTGCCAGGGCATCACTCAGATGGAGCAGATGGTACTGACTTTGAGTGACATGAAGACCCAGCTCTTGTGTCTCCAGGAGGCACAGATGGCTTCCCAGCCCCGTCTTCAGTCATGAGGCGATACCGTCAGCAGCAGCAGCTCGTCCCAACGCTCCAGCTCCCACCAGCAGCCTAGACAGGTTCATCTTGTATAGGCGGAGCCGTACCAGCAGCCGCAACTCACCTACCAGGCACCACCATCCACTGACACTCAGATGGTGGTATACTAGCTGGATCAGCCTCTAGAAGTGCTCCCGCCACCCCAGTACGATACAGAGCCGTTGATGGATGTCAACGAGATTTGGTATGACCGCCCCCAGCCTGGTATCCGACGAGACCATCCCGGATTCCGTTGGGGGACCGGAGGTGCCCAGCCCCAGCAGCAGTCGTCAGGTCAGGGAGGCCAGTACAACCATCAGAGGGATCACCAGCCGCAACAGCAGCAGCAATCGTCGTATGGTCCTCGTCCCTATCAGCAGGGGCAATCTTGGAGGCGTGATCAGCCTCACCAGCAGCAACATCAGCCACACCCCTACCCCTCTCAACCGCAACACCAGTTCCAGCAGCCTCACTACCAGAGAGGCTACCCGTCGGGCTCGCATGGGCCACCCTATGAGAGCCCCGCCTTGGATGATATAGCCCGCCTTCTCACAGACCAGCAGGCTACCTTTCGACGGGAGATGGACGAGTTCCGCCAGGAGATGCGGGACATCGTGAGAGGGAAGGCCGCCATCCCTGCCCAGATTGAGCCAAATCCCAACAGACTGAAGAGGAAATCTGAGCAGGTAGCTTGTACTGAGTATGCCACTCCGAGTGATACTTTTGGTGATATGTCTGCATATCTTTTTGATGCTGATTTTGTCACACTTAGGAGCGGTAGGATGCCAGCAGGAGGTGCCTCGTCTGAGCTACATCATGAGGATACACACAGAGCGCCCGACGAGGAGGAGGAGAGCGGTACTGAGGCCGCTAGAGATGATGACGATGGTACTGATGCCACCAAGGATGCTGATTCCACCGGCGGTGCTGAGGCCACCGTTTCACCAGTTGGAGGAGGTGGTGCTGAGGCCACCCCTGATGCCGAGCCAGAGTGCGGTACTGAGGCCGCGAGTCTTCCAACCGATGGTGGTACTGAGGCCACCAATGCTTCTGTTGAGAGACCTGTAGTTTTTCCTGTTTCTGATGTATCTCGGAACACTGTTGTGAATAAAGGAAAGGGTTTGGTTTTTTCTGGTCCCACTGTGGTGCCTGATGTATGTGTGGATCCGGCCGTCGAGCCGTCTAGACCCTTTCCTAGTCCTTCATCTGAGAAGGACCTTGTGATTCCCTTCCCTAGAACCCTTCAGATGGGGAAGGGGAAGAAAAATGAAAATCCCAAAAAGAGACAGCAGGAAGAGTTCAGCCAGCAGATGATAGATCGTTTCCACATACAGCTGACTGTTCAGGAGGCTTTGCATCATATCCCTCTTCTTCAACGTTCACTGAGAGACAGGACCACAGTCAGGAGGAAGAGGAGGAACCACCACTCAGAGATCCATGTGCTAACAAAAGCCACATGTTTTGCGATCCAGAACCGTCTGCCGGCCAAGAGGCCAGATTCCGGAGCCCCTTATGTCAGATGTAACATCAGAGAGCAGAGGTTCGACCGTACCCTATTAGACAGCGGATCGTCGATCAACTTACTTCCGGTTGCCCTTCTCGACCGCTTTGAGTTGGGCACTCTTAGACAGAGCAGGACAGTCCTTCAGTTTGCTGATCGATCTGTCAAGAGGCCGAAGGGGTTGTTACGAGACACTGTCGTCACGATTCAGGGCCTGTAATTCCCCGTGGACTTTGCAGTGTTGGACATGGAGATCCCTGAGTCCGTGACCAATACCCCCATCATTCTCGGTCATCCATTCTTGGCCACAGCCAAGGCGGTGACTGACCATGATAGCGGGAAGGTATACTTTCGCGTCGAGGGTGAAAGTGTACAAATAGAGACAGTCGAGGACAGCAGAGCCAGAGAGAGCATGCTCAGAGATGACTTCAGACACAGAGCAACTGATAGATGCAGGGCTAGACATCCACCAGGACTGTGACTTTGTGATCACAGATGACGAGGCAGTTTGGGCAGACTCAGCAGCACAGGCCATCCTCTAACTTTCAGATTCTGCTGAGGCAGAGACGACAACAGAGGAGAGCTTGGATAGCACATTCCTGGTCTAGGATACTTTAAAGGCAGCAGAGCCGGTTCTCGACCGTGACACTGATTTTTGTGATGATGGTGGTACTGATGCCACCTTAGATGATACAGATCCCTCGGAGTCAGATTCTGAGTGGGCAGATTGTGATGATTATACGCCAGATCTGATTTCCACTGAGCCTACGGATGAGGAAGAGGTAGATGCCGAGCAGAGCAGAGACAGTCCATCAGGGCAGCCCTCTCCAGTTTCTGAGAGTGACAGAGAGTTTCAGTTCTCCCATGCAGATTTGGCAGCATTCACGCAGACTTTTCAGAGGCCAGATCCACCAGCACCCAGTTGTCCAGAGCTGAAGCCGCTTCCTACATCGCTGAAGTATAGGTTCCTTGCGGGCGAGCATGAGATGTACCCAGCCATTATCTCCGCAGATCTGACTGGAGAGCAAGAATCCCGTCTGATGGGAGTTCTTGAAAAGAACCGCAAGGCGATAGGATGGAGCGTAGCAGATCTCCAGGGGATAAGTCCGGCCATGTGCTCCCACCATATCTATCTGGAGGATGAGGCGAAGCCGTCGCGTGAGTTCCAGCGGCGGCTGAACCCGAATCTGAGAGAGGTTGTCATGAAGGAAATATCGAAATGGTGGAGCGCCGATTTTATCTACCCCATCTCTGACTCCAAGTGGGTCAGCCCTTTGCATGTGGTGCCCAAGAAGACGGGCATCACTACAGTGATCAGCGAGTCTAGAGAGGAGATTGCTACACGAGTACCCACTTCTTGGCGGGTCTATGTTGACTACAGGAGACTCAACCAGGCCACCAAGAAGGATCATTTCCCCCTACCCTTTATAGATCAGATCATCGAGAGACTGGCAGGGAAGAGCCACTATTGTTTTCTGGATGGGTACTCGGGCTACAACCAGGTGGCCATCGCTCTCGAGGACCAGGACAAGACCACCTTTACCTGTCCCTTCGGCACATCCGCCTTCCGACGCATGCCATTTGGGCTATGCAACACCCCTGCGACCTTTCAGAGATGCATGCTGTCGATCTTTTCGGACATGGTAGGGGAGAGCTTGGAGGTCTTCATGGATGATTTCTCGGTTTACGGCGACGGATTCGACTCCTGTCTTGACTGCCTAGACCGAGTACTTCAGCGATGTATAGAGGTTCACTTAGTGCTATCTTGGGAGAAGAGTCACTTCATGGTGACTCAAGGGATGGTGCTTGGCCACATCATCTCCAACAAAGGCATGGAGGTTGATCCGACCAAGGTAGATGTCATTAGAAAACTCGCACCACCGTCCAATTTGCAGCAGTTACGGTCATTCCTGGGGCACGTCGGTTTCTACCGACAGTTCATTCATGATTTCAGTAGGATTGCCCGACCGTTGACTGACCTACTGACGAAAGACACCGAGTTCCTTGTCAGTGACAAGTGTCTTTCGTCGTTCGAGACTCTAAAGCAGTGTGTTATTGAGGCTCCTGTTCTTCAGCTGCCTGATTGGTCTCTCCCATTCAAGATCATGACGGATGCCTCCGATTTTACCGTGGGGGCCGTGCTGGGACAGAGGAGGGATGAAGTTCCATTTGCTATCCACTACGCTAGCCGCACATTGGATTCCATGCAGCGGAACTACACAGTCACAGAGAAGGAGATGCTAGCCATAGTCTTCGCCCTAGATAAGTTCAGATCGTACATTATTGGATCTAGAGTGACCCTGTTTACTGACCACACCACCATCCGGTACCTCATGTCAAAGAAGGATGCTAAGGCCAGACTGACTAGATGGATCCTTCTGCTCCAGGAGTTCGACATTGAGATCAAGGATAAGCCTGGAGTCAAGAATGTGGTGGCGGATCATCTCTCCCGATTAGAGCATCTTGAGGATTCTGAGCAGATTGAGCCTATTTCTGAGACCTTCCCAGATGAGGTGGTCCTTGCTATCGCCTCACTCCCGTGGTATGCCGATATTGTGAACTTTCTTGTTGCTAAGAAAGTCCCACAAGATTGGCCCAGGCAGAGGCTTGAGACCTTCCTCGCGAAGGCCAAGTCCTACCACTGGGAGGATCCCATCCTTTACCACGAAGGAGGGGATAGCGTCTGGCGTAGGTGCATTCCTCAGGAGGAGCACCATAGCGTCCTCACTTACTGCCACAAGCTTGAGGCGGGAGGACATCACTCTGGGAGGAGAACGGCACAGAAAGTGCTCCAATCCGGCTTGTGGTGGCCTACCCTCTTCAAGGACTCTGATGAGTTCGTGAAGAGGTGTACTGACTGTCAGAGGATGGGCACTTGTGGACATCGTGAAATGATGCCGATGCAGCCCATTCACTTCTGTGAGGTTTTTGACGCATGGGGCATCGATTTCATAGGTCCATTCCCTAAGAGTCAGGGATTTGAGTACATTCTGTTGGCCGTTGATTATGTGAGTCGTTGGGTTGAGGCCATCCCCGCCCGAACCGCTGATGCCAGGACAGTTTGCAGATTTTTGAGGAAGCACATCATCACGCGGTTCGGGGTACCTCGAGTATTGATTTCAGATGGGGGGTCTCATTTCATCAATGACCAGGTGATGGCCCTTGCTAGCGAGTTCGGTATAGACCATCGAGTTGCTACTCCATACCATCCACAGACGAATGGTCTAGCCGAGGTGTCGAACAGGGAGATCAAGACTATTTGCAGAAAGTCGTCTGCCCCGACCGAAAGGATTGGTCACAGCTTTTGGACTCGGTCTTGTGGGCATATAGGAAGTCTTTCAAGACACCTTTGGGAACATCTCCCTTTCATCTCGCATATGGCAAGCCGTGCCATTTACCTGTTGAGCTGAGCCACAGGTCGCTTTGGGCAGTCACTGAGATACTTGTTGATCCAGATTGTGTAGGAGACCAGAGGAGGGCAGAGTTAGCAGCCTTGGAAGAGCTTAGGGATACCGCCGTCTCAAACAGCCTACAGTACAAGGAGAGAGTGAAAGAGTGGCATGATTCTCACATCAGCCACAAACATTTTGAGCCTGGACAGAGAGTATGGCTGTTTGATGCTAGGCTTCGTCTATTTCCAGGGAATCTACAGAGCAAGTGGAAGGGACCTTACTTGGTGAGAAAGGTACATGACAACGGTAGCATTGACATATCCGAGTTGTCTTCTGAGAGTACCTTTCGAGTGAACGGCCAGCGACTCAAGCCATTTCTAGATCATGAGCCGCGGGTCGTTGATGTTGCCCCTATTCATTTTGCGTGAGATGTGGTCTTTTGACTCACATCTATTGCATCTCACGCCTGATTATCACTGTTCTTCCGACCTGTATAGATCCAGATGTCTATATCATTCCATTCTTTAGTCCCACATCCCGTTGGTCATCTTTGATTATGCTATACTTAGGGTGTACTTTACCCTAAGTATAGGGGGGATGTGGGACCTTTGGGTATTTCTTTCGATTCTTTTTACCCCTGTTTTGCTGCCTATACTTAGGGATATTTTACCCTAAGTATAGGGGGGGTAGACCCTGTACATTCGCCACTCGGTTTTCCCTTTGTACAGCCGGCTATACTTAGGATTATTTGATCCTAAGTATTGGGGGAAAAGCCGAGATCTTATTTATTTTCTATTCATTCATATAGCCTTCCTTTTCACTTCCCTATACATAGCACGAGTTATGTCTTCTTCATCGCTCTTGACTCCGAGGACATCATTCGAGCTAAGTATAGGGGGGTGTGTATATATTGCATATATACTTTAGCCATAACTCATACTTTGTGTGAGTGTGTTAATAAATAAAATGGCTAGAAACCCAAAATCCACAAAAATTAAAAATTTTCATGTAAATAAGCATTCTTTTATTTGCACATACATAGCTATTGTACAAATTATTTTTGTAAAAATGTTTTCAAAAACTTTTTGTGTAAAGTTTGTGTAAATATTTTCATATCAAATATGTATATAGTACAAAATTTTTCCAAATGTTTTGAAAATCAAAAAGTTTGCAAAAACCGTGTGTAAATGTGTGTAAATATTTTGCAAAACTTGCATTCATGCATTCATACATCCATGATTTCAAAACATTTTTCAAAAATTTTGCATATTTGCAAAAATTGTGTAAATAGCATCTTTGTATATATGTATATAGTTTTTCCTGGATTATAGTTGACATTTAAACTAGCCTAAAATCATATTGGGATATGGAGCTTGATTAAGATCTTAATCCACCTAATTTATAAGAGGAACCTTATAAGGCTTAGGGTTAAGGCTTTCCAGGTCCATGGTGACTTAATTCTTTGAGTCCACTAGGCTATGGTCACATGTCATCTCAATGAGCCTAAGTAGAGCACTTAACAACACACACATGACTCATATGGACAATGGCTTTACTTGGACACCGCACTTTGCACCGAGCTCTCTACGGATGAGGTGGTGAGGAGGCAGTCTTCCTTGACTTGGGGTAGCATATGAGGGTTGTACTTCTAGGCGGAAACTCTCTTCTTCTTTTAGTGAAGGAAGTGGGTCTCAACTTGGTCTGGTTGCCATGAGGTCTAACGACGGGAGTTGTGGGTTGCAATAATGCTTCAAAAGAGGGATAGTCTACTGGCTCAAGAGGAAAAACTCCTTGTATATATGCTGCACATGTATATGTTGTACAGATGCACTTGAAAAAAAAAGAAAGAAAAAAAATGCAAAAATAAAATAACTCCAAAAAAGTGATGGGTCTGATAGAAAATGATAATCCCACCGGAGTATGTATATAGTGCAATAAGCAAAGCTTGAGATTCATGTCCCACCTTATGTAGCTTGCAGCAGGGAGACTTGGCTACACTGGTTGAGCTCCCAAGGATACATGGCTACACTGGCCATGGTCCATTCTCTTCTTCCCCCTCTTCTTGAGCCGGTTGAACCTGAACTTAGAAGGGAATACCCCGCTCCTCGAGGAAAGAGTGGCCAGATTGAGGTCATAGAGTTACCTTGTTGAGGAAGGTTGTCAAGTTGTCACTTCTGAGGTGGAGAGCTTACACGTCACATTCACAGTACAAGGAAAGATTCATGGTCTTCAGGGTTTGTGTATGGTGACTTGTTCTGATCTGGATTGTTGAGGAGTCTTGGTTATAGAATAGTGGAACTTAGAAGCTGTTGAGTTTTAAACTTAAGTCCAAATAAGGTTCCGACACATTAATAATCCAAAGATCTAATCGAGCTCCATATTTCAATTTAATGAAGGCAAGTTTAACAATCAACCCTATGCATAAGGAGGATTTGGGTTGTCGCGAGGATTCGTGAGTTGAAATCTAAATTGTGAATCAGGAGTATCATTGGAAAGTGGGGCTAAGTGGACGTGTTGGGAACTTAGTTAGGATGCATTGTACCCCACCGCATGCCTATGGAGGCACCCCAACCCTAAGGTGTTTTCTTTACCTTAGAGTCATGGTGTGAAGTCTCATCAAGACCAAGACCACAGACTATCCACGAAGCTTGGTTACTCATATCCATATCCAGATCAACAACAATAATAATGTAATTCGTTGTGAGATTTATCACCTAGTTGTTCTTTTGCACACGGTTAAATTATATCATGCTTGTTATTGTATAGTTGTTTAAATCGTATTGAGCAACTTTGCTCATAACGTACCTACGTGTGGATACGCAGGTTCACAACAGTGAGTAGCTTTGGGGATATCACCATTTTTGTGCATCTTCAAGACATTTCTCCTTGTGGTACAGTTGTGGTAGTTTTACTGTCCTTCTTCACTTGTAGTTTTTGTTGAGAGACATAGCCTGTAATGTATAATTGTGGACATCTATTGTATGCTTACATGTATATTTTTTTGTGGACATGGAAATGATCAATGGAATATGTAATGTGAACAGGTTGAATGAGAAGTAAAATTTTAAATTCCTGTGCATGTTGCTATTTTTTTTCTCCTATTGTTACGAATGTCAAGTATTCAAATGTGGAATGTATATGCCTGGAATTGGTTTGCCGAGTACCCGGATCCTAGGGGGACGGCGTCACACCCGGCTACCACCTCGATCTTCTTCCTCTCCGCCTTCTCCATCACCTCCTACCATTCGATCACCTTGTTCTCCTCATGATCGACCCCAGTGCTCCTCCTCCATCACCTCATCGGAGTACCTTCGCCACGACCACCCATACATCCACCTTCACTAATAAGAGCCCTGAGACCCTTTATTCGTGTGCCTACTATTCTTGCAGGTCCTAAAATCTCTAGACCTCTCGTGGGGTTGATTTTTCTGGACGCTTGAGGTACCTGGAATCCTTCGCCTTATCCGAACTCGAAGGATGTCATTAGACCCCCAGATGACCTTCTAAGCTTCCAGCCTTGCACGGAGAGCTCGGGCTCCATTTTAAGCCTTCGGCGAGCATCCCAGGCAGTCGGAGCACCATGCTATCCTTGATCGAAGCTTGGAAGAACGGGAGTTCTTCCTTGTTCTTCCAAGTGTCTTCATTGTCGTCCGGTCGATTGTCCGCACCAGATAGAACAACCACCGTCTGATTGATCAGAGCTGCACTGTTGGATCATGATCCATGATCTAATCCGGGTTGTTCATAATGAAGCATCATAGTCGCGCTAGGGCAGGACACGTGGCAAGTGAGATCTTAACCGTCCGCCTACGCCTAGCTTTGGGTATTTTGCTTATGTTTCCTAGCTAGTTTTGTATTTAATAACTAGTATAGAAACCTTCATCTACCATTTATTGTTGAGCTGCCTAGCAACTAGGGTTAAATAACAAAGTAAAACCAAAGGCCGTTGCGACTTCAATCAATAGGCTGGCTCAATAAAAAAATAAAACCACTCAAGAAAAGTCAAGCAATCAAAGAATGTAAGCGGATTCACTATTTTTATTTACCTGGTATAGCCAAGGGTCGAACATGAGGACCATAGTTGAAAACTAATTAGTCAAATTTCAAATATAAAATTATTTTTAGTGATTTTTAATTTTTCTTTGACTTTTTAATAAAACAAACAATCACAAAAATAAAGAAGAGAATCACAACAATCTTTTTGGGATTTTTCAAAATGATAAAAAATAGTTAGAAAATTTAAAGTAAAAATATTTTTGGGTTTTCTGGATTTTAGAATGTTTAAGGGAATTTTTAAATGTTTTTGTGATTTTATAAAAATCAAACGGTGCTCAAAACTCAAAACAGTGCACAAGCATGACCAAATTGCAAATTAAAAATATCTAAAGTGACCTAAGGTCCTGGTTAACAATTTTACGATAAAATAGAAGTGTAAATCTACAAACAGAAACTAAAAATGCAATTTTTTGAATTTTCTTTATTTTTTTATAGGTTTTTGGTTGTTTTGTAATTTTTAGGGTTTTTATAATGAATTTTCAAACAAAATTATAACTGGAGGTAGAGCATATCAAAATACAAACACAAGAATTTTTAAAGCATTTTTCAAATTTTTATAACTTTTATAAGGTAAATAGGGACTTTTTAAGGGTCTTTGAATTTTCAAAAATAGAAAATGCAATAAAATCAATCTTGAAAATTGCAATTAAAACTACACAATAGCAGGAGCTAATTTAATATTTTTAAGTATAATAAAACACACACAAATAATCACAGTTTATAGGGACTAAATCACAAATATTTTAAGTTTCTGGATCGAAGGATAACACATAATTAAAGTCTAGGGTCGAATATACAAAAGTCCAATTAATTCACACACATGCTCAATATCCAATGCACAAGGGTATAAATGCAATTTCTTCAAACTTAACTTTCATTTAATAATAACAGAAAAGTTTTAGGCGGGAAATGGAAATAACCCAAAATACACGTGTGCTCACACGTGCCCCTAGACTCGGGGGACTAAAGTGCAAATACCAAAAAGTGTGAGTCCCAAACTATAAATATTCTTAACTACAATATTTATTTAATGGACTAAAGCTAAATAGAGAAACATGCAGGATAAAATATGAAATATAACTTGAAGCATGTGATGCATATGTGGTGGCGCTGACGGTTCTGATCTGCCTATGCAAAGTGATTAGACGACTCTGATTTGGTCGACAACGTGCGTGTTAGATGGTCTACAAAGCTGATCCAACGGATGAAGGGGTGGCGCAAATAGATGGTTAGATCTGACAAAATGTCATATCTAACGACCTACAGACTGTGACGATCGGGCGACCGAGATGAAGGGTCCATACTCGATCCTAGCATCAAGATGGATCAGGAACCAAGTGCTATGATCAAATCAAGAGCAAAGCACCTGATCGAGCTGCTACAAAGGGTGCTGGAGGAACTCGTGCGTTGTGAACTTTGTTGGAGCGATGCTGGAGATCCGACGCATCGATGAGGCTGTCAAGGCATCCAGCACGATCGTGGGGATGTTCCACGTTGAATGGCTGAGTCTGATATGGTGGATGGATGGCGGATGAGCGAGGCGAAGGTGGTCCGGCTGGAGCTGCTCCGCCTAAGCCGAGGATGCTCCAAAATGACTGTCTAAGATCCTCTCAACCTACAAGGATAACTCAAGGCTTGAAGACCGAGCTTCAGCTAAGGATATTGTGCAAGGAAAATCGAGGAAGCGGTAGTGGATGAAGGTTGACCTCCGGTGAAAATGGGAGATGGAGGTCTGGGCCTTAGTCTTGCCCAAACAAGCAAGCCTAAGGATGATCGGCTCGTGCCGGGAGATGCGGGGTGATTAGCCGAAGTGATCTAAACGGATGGGAGTGGGTAACGTAGCTCCGACTACCGGGTCGGAGCAGATGAACTGTCAGTGACGTGAAATGGAAAGGTGGAATCGAAAGCGAAAATGCGGAAGAAAAGATAGATACCTGAAGGTTTAGATACGCTCCTAGGCATCAGGCGAAGGTGGGCGTCGAGGTCTTGGCCTCCACTGAGTTGTGGCTGGCTGGGAGGTTGCACGCGGCGGAGCTCTGTCTACGTTGTGAGTTTCTAACCTCCAGGTGCCTCCTGACGGTCCTGAGACTTTCCTCTGATACACGTCACTCTAAGGAAGGTTGCTTAGGGTCTATGGTGGCGCGAGGGACGAGCTGAGGCGCTGTGGAGGCTGGAAGAGAGTATTTATAGGCTGCCTAGGGTCCAAGAAGATCAGAGCGATATGCAGAACCCTAGGCAGATCTGGCAGTGCCTTGGTATCAGCGAGGATCATGGATCATAGGGCTTCAATCAGGATTAGGAATCACGGCAGGAGGTGGTCGGGTTCGGGCGTGGAAATTCGGAGAAAAAGATCCGGCGATAGCTACGTTACCCGACCTGGTCTGGAAGAGATCATTGACTGGGGTCAACGGTTCGATGTGGACCAATCAGAAATTAGGATATACAAAAATCAAAGAAAAAAGAATTAAAAATAGTAAATGAATTTTAATTAAAAGTGTATAAAATAAAAAAAATCTTTATTACTTTTTAAACTATTTTTGTGATTTTTAATTATTTTTATGAAAAATAAAATAATGTATATCTAGTATATAATATAGATACAAGTATAATATACCTAGGTATTATGTACAAGTATTTTATTTATTTTATTTACAAAAATACTTTTATTTTATATTTTATTTATTTACAACATATTTTTAGGAATATAAAGTAATTTTTATTTTATTTTTATAAATTATTTAAAGAAGTAAAATAAATAGTAAATTTAGCTTGTGTATGTGTATTTTGTACAAAGGTTTGATGACTTTATTTTTATTTTATTTTTCTAATTTTTATTTTATTTTTCTAATTTTTTATTTTAGTTTTGTATTATTTTTAATACTATATAAAAGGGTGTAAAAAGCATAAGCTTATTTTGTCAAAAATAATTAAATAAATATTTTATACAAGTATAGGTGATATGTGCAATACATAGTGAACCCCTATCTCTCTCTACTTTTTTTATTTTGCGATCAGGTCAAGACTTGACCTTCTCTTGGGGTTTGGTTCACTCTATATTTATTCTAAATACATCAGTCTTTTTCTTTTTCTTTTGATCTTTTATTTTTGCAAAATACATGCTAATTATGCATTATCAACAAAGGCATGCAGAAAGCTAAGTTATTGCATTTACAAGTATTTACATGTAGTTTTTCCAAAAATAAGAGGTAAAATAAAAGAGTAAAGAGTGAGAATCATGTATCATCAACCCCCCTATACTTTACTAAAAAACCACGTAATCTACTATTATAAAAGAAGAGCAATTTGGCTGAATCGCCCAGGTGAAATTTTTGCAGAAAAGATTAATTTTTTAGTTAATCTTTTTATTTATTTTATTTATATTCATAAACTTTGATGTATAATGAAAGCACGGGAGTGACAAACTCAGGGAGGCAAACAGTTGGAAACTAGGGTTAAGCTATAGAAAATCTAAGGTAAAAGGTTTCTCATTTTTATTTTATTTTTTGGGAATTTCTGGATTTTTATTTAGATTTTAATGAATTTTATATTGTTTTTGTGAATTTAAGTAATTTTGTGTTTTTATTATTTTAGAAAATATTTTGTAGTTTTTATTTGATTTTTTTTATGTTAATTTGTTTTTTTTAAAGGTGAAAATTATGTTTCATTGAAAATTTGAGGAATTTTCGCTTTTTAAGACATTAAACAGTAGCAATTTTTTATTTTGATTTTAGTGAAAAGTATGTGATATTATATTTAAAATGATATGCTCCATGTATATTTGTGATTTTCTTGAATTAGTTATGAATTTTTAAGATTTTTATGTATTTTGAATTTTATATTGATTTTAATATTTAATTTTTATTTTGTTCTTGGTTTTTTAGTAAAATATGGTAAAATATACTAAGGGTAATTTTTTATAGGATTTTTAATGTAGTTTTTGTATTTTTATGATCTTTAAAGTTTGTGATATTTTTTGTATTTTTAAATGATTTATTCATGAAGGAAAATCTTTTTATTTTTCAAAATTTTATGTAATATTGAATAGAGTATTACTAGGTATTTATTTGTATTTTTATTATATTTTTATATATTGTATTTTACTATATTATGTATTTATTATAGGGTATGTATATGGTTTATATATTGTTCAGGGGTACGAATGTAATTTTTAAAAAAGTGAGGGGTATGCGTAAAATATACAAGAACGTGGAGGGTATGCGCAAAAAGCACAAGAGGCACATGTACCTGCACATGCTCGCTCAGCCACTGGACCTATTTGAAACTACACAAATGATCGGGGATATTTAGTGCAATTTTGCCAAATAGGCTCCCTAGTGCACCGTTTAGGATGTAAAATAGTGGGGCGGTGCATCGTCTCTGGAGCTGACGCGTGGCGCGATGTATGCCGTCCGATTAGATCTCGATGGACGGTTGATATACAGTCTGGGAGTTTGATCGTTCTTCCACTTTCCATGTTCTGCATGCGACGATGAATGAAACTCGATCTAAACCTCTAGGCATTGCTTGCGTATTGCTCAATCTGATATCCAACACTATGATCGTGTCATGCAGTGGTTTCGTCTACAGGACAATGATGATTTCTCTTTTGTTTAATTCCTTATCAAATCCTGGATGTGCAACTCTTTGGCAATTCTGATTAGAAGCTTTTTAGATGCTCTAATCAGGCGGTTCTGATTGGATTCAGATCATAGATTCGGCTTGATGTATGTTTGTATCCGCTTTAACCTTCGTCTTAAGTCCTCCTGTGATACGAGTTACTTGCAAGGGATGGAATCGACTTCCCAGACTGTTGTCGAGGTAGAGGTCATATATTTCATATACCGATATTGCTCTCGAATCAGATCTCTCGAGATCATGATGATGTTCAAGTATTCCTTTTGTCTCGTTCATAGAGGCAATGCTGAGTGCTATATTGTGTGATGCTCCATTGAAGCGCCTTAGGATGTAATGGTTCAGATTCGGTCGTTCGACTACTACACATGATTCGAAAATCGATGATCTCTAGGTGACGTCGTGCTTTGTCTACATCATGTGCATGCATGTTCATTGCTACGATTTGAAACAATCAGAGCTCTAGTTGATGGCTATCTCCATGATGAACTCGGATGATATGTAGACATATAAATAATCAATTGACTCGAGCCATGATGTCTCAGTCCAAGTGAATATGCGAATATTAATGGAGTTGGATAATCGATCCATGGTGGAATGGGGGAACGGATCGAGATTCTAGATCAGATCTGATCTGAGGTGTCAAGAGGGCGAGGAGATGTTGCGTAGAACTGGCAGTCGAAATCAAATGAGGTGATCGATGGAAGTAGGATGAAATCACGAAGGGCGTAGAATGGATCGAATCAAAATCATAGAGAAATAGAGAGGTTTTGAAAAAGAAAATGAAAATGGAGAATAGGATGAGGAAGATAAGAGAAAAAGATATGAGGAAGGAAAGGTATATGACAAGGAACGATATAGGTGGCGGAGGTGTTCTGCCTGTGGGTAGAGCTTGGAAGAGCTCCTGGGGGATGGCCTCGATGCATGGGAGAGAAGAGACTCCTCTCGTGGAGGAGCAGGGCTCACACCGACGAGTAGATCTCGCCGCTCCTCCTCGCTCGACGAAGGGAACGAGAACCTCTGTCACCGGCTCTCTCTCGCAAACTCAAAGCGTTGGAAAGGGAAGGTCGCAAATGGTGGATCCTCTACTCGGATGGTGTTGGACTCATATATATAGAGAAGTAGGAGTAGGATCACCATCGGTGGTGATGGGGAGCAATTGGAGGAATGGCCTAACGGCCAACGACCGGGTCGTTTGGTCGTTGGCCATAGGAAGAGAGGAAGAAGGGAGCGACGGCATGGAGGAAGCATCGGGGAAGAAGAAGATATTGGGAAAGTAAGAGAGAGGGGGAATAGAGGACAGTGAGAGAGGAAAAAATAAAAAATAAATTAATAAATTAATTAAAATAAATAATAAGTGAATAATTAAATACTTAATAACTAATTAAGATGTAAATAATAAATAATTATGTACTCAATTAAGATATTGACTTAATAAATGATTTATTAAATAATTAAGTATATAATTTATTAATTACTTAAATCAATAGATAATAATTTATAAATAAGTAAATTAATAAATTAAAAAAGAAATAAATAAATTATTATTTATTATAATGTAAGAATAGAGTATTAATATATTAAATAATAATATAAGTTACGACACATTGTACAATATTCCAATATGGTCCCGAAACCCATGTTTTTCATACTAACTCCGATTTTAGTGCAATCAGTGTTATTTGTAGATAATTAAATAATATGAATTTTAAGACTGAGTTTACCCAATTTAAAGTCTATATGGTCGAGCTATGAGGTCTGGAAAATGTAGGTAGCGGCTTCGTGGCTTCGGGTTTTATTGGTAATTTGATTTAGTTATATTATATATATATATAAAGATTTTTTATTAAGTTAATCGAATTTACGGTTAATTAATTTAAAATACGGGAAGTTTCTACATATAGTACACATATACAACGGGTCTCAAACATCAAAACTCACCGTTTATTCTAATATTTTTTGATATTTTTAATAAATAGTATTAAGTATAAAACCGAGCTTAAAAGTGAGTTTGGTTTGTTTGGGGTTTTCTATAACTAGTAATGAACCTCGGAAGTCAGCTTTTACAGCTTTTTCTATTCGTTGTAATATTTTATTTTTATATTTATTTTTCTAATATTTTATAAAATAACATATATTTTTGTGATCAACTTTTCTTAAGAAAGTATTTTGATTTGGAATGGTATAAGTGATAAATAAAATTGGTGAAATATTTACATTATGGAAAGTGGATAAATTATATTTTTTGATCTTGATTTTCTTGGTATTTTTATAGGTTAGGATCCTTATCTCCCCTACTTATTTATTTTATCGGCCAGGTCAATATTGACCCAGTCTCAAGGTTAGGATCAGTCTGTATATATTACATATCTCCAGCCTTCTTTTCTTTTATTTTTCTTTTTATATGTATTTTATTTTGGATAAAATAAGTGTTAAATATATAATATTAATATTTATGGTTAGAATGGTAATTGGTTGGAAGTAGTGATTATTTACATGTATTTTACCAAGGATTTTAGCCAATATGAAAGAATAAAGGCAATGAATCACGAATTCATCATTCACTATACTTTACCTTTGCTAGTCCCTTAGCAAACACTTATTCTATAAATAAGTGAAAGCAAAAAGAAAAAGAAAAAGGAAAATAAAAGAGCTTAGAAAGTGCTTGTTTCTTTACACCGAATCACACTTCACCCAAAATTTAGAACTTGGATTAGACCTTTGGATTAATAGTGTGTCGGGACTCTATTAGAATTAGGATTTAAGCCTCGACAGCTCTCAAATTCCACAAATCCTTATCCAGGTTCACCTCAACAACCAGACCAGATCCACCTATTCATCATGCAAACTTTTCAGCTTTGAAAGCAACTTGTACTATGTGTGAAAGGTTTTTGCTCTTCTCGCTTTAGAGATGTGAAGAAACCTCCCATCCCAGTAATACACTCCCATTGGGCCCTCTAGATACTCGCTCCTCGAGGAGGGGGGGGGTATTTCCTTCTAAGGTCAGGTCGTGTTGTATCCACAATTGAATAGAGGAAGAAGACAGAAGAATAAGAAGAGAACTCCAGTGTGACTAGTGTAATCACATCTCCTGTGAAGCATGGCCAGTTTAGCCAAGTCTCTACTAAGACATGCATGCTTTCTGAAGCTCAGACCATTGTGATCAAATTTGATATTTGGAGTATCCAGCTTCTTTTTAGTGGAGATGATTGTTGCACTGCATAGGTCTTTTTTTCCATGACGGATATATCATCTTTTCATTCCGTCCATTTTTTGGGGGCCTTAGAAAAATTGTGCCAGCAGATCCTTCCCTCGTCCGAAGCTTTATTTCAATCCCAATCTTTCCCGTCTTTAGACGTCAACGCCACTAGACAAGGATGGAAACACACCACTAAAACGGATTGCCTTTCGCAGCCCCATGCACGTCGAGCTAAGTATAGAGTGCATGAGTTCAAAATTGGTTCAAATGGAGAAGAGTTAAACGGATGACACCAGGGCCCAATTCTAGTTCCTAATAAAGTCCCTTTAGAATTAAGTGGATTAAGGTCTAAACCAAGCTCCATCTCTCGGACTTAGATCCATTCGGTTCAATAATCAAACTTGTTCTGAAAAATGCTAATGAATGCAACAATTTATTTATGAAGTGTATTTTTGTTTAAATTTTTAAATGATTTTTAAAGACTTTTGCAAATTTTTATTGAATTTTAAAACTTTTTACTTTTTTGGGTCTTTTTGAAAGAATTAGTGGATTAATTCAATTTACATAAGTTTTGCATGAATTTTGTATATTTTATAAAGGATTTATACACATTTTTATATACAAGATTATATGGCTTTTATACAGAATTTCACAAGGAGTTTATTTATAAATCTTTAAGGATTTATCAAAGAATTTTCAACATTTTTATATACATTTTTTAATACAATTTTTAATAAAACATATTTTTTACGGTTTTATAGCGGCTTTTAGAAACCCAACATATATACCCATACTTTTAGAGAGCCATATTATTAAAAATTTGATAAAGTACGAGTTATGGCTTCTAAAGTATATATAACATATATATACGACACCATCCTATACTTAGCATGAACTATGTCCTCATAGTGACCAAAGAAGCGTCAAAGGAAGGCATAACTCGAGCTGAGTATAGATCGGTGAAAAGCATTCTATACTACAATGATTCAAAGAATAACGTATAAATGAATAGAAGTCGATCATGTCCTCTATACTTAGGATCAAGTAATCCTAAGAATAACAGACTCCAAATCGAAGATGATCGAAGTCAAGAGAATGTACACAGTCAACGGCTTGACTTGTCCCCCTATACTTAGGGTAAAATATCATTAAGTATAGAGATGAATTTCAAATGGTAAGGGACAAGCGAGGGAGTAGACGATACAAAAATAAAAAAATGATCAAAAGAGGAAATGAGCGATATTGCCCCCCCCCATACTTAGGTAAAGCTCACCCTAAGTATAAGCAAAGATAGGGGTAATAAAACCGAAAGAATGAACAACAACGGTGTCTACACCCCCTATACTTAGGATTAAGCACATTCTAAGTATAGAAAAATTCTAGATGAACCTAAGGGTGTGAGATAAATGGAAGAAGGAAAGAATAAAATCGAAAAATTATGTACAAGGAGATCTAGAAAATCAGGTATGAGATGCATAGTGTAAGAGTGAAAATATCATCTCATACAAAATAGATAGGGGCAACCTCAATGGCCGACGTTTCATGATCAAGAAAACATTTTAACCGCTGACCATTAACTCAAAAGGTGGAATTATATGACAACTCAGATATATCGATGTTACTGTTGTCGAACACCTTTCGCACAAGATATGGACATTTCCACTTGCTCTGAAGGTTCCCTAGAAATAGCTTTAGTCTTGCATCGAATAGCGATACTTTCTGATTCGGCTCAAACTACGTATGGCCGATGTGAGAATCATGCCACTCTTTCATCAGCACTTTGTAATGAAGGCTACTCGTGAAGGCCTCATCCCGTAATTCTTCTATAGCTGCCAGTTCAGTCTGCCTCTGATCTTCCACATCATCTAGGCCAAAGATCACTTCTTTCACTGCCCATAAAGATCGATGCTTTAGTTCAACAGGTAAGTGACATGGCTTGCCATAAATGAGTCAAAAGAGAGATGTACCCAATGAAGTTTTGAAGGATGTTCTATATTCCCAAAGAACCGAGTCCAAAAGCTGCGACAAATCCTTTCAGTCTGGGCGAACAACCTTCAGCAAAATCATCTTGATCTCCCTATTCAAGACCTCAGCTAGACCATTCGTTTAAGGATGATATGGAGTAGCAACCCGACGATCTATGCCGAACTCGTTAGCAAGTGCTCTTACCTTGTCGTTGATGAAGTGGCTACCCCCGTCTGATATCAGAACTCAAGGGACCCCAAACCGCGTAATGACTTGCTTTCTCAAGAACTTACAAACCGTGTTCACATCAGGTTCTTGGACAGGAATAGCCTCTACCTAATGACTCACATAATCCATGGCTAGAAGAATATACTCGAACCCCTGAATTCTTAGGAGTGGGCCCGTAAAGTCGATACCTCATGCATCAAACACTTCACAGAATTGAATAGGCTACATCGACATCATATCTTTATGTCCACAAGTGCCCATTTTATGACAATCAATACATCTCTTTACGAATGCCTGAGCATCCGCAACGAGCGTAGGCCACCAAAGGCCGGATTGGAGCACCTTCTATGTTGTCCTCTTCAATGAATGGTGTCCTCTAGCTTCTAATCTATGGCAATACATGAGGACACTTGAGTATTCCTCTTGAGGAATACACTGACGTCGGATGGAATCCCCTCCTTCATGATAAAGGATCGGATCTTCCCAATGGTAAGACTTGGGTTTCGTGAGGAAAGTCTGATGACCCTCTCGAGCAACTCGAGTTAAGTAGTATCTAAGAGTCGTTGCGACCCAAATCATATGGTACGATCAATCAAGAAAATTATAAGACCACAAAGCAAACAATCACAAGAACAAAATCAGATGTAGCGGTCTCCGTTATTTATTTAACCTGGTATAGCGACCAAGGTCGAACACAATGAGCATGAGCAAATCCTACGAAGTAGTCGAGAATCAGAAAATACAAGACATCTTTTTGTGGTTTTTAATTTGCAATTTTTTATATCTAATAAGAAAACGAATAAAAAGATAAAGAAAATCAAACTTCAACAATTTCTATTAAGAGTAAAAATACTCCAAAATTGAGAATAAAAATATTTTTATATTTTTAAAATATGC
This sequence comes from Ottelia alismoides, assembly GCA_037367405.1. NCBI lineage: Eukaryota > Viridiplantae > Streptophyta > Magnoliopsida > Alismatales > Hydrocharitaceae > Ottelia > Ottelia alismoides. The sequence goes on from JAZKJV010011439.1 coordinate 447,523, forward strand.
AAGTGTTTTTGGTGATTTTATGGTATTTTCAGATTTTTATATGATTTTTAAAAAAGAAACAAACACAAAACAGAAACACCATGTACAACCCTGACCAAAAGGCAATTTTAAAATGCTAAAATTGCCCAAATGTCCTGATTGCAATTTTTATGATAAAGAAAATAAAAAGACCTAATTACAGAAATTGAAATCTCATTTTTTTTGTTTTTGTAGAATTTTTATTGATTTTTATAAGATATTTAGTATTTTGTGATTTTCACAGTTTTTTATAAAAGATAATGCCACAAAATTTGTATTGAAGTAAGCACACACTAAAATAAACTCACAAAATGTTTTACGGAATTTTCGAGGATATTTTTATATTTGTTTGGTATTTTATAAAATAGATAAACACATTTTTAAGGGTTTTTTATTTTTAGAAAATATCAAGGAAAATTAAATCAAGTAACAAAAAATACCATAAATAATACACATTAGTAGGAGCTAATGGTAATTTTGTGGAATTTTTGAAATTGGTTTAATAATTATTTGATTAAAAACAAGGCACACAAGCTTTAGGGACCTATCTGCAATTATCCTAAAGTTTCTAGATCAAATATTAACACATCCAAAAAGTGTAGGGGTACTAGCGTATAAAACCCACACAATACACGCACATGGCAATTAACTCACACACAGGGGTATAAGTGCAAATACAGAAAATATTCCATTCAAAACATAACCATCCAAACAGCAGGATCGTTCTTGTAAAAACACCACAAAAGCACGTGAGCGTGCATGTGTTTTCAGACTCGAGGGACTAAAGTGCAAATACTTGAAACATCAAGGTCTAATATGCAAAAAGTTCAAACTATAATTTTATTTAATAAACTAGAAAATAAAGCATGAAAACTATAGGGAAAGAAATGCAATATACCCTCGCAGGGCACGTGCGGTACGCGTGGAGGATGCGTGGCGAGCTCTGATGGATGGTGGAACGTGCTCGTGGGGGCATAGATGCGTCAAGCATCAGATCTAGCGGTCCAAAGGCTGCTCCGGCTGGCGTCTAGGATGTGATCTGGTAGAGGTGGGCCAATCCAACAGTAGAGAGGGGACCTGGAGGAACAAGGCCCCTGCGAACTTCACCAGAGCCTAGGATGGTATCTTCGGCTCCGATGATCGATCGGAAGGGTCCGGAACAATCGTGGTGGTTTCCCGTGTCGAATGGATGGGTCCGATGAGGGAGCTGCTGGCTAGATATGCGTAACAGTGAAGGTAGACCTGGAGCTACTCTGGCAGACCCTGTGGAGGATGGAACTAGAGTCCCAGTTCGCACAAACGCCTGCGAAGGTAAGCATGACTCGGACTGAAGCTCCAGTCGGGGTTATTTGAGAAAAAATAGAAAGAAGCGATATTGGAGTGAGGTTTGATCTCCGGAGAAGGTGATAGAAGAGATCTGGACCTCAATCTCGACCTGGTGGTCGATCCTAAGGGTGACCAGGCTGTGGGGGAAGATGGATGGCAATGCGACGAGTCTATCTGAATGGGGGTATGCGAAGGACGGGGCTCTGACCAGTTGATCAGAGCAGATGAACGTGCAACGACACTAAATGAAGTGGAAGAATCGAACAAAGAAATGGACAGGAAATAAAGTGCACCAGAGATCCTAGATGAACTCTGGAGCTTTAGGCGAAGGTGGTTGATGAGGTAGTGGCCTCGACCAAGCTGTGGAATGCCAGGAGGCTTATCGCGGCGGTGCACGCCGGCCACGAGGCTGAGAAACATGGATGCTCCTCCAAACTCTGATCCGAAGGGTCCCTCTAGAAGCTGTTACTCAACCGGAGGTGAATAAGGCTGGAGGGAGGCACGAGGCACAAGCTACTGCACTGTGGTGGCGGAAGAAGATGCTTTATAGGTCACCCAAGTGTCCAGAAAGATCGGAGTGAAGCGCGAAACCCTAGGGCGAATCGGATTGGCCAAAGGACCCATGAGGATGTCAGAGGTGCAAGGATAATCGGGTCCAGATATCGAGGCCAAAGGAGCATGGAGACGGAATGGAAAATTTCGAGAAGGGGCTCCGGCGAACAGGATCCGGGTCTGACCCGAGAAGGAGTAACCGTTTACCAAAGGTCAATAATCCCAACCGGTCAATCAGAAAATATGATTTTACATAATATTTATAAATTCAATAAAAAATAGTAAATGGCTTTAAAATAAAAAGTGTATAAAATAAAAAATATTTATTATTCTTTAAACTATTTTTTCTGTGATTTTTATTTATTTTTATGAAAAATAAATTAATCCTTATACAGTAAGTATATTATATATAGGTATATTATACTTATGTATTTTGTACAATTATTTTTATTTTGTTATTTTTACACAAATACCCAAATTTTATATTTTATTTATTTACAACATGTTTTTTTGAGTCAAGAATAATTTTTATTTTATTTTTATTATTTATTTACAAGTGTCTGATAAATAGAGAGTAAGACATATATACATGTATTTTGCACAAGTTAGAAAGATTTTATTTTTATTTTATTTTTCTAATTTTGTTTTATTTTTAGGACTATATACAAGGAGGTAAAAAGAACATTTTATTTTGATTTTGCCAAAAATAATTATTTACATGTATAAGTAATATGTAAAATATAGAGTAGGCCCTATCTCTCTCTACTTGTTTTATTTGGCGATTAGGCCAATGCTTGACTTTCTCTTGGGTTCGGGTCACTCTGTATTTATTCTAAATACCTCCTTCCTTTTTGTTTTCTTTTATTCTTCTCTTTTTACATAAATACATGCTAATTATGCAATATTAACAAATGCATGCATAATTCTAACTTATTGTATTTACATCTATTTACATGATGCTTTGCCAAGATAAATAGCTAAAATGAAAGAATAAAGAGTGAGAATCAAGGATTCGTCACCCCCTATACTTTACCTTTGCTAGTCCCTTAGCAAACACTTATTTGAAAAAGAAGTGAAAAAGGAGAAGAAAAGAAAAAGAAGGAGAATCAAGGTTGATTATTAAACTTGTCTTCATTAAATTGGAGAATGGAGCTCAGTCAGACCTTTGGATTATTAATTTGTCGGAACCTTATTTGGACCTAGGTTTAAGATTCAACATTCTCTAAGTTCCACTAATCTATGCTCAAGACTCCTCGATAATCCTGATCAGAACAAGTCTACATACAGAAACTCTAATGACCATGAATCTTTTCTTATGCTGTGCAAGTGATAAGTATCTCCCCACCTCAGAAATGACAAGGTAACATGCTCCCTCAACAAGGTAACTCTAATGCCCTAGTCTAGCAGCTCTTTCCTCGAGGAGAGGGGTATTCCCTTCTAAGTTCAAGTTCAACCAGCTTAAAAAGAGGGGAAAGAAGAGAATGGACCATGACCAGTGTAGTCATGTATCCATGGGAGCCTAACTAGTGTAGCTAAGTCTCCCGCTGCAATCTTCATGAGATGAGAATGGGTAACATACACTTAGCTTTATTTGGCTATATACACTCCGGCATGTATTTCGTTTTCTATCAGACCCGCCACTTTTTTGGAGTTTTTCTTTCTTTTGCACTTTTTTTGATGTGCATATGTACAACATATCTACATGGTGCAACATATATACATAAGGACTTTTTCCTCTTGAGCGAGTAGACTATCCCTCTTTTGAAGCATTATTGCAACCACAACTCCTATCTTTAGACCTCAATACCGCCAGACTAAGTTGAGGCGCACTTCCTTCCCTAAGAGAAGACGAGAGGCTCCGCCTAGAAGTACTACCCTCGTATGCTACCCCAAGCCAAAGAAAACTGCCTTCTCACCACCTCATATGTGTACGGTGCTGGTGCAAGTAAAGCCATTGTCTGTGAGAGTCATGTGTGCATTGTTAAATGTTCTACTTAGGCTCATTAAGATGACATAGCCTAGTGGACTCAAAGAATTAAGTCACTAGTGGACCAAAAAAGTCTCAACCCTAAATCCTATAAGGATCCACTTAGAATTAGTTGGATTAAGGTCTTAACCAAGCTCCATTTTCCAATTTAATTCTAGGCTGGTTTAAATGTCTACTATGATTCAGAAGAATGTACAATTATACATAAAATCTTTTTATGCAAAGTTTTTGAAAATGTGCAAAATTTTTGAAAATGTTTGATTGTATGCATGGATGTAGAAGTTTTGCAAACTATTGACAAACATTTACACACGGGTTTTTACAAACTTTTATTTTTCAAACATTTTACAAAACAATTGTACTATATACATAGTTTTTGATACCAAAGATATTTACAAACTTTTTACAAACAAAACATTTTTACAAACATTTGTACAAAAATAGTTTTTATAAATAGTTATGTGCAGGAAAGAATTTTATGTACAAGAAAAAAATTTAAAATTTTTGTGATTTTTAATGTTTGATTTTTAGCCATTTTATTTATTAACACACTCACACAAAGTACGAGTTATGCCTAAAGTATATATGTAATATATACAACACTCTGTGTACTTAGCTCGAACAATTGTCGTCAGAGTGAACAAAGAGCGATAAAGAAGAAGACATAACTCATTCTTAGTATAGGGAAGTGAAAAGGAATGATATACTACAATGACGAAACAAATAATAGAATGTAGAGGGCTCGGTGTTCCCCCTATACTTAGGATCAAGTAATCTTAAGTATAGTAGACTGTGTAAAAAGGGAAAACTGAGTGAAAGGATGTACAGGGTTTACCTCCCCTATACTTAGGGTAAAATATCCCTAAGTATATGCAACAAAATAGAGGTAAAAAGAATCAAAAGAATAAATCAAGAATCCGACACCCCCTATACTTAGGGTAAAGTGCACCCTAAGTATAACATAATCACAATATGCAGATAGGGTGTTAGATTAAAGAATGAGATGATATGGACATCTGGATCTATACAAGGTGGAAGACAATGATAATCAGGCATGAGATGCAACTGATGTGAGTCAAAGACCATATCTCATACAAAATGAATCGGGGCGGCGCCAACGATCAGTGGCTCATGATCTAGATATGGTTTGAGGCACTGACTGTTAACACAATGTTGACTTAGATGACATTTCAGATATGTCAATACTACCATTGTCATGCACCTTTCGGACCAGGTATGGTCCTTTCCACTTCTGCAATTTACCTGGAAATAATCGAAGCCTGGCATCGAACAACCATACTCCCTGATCTGGCTCAAATGCTTATCGTCGATATGAGAATCATGTCATATCTTTACTCGCTCCTTATACTGTAGGATGTGTGAAAAGGTTGTATCTCTAAGCTCCTCTAGGACTACCAATTCTGCCTTTCTTTGATCACCTATACTCTTTGGATCCAATAATATATCAATGACAACCCAAAGTGACTTATGCTTGATCTTAACAGGTAAATGACAGGGCTTGCCATAAATGAGACGAAAGGGAGATGTACCCAAAGGAGTCTTGAAGGAAGTTAGAAATGCCCACAAGACCGAGTCCAAAAGATGTGACCAATCCTTTCGGTCTGGGTGAACTACCTTATGCAATATCATCTTGATCTCCTTATTCGATGCTTCAGCAAGACCATTGGTCTGAGGATGATATGGAGTGGCAACTCGATGGTCCATACTGAACTCATTAGCAAGGGCCTTTACCTTGTCGTTGATAAAGTGAGACCCCCCTCAGATATCAATACTCTAGTCACCTTGAACCGTGAAAGTATATTCTTCCTAAAAAATTTGCAAACAGTCTTAGCATCTACGGTTCGGGCGGGAATGGCCTCAACCCAACGACTCACATAGTCAACAACCAACAGAATGTACTCGAATCCCAGACTCTTAGGGAATGGATCCATGAAATCGATGCCCCATGCGTCAAAAACCTCACAGAAGTGAATGGGCTGCATCGGCATCATATCACGCTATCTACAAGTGCCCATCCTTTGATAGTCAGTACACCTCTTCAGGAATTCATCTGAATCCTTAAAGAGGTTAGGCCACCTTAGGTCGGATTGTAGCACTTTTTGTGATGTTATCCTCACAGAATGATGTCCTCCTACCTTAAGCTTTTGGCAGTATGTGAGGCTGTTGTGGTGTTTCTCCCGAGGAATGCACCGATGCCAGACTCTATCCCCTCCTTCATGATAAAGGATGGGATCCTATCAGTGGTAAGACTTGTCCTTCGTAAGGAAGGTCTCAAGTCGTTGCCTGGGCCAACCTTGTGGGACTTTCTTAGCAACAAGATAGTTCACAATGTCGGCATACCACGGGAGCGAGGAGATAGCAAGGATCGCCTCATCTGGGAAGGTCTCTGAAATGGGATCAGTCTGCTCAGATTCCTCAAGATTTTCTAATCGGGAGAGATGAATTGCCACCACATTCTTGACTCCAGGTTTATCCTTAATCTCAATGTCAAACTCATGGAGCATAAGGATCCATCTAGTTAGTCTCGGTTTGGCATCCTTCTTAGCCATAAGGTACCTGATGGCGGTTTGATCAGTAAAGATAGTCACTTTGGATCCAAGAATATATGATTGAAATTTGTCCAAGGAAAAGACTAAGACTAGCATCTATTTCTTCGTGATGGTGTAGTTCTGCTATGCGACATCCAATGTACGGCTAGCGTAGTGGATGGAAAATGGTACTCCATCCCTCCTCTGTACTAGAACGGTCCCTACGACAAAATCGGAGGCATCCATCATGATCTCGAATGGAAGAGACCAATAAGGCGGCTAAAGGACATGAGACTCAACAACTAGGCTCTTGAGAGTCTCAAATGACACAAGACACTTATCATCTACAATGAACTCGATGTCTTTTGTCAGCAAATCAGTCAGCGGTCAGAAAATCCTATTGAAATCATGAATGAACAGTTGGTAGAAACCGGCATGCCCTAAAAAAGACTGTAACTGTCGCAGGTTGAACGATGGATTAAGTTTTCTGATGATATCCACCTTGGTTGGATCAACCTTCATGCCTCTGTTGGAGATGATATGACCAAGCAACATCCCTTGAGTCACCATGAAGTGACTCTTTTCCCAAGATTAAACAAGATGAACCTCAATGCAGCGCTGAAGGTGCGGTCCAGGCAGTTAAGACAAGCATCAAATACATCGCCATAGACCGAAAAGTCATACATGAGACCTCTAAATAATCACCCACCATTTCCGAGAAAATGGACAAAATGCACCTTTGGAATTTCAATGGGGCGTTACATAGACCAAAGGACATCCATCTGAAAGCATAAGTCCCAAATGGACAGGTGAATGTCATCTTGTCCTGGTCTTCAAGCGCAATGGCCACCTTATTGTAGCCAGAGTACCCATCAAGAAAGCAGTAGTGACTCTTCCTAGCTAGCCTCTCTATAATATGATCAATAAAAGGTAGAGGGAAATGATCCTTCTTGGTGGCCTGATTCAATCGTCTGTAGTCTACACAGACCCTCCAAGAAGAGGGTACCCGGGTAGCTATCTCCTCTCTAGACTCACTCACAACTATAGTGATGGCCGTCTTCTTGGGCACCACATGCAATGGACTAACCCACTTGGAGTCTAAGATGGGGTAGATAAAATCGACGCTCCACCATTTCGATATTTCCTTCATGACTACTTCTCGAAGATTCGGGTTCAATCGTCGTTGGAACTCACGCGATGGCTTAGCGTCCTCTTCGAGATAGATATGGTGGGAGCACAGGGCTGGACTTATCCCCGTGAGATCAGCTACACTCCATCCTATTGCCTTGCGGTTCTTTTCAAGAATCTCCATCAAATGAGATTCTTGCTCTCCAATCAAATATGCTGAGATAATGACTGGGTACATCTCATGCTTAATCACAAGGAATCTATACTTCAACGACTGCGGCAAAGGCTTCAGTTCTGGACAACTGGGAGCTGGCAAATATGGCTTCTGAAATGTATGAGTGAATGAAACCAGATCTCCGTGTGAGAACACTCGCTGATCATGAATATCTAGCGAAGATGGCCTTGCTGGTGTATCTGTAATCTGTGCTTGCTCAGTCTCTACCCTAGTTGCTGGCTTTGTTGGAATCAGACAAGGTAACAACTCATCAATTTCGGCCCAATCTATGTCTAAATCTGAGAGATCTGAAACTGAATCATAAGAAATGTACTCTACCTTGCCATCCTGACCACGGTCTTCAGCCTCAAATGTGTCCTTTGCAAAGTGTGCACTCTCTAAACTCTCCTCTGCTGGGATCTGTAAATCTGTAGAATCTCTAGGTCAGAGAAGGGCTCATGAAACGGGATCAGACCATGGGGCTTCATCATCAGTGATCACAAAGTTGCACTCCTGGTGGACATCTCGCTCTGCCTATGTCATCTGCTCTATATCACTACACTGCTCTGAGCAAGCTGAGTCTCGCGCTCTGATCTTGTTGATCGTCTCTATTTGTATACTCTCTCCCTCAACGCGAAAGTATACCTTCCCACTATCATGATCGGACACCGCCTTGCTTGTGGCCAAGAATGGACGTCCTAGAATGATGGGGGTATTGGTCACAAACTCGGGGATCTCCATGTCCAACACGATGAAGTGCACGAGGAATTTCAGGCTTTGAATTGTGATTACCACATCCTTCAACAACCTCTTCGGCCTTTTGACAGATCTACCAACAAACGGAAGGACTGTCCTACTCTGTCGAAGAGGGCCAAACTCGAATCGGTCGAGCAAGGTTGTTGGAATAAGGTTGATGTAAGAGCCGCTGTCTAATAGAGTCCAATCAAATCTCTGCTCACGAATATGGCATCTGACATAGGAAGCTCCTGCATCTGGCCTCTTGGCTGGCTAGATAATTCTAGATGGAGAAGCAAGTGGCACGAGTGAGCACATGGATTTCTGCATTATGGTTCTTTTTCTTCTTGCGGATGGTGGTCTTCTCTCTCAAATTCTTCTAGAAGAGAGGGATGTGCTCAAGTGCCTCCCGTAGAGTCAGCGGAATCTATAATCTGTCAATCAGCTGCTAGCTAAACTCTAGTTGCTGATCTTTTTTTGGATTTTCTTTTTTATTCCCCTTCACCAAGGGAAGTGCCTGAGGGAAGGGGATGGTTGGGCCCTCCTTAGATAGAAGGCTAGGAATGGGTTCCTACTGTTGAGAAGGAATAGAATCCATACAAGTATCGCCATGCATCACATATGGACTCAAAGATGAAGAACCCTTTCCTTCAATAAATTTTTTGGCATTTTCTGTAAAGTCCTGGGGTACAAAAACTAGAGAAAACAATACTGGAATAGAAGGGGTGGCCTTAGTACCACCCACAACATCAGGAACTGTGGCATCGGTAACGCACTCTAGCTCAACATCTGGATCTTTGGTGGCATCAGTACCACCCTCTACATCTGGGGAAGCGACGGCCTCAGTGTCGTCGGCTGGATCAACGTCCTTGGTGGCGTCAGCACCACTGCCATCATCATATTGAGCAGCATCAACACCACTACCCTCCTCGCTTGGCGCTCCTGCATCCTCGTGGTGCCGTCGCTCCGATGAGGCACCGTTGGTTGGCATCCTACTGCTCCTATGTGTAACAAAGTCAACATCAAATGTATATGAAGCAATGTCACCCAATGAATCACTAGGAGTGGTAATCTATGTGAACTGTATCTTCTCAGATTTTCTTTTTAGGTTATTCGTGTTGAACTCGATCTGAGCGGGTAAGACGACCTTTCCTTTGATGATCTCCCTCATCTCCTGGCGGAACTTGTCCATCTCTCGCCTAAATGTGGCCTGCTGGCCAGAAAGTAGGTGGTCTAGATCATCGAGTGCTACGTTCTCATAGGCTCACCCATGAGAACCGGACGTGTTGCCTCTTTGAAAATGAGGTTGCTGTTGTAACCGATGAAGGGCAGGCTGAGAATACTGCTGAGGCTATTTCTGGTGCTGCCTCCACGGCTGTCTCTGCTGGTAGGGACGAGGACCCAACATGTAATGTTGTGGCTATGGCTGGTGAGGGAACTGGGGCTGCTGCTGCGACTGCTGGCCAAACTATCCACCCTGAGCTGGAGGCTGCTGTTGGGACGAGGCACCTCTAGTAGACCACCTGAATCCAGAATGATCTCGACGGATCCCATACTGTTGTCGGTCGTACCAAATCCCGTTAACTTCCATCAATGAATCATGCTCGCAGGGGGTGGAGGAAGGGCTGCCAGTGGCTGATCCTGCTGATACACCACCATCTGAGTGTCTTGAGATGGTGATGGCTGAAGGTACTGGTGTTGCGGTTGCTGGAATGACTTTTCCTGGATGTAGTGAACTTGTATGTACTGGGCGGAGTGCTGGGTCAGGCTGCTGCTGCTAGGGTCAGCCTGTGACCTGAGATGAGGCTGAGAAGCCGTCTGTGCCTCTTGGAGACACATGATCTGGGTCTTCAGGTCACTTAATGTATGTGCCAACTGATCGATCTGAGTCATGTCCTAGCACTGCTTCTTCTAAAAAATCTCGATGCAGTCCAACTTCTCGTTGATGATGCCCATACCAGCGGCCGATGACTCTGCCTGTGTTGTGGCTGCTGAAGAGGTGGATGGACCTACATCAACTCATGCTATCCTCTGATATGTGGTTTCCCCTAAGTGTAAAGACGGGTCTAGGACATCACTGTGTATTTCTCGGCCATCTTCTCATATATGGCCTAGACCTGGTCTTCGTCTTTGGCAAAGTAGGAGCCCCACAAGAAGCTTTCACAAGCCCCTGCAGCTCCGGTGTCAGCTCACAAAAGAAACTCTGTACCAGATTGGTCTTGGAAATATCATGATGTGGACACCGATCAATGAGCTCACGGAATCGATTCCAAGCCTCATGGAATTGCTCGTTGGGGATCATGGAGAAGTTGTTGATCAAAGCTCGAGATGCATTCGTCCGGCCGAGTAGATAGTACTTGTTCAAGTACTCGATCCGGAGTTGTTCCCACGAAGTGACATATCTCCCTAAATGTTTCAGCCGGTAGGCTGCTCTGTCGATCAGGGAGAATGGAAAAGCCATCATTTTGATGGTGTCCTCGACCACGTATATGTCGTGGATCGTGCTGTAGATCATCTCAAATTCCTGTAGGTAAAGATGCGGCTCCTCGGTGGCAAGCCCATGGAACTTGGGCAACAAATGAATAGTCTGAGGGGAGAGCTTGAAATCTCCCAGAATCATCGGAAGCTGAATCCAACGATGTGTAAGAGTCACACCAGAGTTGTGCAACACTCTTATCAGCCTAGCTGGTCAGACTGGCTCCTCTAGCTCCGCTGGATGTGGTCCATCTCCTCCTCCAAGCTCTAGTATCTCTCCACCACCAGCTCGGTATGGCTCTCCTCGTTCAGCTCGCATTTGTGTCATTTCTCTGCGCATATCTGCCATGAAGGCCCCCTGGTATCTGATCTGTCTCTGTATCGTCTCCAGGGAGGCTAATAGTGTGTTGTTGATGGTGTCCTAATCTAAAACATAAGTGATGGTTTGGGGCTGTCCATCGGCGTGCTCCTCATTGCTGGCCATACCTTGGGTCTCTGCAAAGGCAAAAGACCCGAACTCAGGTGCCGTCAAAAGAATAAATATCTGTGTTGGTCTCTTCTCTGGCACCTCGGGACTGGAAGAAGGGTGATCGAGGGGGAACCGGGTGGAATCAAACTCGGGTTCGGAGAGCGGGTCTAGGCTCTCACGAACCAGCCTAGATGAATGGACAGAGTGCTCGAAAGAAGTGCAGCCAAGGGCTGCCTAAGGGACCTCCGTCCCATCATCGTGATGCAGAGAAAATGCGGATGGGATTTGGAAAAAAACAAGGTCAGCAATCCAACCCCCAATTCACCTACGCAACGCGGAGCTGATGACTGTGAAGGTTCGATCGTTTATCTTGTCAATTTTATTTATGTGATAATTCAATCTACCAGGGCGATTAAGAGAGCTGGTAGGAACCCGATGCTCTCAAGAGACTTGCCCATTCCCAAAGCTAGATCTTTCCCAACCAGTACAAGTTACAGACCATTTACCGGATACCCAATCAATTCGCTCTGTTAAGGATATCGCATCCCACTTTACCGGAGACCGGAGCGATCCTTACTAGAGAATGACTAACCCCAGGACCAGTAGTTTGACGAGAGTTCAGGTATGGCTCTAGCCTAGTGCGTGGGTCACTCTCTTGCGCAAGCAAACCAAACAATGAGGGGATTGCTATCTTAAGATAAATTTTTAAGTCAAGTATCTTTTAAGGTCAAGTTTGTTTAGCAGTCCCGATTTTATGATTATCTCTTTATAGGTATTTTTCAAAAAGTAAACAAAAGCAAACGGATTTTTTGATCTCCTGATTATTTAAGGTCCAAAAATGGGGGGAGAAGTCAAAAAAGCTGATGTACGATCAAACACGATGATGCAAAGAAAGAGATGCATACATGTCGCCAGCACTCTACATGCAGGGTGATCTACGCATAAATTTAAAGACAGAAACAAAACTAACTTAAATGATGAAAGAAGAAAACGACCTTAGATGAATAATTTCTAATCGCGAAGAACTGTAGTTAACTGGTCAGAGAGAGAGGTCGGAGTCCGATCTCTGATGCCGATCGGTGTCTGCCACAACGTATCATGCACGCGATGTATATGACCTCTAGCGGCACGTGACCTCTCAAGCGACCAAGTTAACTTTTTATTATGATTTATTAAATAGGTCCAATTATGAACTATAGGTGCAAGACAATAGTTAGGGATTGGGCCATAATCAGTTATGTCACAATCAAGGAAATTCCTAAATCTAAGGGCCAAATTCTTCGAAAATCAAATAAAAGAAAAGGCAAGAAAATCAAAACTGGTGAAAACCACGGTGAGGTCCCCCGAGCATACCAGTGCTCGACAAAATAGAACCCGATATAATCCAAGTGTCTAAGCAAGTCTGAAGTCCCTGTATTATTAAAATAATAATAATAAAATGTGCTAAAAACTACTATATGCTACTCTATGAACTATAACTAATTCTACACTTCTCCTGCTTCTCCTTGAGTACGGGTCTCCTCCAAAGCGACCCTCGGGCGGTTCCTCGCAAAAAAAATGAAACAAAAATGGGTCAGAAAGTAGTTATGACAAATAGAGGTATAAATAAATAAAAATAAAACAACGAAGGATGAAAAACAACTACTAAGTCATGCTCCCCAGCAATGGTGCCATTCTGATGACCCTCCGGAGAAATTCGAGTTAAGTAGTATCTAAGAGTAGTTGCGACCCGAATCACAAGGCAAGGTCAATAAAGAAAATTATAAGACCACAAAGTAAACAATCACAAGCACAAAATCTGATGTAGCGGTCTCCACTATTTACTTAACCTGGTATAGCGACAAGGTCGAAGACAAGTAGCATGGGAAAAGCCTGTGTAGTCGAGAATCAGAAATAGAAGACATCTTTTTGTGGTTTTTAATTTGCAATTTTTATATATTTTCTATTAAGAAAACGAATAAAAAACAAAGAAAGTCAAATTTCAACAATTTTTATTAAGACTAAAAATGTTAAAAAATTGGAAATAAAAATATTTTTACATTTTTAAAATATGCAAGTGTTTTTGGTGATTTTATGGTATTTTTCAGATTTTTATATGACTTTATAAAAAAGAAACAGACACAAAATAGAAACACTATGTACAACCCTGACCAAAAGGCAACTTTAAAATGCTAAAATTACCCAAACATCCTGATTGTAATTTTTATGATAAATTAAATAAAAATCCTAATTATAGAAATTAAAATCTCTTTTTTTCTTATTTTTGTAGAATTTTTAATGATGTTTATAATATTTTTAGTCTTTTGTAATTTTTAGGGTTTTTATAAAAGATAATGCCACAAAATTGATATTGAAGTAAGCACACACTAAAACAAACTCACCAAAATTTTTATGGAATTTTTAGGGTATTTTTATATATTTTGGTATTTTATAAAATAGACAAACATGTTTATAGGGTTTTTATTTTTAGAAAATATCAAATCAATTAAGTCACAAAAATTACAATAAATTATACATATTAGCAGGAGCTAATGGTAATTTTTGTGGAATTTTTGGAGTTGATTTAATAATTATTTGATTAAAAACAAGGCATACAAGTTGTTGGGAGCTATATGCAATTATCCTAATGTTTCCAGACCAAATATTAACACATCCAAAAAGTCCAGGGGTACTAGCGCAAAAATCCCACACAATTCATGCACATGCTAATTAACTCACGCACAAGGGTATAAGTGCAAATACAGAAAATATTCCATTCAAAACATAACCATCTGATAGAGCAGTATCGTTCTTGCAAAAACACCATAAAAGCACATGAGCATGCACGTGTTTTCAGACTCGTGGGACTAAAGTGCAAATACAGGAAACATCAGGGTCTAATAAACAAAAGGTTCAAACTACAATTTTATTTAACAAACTAGAAAATAAAGCATGGAAATTGAAGGGAAAGAAATGCAATATACCCTCACAAGGCACGTGCGGTGGGCGTGGAGGACGCATGGCGAGCTCTGATGGACGGTGGAATGTGCGGTGTGGATCTCCTGCGGTGTCAGATCTGACGCCCCAGAGAATGTCGGGGACGCGGGGCGCAGATGTGTTAGGCGTCAGATCTAACGATCCTAAGGCTGCTCCGGTTGGCGGATAGGATGTGATCTGGTAGAGGTGAGCCAATCCAACGGTGGAGAGGGTACCTGGAGGAACAAGGCCTCAGCGAACTTCCCCAGAGCTTAAGATGGTATCCTCAGCTTCGATGATCGATCGGAAGGGTCTGGAACAATCGTCGAGGTCTCCCGCGTCGAATGGACGGGTCCGATCAGGGAGATGCTGGCCAGATATGTATGGCGGTGAAGGTGGACCTAGAGCTACTCCGGCAGACCCTCTAGAGGTTGGAACTGGAGTCCCAGCGCACGCAAACACCTGCGAAGGTAAGATCGACTCAGAGCGAAGCTCAGGTCGAGGTTATTTGAGCAAAAACAGAAAGAAGCGATGGTGGGGCAGGGTTCGATCTTCGACGATGGTGATTAAAGAGTTCTGGACCTCAATCTCGACCTGGTGGTTGATCCTAAGGGTGATCAAGCTGTGGGGGAAGATGGATGGTGATGCAACAGGTCGATCTGAATGGGTGGATGCGGAGGACGGGGCTTCGACCAGTTGGTCAGAGTAGATGAACGTGTGGCAGCGCTAAATGAAGTTGAAGAATCGAACAAAAAAATAGACGGGAAATAAAGGACACCTGAGATCCTAGACAAACTCTGGAGCTTCACGCGAAGGTGGTCGGTGAAGTAGTGGCTTCGACCAAGCTGTGGAAGGCCGGGAGGCTTATCATGGCGGCGCATGCCGGCCACGAGGCTGAGCAACATGGATGCTCCTCCAAACTCCGATCCGAAGGGCCCTTATTGAAATTTTCACTCAACCGGAAGTGGCTAAGGCTGGAGGGAGGCACAAGGCATGAGCTATTGCAATGTGGTGGCGGAAAAAGATGCTTCATAGGTCACTTGGGTGTCCAGAAAGATCGGATTGAAGCGTGAAACCCAAGGGAAAATCGGATCGGCCAAAGGACCCACGAGGATGTGGGAGGTACAAGGATAATCGGGTCCAAATCTCGAGGCAAAAGGAGCATGGAGACAGACTGGAAAATTTCGAGAAGGGGCTCTGGCGAACAGGAGCCGGGTCTAACCCGGGAAGGAGGAACCATTGACCAAAGGTCAACAATCCCAACCGGCAAATCAGAAAATAGGAGTTGACATAATATTTATAAATTCAATAAAAAATAGTAAATGGCTTTAAAATAAAAAGTGTATAAACTAAAAAATATTTATTATTCTTTAAACTATTTTTCTGTGATTTTTATTTATTTTTATGAAAAATAAATTAATCCTTATACGGTATAGTGTATTATATACATGTATAATATACCTATTAATTTTGTACAATTATTTTTATTTTGTTATTTTTAAACAAATACCCAAATTTTATATTTTTTATTTACAACATATTTTTATGAGTCAAGAATAGTTTTTATTTTATTTTTATTATTTATTTACAAGTGTCTGATAAATAGAGAGTAAGACATATATACATGTATTTTGCATAAGTAAGAATGATTTTATTTTTATTTTTATTTTATTTTCTAATTTATGTTTAAGTTTTACAACTATATACAAGGAGTTAAAAAGAACATTTTATTTTTATTTTTCCAAAATAATTATTTACATGTATAAGTAATATGTACAATATAGAGTAGGCCCTATCTCTCTACTTGTTTTATTTGGCGATGAGGCCAATGCTTGACCTTCTCTTGGGTTCGGGTCACTCTGTATTTATTCTAAATACCTCCTTCCTTTTTTTTCTTTTATTATTTTATTTTTGCACAAATATATGCTAATTATGCAATATTAACAAATGCATGCATAATGCTAACTTATTGTATTTACATCTATTTACATGATGTTTTGCCATGATAAATAGCTAAAATAAAAGAATAAAGAGTGAAAATCAGGGATTCATCAAAGTCTCAAGTATCTGCATGGACCAACCTTGTGGGACTTTCTTAACAACAAAAAAGTTCACAATGTCGGCATATCATGGTAGCGAGGTGACAATAAGAATTGCCTCGTCGAGGAAGGTCTCAATTATGGATGCATCAAAATCAGAAGTCTTAGGTGATTCTAACTAGGAGAGGTGATCAGACACCACATTCTTTACTCCAGGCTTATCCTTAGTCACAATATCAAACTCTTGGAGTAAAAGGATCCATCTATTCATATGTAGCTTTGAATCCTTCTTATCCATTAAGTATTTGACGACAGTGTGGTCAGCGAAGATGGTCACCTTGGATCCCAAAATGTGGGGCCTAAATTTATCTAAGGAAAATACTATGACTAGCATATCTTTATCCATAACTGTGCAATTCCACTGGGCGGAATCCAAAGTCTTGCTATCATAGTGTATGGCAAATGGAAGTCCATCCCTCCTCTGTCCCAACACAGCCCCAACGGCAAAATCGGAGGCGTCCGTCATGATCTGGAGTGAGAGAGACCAATCGGGTGGCTGAAGGACATGCACCTCTAAAATCATGTTCTTGAGATTTTCATACACCGAAAGACACTTATCATCTATGATAAACTCTGTTCTTTTATGAGAATGTCAGATAACGGTCAAGCAATTAACTGGAGTCTTATATGAAACGTCAGTAGAAACCGACATGCCCCAAGAAAGACCGTAACTACTTCAAATTGGAAGGTGGATTGAGTTTCTTTATGATATCCACCTTGGCTGGGTCCACCTCCATGCTCTTGTTGGAGATAATGTGACCAAGGACCGTCCCCTAAGTCATCATAAAATGACTCTTCTCCCAAGAAAGAACGAGGTTAACCTCTGTACACTCTGAAGCACGTGGTCTAGGCTAGAAAGGAAGGAATCAAAATCATCGTCATACACCGAAAAATCATCCATGAAGACCTCCAAGATATCTCCCACCATGTCTGCAAAGATAGAAAGCATGTACCTCTGGAATGTAGCCGGAGCATTACATAGTCCAATGGGCATCCGTTTGAAATCATACGTTCCGAACGGACATGTGAATATCGTCTTTTCTTGGTCTTCAGTAGGAATGGCCACTTGGTTATATCTCGAGTACCAATCGAGAAAGTAATAATGGCTCTTCCTGGTTAAGTCGATGATCTGATCAATAAACAATAGCAGGAA
The DNA here is from genome assembly GCA_037367405.1 of Ottelia alismoides. Classification (NCBI taxonomy): domain Eukaryota; kingdom Viridiplantae; phylum Streptophyta; class Magnoliopsida; order Alismatales; family Hydrocharitaceae; genus Ottelia; species Ottelia alismoides. Next base: position 465,183 of record JAZKJV010011439.1, read on the forward strand.
GTGAGCCTTCTTGGTCACTTGATTCAAACGTCCGTAGTCTACACAGACACGCCAAGAAGTCGGTACTCGGGTAGCAATCTCCTCTCCGTCCTCATTTATCGTTGTAGTGATACCCGTCCTCTTGGTTACCACAAGTAACAGACTAACCCATTTAGAGTCAGAGATGGGATCGATAAAATCAACGCTCCACCACTTGGATATTTCCTTCATAACCACCTCTCGAAGATTCAGGTTCAGCCTACGCTGAAACTCCAAAGATGGTTTGGCGTCATCCTCAAGAAAAATGTTGTGGGAGCACAGAGCCAGACTAATCCCTTGGAGATCAGCTACTGACCACCCGATCACCTTGCAGTTCTTTGCATGAATCTCCATCAGACGAGATTCTTGTTCATTGGTCAGATCAGACGATGATGATGGGAAACATTTGTCTCTCTAGCAAGAAATTGGCATTTCATGCTTTGAGGTAACGTCTTAAGCTCAAGGGAAGAAGGAACATGAAGAGCTATTTGACTACGGCCTGGGTATAGGCTACTAGGTCAGTTTGCATAAGCTCAGCCTGCTCTAACTCAGAAAGATCTGGAGATTGCCTGATATGACCTGATTTGGTCTCCATGCTGGTTGTAGACTCTGTAAATGGAGTCTAAAGCAATGGGAATTCAGCGAAACACTACCAATCAACATCTTCAGAATCTGACTGATCTAAGGGTAACTTACATCTCTGATTGTTCACTTCTGACTCAAAGGACTAGAGAATATATAAATGATCTGAAAAAGTCTTAGAATCATCTCCATTAAGATTTTCACTATTCGGTTCCACGACTATGTTCTCCAACCTCTAATCATCGGATATTCGAATCTCAGCTTCTACTGAAGGTGTGATGAATGATTGGGTACTAGGTTCAGCCCAGACGACCTCATCATCTGCTTGTATAAAATCACAATCCTGATGTATGTCGGGTACATCATCAAATGTTTTCTCTGACTCAGCTGATCTGGATTGTTGGTCTTGGACCGTCTCTATAAGTATACTTTCGCCCTAGATGTGAAAGTACACCTTCCAAGTACCATAGTCAGAAACGGCCTTTGCTGTCGTCAGAAAAGGTCATCCTAATATGATCGGGGTATCAGTCACTGATGACATGGATTTTCAATGTGGTTCAGATGGGAAAAATATGCAATGAGTTATTGTTCTCAACCAATTGATTCGGTCAACGAGAAAAATATGTTTTAAACCACTTTAGAGAGATAAATCAAACAATCAAATGCAAGCGGTTTCACTATTCAATTTACCTGGTATAGCGACCAGGGTGAACACAAGGAGTATGATTTAAAAACTACATAGTCAAATTTCCAAGATAAGTTTTTAGTTGTTTTTGAATTTTTAATATTTTTTTATTTTTAAATAAAGCACAAGGGATCAAAACAAACAACACCGCAATTTTTTTGTATTTTTCAGAAATGTCAAAAATGTCCAGAAAATTATGGAAAAAATATTTCTGTGATTTACAGGTTTTAAAAGTTTTTAGTAATTTTTTTCAAATTTTTCTGATGTTTTTGTGATTTTTATAAAAATCAAATAGTGGAAAATAGAGATAACAGTGCACAGCCAAGAGTGTTTTACAACTTAAAAATATTTAAATTCCCAATACTCCTGAAACTTATTTTTAAGCTAAAGTACCAATAATTATCTACAAACAAAGACTAAAATCATAATTTTTAGATTTTTCTATATTTTTCTACTAGTTTTTTAAGATTTTTCATTTTTCGTAATTTTTTTGAGTTTTATAAATGATCTATGCACACAAATTAGATAGAAATTAAAGGACAGTAAAATATACCTATAGTAATGTTTTGAATTTTTAGGAAAAGTTTTGAATTTGTATGATTTTTCTAATTTCGGGCAATAAAAAAGACATTGTTTTTTATCTTTTAAAAAATAGCAAATAATGATGAAATGCAATGAAAATTATATGCAATGTAGAAGAACATGGCAAGAGCGTACACAATTTATTTGAGATTTTTAAAGCTCAAATAGCATTTATTTCACTCAAACAATCATTCAAGTTTCAAGTTGTGGACATGAAGGACCGGATTGCAATTATTTAAAGTTTCTGCATGAAATATATAATAAAAAATAAACACGAGAAAAGAGACACAAATTACCCACTCAATGCGTGCGCGACACATGAATGCTGGAGAGCAGGGGCGTCTTTGCAATTTGGAAAATCTTGAGGGGCTAATATGATATTTTTCCAAAAGATTTTATTTTATTTCAAAATCCCACTAGCGTTCGTCTGTGCAGCTTGGATCCTTTGTTTCTAGGGGATGATGATCGCCGCCGCTCATGTGACTTGGGGACGCGGGGGAGGAGCACAGAAGCGGTGAGGGGGACGCCGCAGAAGGAGCGAGCGGTCGGGGACTTCAATCGGCGATGGATGAGCACCGCCTTGAGGTCACGTGGTGGAGGCGGAGCGAGTCGGGAGCGTCGCATCGGCGCACGCGGGCGCACCACTAGAAGGCGTGCTGGCGCACCGGTCGGGAATGGATGAGGCTTCGCATAGGTAGGGCGGCAAGGCGCCGCAAGTGGAGGAGGTCACACCGCGCGGAGGGTCGGCGCGACAGGGAGAGGGCACCGTAGTTTTTGGTTTTTTTTAAATTTTTTATTTGTTTTATTAATATGTAAAAACAGAAACAAAATTTTGTTTTATATTTTTTAAAACAGACTGTAAACAGAAAATAATTTTTTATATTCTTTTTTTATATTTTTTATTTCCTACAATACAAATGTTAGAGAGAGAAACAATTATGTATTTTTATTTTTTATTTATTTATAAACAAAATAGGATTTGTGAATGGTTTAGATCTTGCGATATGGAAGAGAGATCCGTGTCTCCGACCACCATGCGTGGTCGGAGGTGATAGGTCGTACGAGGTAGAATGTGAAATGTGAGGATCAATATGTGAGATAAAAAATTCGATTCGGATGAGAAAGTGTGTGGTGACAAATTTTTTGGATTTTCAATATTTAACGATTAATCACGAGATAAAAATTAAATCTAAAATTTACCTAGAAAAAATGACGGGAAATAAAATTGGATCTCACCCCAGGATCGGATACACTGTGATGGCCTCAAAGAGGGCCGACGCAGTGTCACCGGATGGCTCGGAGGCTGAGCACCCTTCTTCGGCAAGATGGCTCTCGAAGATCGGGCTCCTCTCCACCAAAGATTGATCAACGAATAACGAAGGAGGAAGAGCCCATTAAAAAGAGAAGAAAATTCAAAAAGGAAAGAATGTACAAAAGGGGAAGGTGTTTAGTGCTGAATTAATAATTTAATTTAATTTAATTTAATTAATTAATAAAAACTAATTTTGTAATTAATTTAAATAAATAAATTAAATAATTTAAGAAAAATTAATTAGCCACCTTAATGGCGGCTATTAAAGATATGGAATAATAACTTATATACAAGGTTGGATTTTAAATTAAATAATGAATTAAATAATTAAATCTAAATACAAATTTTGTGATTAAATTAAATAATTAATTTTAGATATTTATTTTTTGGTGATTTTTATATAAGAAAATTAGTTGTATACAAATATTATGTACATATAATACAATATTCACATGTACAAATAAGGAAATGATTTATAAATATTTTTTTAATCTTTTTAATTGTATATTTTTTAATAATGATGATAATATTTACAATTATGTATATTATGTATAAAAAGAATAAATATGCATAAATATACAAATATGTAAGTGGTAAAACTGCACAAAACACCCCAGAAAACCTATTTTTAAACTGTAACTCCAAAAATTATGAAATCACATCCATTTGAAAGATAATTTAATTTAGAGTATAATGGAAGTGAGTTTAGTTAAATTTGAGTTTGTATGGAACCGAAATTGGTATTTCAATTATCATTTTGCAGCTTTTTATGAGTGTGATTATTTGTAGTATGTACATTATTTTGCTACGCAATTATTTTTATTATTTACAACACATTTTTATTTACAACTTTTGTTGACAAATAATAATTAATTTCAGGTTAATTTATTTACAAATAAAATAGTGTATGTTTTATACAAATATACAAGGAATTTATGTATAAATTATTTTTGGATTTTTGGATTAAGGACCCTATCTCCCCATACTTTATTCCTGGTCGATCAGGTCAAGTCTTGACCTTCTCTCAGGGTTCTGGTCAGTTTGCATTTATTCCATAAATTCATATTTTATTTTTCTTTCTTTTTTCTTTTCTTATTTATTCTTTTATTTAAGTACAAAAAGTGTTGAAAATGCATATTTAATAAATGAATGCAAAATGATAATTACTTGAAATTAGTGGGTATTTATAAGTGTTTGACTAAGGTGAAGCTAAAATAAAAAAATAAAGGCGATGAATCGTGGATTCATCATTCCCCTATACTTTACCTTTGCTAGTCCCTTAGCAAGCACTTATTTGGAAAATGAGTGAAACAAAAAATAAAGAAAAGAAAAGAAAAGAAGTTAGAATAATGTTGACATTTGAACTTATCTTCATAAAAATGTAGTATGGAGCTATGTCGGACCTTTGGATTATTAGTTTGTTGGAACCTTAATGGGAAATGGATTTAACCTAACAACCTCTAAGTTCGACAAGACTCCTACTCATGTCTCCTTTATATTCACATCAGAATAAGTCTACATACAAAAATTCTTATGACTATGAATCTTTACTTGTACGGTGTAAGTGAATTATAGCTCCTCATCTCAAAAGTAGCAAAGAAATAGCCTCTCTCAATAAGGTAACTATAATCCCCCGGTCTAGCAACTCTTTCCTCGAGGAGCGGGGATATTCTCCTCTAAGTTCAAGTACAACTAGCTGAAGAAGAGGGGATGGAGAAGAGAATGGATGGTAACCAGTGTAGCTACCTATCCTTAGATGCATGACCAGTGTAGCCAAGTCATCCGCTGCAAGCTTACAAACATTTGAATTTGAAGCTCTTATTCTTTTTTTTCACTTGTATATACACTCCGGCAGGCATTTTATTTTTCAATCAGGCATGTCCACTTTTGGAGATTCTGTATTTTTTCTTCTTCTTTTTTCTTCATTTATTGAAAATATATACAAGGTGCACCATGTACATAAGGAGTTTTTCCTCTTGAGCTAGTAGACTATCTCTCTTTTGAAGCATTATTGCAACCCCACAGCATCCTGTCTTTAGACCTCAACATCAACAAATCAGGTTGAGACACACTTCCCTCCCTAGAGGAGGACGAGAGGTTCCACCTAGATGTACTACCCTCGTATGCTACCCCAAGCCAAAAGATTCTGCCCCCTCACTACCTCCTCCATGAAGTGCTACGTGTAGAGTGCTTGTCCAAGGTAAGCCACGGTCTGAAAGAATCATTCATGTTTTGTTAAATGTTCTACTTAGACTTATCAAGATGACATGTGAACATAGTCTTATGGACTCGAAGAATTAAGTCACTAGGACCTGAAAAGTCTTAACTCCAATTCTTATAAGGTTCCTCTAAAATCAAGTAGATTAAGGTCCAACTAAGCTTCATTCTTCGAATTTATTCCAGACTTAGTTTAAATGTCAATACTATTCTGAAAAATGTACATGCCAATGCAAGAAAATATGTACAATGTAAAGAAAAGAAAGCAAAATCTTTTTGCGAAACCATTTTCAAAATTTGAAATTTTTATGGATTTTTAAAAATATCACATGCAAAAAGTTTTTTTCCTTTTTTATGCAATATTTAATAATATATACAAGTATATACAAATAGTTGGAATTTTTTAATAAGGGTTAGGGATGAGATACACATATTTACATAGGAGTGAGTTGATTATTTACAAGCATAGGATGAAAGGATTTACAGCTTGAGAAATATATACATGTATATACATACATTTGGATTTTTTTGTGATGCATATATTCCTCAAATTTATTTGAAAATAATTTTACAAATAATTTTGAAAAATATAGTCCAAAATATTTTTTCAAATAATTTTACAATCATTTACAATCATTTGAAAACAATTTGCAAACTTTTTTTAAACAGTATATATAGATTTTCAAAGTAGTTTTTCAACCATTTTTCAAAACATTTGCAAATAGTTTTTACAAAATAATTTTATTTCACACAAAGAAAAAAATTACAAGCCAAAATATTTTTACAAAGGTTGAAAATATTTTTCAAACATTTTTCAAATAGTTTTCAATAGATTTTTCAAATAGATTTTCAAACCATTTTCAAAATATTTTCAAAATATTTTAACAAGACTTATTAATCATCATATACAAAAGAATTTTGAGGAAATTTATGCATCTTTTTATTAGGTTTTTCTACAAGTATTTATACAGTATTTTAGCCATATTAAAAATATGAAAGTACAAGTTATGGCTCAAGTATATATACAATATATACGACACCCCCCCTATACTTAGCTCGAACTATGTCCTCATAGTGATCAAAGAGCTGCAAAGAAAGACATAACTCGTGCTAAGTATAGAAAAATGAAAAGAATATTATGTTACAATAACAAATAAAAGAATATAATCAATAGAAGTCGGTCATCCCCCTATATTTAGGATCAAGTAATCCTAAGTATAGAAGACTATACACAAGGGGAAAATCGAGGGGTAGAATGTACAGAGTCTAGCTCCCCTATACTTAGGGTAAAATATCCCTAAGTATAGCCAACAAAATAGAGGTAAAAAGAATCAAAAGAATAATCACAAGTCTGACACACCCCATACTTAGGGCAAAGTATACCCTAAGTATAGCATAATCATGAGATGGAGATGGGGTGTTAGACAAAAGAATGTGCGATATGGACATCTGGATCTATACAACTTCGGGAGGAAGTGATAATCAGGCATGAGATGTAAATGATGTGAGTCAAAAAACCACATCTCATGCAAAATGAATAGGGGCGACATCAACGATCAGTGGGTCATGATCTAGATATCGCTTCAGGCGCTGATCGTTAACTCAGAAGGTGGATTCAGATGACATCTTAGATATATCAATGCTGCCATTGTCATACACCTTTCGGACCAAGTATGGTCCCTTCCACTTGCTCTGCAACTTCCTGGAAATAGTTTTAGCATGGCATCAAATAACCATACTTTCTAATTCGGCTCAAACTGCTTATGGCTGATGTGAGAATCATGCCATATCTTCACTCGCTTCTTATATTTTAGGCTACTTGAAGAGGTTGTATCTCTAAGTTCCTCTAGGGCTGCCAATTCTGTCTTTCTCTCCTACACTCTCTGGATCCAAAAATATCTCAGTAACAACCCATAGTGACTTATGCTTCAGCTCAACTAGTAAGTGGCATGGCTTACCATAAACGAGTCGGAATGAGACGTACCCAATGGAGTCTTGAAGGATGTTCGATATGCCCACAAGATTGAGTCCAAAAGTTGTGACCAATCCTTTCTATTTAGGCGGACTACCTTCTGCAATATAGTCTTAGTCTCCCTATTAGAAACCTCAACAAGATCATTTGTTTGTTGATGATAAGGAGTGGCAACTCTATGATCTATGATGAACTCGTTAGCAAGGGTCCTTACCTTGTCGTCGTTAAAATGAGTCCCCCATTAGATATCAAAACTCTAGGTACTTAGAACCGTGAAATGATAGTTTTCCTCAAAAATTTGCAAATGATATTAGCATCTACGGTACGGGCAGGGATGGCGTCAACTCAACGAATCACATAGTCTACAACAAGCAAGATATACTCAAATCCATGACTCTTAGGAAATGGGCCCATGAAATCGATACCCCATGCATCAAAGACCTCATAGAAGTGAATGGGAAGCATCGACATCATATCTCTCTATCCACAAGTTCCCATTTTCTGACAGTCAGTACATCTCTTCACGAATTTATCTGAATCCTTGAAGAGGGTAGGCCACCAAAGGTCGAATTGAAGCACCTTTTGTGTTGTCCGTCTCCTAGAATGATGTCCTTCTACCTCAAGTTTGTGACAATAGGTAAGGACGCTATGCTGCTCTTCTTGAGGAATACACCGTCTCCAGATGCTATCCCCTATTTCATGATAAAGAGTGGAATTTTCCCAACGGTACGACTTAGCCTTTGCAAGAAAGGTCTCAAGTCGCTGTCTGGGCCAATCTTGTGGAACTTTCTTTGTGACAAGATAGTTCACAATGTCAATGTACCATGAAAGTGAGGTGATTGCAAGGATTGCCTCATCTGGAAGTGTCTGTGTAATAGGTATGATCTGATCTAAATCCTCATGGTTCTCTAGATGGGTGAGGTGATCTGCCACCACATTTTTGACTCTAGGTTTGTCTTTAATCTCTATATCAAACTCTTGGAGTAGAAGGACCCATCTGGTCAATCTAGCTTTGGCATCCTTCTCTGCCATTAAGTATCAGATGGCGGTGTGATCAGTATAAATAGTCACTCTAGATCTGATAATGTAAGATCGAAACTTATCAAGAGCAAAGACTACTGCTAGCATCTCTTTCTCTGTGACTATGTAATTCTGCTGAGCGGAATCCATAGTTCGGCTAGCGTAGTGAATGGCAAAAGGTGCTCCATCCCTCCTCTATCCAAGCACAACCCCTACGGTAAAATCAGAAGCATCCATCATGATGTCGAATGGGAGAGACCAATCAGACAACTGAAGGACAGGAGCTTCAACAACTAGATTCTTGAGAGTCTCAAATGACGCAAGATACTTATCATCGACAAGGAACTCGGTGTCTTTTGTCAACAAATCAGTAAGCGGTCGGGCAATTCTGCTGAAGTCTTGTATGATCCGTCGGTAGAAATCGACATGCCTCAGAAAAGACCGCAACTATCATAAACCGGACGGTGGATTGAGTTTCTTGATGATATCCACCTTGGTCGAGTCAACCTTCATGCCCCTGTTGGAGATAATATGGCCAAGGATCGTCCCTTGAGTCACCATGAAGTGACTCTTCTCCTAGGATAAGACTAAGTTGACCTCAATATAACGTTGAAGTACTCGGTCCAGGTAATCAAGACATGTATCAAAACTATCACCGTAGACCGAGAAGTCATCCATGAAGACCTCTAAAAATTCACCAACCATGTCCGTGAAAATAGAGAGCATGCTCCTTTGGCATGTAGCTGGGGCATTACATAATACAAAGGGCATCTGTCTAAAAGCATACGTCTCAAACGGACAGGTGAATGTTGTTTACTCTTGGTCTTTGGGCGCTATGGACACCTGGTTGTATCCCAAATACCCATCTAGAAAGCAGTAGTAACTCTTCCCGGCTAGTCTCTCAATTATCTGATCTATGAATGGTAGCGGGAAGTGGTCCTTCTTGGTGGCCTGATTCAATCATCTGTAGTCTACACAGACCCTCCAAGAAGTGGGTACTCGGGTAGCTATCTCCTCTCCAGACTCGCTCACAACTGTAGTGATACCCGTCTTCTTGAGTACCACATATAATGGACTAACCCACTTGGAGTCGAAGATGGGGTAGATAAAACCAGCGCTATACCACTTAGATATTTCCTTCATGACCACCTCTCGAAGATTCAGGTTCATTCGTCATTGGAACTCACGCGAGGGCTTGGCATCTTCTTCGAGATAAATGTGGTGGGAGCACAGGGCCAAACTTATCCCCTGTAGATCAACTACACTCCATCCTATTGCCTTGCAATTTCTTTCATGAACCTCCATCAAACGAGATTCTTGGTCTTCAGTTAAATCTGCTGAAATAATGACTGGAAACATATCTGGCTCACCCGCAAGGAATATATACTTCATGCTCTGCGGTAAGGTCTTCAATTCTGGACAAGTGGGAGCTGATAAATCTGGCTTTTGAAATGACTGAGTGAATGCTACCAGATCTGTGTGTGAGAACTCTCACTGTAGTGGTAAATCTGACGAAGATGGCCCTGCTGGTATATCTGCCAATGGACCTAGCTCACTCTTCACCCTACTTGTCGGCTCTGTAGGCACCAGACACAGTAAATATTCGTCGAACTCCTACCAGTCAAAATCGGTGTCTGTGTCTAATGGATCTGAATCTTAAGCGCATGAAACAAAATCGTCTTCGCCATCCTGACCATGATAAACAACCTCTACTGTATCGTGTGCCATGAGTGTGCTCTCCAAACTCTCATCTGCCATAATCTGTGAATCTACAATATCTGAAGATGTGACAAGAGCTCGTGATGCGGGATTTGCCCAAACTGCTTCATCACCTGTAATCTCAAAGTCACACTCTTGGTGGATGTCTAGCTCTGCTTCTGTCAACTGTTCTAAGTCGGTCATCTGATCTGAGCACTCTGAATCTCTGGCTCTGGTCTCCTCGATCATCTCTATTTGTACACTTTCACCCTCAACGTGAAAGTATACCTTCCCACTATCATTGTCGGACACTGCCTTAGCTGTGGCCAAGAAAGGTCTTCCTAAAAGGATGGGGGCATCGATCACACATTCAAGGATCTATATGTCCAATACAACAAAGTCCATGGGGAATTTCAGGCCCAGAATTGTGACGACAACATCCTTAAGTAACCCCTTCGGCCACTTAACGGATTTATCAGCAAATTGAAGGATTGTCCTGCTCTTTCTAAGAGGGCCAAACTCGAATCGATCGAGTAAGGCAAACGGAAGAAGGTTAATCGAAGAACCGCTGTCTAATAGGGTACGATCAAACTGCTTCTCATGAATGTGGCATATGACATATGGAGCTCCTGCATCAGGTCTCTTGGCTGGCAATTGGTTCTGTATAGCGAAGCATGTTGCATGGGTAAGCACATAGATTTCTGCATTACGATTCCTCTTCTTCCTATGTATAGTGGTCTTCTCTCTCAAGTGCTTCTGGAAGAGAGGGATGTGCTCTAGTGCCTCCTGTAAAGTCAGCTGGATATGGAATCTGTCGATCATCTACTGGCTGAACTCTAACTACTATGATTTTTTGGATTTTCTTTCTTCTTCCCCTACCCCAAGCGGAGTGCTTAAGGGAAGGGGATAACTGGCTGTAAAGGAATGGAGCCCATACAAGAATCATCATTCAACACATATGGACTCAGAGTAGATGAAGAAACCATTCCTTTATTCATTTTTTGGTGTTTCTGATATTATCCTGAGATACAAAAACAGGAGGAAATACAACTGGAATAGAGATGGTGGCATCAGTACCACCCACGACATCTGTCTTTGCGGCATCAGCACCACACTCTGGCTCAACATCACGTCGAATGGTGGCATCAGTACCACCAACTGCATTAGGAGAAATGACGACCTTAGTACCGTCGGTTGGATCATCATCCTTGCTGGCATCAACACCACCGTCATCAACATCATCAGTTGCATCAGCACCGCTATCCTCCTCGTCTGGCGTTCTTGGATCATCATGGGGTTTTAAGTATCAGATGAGGTGCTTCGATCGGTGTTCGCCGCAACAGATCCTTCCAACGCTGTATACGATCTCTACCGGCGAGTGGCCTCTCAAACGATTAAGTTAACTTTTTTAATTTATTTTTAGCTGCTGGGCGCGAGGGCTCGGCCATTGGAGCTTCGTCCTGTGGCAAAACGACGGAAGGGGACTGCTCTCGTGCGGCGGAGGGCCAGAGGTGGGCAGCGGCGGCTGGAGTGCTGCCGCCCCACCTTTGTTTATTATTTTTTTAAAATTTTTTTGTTGATTTTTTTATTTTCAATTTATATATGATCAGCAAATAATAAAAGGAATTTTTTTATTTTTTTTATTTTTAGAAAATGTAAACAGAGATCGAATAGAATGTTTTTTTTATTTTATATTTTTTTTAAAATTTCTGCAAAAAAATTGTTAAAAAAACATAAACGATTCTTTATTATTTTTTTAACCTGCAAAACAAATGTTAGAGATAGAAAAAGATAAAAAATTTATTTTATTTTTCCTCCAAAAACAATCATGAGATAAACAGAAAAAATATTTATTTATTTATTTATTTATGCACAAAATAAGAGGGTGAATGGATTCGGATTCACGGTATGGGAGATAGATCCGTGTCTCCGACCACCGTTCATGGTCGGAGGTGATAGGTCGTGCGATGTAGAAAGTGAAATGAGAAGATCAGAAAATGAGGTGAAAATCGATTTCGAGGAAGGATCAAAGTGTGGTGGAAAATTTTGGGATTTTTTAAAAATCTAAAGACTGATAAAATAGGAGTAAAAATCTAATCTACGATTTACCTTGAGAAAAAGACGGGAAATAAATTGGATCTCACTTCGGGGTTCGGAAATGCTATGATGGCCTCGACGAGGGCCGACACGATGTCACCGGACTGCTCAGAGGCTAAGCACCCTTCTTCAATAAGACGATGCTTGGAGATTGGGCTTCTCTCCACCAAGATCGATCAAGAGAAAATGAGGGAGGAGGAGCCCATTAAAAAGAAGACAAAAAATAAAAAAGGCAAGTATATACAGATAAGGAAAGTTTTTATTGGTTAATTAAAATAAATAAATAAATAAATAAATTAAAAATGAAATTCAGAATTAAATTAATTAAATAAATTTAATAATTAATGGAAATCAATTAACCACCATAATGGTGGCCATATATGGTGTGGAATAAAATCATATATACATGGCAAGTTATTAAACAAAATAAATCCAAATAAATCTAATAAATTAAATAATTAAATATGAATTTCGGAATTAAATTAATTATTTAATTAATATTAGATAATTATTTTTTGGTGATTTTTATTTAAGGAAGTTAGTTGTATACACATATTATACACATATAATACAATATACAAAGGTACAAATAAGGAAATAGGTTTTATAAAAGATTTTAATAATTTTTAATTTTTAATTTTTTATTTTAATGAAAACCATATTTACAACTATATACATTATATACAAATAAATATTAATAAATATGTACAACAGAAATTGGTTAAACTTCACAAAACACTCCAGAAAACCGACTTTTTAACCGTAACTTCAAAAATTATGAAACCACAACCATTTGAAAGATAATTTAATTTAGAGTATGGAAGTGAGTTTGGTTCAATTTGAGCTCGTATGGAGCCAGAATTGGTATTTCAATTGTCACTTTGCGACTTTTTCTAGGTGTAATTTTTTGCAATATATACATTATTTTTTTTACACTTATTTTTATTATTTACAACACATTTTTATTTACAACTTTTGTTTACAAAAATAATTAGTTTGAGGTCAAATTATGTACACATAAAATAAGGTAAGTTTTTGTACAAATATACATGAAAAATATTTACAAGATATTTTTGGTTTTTTTGACAGATTACCCTATCTCCCCCTACTTTATTCCTGGTCGATCAGGTCAAGTCTTGACCATCTCTCGGGGTTCGGGTCAGTATGTATTTATTGCATAAACACATCCTTTATTTTTCTTTTCTTCTTTATTCTTTTATTTATGTACAAAAAGTGTTAAAAATGCATAATTAAGAAATGCATGCAAAATGATAATTTTATGGAATTAGTGATATTTACAGGTATTTGACTAAGTAAATGAGGCTAAAATAAAAGAATAAAGGCGATGAATCGTGGATTCATCACCCGTCTGAAAGTAGCCAACTGATCGGAGATGAGGCGGGCTAGGTCGTCCAAGGCAGGGTTCTCATATGCGGGCCCATGAGAACTTGACGGGTGGCCTCTATGGTAGTGAGGCTGTTGCTGCTGGTGAGAGAGGTAAGGGGGTTGATACTACTGGGAGTGATACTGCTGAGGCTACCTCCAAGACTGTCCCTATTGGTAGGGATGAGGACCATGCTGCTGGTAACTCTGTTGTGGCTGCTTGTGTGACGGGAACTGGGGCTGGTGGTGAGTCTCTCGCTGCTGGACGTACTGGCCACCCTAAACTTGAGGTTCTTGTTGGGAACTGGTGCCTCCGGCCAACCAACGGAATCCGAGATGGTCTCGTCGGATACTGGGCTAGGGACAGTCGTACCATATCCCGTTGACTTCCATCAACAGCTCTTGCTCGTAGGGGGGTGGGAGGAGTACTGCCAGGGGTTAGTCAGGCTGATACACCACCATCTGGCTGTCTTGGGATAATGGCGACTGGACGGACTGCTGTTGTTGCGACTGGTATGGCTCCGCCTGAACAAGGTGAACCTGTCGGTACTGGGCGAAGGACGGGGCCGAACTACTGATGCTACTTGGGTCTGCTCGTGACCTAAGACGTGGCTGAGAAGCCGCATGTGCCTCTTGGAGACACATGATCTGTGTCTTTAGGTCACTCAGCGTCTGTGCCATCTGATCTATCTGAGACATGCCCTGGCACTGGTTGTTCTCGATCAACTCGATCCGATCTAGCTTCTCGTTGTTGATACCCATGTCGACGGTTGTCGACTCTACCTATGTTGCTGCCGCTGATGAAGTAGAGGGACCGGCATCAACCTGTGCTATCCTCTGATAGGACATGGCCTGTGGTTGGGGCTTCCCCTGTGTGTAGAGGCGGATCTGAGAGATGACAGTGTAGCTCTCGGCCATCTCCTTTTAGATGGCCCAGACCTGGTCCTCATCTTTGGCGAAATACGATCCTCCACAGGATGCATTCACCAACCCTTGCAGCTCTGGTGTAAGACCACAGAAAAAGCTCTGAACTAGGTTCAGCTTCGAGATGTCATGGTGCGGGCATCGGTCTGTAAGATCCCTGAAGCAATCCCATGCCTCGTGAAACTGCTCATTGGGAAGCATGAAGAAGTTGCCGATCAGGTCCCTCGCTGCATTGGTCCGGCCGAGTGGATAGTACTTATTGAGGTACTCGTTCCGGAGCTGCTCCCATGTCGTCACAAATCTCCCTAAATGCTTCAGCCAGTTGGCTACTCTATCAATGAGGGAGAAAGGAAATGCCATCATCTTGATGGTGTCCTCATCTACGTTACGATCGTGGACAGTGCTGCAGATCATCTCGAATTCCTGGAGATGAAGATGTGGCTCCTCGGTGGCGAGTCCGTGAAAGAGAGGAAGGATCTAAATCGTCTGTGGCGGGAACTTAAAGTCTCCCGCTATGGCCGACAACATGATCCATCTATGTGTCAGAGTTGCACCAGGGTTGTGCAACTCTCTCATCGGGCACGCTCCTGCTTCTGCCTGGGATGGCTGCTCTCCCTCAATAATGTCTCCTCCACCGGGTCTGTGCAGCTCTCTATCTGCTCTCATGTGCTCCATCTCTCAGAGCATCTCGACCATGAAAGCTCCCTGATCTCTGATCTGGCATTGCATCATCTCTAAGGAATCTAACAAGGTGTTGTTGATCGCACCCTGGTCCAAAACATATGTCTGCTCGGCTCTGGGCCCCTCGGTGCGGTCCTCACCGCTTGGCATGGTCTCTGCAAAGGCAAAAGACCCAAACTCAGGTGCCGATAAATCAACTAGCTGCTGCTCTCTCTGATCTCTCTGATCTGGCACCTCAGGACTGGTAGGAGAAGGGTGGTCGGGGGGAATAGGATGGAATCGAACTCGGGTTCGGAGAGAGGGTCTCGGCTCTCGAGAACTAACCTAGATGAGCGGGCCGGAGTGCTCGAAAGCGGCGTAGCCAGAGGTGGCCTAAGGGACCTCCGACCCATCATCTCGATCTGGCAAGTAAGGCAGATGAGATCTGGAAAGCAAATAGGATCAAGCAAGCAATACCCACAATTCACCAATGCAACAAAGAGCTGATGACCGTAAGAGTTTGGTCTTTTATCTTGTCTTTTTTATTTTGGTGATAAGATAGTCTATCAAAGCGATTAGCAAGCTGTTAGGAATCCAACTCCCCCAGGAGACTATCCCGATCCCAAACTAGATCTTTCCCATCCAGTACAAGCCGCAGACCGTTTACCGGCTACCCGATCGGCTCGCTCTGTTAAGGATATCGTGACCCGCTTTACCGGAGGCCGGAGCGATCCTCACTGGAGAACGACTAGCTCAAAACCAATAGTCTGAAGAGGGGTCAGATGTGGCTCTAGCCTAGTGTGCGTGTCACTCTCTCGCCCAATCAAACCATCCAATGAGGGGATTGCTCTCCCAATGCAAAATTTTTGGTGAGGTGATTTTTAAGTCAAATTTGCATAAAAATCCCTATTTTATGGTTTCACTTTTTTAGATATTTTTAAAGTAAAACAATCACCTAACGAATTTTTCGGTTCTCCTGATTTTATTAAGTCTAGAAAATGGGGGGAGAAGACGAAAAAGCCGACGCGCGGTGAAATCAATGATGCATGCTGAGTAAGAATGCATACCTTTCCTCTAGCTCTCTACATGCAAGATGATTCGCACATAATTGAAAGATAGAAATTAAATCTAACCTAAATGATGCAATGAGGAAAACAACCTTAACAGAAATTTCTACACGTGAAGAACGAGAGCTAACGGGTCAACGGGAGGGGTCGGGGTCCGGCCTCTAATGTCGATCGGTGTCCGCCACAACGGATCCTGTCAGCGCTATATACGGCCTCTAGCGGCACATGACCCCTCGAGTAACCAGGTTAGCCTTTTTTATTAATTAATTAATTAGGTCTAATTATTCGATCTATAGTAACAGGCAAGATAATTAGGCTGGGGCCCTAATCAATTACGTCATAGAGCAATAAAAATTCCTAGGCTAAGGCTAAATCCTCGATAAATCAAATAAAAAGAAAAGGAGAGAAAATAAAATGCTGGTGAAAAACACGGTGAGGTCCCCCGAGCACATCGGTGCTCGGCGAAACAGACCCCGAAAATCACCACAAGTATGAAAGTCATGTCTGAGTCTGTCCCTATATTATTACAATAATAATGAACTGGGAATAAAAACTAACCTAAGTCTACTCTAAACTAAGCTAGCTCCCAAGCATTTCCGCTCGCCTCGCTCGCGCTCTCCTGCAGATCTATACAGAAAAGAACCACCTCCGAGTGTCGTGGTTGCGTCAGCTTTCCGAAGAAAGCCGCCTCGATCCTCAGGCCCTCGCAAGGAAGTCAAACAGATGTGTATCAATCCATAGTTAATATAATAATAGAAAATGAAAGGAAATAAAATGCGAAATAAATGAAAATAAAAACAAATAAAATAAAAAGAAAATAAACACAAACAAAAACCAAAAACAAAAATAAAAGAAGACAAAAGAAACTGAAAAAGCCGTGAAAACCGCGAAAGATAGAAAAAGCCGTGAAATAAAAACCAAAAAAGAAAACAACTACTAAGCCGTACTCCGCGACAACGAAGCCATTCTGATGAGTTGAATATCTGAGAGACTAAGGCGAGAAGGTATCAGGAGTCGTTGTGACCTCAACCTCTCGAGTCGGACTCAACAAGAAAATCAGACCACCAAATATCAAAAATCAAGCAGATCAAACAAATAGCGGTCTCACTATTTTATTTAACTTGGTATAGCTACCAGGGTTGAACTCAAAGAGCATGGACTGGACAATGTCCTACGAAGTAGTCGGTAATCGAAAATAAAGCAAAAGTATATTTTTGGTGGATTTTTAGATTTTTAAATTTTTTGTGATTTTTAATTATAAAGAAAATATATAAGAAAGCCAAAAAGTCACAAACAAGGAATTATTTCACACAACAAAAAGAGTCAGAAAATTAAGATAAAAATGTTTTTGGATTTTATGAATATTCAGATGTTTTTGGTATTTTCAGATCTTTAGGATTTTTAATTGATTTTATAAAAATGAAAGAAAACCAAAAATGAAAGCTATTGTGTAGCCAAACTCTAAAGGCTATTTAAAAATAGAAAAATAACCTATAAAAATCTAGCAATAATTGTATAAAAAACTGTAAATAAAAACCTAACTACAAGAGAAGATATTGCATTTTTTTGATTTTTTAGGAATTTTAAATGATTTTTATTAATTTTTTAGGGTTTTCACTTTTTAGGCTTTTTATATATCCAAATCAAACAAAATTTGCAAAGATTCAAAAAGACAATAAAACAAACAAACCACATTGTTTTTAGAATTTTTAGATCTTTTTAATATTTTTATTTGATTTTTCAAGTTAGACATTAACAAAATGCAAGGTTTTTTAATTTTTAAAAATAGAAAATAAAAACAAAATCAATACAAAAACTTACAGAAATTTTTACAACATGTCAGGAGCCATGTTTCTAAATTTCGTGAAATTTGGATGAAATTTGATATTTTATTCAATCAATCAAAGATGCACAGCACACAGGGACTAAATTGCAAAGAAAACCAACTTCCAGGACCAAACAATAACACATGTAGGAAATATAGGGCTGAAAGCGTAAAAATCCCAGATCTGCACGAGGGTGGCATGCGAAGCAGTCAAACAGGGGTATAAGTGCAAATTTTATTTCTACAAGTTCAATCCATAACACCCATAAAGTTCAGGGGGGAACATACAAATACACCAAACTACACGTGATAGACCACGCGCCACGCTCATAGAGGGACTAAATAGCAAATATGAAAAACGGCAGGGTCTCACATGCAATTTGTCCACAATGTACTACTTATTTGACAGACTAAACAAGAACAGAAAGAAAATACAGGGGAGAGGGTGCAAATTACCCAACCTAGGGCTTGATGGTCATGTGGGGGCCAAGTGGCGCTCACTGAGTGGAAGCGGATTTACGGCTCTGGCGCTTACACCTGGAGGATCTGATGGCTGACCTACGGGTGCGGATGTGGGCGTACAGGGACCGTTAGATCGGGTATCTAACGGCCTGACAAAGCACAGGCACTGGACGGTCCGGATGAAGTCTGGCAAGTAGGTGCGATCCGACGGCTACGAGAGGGTCTGGACGAACACCCTCCGGCGAAGTTCACCGGAGGACTGGAGTTGCTCCGAGCGTCCGATGTATGATCATGATGGGGGGTTCTCTTCGCGAGGCCTCTCCGCATCCGGTGGCAATGGCGGATGAAGCTCCCAACGGTTGGATCTCCGGGAAGGGTAGTGCGTCCTGGGTTAGCTCCGACGAGGGGGGTGATAGATGATTTGGGGGGTAATCTGGCACTTATTGACCTGCAAAGGAAAGCTCTTGCTCGGAGATTCACTCCGGCAGGGGTTATTGAATGGACAGCAAAGGGAAGCGACGGGGAATGGCGGAGGACGGCTCTGGCGAAGGTGGAGGAAGGAGCCTAGCTCAATCTTGGCTCGGATAGCCAAGAACGAGATGATCAGATGATGGACGAAGGGTGACGATGGAGCGGGGCATCGATCTGAGCGGCTAGAAATGATCGGTGGAGCTTCGACCACTAGGTCGGAGCCGACAGAGCGGCAGATGGAAAATCGGGGATAACTAGAACTAGCGTCGATGAAATGGATACCTGATGAGCGAAAGTCGATCTTGAGCTCTAGGAGGGTACGGCGAAGGGGGTCGTCGCCTCGACCGAGCTACGGTGGGCTGGGAGCTCTAACGTGGCAGCGCTCCAGCCACGTTCGTCGAGCAATGGCTAGAAGCACCTAATCCGGCCACCAAAAAGTGGTTCCAGTCACTGTCACCGAGGGGAGTCTCTCTAGAGTGGATTTAGGGCTTCCGACGTGAGCTGAGGAGATGGGGGTGAAATGATGCCTTTTATATGCTTCTCAGGTGACGAGGTTGAGCGGGCACGGGCGCGCGAACCAAGGTTGATACGATCTCTCCTAGGGATCCGCGGGGGAGTCTGATCCATGGAAAACAGGCGGGTGGAGAAATCAGGGCGAACGATGGTCGGATCTACTCCAGAGAATTTAGAGAAGTCGGGTCGGTGAGCAAGGTCCGTGAAGAAGGGATCCGAGGGGGAGAGTTGACCAGGGGTCAACGATCCCCCGTGGACCAATCACAAAAATCAAGGGTCAAAAAGATTTGGAAATTCATTTAAAAATCGAAAATGATTTTATTTCAAATTATTTACAAAATAAAAAATGTTTATTTATTTTCAAACTATTTTTAGTGATTTTTTAAAATAAATTATGTTGTATACATTATATTTTTATATATATAGGTATAAAATACCTATGTATTTTATACTTTTATTTATTTTATTTTATTTTTGTTCAAAAACCCCAATTTTATATTTTTTAATTTACAATATAAAATTTTGGGATATAAAAAATTTTTATTTTATTTTTATTATTTATTTACAAAAGTAAAATAAATAGATATATGTACATATTTACATTGTATATACAAGGGTGAGAGAGAGAATTTATTTGATTTTTATTTTGATTTAAATTTTCTCATTTTTATTTTATTTTTAGAAATATATACTAATTATTAGAAACACATTTTTATTTTTTTTAAATTAAACAAAATATATACAAGTCAGAAGGAATATTTGAATGGATGAATGGCCCTATCTCTCTCTACTTATTTTATTTTGCGATCAGGCCCATATTGGGCTCTCTCTTATGTTCAGGTCACTCAATATTTATTCTAAATATTTCCTTCTTTTTCTTTATTTATTTATTCTTTTATTTTTACACAAAAACATGCTAATTATTGATAATTACACAAGCATGCTTATTTGCTAACTTATTGTATTTACAGCTATCTATATGGTGTTTTACAAAGATAAATAGCTAAAATAAAATAATAAAGAGTGATGAATGAGTATTCATCATAAATATGTATGTCCAACTTGAGGGGGATGGTAAGTGAGGTAATGTTTATACACGGGTAAACAAATCTTTGGATGAAGGACCGTTTACCCGTCCTCTTCTATATAATGTACTCACCCCTCTTACCTTTATTTTTATGGAAGAAAAGAGAATCCTAATCTCTTGTGAAGAAGATATTACGGTTAGAGAGTTGTCCCGTGGATTTTTCCCTCTCTAATGAGGGTTTTTCCACGTTAAATCATTGCTTTGTGTGTGTGATTGATCTTGCAACGATCTACAGTTGTAACATAAAAAGCCACGAGAAACAAGGAAAAGATCACCGGTCAAAGTTGCTTATGGCAAATTTGTTAATGGAGTAACTTGCTACATCGTTACTGAAGCCATACGTAAAATTATGAAAATCTTCTAGCCATATGTAAAATTATGAAAATCTTCTAGTATGCAAGCTTCACAGACTATACACGTTGACGTATTGAGAAATGGGCAGGTATTGTAGTCTGGGAAAGTATCATGTAGAAACACCCACGACAAGGCTGAGAAGGATCCAGAAAAAGAATACATATTTTATAGTAATTAGATTTCTTATATATCAAATTACATCTAAAAATCCTAATAACTTTTAAAACATGTATCATCCTCATTGTCCTCATTTCACTGTTATATAATTCACAAGATCCCTTAAAGCGTAATACATCTAAAGTCCTAAAAAACGTTCAAAACGACAAGTATTAATCTCACTGTCTCCATTATCAGTGCTCTTATTTCCAATCGTCGGCGGATTGGATTCAAAACATTGTTGTATTTGTATGTCGGTACATCTCAATATACGCAACTCACCATGCATGCATATCTTTAACTCTGGAATTTCTTAGAGGCTTTAAACTAATGTGGGATGAGATGAAATGTGATCCAATGTTCAAATGCATCAATTCAAAAAAAAACTTTCGAATTATCCTTTGATAAGAGAGCACCCATCTAATTTAACTAAATATATTTACTCAATTGTTTTCACTCTGAGTGTATCGTCTGCAGTACTGCATACTCAAATGGACGACTGTAACGGAACGGGTTACGTCGATTGGCGGAAGCATGTAATAATAGATCGCACGACCGAACCGTTACCAAAAATATACATGTCAATCATCGAGTAGAGATAATATCAATTTCATATAAAGTTCATTCAACAAAGAGTTCCATATTACAAGTCCACCTGAGTATTTTTGCAAAAACTACTTTAAGAATTTAAAACAACATCCCAACAATTCCTGTAGGCATATAGATATCCATAAATCTTCACGAGTTGTATCATACCACGTCAGGAATCCCGAGGAATCCGTAGCTCGATCATGATTAAGCAGTCAAACATGTTCTTCACCTGAAATTTACAAACATAAATTTTCATGAGCCTAATGCCCAGTATGCGTCAGGATCCATGCATGGGTATTCTAACGGTCCTTGATCCATTATAATTCATGTACTTGAATTTTCATGTATACACATCATTTCTTGCCTAGATATACATGTCTAAGTTCAATCCCTATAATGTATAATTTGACTTCTTTCACAAACATGGATATGTATGTATAATGTGTAAATTTCATAAGTAGGTATGACAACCGTATCTTTCAATGTATGGAGCATATTCCATAAAGTATCTAGCAATTTACATACTTCTTAAATCATATAAATCACTTTGCATTTTAGACCCACAGAGGAAATGTTTTTAGCAACGGGTACAAACCGTCTCTAAAGGTTTAATTACTGTCGCAACAATGTTGTTGCGGCGGTTATTTACCCGTCGCGCAACCGTCGTAAAAAGTGTCATCGCTGTAGCCTTTAGCGATGATTATATGTAAACCGATGCTACAGAATCGTTTTTGCATTGGTTATACTCAGTCGCAAATGAGCCCCCACCAAGTCGCAATTAGGTTGGTTTAGCGACAATTTTTGGTAATGATGACACATGGCAACCGTCGCAATAAATACTCATTGGGGTCAATAGTCAACCGTCTCTAACTTAATTGTGGATGCATCCTCAAATGAATCAATAGAGACAATTAAGAACCGTCGCTAAGCTGGAAATTTTCACCATCTGCAATAATAACTTTTATAACCTGTTTAAAAATAAATAATTTAAACATTATGGACACGAGGAATATGAAAACTGTCTAATTAAAGAAAGTGAGCTTCAAAGCAAAAGATTAACTAAGAAAAATAGTATCTATATATTATAAAAAACTAACATATATAGTGAAAGAAAATGCACATTACACCATCAAAGAAAGTTGAGATTCCAAAAAGTGAAATACTCAAAATGAGTATTACAAAACATAGATGTGCATTTCAAGGAGTTCTTACGACTAAAAAACTAAAAAATCTATCTTATACTAATTGCCCTGATCAGGTGTTGTTGGAGGTTGTTTATTTTGGCTTTGGAGATCTGGAATAAGTGTCTTCAACAATTCCTCAATTCTTTTGTCTATGTCCTTCAATTCTTTAATTTCTTCTTGATGCCTCCTTAGTTGTTCATGGAGTCCATCATCGTTGTGTCCTTGAGAAGATGCTCCTCCTTTCTTATACCAACTCTCAAAGGTTGCTCAACGTCCACCACAACGAACACGTCCGAGGTTCTCACGACCCATAACGCGTACAAATGCCTCCTCTGGAGTAAGTGGTTCTTGTGGATCTTCATCTTCAACATCAAGATTAGGCGTTGCCATCACGAGGTTGCACATATCATTCTAGAATATAAACAAAATATATGTGGTTATAAGAACTAGTAACGACTAAAAAAGTGTAAGCGACAATCAATAATAAGATTAATATTATCTTACATGTTGTTTTTCATATGCTTCATGAACCCAATCTCTATTGCCATCTCCTTTATCAATGCTCTTTGTTAATTCAAAAATCTCTATTCTATGTGCCACACCCCCCTCTTTTTCTCCTGTTAACATTAAGTTTATCTATAGTTAGAATATGATATTTTTTCAAATAAATCATACTAAACACTACACTTACAAAAATGTACATCGCCTGAGTAATACTTTGTCTGCCCATACGATGTGTGGATTCAATCCCTTTTCCTTGTTGTCTTTATTTCGCGTTGACTCTTCCTATTATAGATATCAAATCAAAATTAGCAAAATAATGAACAAGGAACAATGAAATAATTAGCAAAAGAGGAAACAAAAGGGATATTAAGTAAAGAAAATCATACTACTCTTAAACTTACTATCACATGGTGAATTTATTATTATTTACATTTATATCCATGGTCACAAACCTGTGTGCACGAGGAGTAGTCCAGTAGTCAACTAGAGCTTGCCACTCATTGGGATCAACATCCTCAGGTACATTAGCTCGTACTGTCGCCAAATCCTTTCCTATAATATACTATCACAAAAATACTTTAGGATAAAAAGACAACTGGAATAATTCACAAGCATGGCATAAAATGTGGATTATATTAAAATAATACATTTCTCTTAAGGTAAACCCTATATTTACGAAACAATTCACCAGCATGGCATATAATGTCATTGTCGTTCTTCTCATTTCTCTCCCAAGAAAACACAGTCTGTAAAAATCATTAATTTCTTTTTGTTATATAAAACAATATCAATTTGAATTGCTTAGTATCATAAACATATCACCATCTCCTGAAGAATGCCTTTTTTCATATCAATGGGTACTTTCCGCCAATCAAATATAGAGAGAGGTATGTGAAATCTCACAACAATGCCTAAAAAACTAGCAAACTTCTGATGATTTGGACCAACAGCTTCCCCATTCTTGATATCTACCAAAAACTTCTGCCCATTAGCCAAATGCTCTAAACCAACACATCGAGAACGACCTCTACGCTTGACTACAGTTTTAATGGAAGTATAAATTGGGTTGGGTTAACCAATAAGATTCCATGAAAAGAAAGTACTTTAAGATGAAAACTTAGAAGGCAAATATTTACCTAAAGAGGATCTTGCATTTAGCTAATTTGTGTCAGGGACCACAAAGTCATTGGTCAGTATACGATCAACATCCTCCACTGCAGGGGTAGGCTCCGAAGTACGACGTCTCAGACGTGTAATTGGCATCTGCTTCACAAAATAAAGCATTGACTAAATAATAGAAAACTTATTTGGATCATTTCAATAAACAAAAACATACCATTAATTGTCTATTTCGACAAAAGCAGAACCTTGAACTGAGACAACATCAATGTCCAACACATAAGATGCACTTTCTGTTTGGTCATATTAATAAGCATCATTGTCATCTTCACTGTCAACCTCGGGAATATCAAAGTAATCTCTAGGCGTCGTCCGAACTAGAATAATCCAGTCTTTCATTTCATTATCTTAAATGTAAAAAACGTGTTCAACTTGTGAAGCCAGTGCAAATGGTTCATTCGAATTTAACTGAGCATTCTTATTCAAACTTAGGAGACACTTATCAATAATGCGAAATCCGGTTCTTCGAAATACATCAAACCAGTTACATTTGAACAAAACAATTGAATGATCATGCCCAAAATATACTTCAATAATATCAACAATCTCACCATAGTAACAATCACATTCCATCATTCCTTCTCCCATAACAAACACCCCTGATAGTTGGGTACTTTTGCATTCATACCATGACTTTTTATGAAATCTAAACCCGTTAATTATATACCCGTTATGAGATACCGCAAAGATATTTGATTTCCATGACAACAAATCAATGTCAAAGGACAATCTTTCATCTCCTGTTGCCTTCATTTCTTGGACGTAATGCCTGAACCAATTTAAAAAATTAATATCTATTTTTGTTAAATGGTTCGTTATCTTATACTCTTTAATATAAATGTCAATTGCTTCTACTTGCATCAAGACATAAAGATGTGCTAAATCCCTCTCTTCTTTTGTAAGAACTCTTCTAATACTTTTATAAATTGATCTACCGACTTTTGAGAATATTGAGAGGCACCCACTGACTTCCTCACAATCACCACTATAATTCATGAGAATAGGATCAAGATGATTATTAGGGCCATCCATATACATTGCACAGAAATTTACACATTCTTCCCAAAGGTACCCTTCTGCAATTGAACCCTCTGGATGAGCTTTATTGACGACATAATCTTTTAATTTCTTCAAATATCGTTCAATCGGATACATCCATCTATATTCTACAGGACATGCAATCCTTGCTTCAATTGCCAACTGAATGGTGAGATGTCCCATAACATCAAAGAAAGATGGAAGAAATATCTATTCCATTTTACAAAGGGTGATAGCAATGTGATGCTCCCATCTTGTTAACTCTATCTGGTTAATCGCTTTGGCACATACACATTTAAAATATCGGCTCATCTCTACTAGTGGAACCATCACATCGTTATTTAAAATTGCATGTAAAGCAAGAGGAAGTAGTACTTGCATGTAGACATGGCAATCATGGCTTTTTAGATCACTTATCTTCTTTTCTTGTTCATTCACACATGATGACAAACGTGATGAAAACCCATCAGGAACCTTGACACTTCTTAAAAATGTAAGGAATCTTTGTCTTTCATTTGTATTTAAAGTATAAATAGCATCAGGGAGTCGCTTCTTTCCATCTGGTAGTTGCACTACTTGCAATTCACTCCTCACACCTAGTTGATGGAGATGTAATCTTGACTTAACAGTATCCTTTGGATTTCCATTCAAGTTTAGAATACCAAGAATGTTATCAACTACATTCTTTTCAATGTGCATCACATCAAGACAATGTCGAATACTAAGATCTTTCCAATATGACAAATACCGAAAGAATATACTTTCTTTTCTCCAACCACAACGATCACCAATTATTTTTGTGATCTTCTTGACATCATTCTTAAATAGTTTTCCAAATCTTATATTCCCAGGTTTCTTTTGTGCTTCCCAACAATTCAAACCAGATTTTTGCATTTTAACAGTACTTGAACCGCATGGAGCTCCATCAAATTTGTTATTGAATGCCTTCTTTCTCCATCTGTGTTGTATTGGAAGAAAATGACGATGACCTAAATAAGAAAATTTTCCACTTTCTTTCAACCATGTGCTATTTGTATCATCCATACAGATAGGACAAGCTACCCTTCCTTTTGTGCTCCAACCAGATAAGTTTGCGTATGCTGAAAAATCGTTAATGGTCCACAACAAAGCCGCACACATGTTAAACTTCTCATTCGTTGATGAATCAAATGTCTCAACCCCAACTGTCCACAACAACAACGCATCGAGTAATGGTTCTAGATAAACATCTATAGCATTTCCCGGTGCGGTTGGCCCTGGAATTAGTAACGTAAGCATCATAAAAGATGATTTCATACACAACCATGGTGACAAGTTATATGTTACAAGTATCACATACCATATTGTATAATTCACATTCATATAACCGAAAGATTGAAACCGTCACTTGCCAAACCAAGTCGAACACTTCGAACATCAGAAGAAAATGTAGGATACTTGCTATCAAATTTGATCCATTCTTCACTATCTGTCGGATGACGCATTACATCGTTTGATACATATATCTGTCCATCACTGTGCCATCTCATCAGTTTAGATGTTTTGTTTGAGGTGAATAACCGTTGTAACCTAGGTATAAATGGAAATAACGTAAGTGTATTAATTGGACAATTTTTTTTCCTGTTGTTGTCTGATGAATACCCATTCATCACTCTTTATTTTATTATTTTAGCTACAAAACCTATGCAAAACACATGTAGATAGATGTAAATAGCAATAATTACCATTCAGCATGCATTGTGTAAATATGAATAATTAGCATGTTTTTGTGCATAAATAAAAGAATAAAGAAATAAAATAAAAAGAGGGAGATATTTAGAATAAATATTGAGTGACCTAATCCCAAGGGAGGGCTCAGCATGAGCCTGATCGCAGAAGAACCCAAGTAGAGAGAGATAGGGAAGCTTATGTACATATACCTATAAATAAATAAAAATTATTTTCCTCTTATTCAAATAAAAGTGGATGTATATTTATTTGTATATATTTGAAAATATAGAATTAAAATAAAAATGAGAAAAATAAAATCAACAAAAATTCCTTCTTCATTATATATACATGCCATGTACATAAAACCCCATATCTATTTATTTTCCCTTATAAATAAATAAAAATCCAATAAAAATATTTTCTCATCCCATATTTCATGGTGTAAATAAATAAAATAAAAACCATAAAAATAAAAATAAAATAAAAAGAAATAAAATAAAAGCAAATCCCAACCTTGTACATATACCATGTATGGAGATAAATAAAAGAATTTATTTCACCCTTGTAATTAAATACTAAAAATAAAATAAAAATACCCTTTTACTCCAAATTTTATCCTATAAATAAATAAAATTTAAAATTGGAATAAAATGCACAAAAATAAATAATTAGAACTCAAAAGTCAAAAATACATATTGTATATACCTATATATAATAATACTATATTGTACATACCATATTTTTATTTCAAAAAACTAAATAAAAATCACAAAAAATAATTTAAAAATAAACAAACATTTTCATGTTTTAACTTTTTCGAAATTCGGTCACTATTTTTTTATTTAATTTCCAAATAATTATTAAATGCTGGATTCTCATTGGTCCACGGGGGATGTTGACCCCCGGTCAACTCCCCCCTGGACCATTTCTCCTGCGGATCCTGGCGCGACCTGACTTCGACTAATTTCCTAAACCAGATCCGCCCGCCATTTGTGCAAATCCCGGATCATGATTGTACCTGATTCTTCCCTGATCCACGCCCGGAGGTTTGCATCGGGGTCTGAGCTCTGAATCACTCGCCCGATCCTCTTCTTCTCGGACCCCTAGCTGTATATAGCTGAAACTTCAGCTGCCATTCCAATCCATCTTTGGCGCTTCCCCTTCTTCCCGTGACCTCCACTAGACTCCCCAGAGTGACAACTGAGTGAGGCGAGTGTCGAAGAGAGGAGAGGAGCTTCTTGTCATTGATCTAGCGTCATCTGACCGTCGTGCGCCGCCGTGAGTAGCGCCCGAGCCTCGAGCCTCCGACGACCCTCGAGGTGACGACCAGAGCTCTGCGAGCTCATCCCCAGTCGATACCCTCCTCCAGGTAGACTCGATTCCTTCTGGTTTCCCTTAATTTCCGATTTCGCCCAAATCAACCCGTCATCGTCTCCGATCGATTTCCGTCGCTACGACCACTCATTTTATCATCGGTTTATCCTGTCACCTCCGTGAAACCCCTCTCCACATTCTCCGCCCATCCTCTCAACTTGGCTCACCCCGGAGCCAAGAATCGATCTCCCTCGTCGTCGCCTCGCCAGAGGTCATCCGCCTCGCCGCGCCCGACCATGACTTCACCCCTAACTGGGTCGAGGCACTTTGCCCTCGACCCAGCAAGCTTTCTATGTTGTTTTCTAGGTCAAAGGGACCTCATCTGGAGGCCTACAGCTCGAACAGAAGAGGTCGGCTCCACCTTCGTCGCCGAAGCTCCTCGGAGCTTCCCGACGTCATCGGAGGAGCTCAGTAGCTGCTGGACGTCTTGGCGGATCTATTCCACACCTTAGCAGCAGCAGAGGAGGACCCTAACACGAGTATCAAGCCAGCGAACATCGCCGTCGAGATGTTCATCCAGTACCTTCCTCTAACGTCCGATCATCCCCTTCAGCTCCAGAATTGATCAGATCCACCTATTTGAGGGAGGCACGCGACCGTCAGATCCTTTGGAGGATTGATCAGCACCGCACGATCAGACGAAGGGGTGCCCTTGATCCACCACTGTCCGATCGACACATGGCACGCCCTCGTCCCTCTGATAATAAGGGGTAATTTATACTTAGGCCCTTGTCTCTTTGTTTTTGTTCTTTAGTCCTGTAAATATTTTTTATAGTTCTTTTTATTTTGGTTAAATTCCACATCAGACCTTTATGTTTCAGACAATTGCATTTTAGTCCTTATTTATGTGGACCACGTGCATCGACACATGAGGTTATGGTTATTTTGCACATTTTGCCCTGTGTTTTCTATATCTTCTTGATTACATTTTTAGAAATAGGAATTGCAAAGAGGTCCCTCCATGACTGATTCACGTGCCTCGTGCGTGATTAATTGGAAAAATTGCACGAGGGCCCCTATATATTCGTGCCTTGTTACTGTTTAGCCCTCGATACATGTTTTTATTACATTAAGGTCCCTGTGCACTGTGAGCTTGTGTTTGATTTTAATAAAATATCAAATCAAGTCCAAATTTCGTGAAAATTGGATA
Organism: Ottelia alismoides; assembly: GCA_037367405.1. Classification (NCBI taxonomy): domain Eukaryota; kingdom Viridiplantae; phylum Streptophyta; class Magnoliopsida; order Alismatales; family Hydrocharitaceae; genus Ottelia; species Ottelia alismoides. The sequence goes on from JAZKJV010011439.1 coordinate 494,998, forward strand.
CGTGGCTCCTGCAACTGTGTAAAATTTTCACTAAATTTGGTACATTTTTGAGGCATTTTTCTATTTTTAAAAATTCAAAAACTGCCATTTTTGCCTCTGTCCAGTTTATAATATCCTAAAAAAATATAAAAACCCTGTTAAAAATTCTAAAAAAATTAGTAGTTGTTTGTTTCTGTGTGTTTGAATTTTTATGTGAATTTGGCTATTTCTGGATTCATAAAAACCATAAAAATTAAAAACCCATAAAAACTCATAATAAATTCTAGAAAATTATAGAAAATCCAAAAAATCATAAACTCTTTTGCTGAATTTTTTTATTATATCTATTTTTCATAAGAAATACCTCCAGGCCTTGAAAAGACCATTTGATATTTTAAATTGGTCTCTAAAGCCTTGCTGGACAACAGTTCATTATTTCTGCCTTCTTTGATTTTTAGAAAATTCCATAAAAAATATAAAATTCTCAAAAATTCACCAAAAATAGTAAAAACATATAAAACATAACATTTTTTTGTTTGAATTTTTAGACCATTTTTGAGTATTTAAATAATTGGTTAAAGTTGCTTGTTTTTGTTGTTTTATTATTTTCCTTCATTATTAAAAATTCAAAAAAAATATAAAAATATGTAAAAACCACCAAAAATCTTTGTTTTTATTTTCCTTTATTTCTGACTACTTCGTAGGCCGTAAGTCCAACTCGTGCTCCTTGAGACCGACCCTGGGAGCTATACCAGGTTTATCACATAGTGAGACCGTTGTTTTTGCTTTTATTGATTTATATCTCTGATTGGTGGTCTGATTTAGTTTCTTGTTGAGCTCTGAGTCTCGAGTGACTGAGGTCGCAATGACCTTAGTGATATTCTTACCTTAGTCTATTGGGCGACTCATCAGAATGGCGTCGTTGCCGGGGAGCACGGCTTAGTAGTCGTATTTTCTCGGTTTTTATTTCCTTTTATTTTTCGTGGCTTTCCGCGGCTTTTTCTTCGTCCGCGACTTTTCGTATTTCTTTTATTTTTTTTTTATTTTCTTTTCTTTTATTTTATTTTTGGTTGTTTTGAGTGTTTATTTTTATTTTCCAATTTTTTTTGCACATATACCCTGTTTTATTTTATTTGCTTTACTTTACTTGGTTTGTGACACTTTGTTGTTTTCTTGCGAGGGCCCGAGGACCGAGGCAGCTCCTTTCGAGGAGCCGATGCAACTGCAATAATCAGAGGCGGCTCCCTTCTGCACGGAGTCGCAGGAGAGCGCGAGGAGGCAGCAGAGTGGGGGAGTAGTTTAGATTGGTTTAGGTTTATTTCCTGCTCATTTGAACTATTATTATAATAATACAGGGATAGGACACTTAGCCAGACACTTAGACTATCGGGGTCTGTTTCGCCGAGCATCGGTGTGCTCGAGGGACCCCTCGATTTTTCGCAGTTTTTATCGCGGCTTTTTACCGTTTATTTCCTGCCTTTCTGATTCTCGCAGATTTCATCCTTAGCTTAGGAGTTTTACTTGATTGCGCTGTAAATAGTAGGGTCCACACACTTAATAACCTTGCATGTATCTATAGACCGATTAATTGGACCAAAAATAAAAGATTATAAAAAGACTATTTGGTCACCTGAGGGGTCACGCACCGCTAGAGGTCGTATACAGCGCTGGCAGGACTCGTTGTGGCGGGCACCGATCGGCATCCGAGACCGGACACTGACCCCTCTTGATTGACCAATTAGCCACTGTTCTTTCGAGTAGAATTGCTGGTTTAGGGCTCGGATTTCCGCTTGCATCATTTAGGTAGTTTTATTTCTGTCTTTCAATTCTGCGTGGATCATTTTGCATGTAGACTGCTGGAGTTAGGTACGCATTTCTTACTCTACATGCATCATTGATTTCTCGCGCACCAGCTTTTTCGACTTCTCCCCCCATTTTTGGACTTAAATAACCAGGAGAACTAAAAAATTCATTAGGCGATTGTTTTTATTTGAAAAATACCTAAAAATTCAAACCATAAAATTGGGACTGTTAACTCTATTTGACCCTAAAAGACACTCACCAGAAAAATTTTTCTTGGGGAGAGCAACCCCCTCCTTGTCTGGTTTGCATGTGCGAAAAAGTGACCCGTACCCTAGGATAGAGCCACATCTGGACCCCTTTCAGACTACTGATTCTGGGCTAATCGTTCTCCAGTGAGGATCGCTCCGATCTCCGGTAAAGCAGGCCGCGATATCTTTAACAGAGCGAGCCGATAGGGTAGCCGGTAAATGGTCCGTGACTTGTACTGGCTGGGAAAGATCTAGTTCAGGATCGGGCCAGTCTCCTGGGGGAACCGGATTCCCAACAGGTCACGTAATCGCTCTGCTATCTTGACTTGATCACCTAATAAAAACTGACAAGATAATTGACAGAGCTCTTACAGTCTTCAGCTCGCGTTGAGTAGGTGAATCAGGGGTTTGCTTGTTGATCATTGTTGTTACCAGATCTCATCCGCCCGACTCGCCAGATCAAGATGATGGGCTAGAGGTCCCTTAGGCAGCCTCTGGCTGCACCACTTTTCAGCACTCCCGCCCGCTCATCTAGGTTGGTTCGCGAGAGCCGAGACCCGCTCTCCGAACCTGAGTTCGATTCCGCCCTGTTCCCCCTCGACCACTCTTCTACCAGTCCAGAGACATCCGTGCCAGATGAGAGACTACCGTCAGATGATTTATTGGCACCTGATTATGGGTCTTTTTCCTTTGTAGAGACCATGGCCGACAGCAGTGACGACCGCACCGGAGGTCCCAGAGCCGAGCAGACATTCATCTTGGACCGGGGTGCCATCAACTCCACCATGATCGCCTCCTTAGAGACAGTTCAGCAGCAGTTGAGGGATCAGGGAGCTTTTATGATCGAGATGAGGCGTGAGATGGAGCAGATGGAAGCCGCCTGCGACCAGCGTGGGCCCGAAGACGGGCCGAGGGAGACCTGATGATGCAGCAGCAGCCGCAGCAGCCGCAGCCGTAGCCGCGGCAGCACTGGTCCAGCCAAGACCAATGCGGGAGTTACACAACCCCGGATCGACACTGACGCACCGGTGGGGTCGTACTTCCAGCCATTGTGGGGACTTCAAGTTCCCCCCGAACACCTTGCAGCTTCTCCCCCGGTTCCATGGGCTCGCCACTGAGGAGCCCCATCTCCACCTACAGGAGTTTCTGATGATCTGCAGCACAGTCCACGACAGACAGGTGGACGAGGATACCATCCGTATGATTGCCTTCCCCTTCTCACTGGCCGACAGAGCATCCACCTGACTGAAGCAGTTGGGGAAGTTTGTCTACACCTAGGAGCAGCTCTGCACCGAGTACTTGAACAAGTACTATCCACTCGGGCGGACGAACGCAGCGAGGGCCCTGATCAGCAACTTCTCCATGCTTTCCAATGAGCAATTCCACGAGGTAATGGAGAGGTTCAGAGAGTTGACATATAGATGCCCACCCATGAGATCTCGAAGCCGAACCTTGTTCAGAGCTTCTTCTGCGGGCTGACACCAGAGCTGCAGGGCTGGTGAATGCTTCTTGTGGCAGGTCCTATTTCGCCAAGATGAGGATCAGGTATGGGCCATCTATGAGGAGATGGTCGAGAACTATATGGTAATGTCCCAGACTCGACTCTACACTCAGGGACGCCCCCCAGCCACAGACTATGCAGTACCAGAGGATCGCATGGGTTGACGCCGGTCCATACACTTCATCAGCGGCAGCCGCACAGGCCGAGTCCACAGCCGCCGACATGGGCATTATCAGCGAGAAGCTGGACCGGATGGAGATCATAGAGAAGAAGCAGTGCCAGGGCATCACGTAGATGGAGCCAGATGGCACAGACACTGAGTGACCGGAAGACACAACTCATGTGTCTCCAGGAGGCACAGACGGCTTCCTAGCCCCATCTTCAGGCACGAGGCGATCCGAGTAGCACCGGCAGCTCGTCCCAGCGCTCCAGCTCCAGCCAGCCTAGACAGGTTCACCGTGTACAGGCGACCCGTACCAGCAGCCGCAGCCACACTACCAGTCGCCACCATCTCCAGACACGCAGATGGTGGTCTACAAGCCAGATCAGGCTCTGGCAGTACTCCTGCCACCCCCGTACAAGTCAGAGTCATTGATGGATGTCAACGGGATTTGGTACTACCGACCACAACCCGGTATCCGACGAGACCATCCCGGATTCCGTTGGTCGACCGGAGATTCCAATTCTCAGCAGCAGCCTTCAAGTCAGGGTGGTCAGTACAACCATCAGAGAGATCACCAGCAGCAGCAGCCCCAGTGTACCAACAGCAGCAGCAACAGTCATCCCAGTATGGTCCTCGTCCCTATTAGTAGGGACATTTTTGGAGGCGTGATCAGCCTCCGCAGCAGTTTCATCCACAGCAGTACCCCTCTCACCCGCAGCACCAGCCACAGCAGCAGCCTCACTACCAGCGAGGCCACCCGTCAGGTTCTCATCGGCCATCCTATGAGAACCCCACCTTGGATGACATAGCCCGCCTCCTTACCGATCAGCAGGCTACTTTTAGACGGGAGATGGACGACTTCCGTCTGGAGATGCGGGAGATTGTGAGAGGGAAGGCTGCCATACCTGCCCAGATCGAGCCGAACCCAAACAACCTCGAGAGGAAGTCTGAGCAGGTAGATTTCACAGAGTATGCCACTCCGAGTGATTCATTTGGTGATATGTCTGCCTACCTTTTTGATACTGACTTTGTCACACTTAGGAGCGGTAGGATGCCAGTAGGCGGCGCCTCTTCTGAGCGACACCCCGAGGACACTTCCAAAGCGACAGGAGAGGAGGAGAGCGGTGCTGATGCCGCTAGAGATGATGATGGTGGTACTGATGCCACCATGGATGCTGATCCCACCGACGGTACTGATGTCGTCGCTTCACCAGATGGAGGAGGTGGTACTGATGCCACCGTTGTTGTCGAGCCAGAGCGCGGTGTTGATGCCGTGAGTCGACATGCCGAGGGTGGGTGCTGAGGCCACCATTTTTACTTCTGAGAGTTCTGTAGTCTTTCCTTCTGTTCATGTATCTCAGGACACTTCTGGCAATAAAGGAAAGGGTTTATTTTCTTCTGATCCACCTGTGGTGCTTGATGTATGTGTGGATTCTACTGTCGAGCAGCCTAGACCCTCTCCTAGTCCTTCATCTGAGAAGGACCCTGTGATCCCCTTCCCTAGAGCACTCCACATGGGAAAGAGGAAGAAAATTAAAAAAATCCAAAAAAGAAGCAACAGGAAGAGTTCAGCCAGCAGATGATTGATGAATCCATGATTCATTAACTTTTCTGTCGCATTTTGTCTTAAAACCCTTAACAAATGCATGTAAATATCCATTAATTCTCATCTTTTAACAAATCACCATTCATGAGTAAATATTCTTTTTTAACCACTAAAATCATGTAAATAAATAAAGAACAAGAAAAGAAAGAAAAGGCAAATTGAATATATGTATATATATACAATATGACTTAAAATATAAATATAGCTGTAAGATATATTTATAGCCTAACCCCCGAGACCAAGTCAGCATGGATTGGTCGACAAATCAATAAGTAGGGGGAGATAAGGAAAGAAAACATAAAAAAATAATTTAATACACACTCCATACATTCTCCACTATTTATAAAATAAATACAAAACTTCAAAGATTTTAAACTATTTCATATGAACATATTTTTTACCAAACTCTTCTCCTAATTATTCCTAAAAATGTATATAAAAATATAAAAATAAGTTAAAAATATTACCCTGTATATATGCCAAGAAACCCAGCCTGCAAATTTTCGAAATCTCAACTTCCGAACATCATAACTTCCTCATACGAACTCCAATTTCACTCTACTCACCTTTAAAGTTCATAAAATAATATTCTCTAATTAATAAAGGTGGTTTCATCGAATTCGGAGTCCGTTTGCAAAAAGTCAGTTTTGGGACCAAAAGACAACGGGGTTTCTGGGCTATTTATTTTCTGTAACACACATTATTTATCGTTTTCTTAATTTTATAATTTTTAAATTATTTCATGATCTTGTAGTTTCACCATAAATTATTTCATAATTTTTGGACCATATTTATTATTTTAATAAAATCAAAAATCCTAAAATATAGTTATAAATGAACTAGAGAACTTATATCTCTATTTATTAAAATATGCAAATTAACTTATTAAAATCTATAAAAATTCGTATAAACCTTATTTAATATTCTAATAATTAAGAAAATATAAAATTAATTTTTATTTATTTATTTATTAAATTAAAAATCTAAAACCTATTTATAAATACATATCTATTAATAAAATATTTATATTTTAAATAATATTTATTATTTATTAAAAGTAATTAGTCCATAAATTAGAGAATTAATTTATATACATTTCTTGTATTTATACTTATTTAAAATAACTTCTTTTTATATTTAATCCGTAATTTATAAGAATATTTTGCATTCTGGACCAACCAGGTGCTGACACTTGTCATCACCTGGGTCTTCTTCTTCAAGAGTCTGTTGCGTCCAAAATACAACAACCTGCAGACTTCCTCCAATTCTCCCGTGTGACTCATCACACCTCCGAGCGATCCAAACCTCCGATCTCTTCCCCTAACTAACCTCTCCATCGCTGGCCTTAGATCTAAGCATAGAGCCCACAAAATCTCCCTATATAAAGCCCTCAAGGTCTGCCATCGCAAACTAACTCTTCCAACTGCCTGAGTTCCAGCTCCAGGCTATCCGACCCCCATCTTCCAAACCTCGTCCCGGCCAACCTACGGTGGTGACAACGCTTTGGAGAAGCCCGCGAGGAGGAGGAGACGTCGGAGAAGATTCCAAGGCCGAGCCAAGCCTTGCATCGCTGCGTACAGCTCCGATCAAGGGTCGCCGTCGAGCACGTTTCCAGGTAATACACCTTGGATTTTCCCAGACCTTTCCCTTCATTTCTTCGTATTTTCGCCTCGGTTTTTGTGTAGGAATTAGCGAGGTTAATTGCGTCATTAGGATGCTTAACCATTTAGCTTAGACGCCCAACCGATTACCACGTCCAAACCATTTCAAATTGCATTCAAATCGCACTTCAATCCTTAGCCATTCTTACGCGTTTTGCGTTTCTTCTGGAATCCGTATTTTTTTCTATACTTAGAGCTTGCAAATCTGTCATCCATTGGCCGATTCCTAGAGAATCGAGCATATGATTTTGTTAATTGCAGATTAATCTTCATCGAAAGCCATCTCTCCACATCTGGGACCCTTTAGTCTTCATCAAAATCTATCTCGAAGGACGGTCACCAAGACTGTAACAACCTCTAAGAACACCGAACCGTCGTCTTCGTCGCGACTCCGTCGCCGCTTCGAGCCACCGTTGACCGCCCCCTACCGCGGGCGAGCTCGAGGGGTGGTGGAGCCACCCCTCTGGCCCCGCCGGAGTGCCAAAGGCTTCGCCGTACGTCCGTGATAATTCCGGGAAGAGGAGCTCGTCACCAGAATCCTAATCGCCCAAGAACAATTCTAACGCCCAGAAGCTACAGGCTGATGACACGTGGTGAGAGCAGGACCATCCGATCAGCGCCCAGACATTCTAATCTGCACTGTTGATTCTGAAACGGTGGAATAATTGCAACATCAACCCAGCGAGCTTCCAGAATTGCACTCCGCCACCCATGTTTCCTTATATTACATTTAGGTCCCTCCCAGGGACCTAAATGTAAACATTTTTATAGTTTTCTTACAGAACAGTCCCTGAGGACCATTTTGAAAACATTTCTAAATACTTTTTCTTGCGCTTATGCCCTTGGGCTGTAGGGGTTGTTTTGACCTCGTTTGACCTTCTTTTGTGACTGTTTCTTTAGGGTAGTTACGCAACTACCCCATCTACTTCGTATTAATTTTTCGAGCGTTTTTGTCGTGTTTTCGTCGTGTTTTGATTTTGTCGAAAATCGCCTTGTTTTGTTTTGATTTCTTGTGTCGTTCGAGCTCGCTGCTCGACCCCCGTTCACCTACTATATTCTACCACCTTGGCATCAGCACCACCCTCGGCTGGAAGACTCGCGGCCTCAGTACCGCGCTCTGGCTCAGCAACATGGGTGGCCTCAGTACCACCTCCTCCAACTGGTGAAATGGCAGCCTCAGTACCGCCAGTGGGATCAGCATCTGTGGTGGCATCAGTACCACCGTCATCATCTCTAGCGGCCTCAGTATCACTCTCCTCCTACTCGTCGGGCGCTTTGGATGTATCATTTGGTCGTCGCTCAGACGAGTCACCGCCTGCTGGCATCCTTCCGCTCCTAAGTGTGACAAAATCAGTATCAAACAAATATGCAGACATATCTCCAAATGTATCACTAGGAGTGGCATACTCAGTACTAACTACCTGCTCAGATTTCCTCTTGAGGTTGTTCGGATTGGGCTCTATCTGGCAGGGATGGCGGCCTTCCCTCTCACTATGTCCTGCATCTCCTGGCGGAACTCATCCATCTCCAATCGAAATGTAGCATGCTGATCTGTGAGAAGGCGGGCTATGTCATCCAAGGTGGGACTCTCATAGGATGGCCCATGAGAGCCCGACAGGTAGCCTCTCTGGTAGTGAGGCTGCTGTTGCTGCTGCTGTGGGTGAGAGGGGTACGACTGCTGGTGATGCTGCGACTGATGAGGCTGATCACGCCTCCAAGACTGTCCCTGCTGATAGGAACGAGGACCATACTGTGAAGACTGCTGCTGTGGGTAAACTGGGGGCTGCTGCTGCTGGTGATCCCTCTGATGGTTGTACTGGCCACCCTAACCTGATGGCTGCTGCTGGGAGCTGGATCCTCCGCCCCCCCAACAGAATCCGGGATAATCTCGTCGGATACCGGGCTGAGGACGGTCATACCAAATCCCGTTGACATTCATCAACGGCTCTGAATCATACTGAGGTGGCGGGAGCACTGCCAGAGGCTGATCCGGCTGTTATACCACCATCTGAGTGTCAGTAGATGGTGGTGCCTGGTAGGTGAGCTGCGGTTGCTGGTACGGCTCCGCCTGTACAAGATGGACCTGTCTAGGCTGCTGGTGGGAGTTGGAGCGCTGGGACGTGCTGCTGCTGCTACTCGGATCGCCTCGTGCCTGGAGACGAGGCTGTGAAGCCGTTTGTGCCTCCTGGAGACACATGAGTTGTGTCTTCAGGTCACTCAGGGTCTGTGCCATCTGCTCCATCTGCGTGATGCCCTGGCACTGCTTCTTCTCAATGATCTCCATCTGGTCCAGCTTCTCGCTGATAATCCCCATGTCTGCGGCTGAACTCTCTGCCTGTGCTGCTGCTGCCGCGGACGAACTGGAAGGACCGACATCGACCCGTGCTATCCTCTGGTACTGTACGGTCTATGGCTGGGGTCTGCCCTGTGTGTAGGGCCGGGTCTAGGACATCACCATATAGTTCTCAGTCATCTCCTCGTAGATGGCCCAGACCTGATCATGATCCTTGGCGAAATAAGACCCGCCACAAGAAGCGTTCACCAAGCCCTGAAGTCTGGCGTCAGCCTGCTGAAAAAGCTCTGAACAAGGTTCGGCTTGGAATTGTCGTGGTGCAGGCATCTGTCGGTCAGCTCTCTGAACCTCTCCCATGCCTCGTGAAACTGCTCATTGGGGAGCATGGAGAAGTTGTTGATCAAGGCTCTAGCGGCTTTCGTCCGCCCGAGTGGGTAGTACTTGTGCAAGTACTCAGTGCGGAGCTGCTCCCAAGTGTAGACAAACTTCCCCAGATGTTTCAACCAGGTGCTGCTCTGTCTGCTAAGGAGAAGGGGAAGGCAATCATCCGTATGGTCTCCTGGTCCACCTGCCTGTCGTGGACTGTGCTGCAGATCATCAGAAACTCCTAAAGGTGGAGATGGGGCTCCTCTGTGGCGAGCCCATGGAACCGGGGGAGGAGCTGCAAAGTGTTCGAGGGGAACTTGAAGTCCCCCATGATGGCTAAAAGTAAAACCCAGTGATGCATCAGTGTCGATCTGGGATTGTGTAACTCCCGCATCGGTCTCGGCTGGTCTGCCCCTGCCGTGGCGGCTGCAGCTGCGGCTGCTGCGGCTGCTGCATCGAGTATCCTCGGCCCGTCTTCGGGCTCGCGCTGGTCGCGAGCGGCTCTCAGCTGCTCCATCTCTCGCCTCATATCCAACATAAACGCTCCCTGATCCCTCAACTGCTGCTGTACTATCTCGAGGGAGGTGATCTGGGTGGAGTTGATAGCACCCTGGTCCATAATGAATGCCCGCTGACCCTGGGGACTGGTGGTGCGCTCCTCACTACTACCAGCCATAGTCTCTGCAAAATCAAACGATCCATACTCAGGTGCCGATAAATCTGACAGTCTCTCCTCTGGCATTGGTCTCTCAGAACTGAAAGAAGGGGGGTCGAGGGGGAACAGGGTGGAGTCGAACTCGGGTTCAGAGAGCGGGTCTAGGCTCTCATGAACCAACCTAGATGAGAGGGCAAAAGTGCTTGGAAGCGGTGCTGCCAGAGGCTGCCTAAGAGACCTTCTGCCCATCATCTTGATCTGGTGAGTTGGGCGGATGAGATCTGGAAACAACTACGATCACAAGCAAACCCCCGATTCACCAACGCAACGCGAGCTAAAGATCGTGAAGGCTCGTTCAATTATCTTGTCAATTTTATTTTGGAGATCAGTCAGGATATCAGAGCGATTAGCGTGACCTATTGGGTAACCCGATATTTCTTCAACCGACTGTCCCGTACAGAAAGAGTCGGTAATCAGTCGAGAAAAATATCGGAGGGCTCTATCCTAGTGTGTGGGTCACTCTCTCACGCAATCAAACCAGACAATGAGGGGGTTGCTCTCCCCAAGAAAAATTTTTAGGTGAAGTGTCTTTTAGGGTCAATAGTGTTAGCAGTCCCAAATTTTATTGTTTTTCTTTTTTTAAGTACTTTTCAATAATCAAACAAAGTCGCCTAACGAATTTTTCGATTCTCCTGATTATCAAGTCCAAAACAGGGGGAGAAGACGAAAAAGCCAATGCGCGATGAAATCAATGATGCATTCAAAGTAAGAGATGCGTACCTGACTCCAGCAGTCTGCATGCAAAATGATCCGCGCTGAATTGAAAGACGGAAATAAAACTACCTAAATGGTGCAGGCAGAAAACCGAGTCCCTAAACAGCAGTGCTACTCGAAAGAACGGCTAGTCGATCACCAGCCTCCAATCCAAAGAGTCCGATCTCGGTCCACCCTCCTCCTCCCGACAAATTGAGTTCAGGAGCAGCGCTTGGCAGGATGGGCTGCGGCACGTAGGCTTGAAGGAAGTGAGTCGACTATTTTATTAATCTTTTATTATAGGTCCAATTACCGAACTATAGGCACAAGCAAATATATTAGGGTTTTTGGATCCTACTAAGTACGTCACAATCAAGCAGAAAGTCATACGGCTAGGGGCTCGAAAATCCACAAGAAACCGGAAAAGGCAGTATAGAAAATAGAACCGCGTCAAAAGCCGCGAAGAAAATTGAACAAGCTAAGGGGTCCCCCGAGCACACCGGTGCTCGGCGAAACAGACCCCGAGAGTGTCTAAGTCCAAGAGCGTCCTATCCCTGTATTATTACAATAATTCAAGTGGCTGAAATAAAGTCTAAACTAAACTAAACTACTCCTCTCAACACTCAGATGCTTCCTCGCGCTCTCATGCGGCTCCGTGCAGAAGGGAGCCGGCTCCGATCACCGCGGTTGCGCCGGCTCCTCGAAAGTAACTGCCTCGGTCCTCGGGCCCTCGCATGAATACAACAGAGTGTCAAATACCAGATAAAAATAAACAGATAAAATAAAATAAAGAAAACATGGTATATATGCAAAAATGCAAATAAAATAAACAAACAAAAACAAACAAAAACAAAAATAAAAGAATAAAATAAAATAAAATAAAATAAAAAATGAAAATAAAAGAAAAAGTCGCGAAAAGCCGCGGACTCAGAGAGAGTCGTGGAAAGCCGCGAAAAAGAAAACAAAATAAAAAGAAAAATAAATGGACTACTAAGCCGTGCTCCCCGGCAACGGCGCCATTCTGATGAGCGTATAATCCGAGCAACCAAGGTAAAGGAATCACTGCAGTCGTTGCGACCTCAGCCGCTCAAGTTCTCAATCAAGAAAAAGATCAGACCACCAAACAAAGACAAAAATCGATTAAAACTCAAGATAGCGGTCTAGCTATTGGATTATCCCGGTATAGCGACCAGGGTCGAACTCAAGGAGCACGGGTTGGCCTCACAGCCTACGAAGTAGTCAAGATAAATAAACAAATAAAAGAAAAGGATTTTTGATGTGTTTTAATATTTTTATATTTTTTTGAATTTTTAATTATAAAGAAAAATAAGAAAACAAGGAAACAACCAACTTTGACTAATTATTTAAACACTCAAAATTATTCTAAAAATTCAAACAAAAATATTTTTAGAGTTTTTGTATTGTTTTATGTTTTTGGTGAAGTTTTGGTATTTTTTTGATTTTTAGGGAATTTTATAAAAATAAAAGAAGACTGAAAACCAAAGACACTGTCCAATCAGGCTTCTACAACCATTTAAAATTGCTAAAGGGTTGTTTCAAGCCTGAAGGTAATTTTCCTGTAAAGTATGAATAAAAAGGAAGAATTAGGGACTTGATTTATTATTTTTGGAGTTTTCAATTATTTATTAGAATTTTCTAAATTTTTCAATGTTTTTTCAAATTTTATATTTTCTATAGGTCCAAGAATGACCAAACTTGGTCAGTAAATCTAACGCAATAAAACATACAAAATGTGATTTTTTTAGAATTTTTGAAAGGGTTTTAATATTTTTTGTGATTTTTATATCTGGTCAGACTGAAAAATGGATGTTTTTGAATTTTTAAAATTAATAAAAAGGCTCCGAAATTTTCCCAAAAATCAGTGAAAATGCTACACAGTGGCAGGAGCCACGTCAAATTTTCACTTGATTTTGAGTAGATTTGATATTTTATTCAAGGCAAGCAAGATCCCACAGTCACAGGGACCTGATCGCAATGAAAATATCTTTGGAGGGTCTAAAAGTAACAATATAGGAAACCCAGGGTCCCGGTGCAAAATTTCGAAAATTACACGTGCGAGGCACGTGTCTGGGACACTCAGGGACCTCTTTGTAATAAAACTTAAGTCCCTAGACCTATTAGTAACTCGTATTTAAATTCCAGGGGCGTAAGTGTAAAATTCCCACAATATTCAGCACATGCTCAAATAAAACATTCACAGGGGTATATGTGCAAATACTAAAAAGATCTTTTCATTTCAAAACACCCACAAACTACAGGCCCTGATATGCAAATAACCACAAAATACACGTGACGAAGTACGTGTCCCACAACATACAGGGGTATAACAGCAAATACAATAAACCACCAGGTCCACTATGCAAAATATCCAAAATAAAAACAACTTAACTAAATATTTACAGGACTAAATGTTAAGACTAAAAAGCTAAGGGCCTAAGAACAAATTACCCTTTATTTAAGCGGAGGGCTGGATGGATGCTGCGTGGCGAATCTGACGTTGGTGGATGACGGCGCCTCAACGAAGGAACCCTCGGCTCTGATCCAACGGCTGGGGTTGCGCCACATATCTTATCAACGGTCGAGAGGCGTTGGATCTACGCCTCACTGTATGGAGGGCTGAGAGGAGGCCACGTGTCGATCTGACAGTGGCTGTTGGGCCTCCTCTTAGCCCTAATCGGACGGTCCACAAGTAATCTGGGCCTCCAGGGTAGAACGAACGGCAAAGGAGGGTCCTGGAGGAACTCCTCGCCGGCGAACTTCACCGGAGGACTGTGAGCGCTCAGGACCTCTGCAGGGGCTGCTGAAGATCGAAAAAGACTCACCGGAGCCTCCTGCGTCTGGAGAACCCCTCCGATGGCGCAACGGAGCTCCGGAGAGCCCAGGCGACACCGGCGGAGCTGAAGCTCCTGTGCTGAAGATGGAGGGCCTCAGATGGTCCTCCTCTGACATGCAAAATGGCACGAAGAGCAAGCTGGGTCGAGGGCAAAATGCCTCGACCCAGTTAGGTGCAAAGCGGGTGGATGGTGCGTCGATATGGGGGAGCTCTAGCGAAGCGACGGCGGTGGAGCCCCAATCCTAGTTCATGTGCAAACTGGGTTGGATGAAGGGGTGTAGAATGTGCGTGAGAGAAGGGCGAAGGTGACGGTGTCGTTCGATGATCGAAATGGTGACGGAGGTGGTCGGAATTGACGGTCGACGGCGGAGGTGCGATTTGGGGGTAAACAGAAATTAGCGAAAAATAGGAAGATCTAAGGCTACCTGATGGTCGATGTCGATTGTGCTTGAGTTGCTAAAGCTCCTGGTCCTAGCCTCGAGGGCCGTCGATGCCTGAGGCTCGAGCACCACGCTGGTGGCGGCGTACGGCGGCGCTACGTCGCCAGATCGATGGTCTGGGCACTCCCTCCTTGCTGCGACACTACCCTCAGCTTGCTGTCACTCAGGAGAGAGCAATGGAGGTCCTGGGGTGGAGAATGCACGAGCCAAAGATGAGTGAAGGCGCGGGCAGAGCTGACGCTATATAAAGCTAGGGGTCCGGCTAAAGGGAGTTCGGGCGAGCTGATCGGAGCGCGGATCCCCAAAACCCACCCCGGGCATGGATCAGGGTTGATCAAGGTCGGATTAGAACCCGGGGTTAGCGGATTTGGATCTCGGATCGAGGTGCAATAATTAGAAGAAGTCGGGTCAAAAACTCAGATCCGGAGGACTGTGGTCCAGGGGGGAGTTGACCGGGGGGTGAACATCCCCCGTGGACCAATCAGAAACGGCCACGTCAAAAAGATTTAGAAATTCAAATTAAAATAATAAATGGCCGAATTAAGAAAAACTCAAAACATGAAAAATATTTCTTTTATTTTAAATTATTTTTTTAAGATTTTTATTTTTTTGAAATAAAAATTAGGTATTTACATTATAGTATTATATACATACGTATATACAATATACATTTTTAATTTTTGATTTTTATTTATTTATTTTTGTACATTTTTATTCCACTTTTATATTTTATTTATTTATAGCATAAAATTTGGAATAAAAGTATATTTTTATTTTATTTTTATTATTTATTTACAAGGAGTAAATAAATAAGTTTATTTATATACATATATGGTATATATACAATGTGGGTGTTGATTTTTATTTTTCTTTCTTTTTATTTTATTTTTATTTTTATGATCTTTATTTTATTTATTTACATTATAAAGTCTAGAATATGCACAATTTTTATTAGATTTTTAATTATAGGGATAAATAAATATATGTGTGGTCTTATGTATATGGTGAATATATACAAGGTGAGTGCATTTTATTTTATTTTTAATTTTTCTTATTTTTATTTTAATTTGATATTTACATATATTTTTAAATAAATACAACCCACTTTTATTTTTTTAGAGGAAAATATTTATTTTTTATTTAATTACATGTATTTACATACATGAGCTTCCTTATCTCCCTCTATTTGGGTTTTTATACGGTTAGGCCCATGCTGAACCCTCCCTTGGGATTGGGTCGCTCAATATTTATTCTAAATATTTCCCTTTTTTTCTTTTAATTCTTTATTCTTTTATTTTTGCACAAAAACATGCTAATTATTTATTTTTACACAATGCATGCTTTTTGCTAATTATTGATATTTACATATATCTACACGTGTTTGCAAAAGTTTTTGTAGCTAAAATACAAGAATAAAGAGTGATGAATGGGTATTCATCAATGACCCCTTGCGGACATTCATGTGACTCTTTATGAGTCTGTGCCTTAAATTCTCATTTAAGGTTATCATAATATTATTATTTCATCAAGATCATGACTTCATATTTGTAAAATATACATTATCACTGATAACCCAAATATCACATATTAACATAACATTGATGCATCTACCATACGTAATTCCTTCTCAGTAATAACAATAATAATACACCTGTCATGATAATATTAGTAATCCGTAATTCAACATAAATCTAATCAAATTTAATTTACTATGTCCTTTCCATTTTTCTAAAATGTAATGAGTGCAATGGGTTTTAACCATATATATTTTAAGTAACCAACGAGATAGGTAAAGATGTAATTATCTATACACATAATATGTATTTCATAACAATAGTAACAAGTTGAGTACCGTAACTTCTATGTAACGATTGAGATAACAACCTATTTCTGTGTGAACCTGTTAATCTGGTAGCGACAGAGCTGGTATAACCTCCAATTATTATTACATCGAAAAAATTAACGGAATATAAATGTGGCAATATTTTTTTTGATAGAGACATTTGTAAAACAAAAAATACGTAATGGTGCATATGATATACTTGACTGTGTGAATGGTAAAATAATATGTTGTTCAATAAACTAAACAGAATGGAGATGTAACACTAGTCAACATATGAACAAAATATAGTTGCTGAATTATGATAAAGGTAATTCTTGCACCGTAGTTACAATCAAATACTCTATTTATATAAAAACAAGATTTCAGAAAATATCTTTAACAATATAGATCCACGATCAACAAATAATACAATGTTCAATCATCATATTACGGGTATGCTATGGAAAAAGATTAAAAGGTACATACTTTCCTAATCTCATCATTCTCTAAATTAAATGGAGAAAAAACTCAATGGCTATTGCATACCTTACTGAGGAAAAGAAGGGAGCCATCATGATCTTTTATATAGCTTACTCAGATAGGTTCGAGACACATGTTTAGAGAGGTCTTATTCTAATTAAATTATCATTCATTAATATGTCCTACAAATCCAAAGCATATAATTAGATGTCGTATTTCGGATACGATCATTGTTCATATGTATAAAACTAGGCTAATACATACTTTTAGAGACATTGTTTGAAATCCAACTATTGCGTATTGATGACCAAAAAACCAGAGCAACTAAGGTAAAGAAATAGAGCTAAGGTCGTTGCGACCTCAATCGCTCAAGAGCCTCTCGGTCAATCAAGAAAATGTGAAACAGACCACCAAAATCAGATGAAAATCAAAGAAAATACAATAGCGGTCCTGGCTATTGGATTAGCCTGGTATAGCGACCAGGGTCGGACTCAGGGAGCACGTGATGGCCTTGCGGCCTACGAAGTAGTCTAAAAAAGAATAAAATAAAAGAAATGTATTTTTGGTGTATTTTTTATATTTTTAATTTTTTTTGGATTTTTAATTAATTAAGAAAATAAAGAAAGCAATAAAGCAACCAACTTCAAGCAATTATTAATGCACTCAAAAATCACTCAAAAATTCAATAAAAATATTTTTATGTTTTTTGTATTTTTTACTGTTTTTGGTTAATTTTTGGTAATTTTCTGATTTTTATTGAATTTTCTAAAAATCAAACAAGACAGAAAAATGAAAGTGATGTCCAGTCAGACTTGGAGAGCCAATATAAAATAGATAAAGGCTCTATCAAGGTCTGAAGGTAATTTTCCTAAAAACTAGAAAGTATAAGGAAAATTTAGGCACTAGAGTTATTGTTTTTGGATTTTTAAATTATTTATTAGAATTTTTATAGGGTTTTTAGTGTTTTATAATTTTTATGGGTTTTATATATCAAAAAATGACCAAAATTGGTCAGAAAATCAAACAAGGAAAAATACACAGTACCTGATTTTTTTTTATTTTTTAGATGTATTTTAATATTTTTTTGAGAATTTTTAAGTCAGATAGTAAAGAAAAAGCTTGTTTTTGAATTTTTAAAAATAACAAATAAAACCAAAAATGTCTTCAAAAATTCTAGAAAATCTTGCAGCATGGCAGGAGCCATGTGTCCGATTTTCATTGAACTTGGAGTTAGTTTGATATTTTATTAAAAATGAAAACCTAGGTACAGTGTATAGGGACCTGTACGAAAATAGCAGAAGTTCCAGGGGGTCCGGTGCAAAATTTCTCAGAAGTCACGCGCGAGGTGCGTGTCTTGGGCACACAGGGACCTAATTGCAAAGAAACAAAGTTCCTGGACTATTTAATAACAAGTATTAAAAGTCCAGGGGCTTCGATGTAAATAACCCACTAATAAACACACATGTGCATAAAAATCATTCACAGGGGCATATCTGCAATTTTCTAAAAATTTTCATTCATTCATTAACATCCTGAAACTACAGAGCTAAACATGCAAATAACCCAAAGAAACACATGTCGACGCACGTGATACACTACACACAAGGGCATACATGTAAATGCAGAGAATAACAAGGTCCAAAGTGCAAAAGTACCAAAATAAAAACAACTGACTATGATATTTACAGTACTAAACACGAAATAAAGTAAACAGGGGGGCCTAAGAGCAATTACCCTATTATTAATGCGAGGGACGGATGGCTGCCACGTGGTGGATTGGACGGTGGAGGACTGCTGACACCCAACGCAAGGCTCCCTCGGCTCTGATCGACGGCCGAGACCTCACCACGTGGTGGATTGGACGACAGGGAAGGCGTTGTGGCTAAGCCTCTTGAGCCAACGGCCCAGATCGCTCCTCCAAAGATCGGACGCTGCTGGAAGCTCCTCAGATGAACGGCGGAGATACGAACTGGAGCTGGGAGACGATCTGACGATGTCTGGAGGTCGAGGAAGAACTGATGGCCGGCGACCTTTGCCGGCCCGCTGCGCGCGCTCCCGGCCTCCTCGCGGGACTCTGATGATCGGAGAAGAATCGTTGTGGGCTCTCGCGTTGAATAGTGCCCTCCGATGGCTCGACGGAGCTCTGAGGAGCTCAGGCGAGTAGGGCGGAGGTCAAGCTGCTGACTCAAATGGTCCAAGCCCTCAGATGGGCTCGGATGTCCCTGCAAAACACACCAGCAGACTCGTGGGTCGAGGGCAAAGTGCCTCGACCCTGTAAGAGGGGGTGACGGTGATCGGTGCGGCGGGGCAGTCGAGCTCCGGCGAGGTGTCGGCGGTGGAACTCGAAACCCCAGCTCCTGTGCGAGCTGGGTTGAATGGAGGGATGGAGAATGTGCGCGGGGAGAAGGCGAACGAGATGGAATGGTCCGATGATCGAATCAAAGGCGGAGGTGGCCGGAATCGAAGGTGAACGGCAAAAGAGCGATTTGGGGCAAAATCAAAATCAAAGAAAAGGGGGGACAACTAAGACTACCTGGGTGGACGAATCGACTGGGCGTGAGCTGCTGGAGCTCTGGGTCTTTGCCTCGCGGGTCGTCGAGGCCCGAGGCTCGAGCTTCTCCTTCAGGCGGAGCACGGCGGTGCTAGCTCGCCGGATCTGAGGTCCGGTCACCCTATCCTCTCTGCGACACCACCAGCGGCG
Organism: Ottelia alismoides; assembly: GCA_037367405.1. Lineage (NCBI taxonomy): Eukaryota > Viridiplantae > Streptophyta > Magnoliopsida > Alismatales > Hydrocharitaceae > Ottelia > Ottelia alismoides. The sequence goes on from JAZKJV010011439.1 coordinate 514,323, forward strand.
AGCTGTCACCTCGAGGATGGTAGTGGAGGTCCTGGGAATGCAAGGTGGGGAGCCAAAGATACAGAAATGGGAGGCGGAGCTCGGAACTTATACTGCCAGGGGTCCGGCTAAACTTGATCGTGTAGGGCAGCTCAAAGCGCGGACCCCGAGGCGGGCACCCCGGCGAGGGTATAAGATCTGGCAGGAACAAATAGGACCCTGGGTTTGTTTGAGAGGCGATCGGGTTGTGACGCGAAAATTATGAGAAATCGGGTCGGGCGTCACAACCCGTGGGAAGTGGTCCACAGGGGGGAGTTGACTGGGCGGTCAACATTCCCCCGTGGACCAATCAGAGAAGGCCACGTCAAAAAGATTTGTAAAATCAATTAAAAACAGGAAATGGCCGAATTATTAAAAACTCACAACATAAAAAATGTTTGTTTTATTTTTTTTCTATTTTTTTGTGATTTATAATTAATTTTTCAAAATAAAAATGAGGTATTTACACTATAAAGCTATATATAGGTATATATACAATATAGGATTTTTATTTTTGATTTTTAATTAGTTATTTTTGTGCATTTTTATTCCCATTTTATATTTTATTTATTTATAGCATAAAAGTAGGAATAAAAAGGTATTTTTATTTTATTTTTATTATTTATATACAAGGGTGTAATAAATAAGTATATACATCTATGTACATGGTATATTTACAATATTCTTTTTGGTTTTAAATTTTGTTCTTTTTATTTTGTTTTTGTTATTTTTATTTTATTTATTTACAACATAAAAGATAAAATATATACACATTTTATGGAAGTTGATTTTATTTATTTATAGGGTAGAATAAATATAAGTGAGTGGACTATATACATGATGAATATGTACAAATGGATGTTTTTGTTTTCTTTTTAATTTTTCTTTTTTTGTTTTGATTTTTATATTTACAAATATATACAATATATACAAACCACTTTTATTCTATTTTTAGAGGAAAATATATTTATTTTATTTACAGGTCTATTTGCACACATGAGCTCCCTATCTCTCTCTACTTTGGCTTTTATGCGGTCAGGCCCATGCTGAGCCCTCCCTTGGGTTAGGTTGCTCAATATTTATTCTAAATATTTCCTCTTTTTCTTTTTAATCTTTATTCTTTTATTTTTGCACAAGAACATGCTAATTATTACTTTTACACCATGCATGCTTTTGGTAATTATTTGTATTTACAAACATATACATGCATTTGCAAAGGTTTTTGTTGCTAAAATATAAGAATAAAGAGTGATGAATGAGTATTCATCACCCCCTATACTTAACTTTGCTACTCCCTTAGCAAACACTTATTTGAAAAAGAAGTGAAAAAGAAGAAAGAAAAAGAAAAAGAGAAGAATGTACATGGATCAAGGTTGAATATTAAACTTGCCTTCATTAAATTGAATTATGGAGCTCAATCAGATCTTTTGGATTATTAGTGTGTCGGAACCTTATTTGGACTTAAGCTTAAAACTCAACAGACTCTAAGTTCCAGTAATCTATAATCAGGACTCCTCAATAATCCAGATCAGAACAAGTCATCAAACACAAACCCTGAAGACCATGAATCTTTCCTTGTCCGGTGAATGTGAGGTGTAAGCTCTCCACCTCAGAAATGGTAACTTGACAATCCTCTCCAACAAGGTAACTCTATAACCTCAATCTGGCCACTCTTTCCTCGAGGAGCGGGGTATTCCCTTCTAAGTTCAAGTTCAACCGGCTCAAGAAGAGGAGGAAGAAGAGAATGGACCATGGCCAGTGTAGCCATGTATCCTTGGGAGCTCAACCAGTGTAGCCAAGTCTCCCTGCTGCAAGCTACATAAGGTGGGACATGAATCTCAAGCTTTGCTTATTGCACTCTATATACATACTCCGGTGGGATTATCATTTTCTATCAGACCCACCACTTTTTTGGAGTTATTTTCTTTTTGCATTTTTTTCAAGTGCACTATACAACATATACATGTGCAACATATATACAAGGAGATTTTCCTCTTGAGCCAGTAGACTATCCCTCTTTTGAAGCATTATTGCAACCTACAACTCCCGTCGTTAGACCTCATGGCAACCAGACCAAGTTGAGATGCACTTCCTTTACTAAAAGAAGAAGAGAGATTCCGCCTAGAAGTACTACCCTCATAAGCTACCCCAAGTCAAGGAAGACTGCCTCCTCACCACCTCATCCGTAGAGAGCTCGGTGCAAAGTGCTGGTGTCCAAGTAAAGCCATTGTCCCTATGAGTCATGTGTGTGTTGTTAAGTGCTCTACTTAGGCTCATTGAGATGACATGTGATCATAGCCTAGTGGACTCAAAGAATTAAGTCACCATGGACCTGAAAAGCCTTAAACCCAAGCCCTATAAGGTTACTCTTATAAATTAGATGGATTAAGATCTTAATCAAGCTCCATTTCTCAATTTGATTCCAGGCTAGTTTAAATGTCAACTATAATCCGGAAAAACTATATACATATATACAAAGATGCTTATTTACACAAATTTTTACAAAGATGCAAAATTTTTGAAAAATGTTTTGAAATCATGAATGGATGAATGCATGAAGTGCAAGTTTTGCAAAAGTATGTACACACATTTACACAAGATTTTTGCAAACTTTTGATTTTCAAAACATTTTGGAAAAATTTCGTACTATATAAATAATTTTGATAAGAGAATATTTACACAAACTTTACACAAAAGATTTTTGAAAACATTTTTACAAACATAATTTGTACAATAGCTATTTATGTGCAAATAAAAGAATGTTTATGTACATGAAAAAAATTTTATTTTTGTGATTTTTAGGATTTTTAGCCATTTTTATTTATTGACACACTCACACAAAGTACGAGTTATGGCTAAAGTATATATGAAATATATACACACCCCCCTATACATAGCTCGAACGATGTCCTCAGAGTCAAGAGAGATGAAGAAGACATAACTCGTGCTATGTATAGGGAAGTGAAAAGAAAGGCTATATACAAAGAATGAATGAATGAATGAAACAAAAGATCAAGAGGATCTCGAGTCTTCCCCCTATACTTAGGATCAAGTAATCCTAAGTATAGCAGGCTGTATACAAAGGGAAAACCGAGTGGAGAATATACAGGGTCTACCCCCCCATACTTAGGGTAAAATATCCCGAAGTATAGGCAGCAAAAACGGGGGTAGAAAGAAACAAAAGAAATACTCAAAGGTCCCACATCCGCCCTATACTTAGGGTAAAGTACACCCTAAGTATAGCATAATCAAAGATGACAAACGAGATGTGGAACTAAAGAATGTGATGATATGGACATATGGATCTATACAGGTAGGAAGAACAGTGAAAATCAGGCGCGAGATGCAATAGATGTGAGTCAAAGACCACATCTCACACAAAATGAATAGGGGCAACATCCACGACCCGCAGCTCATGATCTAGAAATGGCTTGAGTCGCTGGCCGTTCACTCGAAAGGTACTCTCAGAAGACAACTCGGATATATCAATGCTACCGTTGTCGTGTACCTTTCTCTCCAAGTAGGGTCCCTTCCATTTGCTCTGTAGCTTCCCTGGAAATAAACGAAGCCTCGCATCAAACAGCCATACTCTCTGTCCAGGCTCAAAATGCTTGTGGCTAATGTGAGAATCATGCCACTCCTTCACTCTCTCCTTGTAATGTAGGCTGTTTGAGAAGGCGGTATCTCTAAGCTCCTCCAGGGCTGCTAACTCTGCCCTCCTCTGGTCTCCTACACTATCTGGATCCATAAGTATCTCAGTGACTGCCCAAAGTGACCTGTGTCTCAGCTCGACATGCAAATGGCACGGCTTGCCATATACGAGGCGAAAGGAAGATGTGCCCAATGGTGTCTTGAAATACGTCCTATATGCCCACAAGACCGAGTCCAAAAGCTGTGACCAATCCTTTCGGTCAGGGCGGACGACTTTCTGCAAAATAGTCTTGATCTCCCTGTTCGACACCTCGGCGAGACCATTCGTCTGTGGATGGTAAGGTGTAGCAACGCGATGGTCTATACCGAACTCGCTAGCAAGGGCCTTCACCTGGTCGTTGATGAAATGAGACCCCCCATCTGAAATCAATACTTGAGGTACCCCGAACCGCGTGATGATGTGCTTCCTCAAAAATCTGCAAATTGTCCTAGCATCAGCGGCTCGGGCGGGGATAGCCTCAACCCAACGACTAACATAGTCAACGGCCAACAGAATGTACTAAAATCCCTGACTCTTAGGGAATGGACCCATGAAATCGATGCCCCATGCGTCAAAAACCTCACAGAAGTGAATGGGTTGCAATCGGCATCATATCACGTTGTCCAAAGTGCCCATCCTCTGACAGTCAGTACACCTCTTCACGAACTCATCAGAGTCCTTGAAGAGGGTAGTCCACCACAAGCCGGATTGGAGCAATTTCTGTGCCGTTCTCCTCCTAGAATGATGTTCTCCTGCCTCAAGCTTGTGGCAGTAAGTGAGGACGCTATGGTGCTCCTCCTGAGGAATGCACCTACGCCAGACGCTATCCCCTCCTTCGTGGTAAAGGATGGGATCCTCCCAGTGGTAGGACTTGGCCTTCGCAAGGAAGGTCTCAAGCCTCTTCCTGGGCCAATCTTGTGGGACTTTTCCCAGCAACGAGAAAGTTCACAATATCGGCATACCACGGGAGTGAGGCGATAGCAAGGATCGCCTCATCTGGGAAGGTCTCACAAATAGGATCAATCGGCTCTGCATCCTCAAGGTGCTCTAAATGGGAGAGATGATCCGCCACCACATTCTTGACTCCAGTCTTATCCTTGATCTCAATGTCGAACTCTTGGAGTAGAAGGATCCATCTAGTCAGTATGGCCTTGGCATCCTTCTTTGCCATGTGGTATCAGATGGCGGTGTGATCAGTATACAAGGTCACTCTAGATCCAATGATGTAAGATCTGGACTTATCTAGGGCGAACACTACGGCTAGCATCTACTTCTCTGTGACGGTATAATTCCGCTGCGCGGAATCCAATGTGCGGCTAGCGTAGTGGATAGCAAAGGGCACTCCATCCCTCCTCTGTCCCAGCACGGCCCCCACGGCAAAATCAGAGTCATCCGTCATGATCTCGAATGGAAGAGACCAATCGGGCGGCTGGAGAACATGAGCCTCTATAACACACTACTTGAGAGTCTCAAAGGACGAAAGACACTTGTCATCGACAAGGAACTCGGTGTCTTTCGTCAGTAGGTCAGTCATCGGCCGGGCAATCCTGCTGAAATCATGAATGAATCGTCGGTAGAAACTGACGTGCCCCAGGAATGACCGTAACTGCCTCAGATTGGACGGCGTGCGAGTTTTCTAATGACATCATCCTTGGCCGGATCAACCTCCATGCGCCTGTTGGAGATGATGTGGCCAAGCACCGTCCCTTGAGTCACCATGATGTGACTCTTCTCCCAAGATAGCACCAAGTGAACCTCTATACATCGCTGGAGTACTCGGTCTAGGCCAGTCAAGGACAGGAGTCGAATCCGTCGCCGTAAACCGAGAAATCATCCATGAAGACCTCCAAACACTCCCCTACCATGTCCGAAAAAGATCGACAGCATGCATCTCTGAAAAGTCGCAGGGGCATTGCGTAGCCCAAATGGCATGCATCGGAAGGCGTATGTGCCGAAGGGACAGGTAAAGGTGGTCTTCTCCTGGTCTCAGTAGCGATGGCCACCAGGTTGTAGCCCGAGTACCCATCCAGAAAACAGTAATGGCTCTTCCCTGCCAGTCTCTCATGATCTGGTCAATAAAGGACAGGGGAAATGATCCTTCTTGGTGGCCTGGTTGAGTCTCCTGTAGTCAACGCAGACCTGCCAAGAAGTGGGTACTCGTGTAGCAATCTCCTTTCCCGACTCACTGATCACAGTCGTGATGCCTGTCTTCTTGGGCACCACATACAAGGGGCTGACCCACTTGGAGTCGGAGATGGGATAAATAAAATCGGTGCTCCACCATTCGAATTTCCTTCATGACAACCTCTCTCAGATTTGGGTTCAGCCGCCGTGGAACTCACGCGACGGCTTCGCCCCATCCTCGAGATAGATATGGTGGGAGCACCGTGCTGGGCTAATCCCCTGGAGATCTGTTACACTCCATCCGATTGCCTTGCGGTTCTTTTCAAGAACCCTCAATAAACGGGATTCTTGCTCTCCAGTCAGATCGACGGAGATAATGACTGGGTACATCTCAGGCTCACCCGCAAGGAATCGATACTTCAGCGAAGTAGGGAGCGGCTTCAGCTCTGGACAGCTGGGTACTGGTGGATCTGGCCTTTGAAATGTCTCTGTAAATGCTGCCAAATCTGCATGGGAGAACTGAAACTCTCTCTCAATCTCAGAAACTGGAGAAGGCTGCTCTGACTGACTGTCTTTGCTCTGCTCGGCATCTACCTCCTCCTCAGCTGTAGGCTCAGTGGGAATCAGGTCTGGCATATAGTCATCACAATCTGCCCAATTAGACTCTGACTCCGAGGGATCTGCATCACACAAGGTGGCATCAGTACCACCATCATCACAAAAATCCGTGTCACGGTCAAGAACCTGCTCTGCTGCCACTGAAGTATCCTGAACCAGGAAGTGCTCTCCAAGCTCTCCTCTGCTGTCATCTCTGCATCAGCGGTGTCTGAAAATGAGAGGATGGCCTGTGCTGTTGGGTCTGCCCATGCTGCCTCATCGTCTGTGATCACAAAGTCACAGTCCTGGTGGATGTCTAGCATGGCATCTGTCAGCTGCTCTGTGTCTGAAGTGGTCTCTGGAGCATGATCTGTCTCTGGCTCTGTGATGAACGTAAAATTAGCCTCTTTAATATTATGGAATTATGCTGTAGTACAGGAGGCGAATTTTGTTCAGCAAAAACCACAGTCTTTGATTGCTGTGGAATATTTATACTTGGTAAGTGTACCAAGGTCGAACACAGGGATACAGCAGCCTAAAGTGTGTATTGAATTTCGATTCGTGAAGCACAATGTGATTTAATCTCAATTTCAGGTCCATATGCAAATTATGAAGCACTAAGCTATTTACAAGGTATGCCATGATGCATGCATTTTTTTAGATATTTTTATGCAAGTTAAAGTGATGCATGAGCAAATAATGCAAAGGAACATGCATGATGAATAAAATGCCAGAATTATACCCTAAAATGTGAGCAATGCAATGTAGAATGAAGTTAGAGTCTAATTGAACACATCATTAAAAATCGATCATCAAATCCAACAAGACAGATAGAGCATGGTCCCATTTTTGACATAAAAATTCACTTAATTTAAAACAGTGTCAAATGAGACAAATAAGTATGCTAGATTGTAGAGGACAAAATAAGGATCAAAACGACACTAAAATCATGCAATTTGGACCTACGATGCTCAAGTTATGCTAAAAACAGTGTAAGGGCATAATTGTAATAAAAATGCAATAAAATAAAGGGATAAATATTGCATTTAGGTCCCTGGAGGGACCTAAATGCAAATACCAAAAACTGCTTGGGCCATTTTGTAATTTCTCCATTTGCGCGCACAGCATATTTGCAAATCTTCAAAATCTGGAGGATCTCCCTGTAAAATACCCAGGCGCGCATGTGAGGCACGTGCCTGGGGACCATTCTGCAATTTCCATAAACTCCGGGGTCTTTATCGCAAATTACCCAGGCCTCGCGTGCGGTGCACGTGATGGCCCAGGCTCGGGAGGTGGCATAGGCTTGGGACACGTGGCATTCGTTAATGACTCGGATTGTGGCTCGATAGATCCGAGCCTGTAGGTTTGGCATGGAGGCTCGGTATGCCCACGTGGCTGCATTAGAGCCGTCCGATCCAGCTGGATCGGGCGGCACCTGTGACTTCATCTCCTCCGCAGATCGCCGGAGGAGGCGGGGCTCCGGCGACCTGCGTGTAGCTCCTCCGTGCTCAGAGGATGTGCTGATGGGTCGAAGAAGCTTGATGGAGGTCCGGCGGAGGACCTGGCGGTGCTACGAAGCTCCAGCGCTAGTCGAAAGGGGAGATCAGTGGAGCTTCGCCGGAGTATAGGAGCTCGAAGGAGCTCCGGCGCGAGATCCGGCCAATCAAGATACCTGCAAGGTTAGTCAAAGCCGAAGCGTGTTGTGAGTGTAATGTGAGTGAAATGGAGTCCCAGGGAGGTGGTCGGAGCGGGGACCAAGGCTCCTTCCCCGCCGGAGCAGAGGAGGAGATGGGGGCGGTGGATTAGACTGCGGAGAAGGGAAGGGCGATGGCGAGGGGTGTCGCGAGGATGATCTATGAGGGGTGAAGGCTTGGAGGTGGTCAGATGAAGGAGGCGGTGAATGTATACGGTGGAGTAAATCGAAGAAAACCAAGGAAAAGTAAAGATAAAAAAATCTCCTCGCCGGAGCGAGGAGTTGGCGGAGGAGGAGGTCTGAGCTGGGCTTCAATGGAAGCCCTGGTCGTCGCACGACAGGGCCGACCTCTCCCTGGTGCTCGGCGGCGCATAAGAGCGACCGCTACGTGGTCGAAGGCCACGGATCACACCGGGGAGGTCTGGCCATGATCGCCTCGAATTGACCATCCTCCACTGTCACCGGAGGCGGATGAAGCTAGGGCAGACTCCCAGAGATGGTGGATGATGATCTCAGGTGGCGGGGGAGGGTCTTTTATAGGCGGAGGAGATGGCGTTACAGGTGGTGATGGTGGGGGTTTCAACGGCTGAAATGATGAAGAGGAGTAATGGAGATGGCGTTTGATGGAGTTCGCGAGGATGGCGGAAGACTGGGCTTTGAAGGGAGGCGTTACGAGAGGAGATGGGTGGCTGGGACGGTGGCTAAAAAAGGAAGGGGGGCGGAGGTTTGGAGAGGTGTTACGCCTGGAGTCGGAGGTAGACGATGATCGAGGGCCGTTGGATCAAGGGATCCAACGGCTGGGATCGATGCGCGAACGGAGGGATGCAATCAGATCATTAGATCTGATCGTACGGCTGGATGCGAGGCGGTGAAGAACGGTTTGGATTGGAAGATGGTGGGCATCCAACGGTGGTAGGTGAAGAGATGACGTGGCAGTTGGAGAGCCTTCAGATGGAAGAGGATCGGGCGGTTGAGATTAAAGGGGTGACGCGGCTGCTCAGGAGGCGTAGGATGAGGAATTGATCGAACGGACCACGGTGAGGGTCTAACGTGGCTGCACAGATGAGCGTAGGATGAGTGGAGATCGGAGGGCTGAGATATAGGCGGGAAGTAGCGGCAGAGATCAGATCCAAGAGACGATCGGGCGGCTGGGAATGGAGCGGCGGTGGACGGAGGAGATGGAAGTGGAGGCGGGTGGATCCAACCGTCCGGAGGGTGCCGCGTGGCGGAAGGGGACGCGGGCCACGTGGCCGGCCCAGGGGGCGCCACGTGGCCCAATCAGAATAAATCAAACAAAAAGTACAAAGAAAAATATAAAAGAAGTAGTTAGAGGCCGAATTTGGAAAAAGTCAAAACATGAAAGTTGCTCGTCTCGACGAGATCTACAACTTTCATGTTGGGCAAAAAGCCAAAAGAGGTCATCTGTACAAAAGCTGTTTGGGGGGGGGGTATTCTCAAGGGGTAAAAACACCGATTTTGTGGTTTTGAGTTGTTTTTGTATTTTTTAGTGGTTTTAAAGGTCAGTGAATTATAGACAACTTATCTACCTAATTTTTAGGGGTTTTTGAGTGATAAAATAATTACAGAAAAATAAGGCAAACTAAATACAATAAATTATTGGTAATTATACACAATATGGTACATGATAAAAATGGAAAATTAGAGGATAATTTATTGGCTTGTTTAAGCAGGGATTTTAATAAGGAGTTTTTAGCATGATGAATACGAGATTCAACATACCCCTATACTTAAACCATGCTCGTCCTCGAGCATCTAAAGAATGAAGGAGTTAGATTAATTCCTGACAGTGCGTGTGAAAAAAAATCAAGGCTTGATCTTTCGAAGACCCTTGACCTAAGTGATCCTAAAATTCTGGATTTATCCAAGCCTTAGTCAGAAGGAATCCAACTTCTCTGATTATCCGACTCTCATTTTGTACATAATATAAGGATATGACATTTAGTGTACTGCATTTCATGAGAGCCGAGCTGATGCATCACCCAAAGTTCCAGTCCCAAAGACTCTCCTCTAGACCTCATCCTCAATACTAGGGAATAAGTCTATTCTTGCTTCAGTCAACCGTCTCTATAGTTTGTCAGACTTGAAAGTGTAGATGGACGGCCGGTTGATGGAGGGCATAGGATTGTGTCTGGTTTTCTCTCCCTTTCATTGGAACAAGGTGCTTCTCGAGTGCCTCTTACTCAACACATGTATATTATTATTTTGTTGATCAATGTGTCCGTCAAGAGAGTTGGAGTCGTCTGCACTTGTTTTCTGGGAATACACCGGGGTGTGTCTCTTTTGAGTATCTAAGATACCTTCGACACCCAGACTTGTAGCATTTACGATGCAGAGCCCTTTTTTGGTGTCAGCCCGACTCCTGGTCCTAATTAGCGCTTGGTCCAAGTGGACACTTTAAAAATGTTTGGGAGCGCTCGCCATTGGTGGAAGCTCATTTCTAATTTGACCTTGATGATTGAGCTTTTCTTTGACATTTCATTTCTTTTGTTGGCTAGCTCCACTGCTTTTACCAAGAGATTGGCGCACACTGATCAACAAATTCCTTTAAATTTCATCACACCCTGGCACTTTTAGGTAAACATCAAGAGATAGCATATGAATCTTGTTCACATACTGGCTAGGGTTTTTGCTGACACTCAGGTTTTCTGAAGCCTTCATTAACTTTATCCCATCCTCGAATATCATAAGATCGGGTCTAAATTTAAATCTCTGATCCTAGTTCCTCAAGCGATATCTCATCTCAGCTCATCGATCATGCAGTTGTGGAAGTGACTGTGCTGATCATATTTTCTTGAAAGTAGAGATGAAGGGTGCAATATAGCACTCAAATCTTTCAAACCAGAGGAGTGTGGAAATTTAAGTCAAGAAAACCCTAATGACTAAGGCATGTTAACTCAGACTCTCAAGATCCCAGAGGTCCAGTGTCCTCAAAAATCCTCAAGCCCTGCGTGAGTGTGAATGTGTCAGGAATACACCAACTCCAAGGGTTAGTGAATTTTTGTGTGATTTTTCTTTTGCAATTTTTTATGGGTTTTAATTTTCATTTTTTTTAATTCCTCGGAGAGACAATGACTGGCCCAGGCTCAAATAAAAGTATACACTTTCAGCCAGTATGGGTGTAAGTACAGGCCGAGGCCCGTGTTACTTGAGGACGGGGCCGTATGCGATGTCCTCTAAACCACCCACTCTGCTAAGGAGACCGAGGTTCCCTCACTGAAAATGTCTACTAAACCTAGTAGTCAGAGTCTCTTCCAAGAAAGATTTTCAATTTTTTTTAATACAGAATATTTACAAAAATTAATCCCTCAATTTTGAATTTTACAGGTTTTTACTCAGTTCACTAGTTTACCAAAACCCAGCCCGAAAAATAAAATTTTAAAAAGTTTAAAAACGCGAGCTAAGGTTAAAGTAATATACAATAATATACGGTATATACCCCCTATACTTAAAATTTGCTATGTCCTCATGGCACAAGTGCCATGAAGCCAAGGCTTGGTTCAAGTACAGGGTGATATAGCGGAACTGAGGAGGAGGGTTCCCCTATACTTAGGCCAAAATTGGCCTAAGTACAAGAAGACGGGACAAGGATGGAAGAGCAGGCAGGTCCCCCCTATACTTAGGCTACAAATAGCCTAAGCAAGGTCTGCGTTAGGGGGGGGGGTTCTATGATACAAGGGTGAGGGGGAGGGGGTTCGTGAAGAATAGATATACAGAGAGAGAGAGATATAGAGAGAGAGAGAGTGAAATATACAGGGGAAGGGTGGGAGTGAATATGTGCATGTGCAGTGTAGGTGTGGGGGGGGGAATTTTTTTCTTTCTTTTTTTTTTTCTTTTTTTTTGGGTACAATATGCAAGACTAAAAGTAAATATGCAGATGCAGTGTTTTTTTTTTACAACATGCAATGCAAGTTGACTGATAAAAATCCTCGCATTTCTTCACGGCTTCTTTTGCGGCCTCTTCAGCGGAAGCTCCCGACTTCGCGCCTCCATGACGATCAGGCGTCCCCGATTTTCATGGGCCCTGCCACAAAAGAAAAAAAGTTAGAAACTTAAAGAAATTAACTCAGCAAGAAATGATGCATGAAATGAGGACCTAAAAATTTTTGAAATAAAATAAAAAAATCAAATCCAAAAAATTAAGCAAAGCCGTATCCCGGCAACGGCGCCATTTGATGAACATAAAATTAGCCTCTTTAATATTATGGAATTATGTTGTAGTACAGGAGGCGAATTTTGTTCAGCAAAAACCACAGTCTTTGATTGCTGTGGAATATTTATACTTGGTAAGTGTACCAAGGTCGAACACAGGGATACGACAGCCTAAAGTGTGTATTGAATTTCGATTCGTGAAGCACAATGTGATTTAATCTCAATTTCAGGTCCATATGCAAATTATGAAGCACTAAGCTATTTACAAGGTAATGCCATGATGCATGCATTTTTTTAGATATTTTTTTGCAAGTTAAAGTGATGCATGAGCAAATAATGCAAAGGAACATGCATGATGAATAAAATGCCAGAATTATACCCTAAAATGTGAGCAATGCAATGTAGAATGAAGTTAGAGTCTAATTGAACACATCATTAAAAATCGGTCATCAAATCCAGCAAGACAGATAGAGCATGGTCCCATTTTTGACATAAAAATTCACTTAATTTAAAACAGTGTCAAATGAGACAAATAAGTATGATAGATTGTAGAGGACAAAACAAGGATCAAAACGACACTAAAATCATGCAATTTGGACCTACGATGCTCAAGTTATGCTAAAAACAGTGCAAGGGCATAATTGTAATAAAAATGCAATAAAATAAAGGGATAAATATTGCATTTAGGTCCCTGGAGGGACCTAAATGCAAATACCAAAAAACGCCTGGGCCATTTCGTAATTTCTCCATTTGCGCGCACGGCATATTTGCAAATCTTCAAAATCTGGAGGATCTCCCTGTAAAATACCCAGGCGCGCACGTGAGGCACGTGCGTGGGGACCATTCTGCAATTTCCATAAACTCCGGGGTCTTTATCGCAAATTACCCAGGCCTCACGTGCGGTGCACGTGATGGCCCAGGCTCGAGAGGTGGCACAGGCTTGGGACATGTGGCATTCGTTAATGACTCGGATTGTGGCTCGATAGATCCGAGCCTGTAGGTTTGGCATGGAGGCTCGGTATGCCCACGTGGCTGCATTAGAGCCGTCCGATCCAGCTGGATCGGGCGGCACCTGTGACTTCATCTCCTCCGCAGATCGCCGGAGGAGGCGGGGCTCCGGCGACCCGCGTGTAGCTCCTCTGTGCTCAGAGGATGTGCTGATGGGTCGAAGAAGCTTGATGGAGGTCCGGCGGAGGACCTGGCGGTGCTACGAAGCTCCAGCGCTAGTCGGAAGGGGAGATCAGTGGAGCTTCGCCGGAGTATAGGAGCTCGAAGGAGCTCCGGCGCGAGATCCGGCCAATCAAGATACCTGCAAGGTTAGTCAAAGTCGAAGCGTGTTGTGAGTGTAACGTGAGTGAAATGGAGTCCCAGGGAGGTGGTCGGAGCGGGGGACCAGGGCTCCTTCCCCGCCGGAGCAGAGGAGGAGATGGGGGCGGTGGATTAGACTGCGGAGAAGGGAAGGGCGATGGCGAGGGGTGTCGCGAGGATGATCGATGAGGGGCGAAGGTTTGGAGGTGGTCAGATGAAGGAGGCGGTGAATGTATACGGTGGAGTAAATCGAAGAAAACCAAGGAAAAGTAAAGATAAAAAAATCTCCTCGCCGGAGTGAGGAGTTGGCGGAGGAGGAGGTCTGAGCTGGGCTTCAATGGAAGCCCTGGTCGTCGCACGACAGGGCCGACCTCTCCCTGGTGCTCGGCGGCGCATAAGAGCGACCGCTACGTGGTCGAAGGCCACGGATCACACCGGGGAGGTCTGGCCATGATCGCCTCGAATTGACCGTCCTCCGCTGTCACCGGAGGCGGATGAAGCTAGGGTAGACTCCCAGAGATGGTGGATGACGATCTCAGGTGGCGGGGGAGGGTCTTTTATAGGCGGAGGAGATGGCGTTACAGGTGGTGATGGTGGGGGTTTCAACGGCTGAAATGATGAAGTGGAGTAATGGAGATGGCGTTTGATGGAGTTCGCGAGGATGGCGTAAGACTGGGCTTTGAAAGGGAGGCGTTATGAGAGGAGATGGGTGGCTGGGACGGTGGCTAAAAAAGGAAGGGGGGCGGAGGTTTGGAGAGGCGTTACGCCTGGAGTCGGAGGTAGACGATGATCGAGGGTCGTTGGATCAAGGGATCCAACGGCTGGGATCGATGCGCGAACGGAGGGATGCGATCAGATCATTAGATCTGATCGAACGGCTGGATGCGAGGCGGTGAAGAACGGTGTGGATTGGAAGATGGTGGGCATCCAACGGTGGTAGGTGAAGAGATGACGTGGCAGTTGGAGAGCCTTCAGATGGGAAGAGGATCGGGCGGTTGAGATTAAAGGGGTGACGCGGCTGCTCAGGAGGCGTAGGATGAGGAATTGATCGAACGGCTACAGTGAGGGGCTAACGTGGCTGCACAGATGAGCGTAGGATGAGTGGAGATCGGAGGGCTGAGAAATAGGCGGGAAGTAGCGGCCAAGATCAGATCCAAGGAGACGATCGGGCGGCTGGGAATGGAGCGGCGGTGGACGGAGGAGATGGAAGTGGAGGCGGGTGGATCCAACCGTCCAGGAGGGTGCCGCGTGGAGGAAGGGGACGCGGGCCACGTGGCCGGCCCAGGGGGCGCCACGTGGCCCAATCAGAATAAATCAAACAAAAAATAGAAAGAAAAATATAAAAGAAATAGTTAGAGGCCGAATTTGGAAAAAGTCAAAACATAAAAGTTGCTCGTCTCGACGAGATCTACAACTTTCATGTTGGGCAAAAAGCCAAAAGAGGTCATCTGTACAAAAGCTATTTTTGGGGGGGTATTCTCAAGGGGGTAAAAACACCGATTTTGTGATTTTGAGTTGTTTTTGTATTTTTTAGTGGTTTTAAAGGTCAGTGAATTATAGACAACTTATCTACCTAATTTTTAGGGGTTTTTGAGTGATAAAATAATTACAGAAAAATAAGGCAAACTAAATACAATAAATTAATGGTAATTATACACAATATGGTACATGATAAAAATGGAAAATTAGAGGATAATTTTATGGGCTTGTTTAAGCCGGGATTTTAATAAGGAGTTTTTAGCATGATGAATACAAGATTCATCACTCTGCTGTCCTCGACCGTCTCTATTTGTACACTTTTTCCCTCGACGCAAAAGTATACCTTCCCACTATCATGATCAGTCACCGCCTTGGCAGTGGCCAAGAACGGGCGACCGAGAATGATGGGGGTATCGGTCACTGAATCAGGGATCTCCATGTCCAACACTACGAAGTCCACGGGGAATTGCAGGCCCTGAATAGTGACGACAACGTCTCACAACAACCCCTTCGGCCTCTTAACAGATCGATCAGCAAACTGAAGGACTGTCTTGCTCTGTCGAAGAGTGCCCAACTCGAAGCGATCGAGAAGGGCTGCCGGAAGGAGGTTGATAGACGATCCGCTATCTAATAGAGTCCGGTCGAACCTCTGCTCTCTAATGTGACACCTGACATACGGGGCTCCTGAATCTGGCCTCTTGGCCGGCAGACGGTTCCGGATTGCGAAACACGTGGCTTTCATCAGCACATGGATCTCTGAATGGTGGTTCCTCCTCTTCCTCTTGACTGTGGTCCTGTCTCTCAACGAGCGCTGAAGAAGGGGGATGTGGTGCAAAGCCTCCTGAAGAGTCAGCTGTATGTGAAATCGATCTATCATCTGTTGGCTGAACTCCTCCTGATCTCTCTTTTTGGGATTTTCTTTTTTCTTCCCCTTCCCCATCTGAAGGGCTCTAGGGAAGGGGATCACTGGGTCCTTCTCAGATGAAGGACTAGGAAAAGGTCTACACGGCTCGACGGCCGGATCCGCACATACATCACACACCACAGTGGGACCAGAAAAAAACAAACCTTTTCCTTTATTCACAACATAGTTCCGAGGTACATCAGGAGTAGGAAAAATAACAGGACTCTCAAACTGAACACTGGTGGCCTCAGTACCACCATCGGCTGGATCAACTGGAAGTCTCGCGGCCTCAGTACCACGCTCTGGCTCGGCATCAAGGGTGGCCTCAGTACCACCTCCTCCGACTGGTGAAATGGCAGCCTCATCACCGCCTGTGGAATCAGCATCCTTGGTGGCATCAGTACCACCGTCATCATCATGAGCGACCTCAGTAATGCTCTCCTCCTCCTCATCCGGCGCTCTAGGTGTCTCCTCATGGCGTCGCTCAGACGAGGCGCCGCCTGCTGGTGTTCTACCGCTCCTAAGTGTGACAAAATCAGCATTAAAAAGGTCTGCAGACATATCATCAAATGGATCACTAGGAGTGGCATACCCAGTGTAAGCTACCTGCTCAGATTTCCGCTTCAGGCTGTTGGGGTTCGGCTTGATCTGGGCAGGGATGGCGGCCTTCCCTCTCACGATGTCCCGCATCTCCTGGTGGAACTCGTCCATCTCCCGTCTGAAGGTAGCATGCTGGTCCGTGAGGAGGCAGGCTATATCATCCAAGGCGGGGCTCTCATAAGGTGGACCATGAGAGCCCAACGGGTAGCCTCTCTGGTAATGAGGCTGCTGGAACTAGTGCTGCTGAGAGGGGTAAGTGGGTGGATGCTGCTGCTGGTGAGGCTGCTCACGCCTCCAAGACTGCCCCTGCTGATAGGGATGAGGACCATAGGACGACTGCTGCTGCTGTGGTGGTGGGTACACTGGGGGCTGCTGTTACGGCTGGTGATCTCTCTGCTGGCTGTACTGACCTCCCTGACCAGATGGCTGCTGCTGGGGCTGGGCACCTCCGTTCCCCCACCTGAATCCGGGATGGTCTCGTCAGATACCAGGCTGAGGGCGGTCATACCAAATCCCGTTGACATCCATCAACGGCTTTGTGTCGTACTGGGGTGGCGGGAGCACTGCCAGAGGCTGATCCGGCTGGTATACCACCATCTGCAAGTCTGGAGATGGTGGTGACTGGTAGGTGGGCTGCGGCTGCTGGTACGGCTCTGCCTGTACAAGGTGAACCTGTCTAGGCTGCTGGTGTGAGCTGGAGTGCTGGGACGAGCTGCTGCTTCTGCCTGGATCGCCTCGCGACTGAAGACGGGGATGGGGAGTTGTCTGTGCCTCCTGGAGACACATGAGCTGGGTCTTCATGTCGCTCAGAGTTTGTGCCATCTGCTCCATCTGAGTGATGCCATGGCACTGCTTCTTCTCTATCATCTCCATCCGATCCAACTTCTCGCTAATGATACCCATGTCCGCAGCTGATGATTCTGCCTGTGATGCTGCTACTGCGGATGAACTGGAAGGACCGGCGTCGACCCGTGCTATCCTCTGGTACTGCATGGGTCCTGGCTGCTGTTGGGGTCTGCCCTGAGTATACAACTAGGTCTGGGACATCACCATGTAGTTCTCGACCATCTCCTCGCAGATGGCCCAGACCTGGTCGTGATCCTTGGCGAAGTAAGACCCGCCACAAGAAGCGTTCACCAAGCCCTGGAGCTTTGGTGTCAGCCCGCTGAAAAGCTCTGCACAAGGTTGGGCTTGGAAATGTCGTGGTGCGGGCATCGATCAGTCAGCTCTCGGAACCTCTCCCATGCCTCATGAAACTGCTCGTTAGGGAGCATGGAGAAGTTGCTGATAAGGGCTCTCACGGCATTGGTCCGCCCGAGTGGATAGTACTTGTGTAAGTACTCGGTGCGGAGCTGCTCCCTAGTGTAGACGAACTTCCCCAAATGCTTCAACCAGGTGGCTGCTCTATCTGCCAAGGAGAAGGGGAAGGCTATCATTCTGATGGTATCCTGGTCCACCTGACGGTTGTGGACAATACTGCAGATCATGAGGAACTCCTGGAGGTGGAGATGGGGCTCCTCGGTGGCGAGCCCGTGGAAACGGGGAAGAAGCTGTAAGGTGTTCGGGGGGAACTTGAAGTCCCCCACGATCGCTGGTAGCACGACCCAGTGGTGCATCAATGTCGATCCGGGGTTGTGCAACTCCCGCATCGGTCTCGGTGGCTCTCCTGCTCCTGCCGCGGTGGCAGCCGCTGCGGCGGCGGCTGCTGCGGCTGCTGCAGCTGCATCATCTGGGACTCTCGGCCCGTCTCTCCGCTGCTCTCTCTCTCTGCTCTCATCTGCTCCATCTCTTTCCTCATATCTAGCAAAAATGCTCCCTGATCCCTCAACTGCTGCTGAATTATCTCGAGGGAGGCGATCAGGGTGGAGTTGATCGTACCCTGGTCCAACACAAAGTGCTCAGGCCGTGGACCTCTGGAGCGATCCTCTGAACTGCCGACCATGGCATCTGCAAAACCAAACGATCCAAACTCAGGTGCCGATAAATCTGCTAATGTCTCCTCTGGCACTGATCTCTTGGAATCGAAAGAAAGGGGGTCGAGGGGGAACATGGTGGAATCATACTCGGGCATGGAGAGCTGGTCTCGGCTCTCGCGAGCCAACCTAGATGAACGGGTAGACACGCCCAAAAGCGGTGCAGCCAGAGGCTGACTAAGAGATCGTCTACCCATCATCTTGATGTGGCGAGTAAGGCGGATGAGATCTGGAGAAACTATGATCGCAAACAAACCCCTCTGTTCACCAATGCAACGTGAGCTGAAGACCGTAAAGGCTCGGTCAATTTATCTTGTCTATTTTATTTTGGTGAACAAACAAAATATCAGAGCGATTACGTGACCTGTTGGGATACCCGATACTATCCCCAACCGACTGTCCTGCACGAAAGAGTCGGTAATCAGCCGAGGAAGGTACCGGAGGGCTCTACCTAGTGTTCGGGTCACTCTCTCGCACAATCAAACCAAACAATGAGGGAGTTGCTCTCCCCAAGACATATTTTTAGGTCAAGTGTCTTTTAGGGTCAATAGCTTAAACAGTCCCAATTTTATTGTTTTTCTTTTTAATATTTTTCAATAAAAACAAAAGGCCTAACGAATTTTTCGGTTCTCCTGATTATTAAGTCAAAAACAGAGGGAGAAAACGAAAAAGCTGATGCGCGATAAAATCAATGATGCATGCAAAGATAGAAATGCATACCTGTCTCCAGCACTCTACATGCAATATGATCCGTGCAGAATTGAAATACTGAAAAGAAACTACCTAAATGGTGCAGCGGTGAAAACCGAGTCCTAAACAGGAAACTTCTACTTGACAGAACCGTCTAACTGGTCACAGGTCCTTCGATCTAAGGAGTCCGGTCTCGGTCTACCCCTCCTCCTCTCGACACATCAGGTTCAGGAGCAGCGCTTGGCAGGGCAGGCTACGGCACCTAGGCTCGAAGGGAGTGAGTCAGTTATTTTTATTAATGTTTTATTAGTAGATCCAATTAGCGAACTATAGGTGCAGGCAGATAGTTAAGTGTTTGGATCCTACTAATTACGGCACAGTCAAACAGAAAGTCCTAAATCTAGGGGCTCGAGAAAAACCGCGTAAAACCGTAAAAGGCAGCGAAGAAAAACAAAACCGCGAAAAAGCCGCGAAAAAGCCTAAGGGTCCCTCGAGCACACCGGTGCTCAGCGAAACAGACCCGCTAAAGAGTCCAAGTCCAGTATTATTACAATAGTTCAAATCAAATGTGCTGAAAGAAACCTAAACTACTCCTCGCCCACTCAGCCTCTCTCTCACGCTCTCCTGCGACTCCGTGCAGAAGGGAGCCGCCTCCGAATCCCGTGGTTGCTCCGGCTCCTCGAGAGTAGCCGCCTCGGTCCTCGGGCCCTCGCAAGAAAGAAGACAATGGTCAAACCAAGAATAATAATCCAATATGAACAAGAAATAAAATAGGGGTATATGTGCAGAACTGACAAAAGAAATAAATAAGCAAAATCAATCAAAAACAAAAAGAAAAGAAAATAAAATAAAAGGAAATAAAACAAAAATAAAAGAAAAAACAAAAAGCCGCGAAAAGCCGCAGACTCAGAAAAAGCTGCGGAAAGCCGCGAAAAAGAAAATGTAAATAACAAGAAAACTACTAAGTCGTGCTCCCCGGCAACGGCACCATTCTCATGACCGAAAAACCCAAGCAACTAAGGTAAATAAATAGAGCTAAGGTCGTTGCGACCTCAGTCGCTCAAGAGCCTCTCGGTCAATCAAGAAAATGTGAAACAGACCACCAAAATTAGATGAAAATCAAAGAAAATACGATAGCAGTCTTGGCTATTGGATTAGCCTGGTATAGCGACCAGGGTCGGACTTAGGGAGCACGTGATGGCTTTGCGACCTATGAAGTAGTCTAAAAAAGAATAAAATAAAATAAATGTATTTTTGGTGGATTTTTTTATATTTTTAATTTTTTTAGATTTTTAATTAATTAACAAAATAAAGAAAGCAATAAAGCAACAAACTTCAAGCAATTATTAATGCACTCAAAAATTCAAATAAAAATATTTTTATGTTTTTGTATTTTTTTACTGTTTTGGTTAGTTTTTGGTAATTTTCTGATTTTTATTGAATTTTCTAAAAATCAAACAAGATAGAAAAATGAAATGTTGTCCAGTCAGACTTGGAGAGCCGATATAAAATAGATAAAGGCTCTATCAAGGTCTGAAGGTAATTTTCCTAAAAACTAGAAAGTATAAGGAAAATTTAGGCACTGGAGTTATTGTTTTTGAATTTTTAAATTATTTATTAGAATTTTTATAGGGTTTTTAGTGTTTTAATATTTTTATGGGTTTTATATATCAAAAAATAACCAAAATTGGTCAGAAAATCAAACAAGGCAAAATATACAATACCTGATTTTTTTATTTTTTAGATGTATTTTAATATTTTTTTGTGAAATTTTAAGTCAGACAGTAAAGAAAAAGCTTGTTTTTGAATTTTTAAAAATAACAAATAAAACAAAAAATGTCTCCAAAAATTCTAGAAAATCTTACAGCATGGCAGGAGCCACGTGTCCAATTTTCATTGAATTTGGAGTTAGTTTGATATTTTATTAAAAATGAAAACCTAGGTACAGTGCACAGGGACCTGTACGCAAATAGCAGAAGTTCCAGGGGGTCCGGTGCAAAATTTCTCAGAAGTCACGCGCGAGGCGCGTGTCTTGGGCACACAGGGACCTAATTGCAAAGAAACAAAGTTCCTGGACTATTTAATAACAAGTATTAAAAGTCTAGGGGCTTCGATGTAAATAACCCACTCATAAACACACATGCGCATAAAAATCATTCACAGGGGTATATCTGCAATTTTCTAAAAATTTTCATTCATTCATTAACATCCTGAAACTACAGAGCTAAACATGCAAATAACCCAAAGAAACACGTGTCGACGCACGTGATACACTACACACAGGGGCATACATCTAAATGCAAAGAATAACAAGGTCCAAAGTGCAAAAGTACCAAAATAAAAACAAACTGACTATGATATTTACAGGACTAAACACGAAATAAAGTAAACAGGGGGGCCTAAGAGCAATTACCCCTTTATTAATGCGAGGGACGGATGGTTGCCACGTGGTGGATCGGACGGTGGAGGACTGCTGGCGCCCAACGCAAGGCTCCCTCGGCTCTGATCGACGGCCGAGACCTTGCCACGTGGTGGATCGGACGACAGGGAAGGCGCTGTGGCTAAGCCTCTTGAGCCGACGGCCCAGATCGCTCCTCCAAAGATCGGACGCTGTTGGAAGCTCCTCAGATGAACGGCGGAGATGCGAACTGGAGCTGGGAGACGATCTGACGGTGTCTGGAGGTCGAGGAAGAACTGATGGCCGACGACCTTCGCCGACCCGCTGCGCGCGCTCCCGGCCTCCTCGCGGGACTGTGATGATCGGAGAAGAATCGCTGTGGGCTCCTGCGTCGAATAGTGCCCTCCAATGGCTCGACGGAGCTCTGAGGAGCTCAAGCGAGTCGGGCGGAGGTCAACCTGCTGACTCAAATGGTCCAAGCCCTCAGATGGGCTCGTATGTCCCTACAAAACACACTAGCAGACTCGTGGGTCGAGGGCAAAGTGCCTCGACCCTGTAAGAGGGGGTGACGGTGATCGGTGCGGCGGGGCGGTCGAGCTCCGGCGAGGTGTCGGCGGTGGAACTCGAAACCCCAGCTCCTGTGCGAGCTGGGTTGAATGGAGGGATGGAGAACGTGCGCGGGGAGAAGGCGGACGAGATGGAATGGTCCGATGATCGAATCGAAGGTGGAGGTGGCCGGAATCGAAGGTGAACGGCGAAACAGCGATTTGGGGCAAAATCAAAATCAAAGAAAAGGAGGACAACTAAGACTACCTGGGTGGACGAATCGACTGGGCGTGAGCTGCTAGAGCTCTGGGTCTTTGCCTCGCGGGTCGTCGAGGCCCGAGGCTCGAGCTCATCCTTCAGGCGGAGCACGGCGGCGCTAGCTCACCGGATCTGAGGTCCGGTCAGCCTATCCTCTCTGCGACACCACCAGCGGCGAGTTGTCACCTCGAGGATGGCAGTGGAGGTCCTGGGAATGCAAGGTGGGGAGCCAAAGATACGGAAATGGGAGGCAGAGCTCGGAACTTATACTGCCAGGGGTCCGGCTAAACTTGATCGGGTAGGGCAGCTCAGAGCGCGGACCCCGAGGCGGGCACCCCGGCGAGGGTATCGGATCTGGCAGGAACAAATAGGACCCTGGGTTTGGGTGAGAGGCGATCGGGTTGTGACGTGAAAATTGTGAGAAATTGGGTCGGGTGTCACAACCCGTGGGAAGTGGTCCACAGGGGGGAGTTGACCGGGCGGTCAACATTCCCAGTGGACCAATTAGAGAAGGCCACATCAAAAAGATTTGTAAAATCAATTAAAAATAGGAAATGGCCGAATTACTAAAAACTCAAAACATAAAAAATGTTTGTTTTAATTTTTTCTATTTTTTTGTGATTTTTAATTAATTTTTCACAATAAAAATGAGGTAGTTACACTATAGAGCTATATATAGGTATATATACAATATAGGATTTTTATTTTTGATTTTTAATTAGTTATTTTGTGATTTTTATTCCCATTTTATATTTTATTTATTTATAGCATAAAATTAGGAATAAAAAGGTATTTTTATTTTTTTTATTATTTATATACAAGGGTGAAATAAATAAGTATATACATCTATGTACATGGTATATTTACAATATTCTTTTTGGTTTTTAATTTTGTTCTTTTTATTTTGTTTTTGTTATTTTTATTTTATTTATATACAACATAAAAGATAAAATATATACACATTTTATGGAAATTGATTTTATCTATTTATAGGGTAGAATAAATATAAGTGAGTGGACTATATACATGATGAATATGCACAAATGGATGTTTTTGTTTTCTTTTTAATTTTTCTATTTTATTTTGATTTTTATATTTAAAAATATATACAATATATACAAACCACTTTTATTCTATTTTTAGAGGAAAATATATTTATTTTATTTACAGGTTTATTTACACACATGAGCTCCCTATATCTCTCTACTTTGCCTTTTATGCGGTCAGGCCCATGCTGAGCCCTCCCTTGGGTTAGGTTGCTCAATATTTATTCTAAATATTTCCTCTTTTTCTTTTTAATCTTTATTTTTTTATTTTTGTACAAAAACATGCTAATTATTACTTTTTACACCATGCATGCTTTTGGTAATTATTTGTATTTACAAACATATACATGCATTTGCAAAGGTTTTTGTAGCTAAAATATAAGAATAAAGAGTGATGAATGAGTATTCATCACGTATACGAAAATCCTAAACCGATACATACCTTAGATCCAACGCATAACTTCTTCTCTTATGATCGCCGTACCTCCTTCCGGTCACGGATCCACATTCTCTTCTTCTTCTGATTCGATGCCGCCTTATCTGACGATAAAGAAGGATGCCTGATAAGATCTCCCTTTCTCCCTCTAACTCTCTCTCTCCTCGCCTCTCTCTCAATTTTCAAAGGCATGCCACATTAGAGAAGTAGGTGTCTTGGGGGTTTTTATTGATATTAGTTGGAAAATTTGTGGGACATTAAATCCCAATCAATTTAGTAATAAGGTGACAATAAATGTGTAATAGAAGATTATTGGTATTTTTTCCAAAAAAATACAACCGTTACAATCTATCACCCTTAAAAATTTCGTCCTCGAAATTTCTTAGTGAATTAGCATAACGAAGAGGTGTGGATATATATTTGTATCATACTTTCTATCTCAAGTATACTCATTCCTTTGATGATGCTAACGAAGAACTTCGACCATCTATACTATATAGAGATAAGGTTGGTCATCCTTTCAATAGACAAGGTATATAATTCCTCTTTGAAACTTAAACTATATTGAGTTATGAAGGAAATTGTTAATTGATCACATGTGAAGGGTAAGGATCATACTTTCTCAACATCGACAAGTGGAAAACATTATGTACCCTTGAATATTTGGGCTGCAATGAAACACCGAAGATCGCCGGAGGAACCTTTTCTTTGAATATCTCAGAAGATAAAAAATATGCTTTTAGTTTGGAAGATTTTTATAAATTCTGATTCTTCATCTTCATAACTCAGCTCTCTTCTATGACAATCGCCATAAGATTTCTATCTACTTTTTATTGCCAACAATCTTCTTTAGTTCTAGATCAACACCCTTTTTACTAGTATGAACTAGCTCTGGTCCCAAAATATATTTCTCGTCAATACCATTCCAATATGATGGTGATCTATAAGGTCTTTTATATGTTCTTTCGTAGGGAATCATCTTGATTCTCAAAGTGTAGCTATTACTATACGCAAACTCCACTAAAGGAAGATGTCTATCCCATCCTTTTCAAATTGATCTAGATGGTTGGTAAGAAATGAGCTACCTTGATAAATTAATTTGAATTCACCCAGAACTTCAAACTCTATCATGGAATCTCCCATCATCATAGAGTCCATCCGATCAGAATCTTCCTTTTTGAGAATTACATCTTTATTTTCTACGTTGATCCTTCCAATCACCTCAATTTTTTTTGTCATATCAGTGATATCACAAACTTTTAAAGTAAAGATCATCTCTGCTAACTCCAAGGTAGTAGAGCTTTCATCTTGATTAAGTCAACTTCAATACCATCTTTAAATGTGACATGGACAAGGAGATGACTTTGTCCAATTAGAAATTATATTTAGAGATCACTTCATAAAAGATGGTGCTTTAGTAAGATTTCGAATACAATATGGAGATCTATTTTACGTTTCTCCATAACATCATCCATATTCACTATCGTAAATATATCAAGATATTCTTGAATAGTCATATTCATAAGCTCTACAAAGGTTGCAAGATCAAAATGCGTGATAAAATCAATTAAAAAGGCCAATCCTTTATCTAGAAGCTATTTATAAGATGTACTCCTCCTCTATTCCATGATAATGGTGACTCAAATGTAGAATAATTTCAGAAAGGATCTTTTCTCTCCATAATAAGTGAACAAATCATTAATACAAAGCAACATTTATCAATCCCTCAAATCAACTTATTCATAGTTCAATATTCAATGCAGAAACTATGTGACCTAACTTTCCTTATTCACAAGATGAAAAAAATGTTCCCTATATAAAAAATAGTAGGTCACATAATCCCTTATCCGATTGTTATCGTGACCGATTCTTTTTAAACTCAATAGGTGTCATTCAATAAGGACACTTCAAGATTAATGCAGTCTGTAGGATAACAATAAGGGAGAATCCTTGTGTCAATAAGAGGTAACATGAATGATCATTCAGAAAGGCATCCATAAAAAAAAACCAAAACATTCATTGTGTAACCGAGATGACTATGAACTAGGAGCTAACTAAGTATGTTGTGTAATAATTCACCAACAACTCACTGAGTTCTCATTTCTCTTATCATAATCTCATTCTTCTCCAATTCTATAACTTTATCGCATACACTTCGATTATATTGTTTACAATATTGAAGGTCTAAGAATTCTGATCTCTTAGTATGTGTAGTCAATCGGGAGTTCCACATGATCGCATAGCTTAAGGTCGGATATTAAAGAAAATTGATTTATTTCCATTTAGTCCATCACTAATCTGATCTATGTCATATGCAAAATGCTCAAAAAAATATAGTCCTCTCTTTGATGGTATGTCACTTCAAAAGGCGTCGCTCTATTGTATCCACTACTTAGATTTATCCATTGCATGTTCACTCTTTCACTGTTGAGTCATAATTGTCTTCAAATCTAGTAATTATTGGTGTGTATCCTTGTAATTTCATAATCTGAGTGATGACTCACGTCCTTTGATCACTAAATTTCACAATGAGAGGTCATCTAAGTTAGAAAAATCAAAAGGTCAATTAGTTGTATGTACTACCTAAGTTTTACTTTATTCTCCTAAGTCTTGGGTCACTATCAGTTGTGGATATCCTATGCCTAGAGGAAATCTAGCTCAGATACCATTTGTAACAGAACGGGTCACGTCGATCGTCGGAAGCATGCAATAATAGATCGCATGACCGAACCGTTACCGAAAACATGCATGGCAATCATCGAGCAGAGATAATATCAATTTCATATAAAGACCATTCAACAAAGAGTTCCATATTACAAGTCCTCCTGGGGAATTTTTGCAAAAACTACTTTAAGAATTTAAAACAACATCCCAACAGTTCCTGTAGGCATATAGATATCCTTAAATCTTCATGAGTTGTATCATACCACGTTAGGAATCCCAAGGAATCCATAGCTCGATCATGATTAAGCAGTCAACCATGTTCTTCATCTGAAATTCACAAACATAAATTTTCATGAGCCTAATGTCCAGTATGCATCGGGATCCATGTATGGGTATTCTAATGGCACTTGATCCATTATAATTCATGTACTTGAATTTTCATGTATACACAATCATTTCGTGCCTAGATAATTCCCATACATGTCTAAGTTCGATCCCTATAATGTATAATTTGGCTTCTTTCACAAACATGCATACGTATGTATAAAGTGTAAATTTCATAAGTAGGTATGACAACCATATCTTTCAATGTGTGGGGCAGATTCCAAAGTACCTAGCAGTTTACATACTCTTAAATCATACAAATCACTTTGTATTTTAGCCCCAATGACCGTGACGGTTTACATTTCTTAAACCAATCTTATAGGGCACGTAGCGGTTTATTCTTTATTAAACCATCTCTTATATAATATATAATGATTTATCTTTAATTAAACCATTTTATTGCATAACATTTAATGGTTTATCTTTATAAATCATTTACTTCATAACTTGTAATGATTTATCTTTATAAATCATTTCCTTGCATACTTGTAATGGGTTACTTTTATAACCCCTTCTTTTGCATTCTTGTAATGGGTTATCTTTATAACTCATTTCTTTGCATTCTTGTAATGGGTTACCTTTATAACTCATTTCATGCATGACTTTTCAATATATTTGCTCATATACATTGACATTAACATAATCACACATACGTCCATGACAATAACATAATTTCATATAAGAACTTCAATTCATAATATTTGTACATGCCTTAACATTATTATAATTGCACATATACCTTAAGTTATTCAGTGTTTAGATTTGTTTTGATTTTTAATTTATAGGCGGCTTTGCTGACTTTACCGCTGGCACCAACGGTCCATGACAGTGTAACTTCAACTATAGAGGACTTAGTTTTTGCCTCTACGGTTCCTTGCAACCATACTCCCCTTGTGGTGTTGCCCCTTGCTTACAATAATTGGACTCTAGAGATGACTCCCACCATTAGGTGTAGCACTTAGCTCCGCTTATCGTTAGTATCTACACTAATAGAGGACTTAGATTTTGTCTCTGTAGTTCCTTGCAACCATACGCCCCTTGAGGCTTTGCCCCTTGGGCTAACATAACCCTTGCGGTCATTCATGTGACTCTTTATGAGTCTGAGCCTTAAATTGTCATTTAAGGTTATCATAATATTATTATTTCATCAAGATCATGACTTCATATTTGTAAAATATACATTATCACTGATAACCCAAATATCACATATTAACATAACATTGATGCATCTTCCTTACGTAATTTCTTCTCAATAAT
Source organism: Ottelia alismoides (assembly GCA_037367405.1). Taxonomy (NCBI): domain Eukaryota; kingdom Viridiplantae; phylum Streptophyta; class Magnoliopsida; order Alismatales; family Hydrocharitaceae; genus Ottelia; species Ottelia alismoides. The sequence continues at coordinate 542,559 of JAZKJV010011439.1, forward strand.
AACAACAATAATACGCCTATCAAGATAATAGTAGTAATATGTAATTCAACATAACTCTAATCAAATTGAATTTACTATGTCCTTTCCATTTTTCTAAAATGTGATCAGTGCAATGGGTTTTAACCATATATATTTTAAGTAACCAACGATATAGGTAAAGATGTAATTATATACACACATAATACGTATTTCATATCAACAGTAACAAGTTGATTACCATGATTTCTATGTAAAGACTGAGGTAACAACCTATTTCTGTGTGAACCTATTAATCTGGTAGCGACAGAGCTGGTATAACCTTCAATTAGTATTCCATCAAAAAAATTAACGGAATATAAATGTAGCAATATTTTTTTTGATAGAGATATTTGTATAACAAAAAATACATAATGGTGCATACGATATCATTGACTGTGTGAATGGTAAAATAGTATGTTGTTCAATAAACTAAACGGAATGGAGATTTAACACTAGTCAACATATGAACAAAATATAGTTGTCAAATTATGATAAAGGTAGTTCTTGCACCGAAGTTACACTCAAATACTCTATTTATATAAAAACATGATTTCAGATTATATCTTCAATAATATAGATCCACGATCAACAAATATACAATGTTCAAGCATCATATTACGCGTATGCTGTGGAAAAAGATTAAAGGGTACATACTTTCCTAATCTCATCATTCTCTAATTTAGATGGTGAAAAAAAACTCAATTGCCATTGCATACCTTAGTGACGAAAAGAAGGGAGCCATCATGATCTTTTATATAGCTTACTCGGATATGTTCGAGAGACATGTTTGGAAAGGTCGTATTCTAATTAGATTATCATTCGTTAATAATGTCCTACAAATCCAAAGCATATAATTAGATGCCGTATTTCGGATACGATCATTGTTCATATGTATAAAACTAAGTTGATACATACTTTTAGAGATATTGTTCGAAATCCAACTATTGCGTATACGAAAATCCTAGGCCGATACATACCTTAGATCCAACGCATAACTTCTTCTCTCGTGGTCGTCGTACCTCCTTCCGGTCACGGATCCACATTCTCTTCTTCCTCCGATTCGATGCTGTCTTCTCTGACGATGAAGAAGGATGCCTGATAGGATCTCCCTTCTCTCCCTCTAACTCTCTCTCTCTCCTCACCTCTCTCTCAATTTGCAAAGGCATGTCACGTTAGAGAAGGAGGTGCCTTGGAATTTTTATAGATATAAGTTGGAGAATTGATGAAACATTAAATCCAATCAATTTAGTAATAAGGTGGCAATAAATGTGTGATGGAAGATTATTGGGATTTTTTTCCAAAAAAATCCAGCCATTACAACGACACCAAATGGACTCGTCGAAAGTATGAATTCGTGCGAACCGTCCGATCAAGATCGAGAGCGATTCATGCAGAGGCTCTCGGTAGAAAGAACAACGTAAAATAATAATAATAATAATAATAATAATAATAATAATAATAATAATAATAATATAATTGACAAATGATGCATGCAAGATCTGCTAGCGTTACTTCAACACCACCCTTTATATTATTTGAATCAGGATAATATTCTATCCTAAAGGCTGAGGAGTTGGATTATTAAAATAAACATTTCTAGAAGTCTTAATCCAAATTGTTGGGTGATGATTATCTATAATCTTCTGTCGGCAACTTGGATGTAGATCCCGTCATCTCGATATCAGATTAAATGGATGCATAAACACGTGTGTATGTAAATAAATATGTGTATATCTACTTCAACATGACGTTGTTGACCAGAAGGTCAAGATGTTTGACGGAGTGGCCCCCACCTTGAAGGGTTGCTGCATGGGCTTTGTCCTTCAACTCCGCCGCCCGTGCCCTCATCGTCTTCCCCTTCTCCCCGGACATGAGCTCCCTGATCAGATCTTCCACTTCTGCCCTCTTCACGTTTCTGTCGATCTCCATGCCGATGCCCCACTCGTTGCACAGGTACCGGCAGTTGGTCTGCTGCTCCGCGAAGAAGGGCCAGCACACCATGGGAACTCCGCCGCAGATGCTCTCCAGCGTGGAATTCCACCCGCAGTGAGTCAGGAACCCACCGACGGCAGGGTGGTTCAGCACCTCCTCCTGCGGGCACCAGCTCGCCAGCAGCCCCCTGTCCTTGGTCTCCTCGAGGAACTCCGGCGGCAGCAACCTGGACTGTCCCTTCACAAGATCAGGTCTGATTACCCAAAGAAAGTCGTGTCCGCAATTCGCCAATCCCCACGCGAACTCCACAAGCTGTTGGGCGGTCATGACTGTTATACTCCCGAAGTTGACGTAAACCACGGAGGCAAACGGCTTCCCCTGCAACCATCTGAGGCAGCTACGATCCTCCTTCCATAGGTTGGATTCCATGGACGCCATTGTGCTCGCCGGAATCTGCTTGGAGAGCAGGCATAGCGGCCCCACGGTGTACACTGGTGGGAGAATCTCCGACATGGCGTCAAGAACGGGAGCTTCGAGGTCGTAGAAGGTGTTCAATACTATGGCGGAGGCCCTAGACGATCTACTCGTCTCACGAAAGATATGATTTAGCATGATATCGTTGGTGTCGGCTGTCCTTACGAAGCTTGGCAAGTCTCTGAAGCGCATATGGGTCATTCCCGATATTCCACGGACTTCCATCTCCAGGTACTCATCGTCAAGATCGCTCATGTCTGGACGAGAACGAGCGACGTACGTACATTAAATAAAATTATACCTCTTGAGCTACGAGAAATAAATCGTGCTGTGTACCTTTTAGAGGTGTGAGGCCTCTCTCGAAGAGGTCTTTGTAGTGAAGGTAAGCCATGAAACCACAAGCGCTTACGGTCCAGAAGAGAACCTCCGGGATGCCGAGCTCCTCCGCGGCATCGAGCGACCAGCTCATGACGCCGTCAGAGACGATGCAGGTGACCGGTGGCACCCCGGAGGCAGGGATGTTGAGCTCGGCAAGCAGCGTGCGGAAGGGTGCGAGGCAACTGTTCTCTGTGGACTCGCAGAGGGAGGGGATGTCTTGGGTCACGTCGACATCCGTCTGCGGGAGGCCGTCGGGGATGGTCTCGAAGCGGAAGTCGGGGAGGCCGTCAAGGGAGGAAGGCCCCCGGGACTTGAGGAGGCGCCTGTGGTTGTACTCCGTGTTGACGAAGGTGACGTGGAAGCCTCTGGAGTGGAAGAGCTTGGCGAGCTCGAGCATGGGGGTGATGTGGCCCTGCGCTGGGTAAGGGACGCACACTGCATGGGGCTTAGCCATCTCTTGCCTCTCCCCTGGTCTGCCGTTTCTTCGGAGAGGGTATCCACGACTCCTATATACGGATGTGAGTGCAGATTTTTGTGAGACTTCTTCGACCAATCAGTCGGGTAACATCTCGTATCTTTGAAGTAGAGGATAAATGTTATTCACCAAAGCCCCTTCATAGTTCCTAATCCAAGCAAAGGTCGGTTGGGTCATCTGTTTGTCAAATGTGATTGCTTGGAAAGTTAGGCCGGGCGTTGGGCAACCGAGGATCCATACAACTTCAAGATTTTATTTTGGTTGCTTCTGCTGAACAGATGCAACATACGTGTTGGAGCCATTGCACAAATTAGGTAATCCCACCAGATGTCCATGTGGAAGTCGACAGAGATGTAGGATTCCATCAGACATCAAAGATGTCGAAATGATAGGGAACTACAGTCTAGGTCCAGGGCAAGTTCAAATGTTCTACTTTGCGAGTAACTCCTTTACTTGTTTTTATGTATTTTTATTTTCTTTTTATGTAAATTTTCTTTTATTATTTAACATATAAGATTTCTCCTCTATATAAAAGATCCTTATAGTCTTAGAAGAAATAAGACATTCACCTCTTTCTGCATGGTATCAGACCACTAGTTCAGGATCAAAGCTTTGGTATTCTTGTAACCCTCTCAGCCAGCCCTCTCTTCTTTCTCTGAATCATTGCAAGGCAACCCTTGGTCATCGGGGACCAGGTGCAGTACCCCTGTCTGATTCTACACCTCACGTGTAACACCCTTGAGCACCACCGCCCTGGGTTCCCAAAAATATCAGCTATCGAGAGGCAGTCGTGTTGTCTCACAAGGCGGGACCAACGGTCATTGAGGTGGCCGCTCACGATAGTCGATAAATTCAACAATCAACCCACAATATGTATAATCAAACAATGCAAAGTAAATGTGGATTCGAAATTTATTAGAACCCTACAAATAAATGTATGTATGCTTATATGTATCTGCTATGTACTTAGTATTTTTGTGGGTTTTTAATTAGGGATTTTTACCCGGCAGACCCTATAATCTTTTCCAATTACCTCTACGACCTTCGAAACATCCTAATTCCTACCCCGACCTCGTAAACTTGGTCCGTCTTACCCAACAAATCCTGCTGTCAATTTTAACTATATTTGAGTCAATTACTTGAGTTAGTCTTGAGTTAATCTAACCAATTTACTATCGAACGGTTAGGATTAATCAAAAGAACAAAATAGGGAAAAATCCTGCAAGGTAGACCAGCGGGGGGGGAGTTCAAGGAAGCATCCCTGGAGGCTCCATCGCCTAAGAGGGGGAGCAGGGAGCGGCGGCGCGGGTGGGAGGGGGGGGGGGCGCTCACAGCCAAGGGTGCAGCGGTGCACGGGGGGGGGGGGGGGGGGGGGGCATCGCCTGAGAGGGGGAACAATGGCTGCCGGGGGCGCGAGGGGTGGGAGGGGGCTCCATCTCAGCGATGCGGGGGGCGGGGGGGGGGGATTTCCAAGGGTGCAGTGGCGCGGGGGGAGAGGGGGAGCAGCGGCTGCTCGGAGGGGGGGGGGGTGCAGCGGTGCAGGCGACCGAAGGGTAGGGGGGGCATATCCAAGGGTGCAACAGGGGAGAGGGGGAGCAGCGGCTGCCGGGGGGGGCTCCATCTACAAGGATGCAGCGACACGGGGGGGGGGGGGGGGTGCTCCATCTCCAAGGATGCAGCGACGCGGGGGGGGGGGGGGGGGGTGCAGCGGCGCGGGGAGGTTGCAGCAGCGCAGAGGGGGATCGACGCCACTCAGATGATGGAGTTGTAGTAAATGTAAATTTGATGAATAAAATGAGTATAATATAAAAGAAGATAACAGAATCGGGTTAAGTTTAACGGGTAAATAAACGGGGGTTAACCATAGGGTCCGCAGGGTAAGGGTTAGCAAGTTTACGGGGTTGGGGAAGGAATTAGGATGTTTCGAAGGTCGTAGAGGTAATTGGAAAAGATTATAGGGTCTGCCGGGTAAAAATCCCTTTTACTTATTTAATTTTTATGATTTTTTTGTTATATACATTTTTTATTTTTGTTTTATTTTATTTTTATATTTTTTCTGATTTTTTTCTTTTTTAAAATATGCAATAAACATATTTATATAACTATATGTAATAATATATATAATTCAAGCTATATATATCTGTATTTATAGTAAATATAAAAATTCAGTAAATACAAAAAAACAGCCTTTTTTATTTTTTAAAAGGTTTAAAATATATTTATAGTATTTATTATAATACTATTAAGTATATATAACTATATATGTGTATATAAATACTATATACAATATTCCATTTATAAATATAGCTATATATAATAAAAAAGTATTAAATAAAAGGTTTTTTGTGTTTTTTAATATTTTCTTCTATTTTTGTGAATTTGTTAATGATTTTTACTAATTGTTATGTATTTTTAAAATTCAAAATAGTCCAAATTAGGAGTAAATAAATTGGTCGATTTGTTCTAAGATTTAAAATATTAAATAGGTTCAAAATTTCTCAAAATTATTTTTAATATTATATATATAATATATAAAAATAAAAAGTTAAAATTTTTTAAATTTGGTGAAATTTTTCTATTTTTTAGGGATAAAGAGGGTTTTAAAATTTTCTTTTGTCTTTTTAATGATTTTGTAGTACTGAATGATAAAATATAGTAATACATATTATCTATTTGTAGGAATTTTTAAAAAAGGTTTTGTATTTTTTGTATTTTCAAGCTAAACAAGGAATAAAAAGGCTCCTTTTAATTTTTAATAAAAGAAAAATGGAAATAATATGCTAAATAAAATGCATAACATTAATGAGCAATAATTTGGCACTTTCCCCTATTTTTGCATAATTTTTGGACCACGAGATTTATTTATAAAAATTAGCAAGATGACAAGGGTATAATTGCAATAATAATAAAAGCCAAGGTGTTACTTCCAAAATACCCAAAAGTTTTCAACTTTAACTATAAATTTCAATTAAATAGAAATACATAAAAGTATATGGGTATACATGCAATTTAGCCAACTCACGTGTGGCCACATGAGTTAGCCTAGCATTAGATCTAAGTGTAATATTCAACAAATGCAAGGGTACAGTTGCAAATTTCCCCAAAAGCTTTAGACTTACCTTAATATGTATAGGGCTACTAATTAATTACAAAAGGTGGAGGGGATGTTTATAATTTACTCTTTTAAAGGTCTCAGATCAGGCCATCTTTTAGCTGCCGTGTGGATAATCCAACTGCCGCAACATGCTTTGCTTCATTCTTGATTCGACAATTATGAAAAGAAATGGATGTTGATGGTAATCTAACGACTCCTAGGTGCTCATAAAGAATGCCAAGAACAAGAGGCAAGGGCTCCTTCGATCTTCGTTTTCTCCGACCTCTAGCGTCCGATCACCGCTCTGATAGGCTTAATAGCTCGTTGGGATGCTCCACGTCTATAGGTGGTCTCCGATGATGCTCATGTCATCTCAAATGGGATCTGAGGGTCAATCTACTTTAGGAGCCTTGGAGCAGCAGGTTAGGCATCTTCGTGGCTCTAGGTGGGTTCTCACGGCTCAATACCTGTACCAAAAGCTAGAGCATCTCGAAGCGAGTTGCTTCGACCTGTATGTGAAGCTGGAAAGCTATGGAATGAATGGGATGGCGAGCTTCCGGCAGAGAGTGGAGGGTTGAAGCTCGATTTGCCAGATCCGACGAGGATCTGAGTTGAACATAAGGGGATATATGGAGAAGGTGATGAAGATCGATAATGGGAGTGGAATCGATGCGATATGCGGTCAGAGACGAGGTGAATTTGACCTAGAGCTCGAGCTCCAGGTCAAAAGGAGATTTTCAATTAAACCTAAATTACAAACTAAAAGCAGAAATTTGAAGGATATGGTTAGATCCTCAAGCGCATCACGGAAGCATGGGCGTCGTATCGAATACGACGAGGAACGACTAGTCGTACTAGTTGTTCTATGCAGCGGAATTTAAAAAATTTTCATGCTACAAAACCACATGATCAAAGAATACTTCTCGGATCATTTCGTCTAAACCACAAACAGGTAATAGGATTACCTCTTGAAACGTTGTTGGGATCGAGTCTCTAAACTAAGAGACCTCCTGTCTCAAGTCCGATCCGATGGAGGAGACGCTTGCGAGCGCATGGATGAATCGCGTGCTTCTCACAATCCATGTTGATGATCCAAGCGGCGGATCTCCTGATCTTGACACACGAGATCCGACATCTTCTTCACGAGCGAGGCACCGAAGGAGACGGAGATCCACAAGTGATGACATGAAAATCAATGCAGTTAAGAGAGGAAAATAATATCACAAATGTCGTTGTTCTCAACCACTCGAATCGGTCAACAGAAAAAAATTAAACCACATAAATAGAAGATAAATCAATGAAAATGAATGTAAGCGGCTTTCCTATTCTTTTTACCTGGTATAGCGACCATGGTTGAACACAAGGAGCACGATTTAAAAACTATGCAATCAAATTCAGAGTTAATTTTTTTAAGTGTTTTTGACTTTTTATTTTTTTTATCTTTCAAATAAGGCATAAATGATGAAAGAAAACGCACAAACAACACTATTTTTATATTTTTCAAAAAGGTAAAAATGCTTAGAAAATTAAAAGGAAAATGTTTTTGGGTTTTATATATTTTAAAATATTTTTGGTAATTTTTTTCGGATTTTTCTGATGTTTTTGTGATATTTTAAAAATGAAACAATGGAAAATAAAAAATTGTGCACAGTCAAGAGTATTTTTTAATTTAAAAATACTTTAAATGCTCAAAAATCTTGAAACTTATTTTTAATATAAACTAAGGACAAATATCTACAAACAAAGTCTGAGACCAAATTTTTTGGATTTTTCTATAATTTTCTACAATTTTTTAAGAATTTTTGTTTTTCACAATTTTTTTGATTTTTATAATTGGAAAATGCACAAAAATTGGTCCAAAATTAAATCACATCAAAACATACTAACACTAATTTTTTGGAATTTTAAGAAATTTTTCGAATTTTTATGAATTTTCAAATTCTGAACAGGTAAAAAAACACTATTTTTTATTTTTTAAGTATGTCCAATGGTAATTAAATGCCATGAAAAAAATATAGCATGTTCACACGCATAACAGGAGTCTACACATAATTTTTGAAGATTTTTGGACCAATAAAAACTTTTTTTCAATCAAAAATATCAAGCAAGTTTATTGTTCTAGAGCACAGGGACTAAAACGTAATTATTGAAAGTTTCTGCCTCGAAATATAATAAAAGTGAAATACAGGATGGAAAATGAAATTTACCTAGTAGCATGTGCCACACATGTGATATGTGTTGGAGATCGGGGGCATCTTTGTAATTGTGGAAACTTCCAGGGGTATTGTCATAATTTACCCAAATATCTTCTTTTTTTAAATGACCACCAACCTAGGGTTTCGTGTGTTCTTTCTCAAACAATGGGGAGAACAACAATAGCCGCCACCCATGGGAGCCGAGGGCGACGTGGGCACAGATGTCGGTGGAGGAGAGGTGGCGTGCGGCCGCGTGCACAGGGCGGAGCAATTGGCGTTGACGAAGGGCCCGTGCTGGCCGGGCGCTTCGGAGGTACGAGGCCGCGCGGGACTGTTCACCGGGGGCCGCGGTAGTGGAGCCAACGACGTGTGAAGGCGGCGGAGAGCGCGCCGCTGCTGGAGGAGCTCGGGCTGAGGAGACCACCTGAGCCACGGCGGCTGTAGCGGGTCGCGGAGATCTGAAGGGCAGCGCAGGAGGGCGGCGCCGCGGGCACGGGCGGCGCGGCCTGGAGCGGGCTTGACGGTGGAGCGCGGGCGCCGCGCGGGGTGCCGAGGTCGGCGTGGACGCGTGAAGAGATGGCAGCGAGAGGGCTGCAGGGCCGCGGGGGCTACGCCAACGTCGGAGGTGTCTTCCTGGCCGCGAGCGGAGATGGCAGGGCAGTGGGCATCCGTAGGCACGGGTGCCATGACCTGCTTTTTATTTTTTTATTTTTTTATTTTCTTATAAGTACAGAGACAATAAAAAAAGAAAGTTTTTTTTATATTTTAAACAGAAAATGTAAATAAAAAAATTATTATTTTTTGAATTTTTTAATTATATATTTTTAGGTTTTCCTGCAAAACAGTATTTAGAGATGAAAATAAATTTTTTATTTTTTTAACCTGCAAAACAATTGTTAGAGATAGAAAAAGGTAAAAAAATATTTTTTTTATTTTTTTCCTGCAAAAATAAATGTTAGGGAAATAGGAAAAATAAATTTATATTTTTTTATTTATACACAAAAATAGGATGTGTGAATGAGCGGATCGTGGCGAGATGGAAGAGAGATCCGTGGCTCCAGTCACCGTGCATGGCCGGAGGTGTGTGGTTGCGTGAGATAGAAATGAGAACGTGTGGAGATAAAGAACATGGGGTGAAAACTCGGTGTCGGATAGAAAAGTGAGTGGTGAGGATTTTTGTGTTTTTGGATCTAAAAAACTAATCACTACATTTACGCAAAAATTAAACCTACGATTTACCTAGGAGAAACAACAAGAAATAAAAGTGGATCTCACCTCGGGGTTCGGAAATGCCATGATGTCCTCGACGAGCGCCGACACGCTGTCACCGGATGGCTCGAAGGCCAGGCACCCTTCTTCAACAAGAATGCTCTCAGAGATCGGGCTCCTCTCCACCAAAGATTGATCAAGAGGAAATGAGGGAGGAGGAGCCCATCAAAAAGAGACAAAAATAAAAAATGGAAAATATTTACAAATAAGGAAAGTATTTATTGGTTAATTAAATAAAATAATTAATTAATTAATTTCGAAATTCAGAATTAAATTAATTAAATAAATAAAGTAATTTATGGAAATCAATTAACCACCTTAATGGTGGCTAATTAAGGCATAAAATTAAATCTTTACATAAAAGGTAAGTTTTCAATTCAAATAAAAGAATAAATTAAATAATTAAATCTAAATTTCATAATCAAAATAAATCAATCAATTAATATGAGATAATTAATTTTTTGGTGGTTTTTATAAAAGGAAGTTAGTTGTATACACATATTATACACATATAATACAATATACATAGGTACAAATAAGGAAATAATGTTTATAAAAGATTTTTTAATTTTAATTATTTTATTTTATTTTTAATGAAAACCATATTTATAAATATATATATTATCTAAAAATAAATATTAATAAATATGTACAACAGGTATATGGGAAAACTGCATAAATACCCCAGAAAACTAACTTTTTAACCGTAACTCCAAAAATTATGAAACTACAACCATTTGAAAGATAATTTAATTTATAGTATGATGGAAGTGATTTTGAATCAATTTGAGCTCGTATGGAGCCATGATTGGTATTTCAATTATCGCTTTATGTCTTTTTCTAGGTGTAATTATTCGTAATATATACACTATTACTTTACACTTATTTTTTTATTTACAGCACATTTTTATTAAAAGCTTTTATTTACAAAAATAAATAATTTGAAGTCAAATTATATACAAATAAAATAATACAAGTTTTGTACAAATATATAGGAAAATATTTATAAAATAATTTTGGTTTTTCTAACAGAAGACCCTATCTCCCCCTACTTTATTCCTAATCGATCAGGTCAAATCTTGACCTTCTCTCGGCATTCGAGTTAGTCTGTATTTATTGCATAAATACATCCTTTTCTTTTTCTTTTCTTCTTTATTCTTTTCATTATATACAAAAAGTGTTAAAAATGCAAATTTAACAAATTCTTGCAAAATAGTAATTTTATGGAATTAATGGGTATTTACCGGTATTTAACTAAGGAAAAGATGCCAATTTTATAGATTCATCATTCCCCTATACTTTACCTTTGCTAGTCCCTTAGCAAACACTTATTTAGCAAATAAGTGAAAATAAAAATAAAGAAAAGAAAATGGAAAGAAGTTAGAACAATGTTGACTTTTAAACTTATCTTCCTAAAATGTAGTATGGAGCTCTATCAGATCTTTGGATTATTAGTGTGTCGGAACCTTAATGGGAAATTGATTTAAAACCTAACATCATTTAAGTTCCATAAGACTCCTATTCATGTCTCCTCAACAGTCAGATCAGAACAAGTCTACATACACAAATTCTTATGACTATGAATTCTTACTTGTACGTGTAAGTGAAATATAGCTCCTCATCTCAAAAGTAGCAAAGAAACAGACTCTCTCAACAAGGTAACTCTAATCCCCCGGTCTGGAACTCTTTCCTCAAGGAGTGGGGATATTCATTTCTAAGTTCAAGTACAACCAACTCAAGAAGAGGAGATGGAGAAGAGAATGGACGGTAACCAGTGTAGTTACCTATCCTTGGATGCATGGCCAGTGTAGCCATGTCACCCACTGCAAGCTCACAAATATTTGACTTTGAAGCTCTTATTCTTTTTTTACTTGTATATACACTCTGGCAGGTATTTTATTTTTCTATCAGGCCTATCTACTTTCGGAGATTTTGCATTTTTTTTCTTTTTTTGACAATATATACAAGGTGTAGCACGTACATAAGGAGTTTTTCCTCTTGAGCCAGTAGACTATCCCTCTTTTGAAGCATTATTGCAACCCCACAACATCTTGTCTTTAGACCTCAACATCGTCAGACCAGGTTGAGATGCACTTCCCTCCCTAGAGGAGGATGAGAGGTTCCGCCTAGATGTACTACCCTCGTATGCTACCCCAAGCCAAAAGATTCTGCCCCCTCACTACCTCCTCCATGAAGAGCTACGTGTAAAGTGCATTGTCCAAGGTAAGCTACGGTCTGAAAGAATCATGCGTGTGTTGTTAAATGTTCTACTTAGACTTATCAAGATGACATGTGAACATAGTCTTATAGAGTCAAAGAATTAAGTCTCCAGGACCTGAAAAGTCTTAACTCTAATTCTTATAAGGTTCCTATGAAATTAAGTGGATTAAGGTCCAACTAAGCTCCATTCTTCAAATTTATTCCGGACTTAGTCTAAATGTCAAAATCATCCTGAAAAATGCTCATGCAGATGCAAATGCAAGAAAGTATGTACATTCAAAGAGAATAGAATCTTTTTTGTGAAATAATTTTTAAAATTTTGAAATTTTTATGGATTTTTAAAAAATGTGATGTACATGCAAAAAGTTTTTTATGCAAAAAGTTAGTAATATATACACGTATATACAAAAAAATTATAATAAGGGAAAGATACATATTTACACAAGAGTGAGTTGATTATTTTACAAGAATAAGATGAAAGGATTTATAACTTGAGTAATTTATACAGGTATATACAGTTGATTTTTTTGCGATGCATATATTCCTCAAATTTATTTGCTAATAGTTTTACAAATAATTTTGAAAACTATAGTCCAAAATAAATTTTCCAAACAATTTTACAAACATTTACACACATTTTGCAAACATTTTTCAAACAATATATATAGATTTTCAAAATAATCTTTCAACCATTTTTCTAAACATTTGCAAATAGTTTTTTACAAAATAATTTTATTTCACACAAAGAGAAAAATTTTTACAATCCACAATATTTTTACAAAGGTTGAAAATATTTTTCAAACATTTTTCAAATAGTTTTCAAAAGATTTGCAAATAGATTTTCAAACTACTTTCAAAATATTTTTCAAAATCTTTTAACCTGACTTATTAATCAGTATATACAAAAGAATTTTGAGGATTTTTTTGCATCTTTTATTAGTTAGTTAGTTTTTTTTGAGTATTTACACAGTATTTTATACAATATTTTAGCCATACTAAAAATATGAAAGTATGAGTTATGGCTAAATTATATATACAATATATACGACATCCCCCTATACTTAGCTCGAACTATGTCCTCACAGTGATCAAAGAGATGGAAAGAAAGACATAACTCGTGCTAAGTATTGGGAAACTAAAAAGAATACTATGCTACAACGACGAATAAAAGAATATAAACAATAGGAGTCGGTGATCCCCCTATACTTAGGATCAAGTAATCCTATGTATAGAAGACTGTACACAAGGGGAAAACTGAGGAGTAGAATGTACAGAGTGTACCTCTCCTATACTTAGGGTAAAATATCCCTAAGTATAGGCAGGAAAATAGAGGTAAAAAGAATCAAACGAATAATCACAAGTCTGACACCCCCTATACTTAGGGTAAAGTACACCCTAAGTATGGAATGATCATGAGATGGAGATGGAGTGTGTGACAGAGAGAATGTATGATATGGAGAGAATGATCTATACAGCTGTAGTAGGAAGTGAAAATCAGGCATGAGATGCAAATGATGTGAGTCAACAACCACATCTCATGCAAAATGAATCGGGGCAACATCAACGATCAATGGATCATGATCTAGATATGGCTTCAGGCGCTGACCAATAACTCGGAAGGTAGACTCAGATGACATCTCAGATATATCAATGCTACCATTATCATGAACCTTCCGGACCAAGTATGGTCCCTTCCACTTGCTCTGCAACTTCCCTGGAAATAGTTTTAGCCTCTCATCAAATAACCATACTTTCTGATTTAGCTCAAACTGCTTATGGCTGATGTGAGAATCATGCCATATCTTCACTCGTTCCTTATACTATAGGCTACTCGAAAAGGCTGTATCTCTAAGTTCCTCTAGGGCTGCCAATTCAACCTTTCTTTGATCTCCTACACTCTCTGGATCCAAAAATATCTCAGTAACATCTCATAGTGGCTTATGCTTCAGCTCAACTGGTAAGTGGCATGGCTTTACATAAACGAGTCTGAATGAAGATGTACCCAATGGAGTCTTGAAGGATGTCCGATATGCCCACAAGACCGAGTTCAAAAGCTGTGACCAATCCTTTCGGTCTGGGCGGACTACCTTCCGCAATATAGTCTTAATCTCCCTGTTAGAAACCTCATCAAGACCATTCGTCTGTGGATGATAAGGAGTGGCAACTCTATGATCTATGCTGAACTCGTTAGCAAGGGCCCTTACCTTATCGTTGATAAAATGAGTCCCCCCGTCTGATATCAACATTTTAGGTACCCCGAACCATGAAATGATATTTTTTCTCAAGAATGTGCAAACAGTATTAGCATATGCGGTTCGGGCGGGGATGGTGGGTATGAAATGTAGAAGCCGCAAAATCCGGCTGGAATGGAATGCGACCCATCATGAAGAGAGGGAAATGAAGGGAGTGAGGGTGGGAGAGTAGAAAGAGAGATAGAAGGTGGGAAAGAAGAGAGAGGGTGAGAGATGGTGGGAGAGAGAGAGATAGAAGGGAGGGAGGAAATGTGACTGCTAATGATTCAGGAAGATGATTGTAACCGACTCACACCAAAGACATTCAATACGCAATGCAAACCCCCAATTCAGAAACTCAACACAAATCTGACTGTGAGAGTTCGGTCTTTATCTTTTCAATTTTAAGAGTTAGGTGATAAATGAAAGTTGTACAAACACTTAGGAGGCTTGAATAGGATTTGGGCACTACTCCTTAGTGTGTACGCGAGCGAGTAAAAACGCAAATAATGAGGGGGTTTCTCTCCCAATACAATGAAGTGGTCAATTACGTTTAATTTTAGAGTCAAGTTCAACTAGTAGTCCCAATTTTAAATTTTTGATTTTTTTATTTTTTTAGATATTTTCAATGAAACGTCTAACGAGATTTCCGATTTTCTTTATTCCTATATTCAGAAAATAGAGGGGGAAACAGAAAAGACAATGTACGAGAAATATGAATGCAAATGCTAGAGATAGAGGTGCGTACCTGACTATAGCACTCTACATGCAATATGATCCGCACAGAAAGATTAAACTAGCCTAAGTGGATGCAATGTGAGAACCGTCCGTAGGTGTAGGTGCCACGCGTGACCTGCTTTTTATTTTTTTATTTTTGTTTTTTATTTTCTTATAAGTACAGAGACAGTAAAAAAAAGGAATTTTTTTTATATTTTTTAATATAAAATGTAAATAAAAAAATTATTATTTTTTTAATTTTTTATTATATATTTTTTGGTTTTCCTACAAAATAGTAGTAAGAGATAAAAATAATTTTTTTATTTTTTAACCTGCAAAACAAATGTTAGAGATAGAAAAAGGTTAAAAAAATATTTTTTTCTATTTTTTCATGCAAAAATAAATGTTAGGGAAATAGGAAAAATAATTTTATGTTTTTTATTTATACATAAAAATGGAATGTGTGATTGAGCAGATCGTTGTGAGATGGAAGAGAGATCCGTGGTTCCGGTCACCGTGCGTGGCCGGAGGTGTGTGGTTGCGTGAGATAGAAATGAGAACAAGTGGAGATAAAGGAAATGGGGTGAAACTCGGTGTCGAATCGAAAAGTGTGTGGAGAGGATTTTTGTGATTTTGGATCTAAAAATCTAATCACTACATTTACGTAAAAATTAAACCTACGATTTACCTAGGAGAAACAACTAGAAATAAAAGTGGATCTCACCTCGGGGTTTGGAAATGCCATGATGACCTTGACGAGGGCCGACACACTGTCACCGTACGGCTCGGAGGCTAGGCACCCTTCTTCGACAAGAATGCTCTCGGAGATCGGGCTCCTCTCCACCAAAGATTAATCAAGAGGAAATGAGGGAGGAGGAGTCCATTAAAAAGAGACAAAAATCAAAAAATGGAAAATATTTACAAATATGAAAAGTGTTTATTGGTTATTTAAATAAAATTATTAAATAAATAAAATAAATAATTAATTAATTTCAAAATTCGGAATTAAATTAATTAAATAAATAAAGTAATTTATGGAAATCAGTTAACGACCTTAATGGTGGCCAATTAAGGCATAAGATCAAATCTTTACATAAAAGGTAAGTTTTTAATTCAAATAAAAGAATAAATTAAATAATTAAATTTAAATTTCGTAATTAAAATAAATCAATTAATTAATGTGAGATAATTAATTTTTTGGTGTTTTTTATAAAAGGAAGTTAGTTGTATACACATATTATACACATATAATACAATATACAAAGGTACAAATAAGGAAATAAATTTTATAAAAGATTTTTTAATTTTAATTTTTTAATTTTATTTTTAATGAAAACCATATTTATAAATAAATACATTATATAAAAATAAATATTAATAAATATGTACAACAAGTATATGGGAAAACTGCACAAAATACCCCATAAAACCGACTTTTTAACCATAACTCCAAAAATTATGAAACCACAGCCATTTAAAAGGCAGTTTAATTTATATTGTGATTGAAGTGATTTTGAATCAATTTGAGCTTGTATGGAGTCGGGATTGGTATTTCAATTATCGCTTTGCAGCTTTTTTTGGGTGTAATTATTTGCAATATATACACCATTTTATTTTACACTTATTTTTCTTATTTACAACACATTTTTATTAACAACTTTTATTTACAAAAATTAAATAGTTTGAAGTCAAATTAGGTACAAATAAAATAATACAAGTTTTATACAAATATACAAGAAAAATATTTATAAAATATTTTTTATTTTTCTAACAGAAGACCCTATCTCCCCCTACTTTATTCCTGATCGATCAGGTCAAATCTTGACCTTCTCTCGGGGTTTGGGTTAGTCTGTATTTATTGCATAAATACATCCTTTTCTTTTTCTTTTCTTCTTTATTCTTTTATTTATGTACAAAAAGTGTTAAAAATGCAATTTTAACAAATGCATGCAAAATGGTAATTTTGTGGAATTAATGGGTATTTACAGGTATTTGACCAAGGAAAAGAGGCTAAAATAAAAGAATAAAGGCGATGAATCGTGGATTCATCAACGAGCAGACAATCAGGCAGCCTAACGACGACGCTGCGGCAATGGAGACTCCCTCTAGGGCATCCATGGTGGACGACCATATGAGAGGGAGAGAGAGTAGGCGTGTAGAGAGAAAGAGAGAGAGATGTGCTTCAATAGCATAGCCCTTGAGAGCATGGTATGCCTTTCTATTTATTGGATTTTGGGATCCATGGATCTCAATCCGTGGGACATATAAAATCAATGGATGAGATTTATTTATGTCTAATCGAATGGTCAAGATTGTTGTTGGTAAAAACCAACAACTAATAATCTAATTTAAATCAAATATATTTAACACATCAAATAAAATTCAATCCTAAATTAGATCAAGCAACTAAGGAGAGATTATCATGGAGATCACTCCCCATAAGGAACGGGGGGAGGGGGGATGGCTACACATTCCTTGTGGGAATGTGTAGCCGTCCACCATCTCCTTATGGTGGAGGCAATCTCATGTAATATCATGAGAATGCATATCCCCATGGATTTCTCTCATAATCTCCAACAACTTTTGTTGTGATTTATTCTTCAAAAATAATTCATAATTAATTTTGAGAATATTGCAATCTTGCCATTGGAAAATTGTGAATCACATTCACAACCCAAAACAAAATATAATTTACATTTTCAATTAATTACACAATATGTATCCAATACACATCAATAATTAATTAACAAATATAAATTATACCTAGTTCTCTCTAATGCATTATAAATCACATTTATAATATATTATGAATAATATGGATAGTGCTATCCACATTATTCATATCCATGATAATTAAATCACATTTAATCATCTTGGATCTCTATTCTCACGTGCCCAAATAATATGAATCACATTCACATTATTCACATCTTTGATAATCAAATCACATTTAATTATCTAAGATAACTCTCCTTATAATATGAATCAAATTCATATCATTCATGATAATTAAATCACATTTATTATCCATTTTTCTCAATGCTCGGATACATATATCAACAATAGAATTATCCATGAACTCTTTCAAGGATAATGCGCTTTCTCTGCGAATACTTGGAGATAAGGACACAGCAGTTGTATTGTTCCACATATAGTGGCTTGGATATTGAGATCACATCTCAAATCCAGATCTCGGGCCTCCCATAGATGCTTGATTAAATCAAGACCGCAAATCTAATCTTCTCATTGTACCTGAATCACATTCAGAACAATGTCCAAAATTTGGATCAAGATGAGATTACTTCTCTACTGAGAGGAGTCACTAAAATCCAAACCCGTTTCATCACTCCCTAGGAATGGAAGCATCATGGTTATACAATCGTTTATCATCACATCACCCTCAGGTATTTTCAATACCTGCACATCATGCATATTGGAAGACTCATAATAAACCTAAAGTATAAGATCAATTTTACACTGTCTACTTCAGAGTTTTATCATTAAGTTTCTCATTCGATCATTGGGAGTTGGTATCGATCATATACTTTCCAAAAGCATATATCATACCCAGGTGTTGATCATATACTTTCTAAAAGAATATATCAAAATTAAAAATTTAGTCAAGCTTCCAAAGCGAGATGACTGTGCATAGTATTTGGTTCTCCCCAATATCTCATGAGTGAGCTCATGTCTTCTGGTTCAGTAATGAACCTGTATGATCCCTTTGAGAGATTGTATTACTCATATGCCCTTATATGCATACTAACGCGCCGGTGTATAGACCTTGATTAGGTCATCAACCTATTGGTCTGTCAAATGTATATACTCAGACATATAGTAACACATCTGTCTCTGGTCAGAGGATGTGTGCCTATATCATGACAGTATACGATATAGGACTTTGGTTATCTCGATCTTGTTAAGTCAACTCTTTGACCTAACATATCTAACACCTCCGAATCTCTATTCCTATGCAGAGGACCTGCATCAAGAGGTCAGTTAGATATCTGCCTTTATAGAAAGGATTGCCATCTCCTTCTCAGGCTGGGGATCATCTCTTAATAATCATTTGACAGTGCTCAATGAGTCCTCAATCTAACTCTTTAGATATTCATCCAAGCACCAACCTCTATGATTCAATACTTGAATAAACAACTGTATGATCATCAAGATGGCCATGGTACACAACCCTAATTGTACTAAGGGACCTATTATGCAAATTATTTATTCTTCATTTCAGATCAGGGAATGATATTCACAATAACATTTATTGCATAATGGCTTATCGTGGGCTCATAATTATTAGAACCAGTAAGCCCATAATCCTTATCAGTATACCTTTATTCCTAGAGATTTCTATCTCCTAAGGTATCTAAAGTTAAGACCCTTGTAGATCACTATCTACAAGGTCTTAAACTTTTGAAGATAAGACTTTGAGATCACTATCTCTAAGTTTCATCATCTTTGAAGATATTGTTATTACTGCAATCAAGTGTTTTATTCCATAGTAGGATTAGTAACAGATTACTACTTCCACTGCATGGCAGACATCTGGCTCTTTTGCACATCTAGCATACACTCAGCTTCTCGTAAGTGATGCACAAGTGCAAGCAGTTCTAGCATTCACTTCCTCAACTCTATGAGGTGCTATCCCTTTAGATAGGTCAGTACAATATTTTTGAGGAAAAGAAGACTTTCTTGGAATTTTCCAGAAAATGAAAATGTCCAAGGTGTACTATTAGTGTGACTGTCCCAATACCCTCTTCTCTTTTCTTCTGAACAACTTCAGAACTAAGATCTAAGAGGTACCCTTGAGATCATATCTGGAGGTATTGAACAACCATATTATAAAATACTTATTATTATCATCCTTAGATCATTCCAAATGATTAGGATATCTACATTTAGCACAATGAATACAATGACACTCCCACTAAGCTTCACAAGGTTCATCAAGATTTTATCTGAAATCATAACATTTATAATTTCATCAAATCTTATGTTCCAACTACAAGAAGCTTATTTGAGTCAAAAGATGGTGTTCTTTAGCTTGCACACCTTGCTTTCCTCAAGCATGAAGCCCTGGGGCTACTTCATATGAATATCCTCAGAGAGGTATTCATAGAGGAATGCAATCTTGACTGACATCATGAAGATGTCATAGTCAAGTTGTGTATCTATAGTTAGCAATATTTTGATGGGTTAAAGCAATGTCACTAGAGATCAAGTCTCATCGCAAGCGATGTCTTCTCTTTGGTGTGTAGCTCATGGCTACGAACCATGCTTTGAAGGTCTCTACCTTCTCATCAGGTTCCCTTTTTCTCTTGAAGATCCATTTACACCATATTGGGTCTTACCCATGTAGTTGGATCCTCGAGGGTTTATATACAACATTTGTATATGAAGTCCACTTTAGACTTTATTTATAACATCCATCTTTCCATGATATGATCTTCAGAAGCATCATCACATGAAGTCAGATCATTGTCAGATTCAACTGACACATGGAATCCATCCTCAAACTTATTTGAAGAGATATTAATGTTTCATCTTTAATTGTCTATTTAGTTTCCGATTTCAGGAGCCTCATTATCTTCTCAAGATTAAATGAGTTCCTTTACTTCGTTTTTGTCTTGATTCTCAAGAGAGTCATCCTCTAAGAATCACATTCGCAGAGATGAGGTCCTTTAAGAATCTCAAGGTCATAAAGTAGGTATCCAATACCATCCTTTATTTTCCTAATGAAGTAGCACTCTCTAGTGCCAGATTCCAGCTTAATCACATGGAACCTTATTAAGGATATATATAATGTAGTCTCTACCAAATATATATATACCTGGAAACTAAGAGATAATTATGCTAAGATTAATCATTGATCAAATCATGTCACACATGGTCAATTGTATCTCCCTACAACTCTATTGAGTTAAGGTTCATTAGGAGGATTGAGATAGGAATAATATTCATATCTGCATAAGGTATTCTTTGAATTCATCTAATAGGTACAAGCTACCTTGGTTAGATCAAAATCATTTCATCTTCTTTCAAACTTTGGTTCTAAACCAAAATTGTGAAATCTTTGAACATTTCAAAGTCTTATAAGTGAAGAAAAGAAATCTCATATCATAAATAATCCTTAATAGATATCACATATCTATAATGTTCATTCTGATATAGTAGATTCACATACATAAATATGTATGAGATCTTGAATACCTTGACATCTTCCACCATTCCAAGGAAGGGTGTATTGGACATTTCTACTTTTGAATACAATATTCACAAGTATGTAAGATTTGAACATTCAGACAATCTAAAGTTTCATCTCTTATCAGTCTATTGATCACATCAACAGACAAATGTCCAAGGCTTGATGCCAGATCATTGTCAAATGATCTTCATTCTCCTATTGATTTTTAAAGGTTCAATTTTCAGTATTAGAAATCTTAATGAACCATTCATTTATTTTCTAATTTAGTGGAGTCCACTAGATGTTAGATCACTATCTGAAATATCCCCATCATAACTCTTAATGAGAGGTCTATTGCATAATTCATATTTATTTCCATCATTTAGAAATAAGCAATGAGTGTAATCTAATGTCTAGGTCATAGAGACATTCTCTAAGACTAAGGGCTCCCACTGAAAATATGAAGTCTATTGATCCAATGGAAATTGTTGCAACAATTGCATCACTTCCAACATGGATGACCATTAAACCTTAAGATCAAATTTCTAATATTCTAATACAGATGCAACCAATTGCAAGTATCATTAGAAGATTGAAATTAAATTATTAGACTTTATCTTATCAAATAAGTAAGTCAACATCAATGATTATATGTAGATTATTCTTATGTACTATCCGATTCCTTCTCTAAGGATTCTAGATAGATTTGATAGTCATACTATCAACACATCAACTTATTGCAGTATTGGCATTCATCAAACTCTTAGGATGTCATATGGAAGTCACAGAA
The DNA here is from genome assembly GCA_037367405.1 of Ottelia alismoides. Classification (NCBI taxonomy): domain Eukaryota; kingdom Viridiplantae; phylum Streptophyta; class Magnoliopsida; order Alismatales; family Hydrocharitaceae; genus Ottelia; species Ottelia alismoides. The sequence goes on from JAZKJV010011439.1 coordinate 564,542, forward strand.
GTACATTCAACTCTTTGACTATACTTCTTACTTGGGTCCAACCCATGCTTCCACTGCGCTCCTTTTATCTATAAGCAACCATTGCTCAAGACAAAGGATCTCTTATGTTGAAATCAAAAATTTTAATATAAGAGTATTTCAACGTTTATACATGCTTCATTCAATTCATACAATATGAATATTATGAAGCTTCATGAATGACTAGAGTATAGATAGTAGAATAATGACACTCATCGTATCTACATTCATTTAAACTTTTAAAACTTAAGTTCAGGTAGGTACTCAAACAATTTGAATACATCATCACCTATAGAGCCACCATTCTGCATAATGCAGAGAACCATGTCATTCATGATTACAAGTCGAGAGCACATATGTATGCCAGAACATCTTCTTAGATTTTATAAGTATTATTTGATAATTACGATCATTATCAACATGTCACTTCAAAAGTACATTCCATGAGATCAAGACTTATAGTGACATACAAACCCTAGGATTTTAGTCCTATTGTCTATTTAATTATCATTCCTCATTATTATGAGGAAACATGCAGGTTGCAACCACATACATTATGTGTCCAATTGCAAGTACAATATCTGGATCATAGGTCCAATCCATGATATTCTACTGGTTTATTGAGTATAACATTGAGTGGGATTAAACAAGGATTATCTAAAATAAGAAATTTGTAAAGAAATATATAAATATATAATTTACTTTCATTTAGGAATTTTTATATCAAAGTTATCTTGCCATGTCAACAATGAAAGTTCATTCCCTTAATCACTTTCAATGCAAGAGATATACTTATCATTATATCTCAAACAAGATCTGGGATCTCCTTCCTTATCTTTGTTACATCCCAATAATATGAGAACCTGCAACTCGGATAAAAAGAAGGGAGAACACATTCCGCCTTGCAAGTCCAACTTGCATCTCCCAATTTGATCTTTAACAACCAGGCCCACCACCCATAAGGTGATGTTGACCCGTCATTAATTGAACCAACTGTCAACAGGAATACAACTCGCTATGCACAATTTAATATCACCCCAATAATATGAGGACCAGATATTGGGGTCACTATGCATACATCCTTACTCTTTCGAGAAGCGACAAGCCCGATCCAAATGGATCGTATGCAGGAGCTGTCACTTCGGACATGCGTCTCCTACATACAATATCTGGCGACGGAACCCTTCGCCTTGACGGGAGACCATGGATATCACTTATGTGATCCTCCATATCACATTCAAATTCTAATTAATTATTATAAATCATATTCACATAATTAATTATTCCAAGGGAAATACACATCTATTCATAATAGAATGTTTTTAATTGGATATAATTAACTTAATCATATTAAATTAATTATCAATCTAATTCAATCAACAAACTTGATTTTACTTGAATATATGGTATTATCTCAAAGTACGTATTATTTCGAATATTAATAATTAGAAAAATACATCATGATCTCTCAGGTATCATTCGTTCCCTACCCGCTGTCATGGCCAGTACCGGCGGGAGTGGGAGGGACCGCATCCGGTGCAACCTGCTACCCCAGCGATCCCCAACTAGACACCATATACGCCTCGAGAAAAAAATAATGCCGAGTCAATCACTTTGTACTTGAGATGATCATCAGTTCTTCAACTGAAATTATATCATATAGTAATAATCAAAATATTTTTGATTGTAAGGAAATTTGCTAGACAAATTCCCAATCCTATTCAAGCAAGGAGTTTGATGATTGTGTTTTCAATTATGCTCTATATCAAATCTAATCAATTTATTGGTTAAGGCCAAGTCAAATTATCTATTCAATATTTCTCATATATTTTCCATAATTATTTAATGAAATTAACAATAAATTTCACTAATTGACAATCACATGGTTCTTGATTAGGACTGTAATTTTTAACAGTGACCCCTACTTACTAAAATTAACATATCTCAATTAAATCCAAATTAGACAAAATCAATTTTCAAAGATTGATAATTTGATTTAGGACAGAACTTAAGTGATATTTCATTCATTTCGAGGCGGATCAAAACAGTAATTAACTCATTAATCTTGTTAAGATTTGCAGTTCCCACAACAGTGAACACGTGTTCATTAAAACAACCATATCTCGAGCAAACGGAATCCAAAGTACGTAAACTCAGATCCTATGGTTTCCTTATTTAATGAGTAACAAAATACAAGTTTTATTTTCGTATTTAAACAATTTAAACAGGGCTGAAAATAATCACTAAACAGAGATGCGAAAATGAAATGCGATAAAACTTCCGCAACCCTAAAGAACCCAAGTCGCCTTCGGTTTTATAGATCGTATCCAAAACGTTCGACCTAAGGCTCTGATACCACTTGAAGGATATGTTTAGATCCTCAAGCGCCTCACAGAAGCGTGAGCGTCGTATCGAATACGACGAGGAACGACTAGTCGCACTAGTTGTTCTATGCAGCAGAATTTAAGAAATTTTCATGCGACGAAATCACATGATCCAAGAACACTTCTCGGATCATTTCATTTAAACCACAAACAAGTAATAGATTACCTCTTGAAGCGTGGTTGCGATCGAGTTTCTGAACTAAGAGACCTCCTTTCTCAAGTCCGATCTGACGGAGGAGACGCTTGCGAGCGCGGGGATGAATCTCGTGCTTCTCACAATCCATGTTGATGATCCAAGCGGCAGATCTCCTGATCTCGACACACGAGATCCGACGTCTTCTTCACGAGCAAGGTGCACCGAAGGAGACGGAGATCCATGAGCAGACGATCGGGCAACCTAACGACGATGCTGCGGCAATGGAGACTCCCTCTTGGGCATCCATGGTGGACGGCCATATGAGAGGGAGAGAGAGTAGGCGTGTAGAGAGAAAGAGAGAGAGAGATGTGCTTCAATAACATAGCCCTTGAGAGCATGATATACCTCTCTATTTATAGGGTTTTTAGGATCCATGGATCTCAATCCATGGGACATATAAAATCAATGGATAAGATTGATTTATGTCTAATCCAATGGTCAATATTGTTGTTGGTAAAAACCAACAACTAATAATCTAATTTAAATCAAATATATTTAACTCATCAAATATAATTCAATCCTAAATTAGATGAAGCAATTAAGGAGAGATTATCATGGAGATCACTCCCCATAAGGAAAGGGGGGGACGGCTACTACATTCCTTGTGGGAATGTGTATCCGTCCACCATCTCCTTATGGTTGAGGCAATCTCATGCAATATCACGAGATTGCATATCTCCATAGATTTCTCCTGTAATCTCCAACAACTTTTGTTGTGATTTATTCTTCAAAAATAATTCATAATTAATTTTGATAATATTGCAATCTTGCAATTGAAAAATCGTGAATCACATTCACAACCCAAAATATAATATAATTTACATTTTCAATTAAATACATAATGTGTATCCAATACACATCAAAAATAATTAACAAATATAAATTATAATTAGCTCTCTCTTATACACTATAAATCACATTTATAATATATTATGAATAATATGGATAGTGCTATCCACATTATTCATATCCATGATAATTAAATCACATTTAATCATCTTGGATCTCTATTCTCACGTGCCCAAATAATATGAATCACATTCACATTATTCACATCTTTGATAATCAAATCACATTTAATTATCTAAGATAACTCTCCTTATAATATGAATCAAATTCATATTATTCATGATAATTAAATCACATTTAATTATCCATTTTCTCAATGCTCGGATACATATATCAATAATAGAATTATCCATGAACTCTTTCAAGGATAATGCGCTTTCTTCGTGAATACTTGGAGATAAGGACATGGCGATTGTATTGTTCCACGTATAGTGGCTTGGATATTGAGATCACATCACAAATCCAGATCTCGGGCCTCCCATAGATGCTTGATTAAATCAAGACCACAAATCTAATCTTCTCATTGTATCTGAATCATATTCAGATCATTGTCCAACATTTGGATCAAGATCAGATTACTTCTCTACTGAGAGGAGTCACTAAAATCTAGACCCGTTTCATCACTCCCTTGGAATGGAAGCGTCATGGTTATACAATCGTTTATGATCACATCACCCTCAGGTATTCCCAATACCTGTACATCCTGCATACTGGAAGACTCAGAATAAACCAGAAGTATAAGATCAATTTTACACTATCTACTTTAGAGTTTTATCATTATGTTTCTCATTCAATCATTGGGAGTTGGCATCGATCATATACTTTCCAAAAGTATATATCATACCCAGGTGTTGATCATATACTTTCTAAAAGTATATATCAAACCTAAAAATTCAGTCAAGCTTCCAAAGCGAGACGACCGTGCACAGAATTTGGTTCTTCCCAATATCTCATGAGTGAGCTCATGTCTTCTGGTTCAGTAATGAACCTATATGTTCCCTTTGAGAGATCGTATTACTCATATGCCCTTATATGCACACCAGCGTGCCGGTGTATAGACCTTGATTAGGTCATCAACCTATTGGTCTGCCAAATGTACATACTCAGACATATAGTAACACATCTGTCTCCAGTTAGAGGATGCATGACTATATCATGACAGTATACGATATATGACTTTGGTTATCTCGATCGCGTTAAGTCAAATCTTTGACCTAACTTATCTAACATCTCTGAATCTCTATTCCTATGCAGAGGAGCTGCATCAAGAGGTCAGTTACATATCCGCCATTAGAGAAAGGATTGCCATCTCCTTCTCAGGCTGGAGATCATCTCTTAATAATTATTTGACGGTACTCGATGAGTCCTCAATCTAACTCTTTAGATATTCATCCAAGCACCAGACTCTATGATTCGATACATGAATCAACAGCTGTATGATCATCAAGATGGCCATGGTACATAACCCTAATTGTACTAAGGGACCTATTATGCAAATTATTTATTCTTTATTTCAGATCAGGGAATAATATTCACAATAACATTTATTGTATAATGGCTCATCATGGGCTCGCATGTCCAACAAAATTAAGGCATGGAAATGAAAGATATGCCTAAGGATTACCTATTACGGTAAGAAATAGGCCTTAACTTGGTCGGGAGACCAAGGGGGCAGGACCACCGGTGATGGATTCCAACGATGGGCGGATCAAGCTCTGAGTTGCTCCTCCTCACCGCAGAACGGCGGCTCCAAACTCCTGCCACCAACCACAGGCCTTAGGGTCGATCTGAGGGTCTATGAACGGCTCGAGAGGGATGATCGTGTTCCAAAAATTGCGAAGAAGGTGCATTTATAGGCAGATGGAGGGACGATATTCGAGGAGTTGTTGTGTGCGATGGAGATGGAGTTGGTGGGAAGTATGGGTCCAATGAAGGAGGCGGATGTGCTAGCTGCAGAACAGAGGAAGGCTCGAAGAGAGGGGCGTATGGAGGTGGAGTGTAATTAGGGAGAATATAGGTGGTTCATGTGATTTTTGACAGGTCGGCGAAGAAGACAGTACAGTTGACTGATGTCAACTCACGGAGGCTCCTCGTTGGTCCACGTGAAACAATCAGGAAAAAGATTGAGATAAAATATTTGTAAAATAAAAAATAGAAATTGATTTTATTAAATTAAAATTAAATCAGAAAAATATTTATTATTTTATATAGTAGTTTGGGGTATTTTTATTTAATTTTACAAGTCTATTTATAACATGTTAGTATTTACATGTATTTATGGACAAAGATACATGTATTTTATATATTTTATTTTTAATTTGTACTTTGTATTTTATTATCATATACATATAATTTTTATATTTATAATAATTTAGATACATATTTATGTATTTTTACTTTGTTTTTCTAAGTTTATTCTTGAAGGATATAGTGAGATCTTTAAGTGCATCACGGAAGCATGAGGATCGCATCGTATGCGATCGGGAGCGACTAGTCACACTAGTTGCTCGAGGCAGCGGAAATTAAAAAATTTTTCATGTGATGAAACCACATGATCCAAGAACACTTCTCAGATCGTTTCATCTAAACCACAAACAAGTATTAGGGTTACCTCTTGAAGCGTGGTTGCGATCGAGTCTCTAAATGAAGAGACCTCCTATCTCAAGTCCGATCTGACGGAGGAGACACTTGCGAGCGTGTTGATGAAACACGTGCTCCTCGCAATCCATGTTGATGACCCAAGCGGCATATCTCCCGATCTCGACACATGGTATCCGACGTCTTCTTCACGAGCGAGGCGCACTGAAGGATATGGAGAGCCACGGGCAAACGATCGGGTTGCATAATGACGATGCTGTGGTGATGGAGACTCTCTCTAAGGCATCCATGGTAGACGACAAAAGAGAGAGAGAGAGGGAGAGAGGGCATGTAGAGAGAAAGAGAGAGGGAGAGAGCCTTGTGTTTCTCACTAGCATATGAAGAGCAAGGGGTGCCCTTCTATTTATAATATATGGGGATCCATGGATCTCAATCCGTGGACAACACAAATCCAATGGCTCTCATTGATTTGTGTTTCTTTTAATGACCAAGATCTTTGTTGGTAAAAAAACCAACAACAATTAATTTAATTTATATTAAATATATATATTTATAAATCAATATGATTTAATCCCAAAATAAATCAATCAAATATGGAGATAATGGGAGAGAGAGAATTCCTCCTTCCATATACATGGAGTGGACAGCCACCTTTCCCTAATAGGAATTGGTGGTCGTCCCCTCTCCTATTAGGAAGGAGACATCCCATGTAATCTTTATAGATTACAATGTCCCATGTATCTCCAATATTTACAACAACGATTGTTGTAAATTATTCTACAAAAATAATTCATAATTATTTTGTGAATATTGCAATCTTGCCATTGGAAATTTGTGAATCACATTCACAACCCAAAATAAAATGTGAATTACAATTTAAATTTATTGTCCAATGTGAATCCAATTCACATCATCATTTAATTAACAATTGTAAATTACAAATAGCTCTCTCTAATACATTATAAATCACATTTATAATATATATGATTAATATGGATAGTGCTATCCACATTATTCAATATCCATGATAATTAAATCACATTTAATCATCTTGGATCTATATTCTCATGTACCTAAATAATATGAATCACATTCACATTATTTACATCTTTGATAATCAAATCACATTTAATTATCTAAGATAACTCACTTTATAATATGAATCAAATTCATATTATTCATGGTGATAACATTTAATTATCCATTTTTCTCAATACTCGGATACTTATATCAACAATGAAATTATCCTAAACTCTTTCAATGATAATGCTCTTTCTCTGCGGATACTTGGAGATAAGGACATGGCGATTGTATTGTTCCATGTATAGTGACTTGGATATTGAGATTACATCTCAAATCCAGATCTCTGGCCTTCTATAGATGCTTGATTAAATCAAGACCATAAATCTAATCTTCTCATTGCATCTGAATCACATTCAGATCATGTCCAACATTTGGACCAAGATCAGATCACTTCTCTACTGAGAGGAGTCACTAAAATCCAGACCCATTTCATCACTCCCTAGGAATGGAAGCGTCATGGTTATACAATCATTTATGATCACATCACCCTCATGTATTCCCAATACCTGTACGTCCTGCATACTGGAAGACCTAGAATAATCCTGAAGTATATGATCAAATTTACACTGTCTACTTCATGGATTTATCATTAAGTTTCTCATTCGATCATTGGGAGTCAGTATCGATCATATGCTTTCCAAAAGCATATATCATACCCAGGTGTTGATCATATACTTTCCAAAAGCATATATCAAACCTACAAATTCAGTCAAGCTTCCAAAGCAAGACAAATGTGCACGAAATTTGATTCTTCCCAATATATCATTAGTGAGCTCATGTCTTCCGGTTCAGTAATGAACCTGTATGATCCCTTTTAGAGATCGTATTACTCATATGCCCTTATATGCACACCACGCGCCGGTGTATAGACCTTGATTAGATCATCAACCTATTGGTCTGCCAAATGTACATACTCAAACATATAGTAACACATCCATCTTCGGTAAGAGGATGCATGCCTATATCATGACAACATACGACATAAGACTTTGGTTATCTCGATCTCGTTAAGTCAGCTCTTTCACCTAACTAGTCTGACACCTCCGAATCTCTATTCCAATGCAAGGGACCTGCATTAAGAAGTCGGTCAGATATCAACCTATGTGAGAAAGGATTGCCATCTCCTACTCAGGCTAGAGATCATCTCTTAATAATCATTTGACGGTGCCTAATGAGTCCTCAATCTAACTCTTTAGATATTCATCATAACACCAGCCTCTATGATTCAATAATTGAATCAATAGTTGTATGATCATCAAGATGACCATGGTACATAACCCTAATTGTACTAAGGGAACTATTATGCAAATTGGTTATTCTTCATTTCAGATCAGGGAATGATATTTGCAATAACATTATTGCATAATGGCTCGCCGTGGGCTCGCATGTCCAACAATCTCCCACTAGTCCAAAGAGCCATTAATGGGCTAATCATTTAAACCCGCACTCATGTGACAATCATATGCTATTTAGAAAATACCTAGGTAAGCTGATCAGTCACTATGTTCCCAAGAGACTACGCCAAGTCCTTTTACGACACTTGCATATCCCAAGGTAACAATGCTTGCATCCAATGCGAAGGTTGCATATATGAAGCCAATACTCAATTTTGTCAATTATAGTGTCCTTGACACTACAGCTTAATAATTATCATAACCAAATTTTCCATTATCCTTATCAGAATACCCTTATTTCTAGAGATCTCTATCTTCTAAGGTATCCGCAATTAAGACCTTTTAGATCACTATCTATAAAGTCCTAATTTCTTGAAGATAAGACTCATAGATCACTATCTCTAAAGTCTTTTCATCTTTGAAGATATTGTTATTACTGCAAATAAGTGTTTTATCTTCATGGTAGGATTCGTAACATCTTACTACTCCCACAGCATGGCAGACATCTGGCTTTTGTACATATCTAGCACACACTCGTCTTCTCGGAACTGATGCACAAGGGAAAACAATTTTAGCATTCACATCCTCAACTCCTTGAGGTGCTATCCCTTTAGAAAGGTCAGTATCATATCTTGAGGGAAAAAAGCCTTTCTTAGAATTTTCCAGAAAATGGAGCATAACTACTAATGTGACAGTCCCAATACCCTCTTCTCTTTGCTTCTAAACAACTTCAAAACTAAGATCTAAGAGGTATCCTTGAGATCATATCTCAAGATATGGAATGCCAGTCCATATAACACTTATTATCACCCTTATATCATTCTAAATAATTAGGATATTATCTACATTTAGCATGATGAACACAAATGGCACTTCCACTAAGCTTCACATGGTTCATCAAGAATCCATCTGAAATCATAACATTTATAATTTCATCAAATCTTATGTTCCAACGACAAGAAGATTATTTGAGTCCATAGATGGAGATCTCTAGCTTACACACCTTGTTTTCCTCAATCATGAAGCCTGGGGCGACTTCATGTGAATATCCTCAGAGAGGTATTCATAGAGGAATGTAATATTGACTTTCATCTTGAAGACGTCAAAGTCAAGTTGTGTAGCTATAGTTAGCAATAATCTGATGAGTTTAAGCATGGTCACTAGAAAGCAAGTCTCATCACAAGCAATGACTTCTTTCTTCGGTGTGTAGATCATGGCTACGAGCCGTGCTTTGAAGGTCTCTACCTTCTCATCAGGTTCCCTCTTCCTCTTAAAGATCCATTTACACCTTTCTGGGTCTTACCCATATAGGTGGATCCTCGAGGGTCATTATACAACACTTGTACATGAAGTCTATTTTAGACTTTATTGCTAACATCCATCTTTCCATGCCATGATCTTCAGAAGTTTCATCACTTGAAGTAAGATCATTTTCAGACTTAACTGACACATGGAATACATCCTCAAACTCATTTGAAGAGGTGTTAGTGTTTCATCTTTTATTATCCTTTTAGTTTCTGATTTCAAGAGCCTCATTATCTTCTCAAGATTAAATGAGTTCCTTCACTTCATTTTCATCTTGATTCTTAAGAGAGTCATCCTCTAAGAATCACATTCTCAAAGATGAGATCTTTTAAGAATCTCAAGGTTATAAAGTAGGCATCCAATACCATCCATTATTTTCCTAATGAAGCAGCACTCTCAGGTGCTAGATTCCAGCTTACTTGCATGGAATCTTATTAAGGATATATATTGTAGTCTATACTACATATATACTTGGAAACTAATAGGTAATTATGCTTAAAATTCACCATTGATTAAATCATGTCATACATGATCCAATTGTATCTCCCTACAACTCTCTTGAGTTTAGGTGTATTAGGAGGAGTGAGATAGGAATGATAATCCTTTCTCCATAAGGTATTCCATGAATTCATCTAATAGGTATTGTTTACCTAGTTTAGATCAAATTCATTTCATCTTCATTCAAAAATTTGGTTCCAAACAAAAATTGTGAAATCTGTGAACATTTCGAACCTTTCTAATGTGAATGGAAGAAATCTCATATCAAAAAATAATCATTGAATGATATCACATATCATCAATGTTTAGAATGATACAAATGATTCATATACATCAATATGTATGAGATCTTGAATACCTTGACATCTTACATCGTTCCCAGAGAAGGGTGCTTTGGACATTTTCTCTTTTGAATACAATATTCAGAAGTATGTAAGATTTGAACCTTTAGACAATCTGAATTTCATCTCTTACTAGTGTATTGATCTCATCAATAGATTTATGTCCAAGGTTTGATGCCAGATCATTATTAAATGATCTTCATCCTCCTATTGATCTTTAAAGGTTTAATTTTCAGTATTAGAAATGTTAATGAACCATTCATTAATTTTGTAATTTAGTAGAGTCCATTAGATGTTAGATTACTATCTGAAATATATCCATCATAATTCTTTATGATAAGTCTATTACAGAATTCATGTTTCTTTCCAACATTTAGAAATAAACAATGAGTGTATTCTAATATCTAGGTCATAGAGACATTCTCTAAGACTAAGGGCTCTCTCACTGAAAATAACAAGTCCGTCTATCCAATAGAGATGGTTGCAACAATTGCATCAATATCCAACCTTAAAATCAAATTTCACAGTCTTCTAATACATATGCAACCAATTGCAAGTGTTATTAGAAGAATGAGATACAATTATTAGACTTTGATCTTATCAAATAAGAAAATCAATTTCAATGATTATATGTAGATGTAGATTATTTCGATGCACCATATGGATCTTTCTCTAAGGATCCTAGATAGACAAGACAATCACACTATCATTACATCAGTTTATTTATAGTTTTGGCATTCATCCAACTATTTGGATGTCATATGGAAGTCACAGAAGTACAGTCAACTCTTTGACTTTCCTTCTTACTTGGGTCCAACTCATGCTTCCACTGCGCTCCCTTTATATATAAACAACCATTGCTTAAGACGAAGGATCTCTTATGTTGAATTCAAAAGATTTCAATATAAGAGTATTTCAACATTTATACAATGCTTCATTCAATTCATACAATATGAATATTATGAACCTTCATGAATGATCAGAGTATAGACAATAAAATGATGACACTCATCGTATCTACATCCATCTAAACTCTTAAAAACATTGGTTCAGGTAGGTACTCAAATATTATAGTACATCATCTCTTATAGAGCTACCATTCTACATGATGCAGAGAACCATGTCATTCATGATAAAATATCAAGAGCACATATGCATGCCAAAACATCTTCTCATATTTTATAAGGATTATTTGACAATTACGATCATAATCGACATATCACTTCCAAAGTACATTCGACGAGAGATCAAGACTATAGAGACATACAAACCCTAGGGTTGTAGTCCTATTGTCTATTTAATTGTCACTCCTCATTATTATGAGGAAAGTTTGCACAATGCAACCACATATAATATGTGTCCAACTGTAAGTACAATATCTTAATCATGGATCCAATCCATGATATTTTACTGGTTGCTATTGAGCATAACATTGAGTGTGTTTAATGATGGATTATGTGAAATAAGAAATTTGCATAAATATATATAAATATATATACATACATATTTTACTTTGATTTAGAAATTTTTATATCAAAGTTGTCTTGCCTTGTCAACACTGAAAGTTCGTTCCCTTAATCACTTTCAATGTAAGAGATATACTTACCATCATATCTCAACAAGATCTGGGATCTCCTTCCTTATCTTTGTTACATCCCAATAATATGAGGACCTATAACTTGGAAAAGAAGAAGCGGGAACACATTCTGCCTTGCAAGTTCAACTTGCATCTCCCAATTTGGTCTTTAACACCTGGGCCCACCATCCCTAAGGTGATGTTGACCTGTCATTAATTGAACCAACCATCAACAGGAATACAACTTGCTATGCGCAATCCAATATCACCCCAATAATATGAGGACCCGATATTAGGATCACTACGCGTACATCCTTACTCTTCCGAGAAGAGAAGAGCCCGATCCAAATGGATTGTATGCAGGACCTGTCACTTTGGACATACGTCTCTTACATATAATATCTAGCAACGGAACCCTTTGTCATGATGGGAGATCACGGATGTCACTTATGTGATCCTCCATATCATATTCAAATTCTAATTATTCATTATGAATCATATTCATTATGATTAATTATTGCAAGGGAAATAACATCTCTATTAAAGTTAGAGTGTTTAATTTCAATTGGATTCCAATTAATCTAATCATATAAAATTAATATCCAACTAACAAGATTTATTGTTACTTGAATTATGGTATTATCTCAAATATGTATTATTTTGAATTTTAATAATTAGAAAAATACACCGTGATCTCTCCTGCATTATCAAGTCCCTACCCGCTGTCATGGCCAGTACCAAGGGGAGTGGGACAGACCGCACACGGTGCAACCTGCTATCCCAACGCCCCCGACTAGACACCATATCCACCTCGAGAAAAGATAATGCTAAATTGATCATTGTGTACTTGAGATTATAATCGGTTTTTCAACCGAAGTTATACCATATAATAATAATCCAAACAATTTTGATTAACATTATAATGAGATTTTCTACACAAATCCCAAATTCTATTCAAGCAACAAGTTTGTTGGAAAGTGGATTGTGTAACCAATTGTGATCTAGATCATATCTAATCATTTATTGGTTGAGGCAATGTCATTTAAGGAAATAATTATCATCAAATATTTCACAAATATTTATCCATAATTATTACATGAAATTAAACCATTTAGTTTTACTAATTTATTAAATGACAATCACAAGGTTCTGGATTAGGAAAGTAATTTCCAGCAGTGACCCTCACTTACTAAAATTAGCATATCTCAATCAATTTAAATCCAAATTAAGAAAAGTAAGTTTCAAAAGTTTTCTGATTTGTTTTACAATAGAACCTAACTGATTTTCATGCATTTCAAAGCGTTTCTAAGTAGTGATTAACTCCTTAATTACGTTAAGATTCGCAGTCCCCGTGGTAACTTGAGCAAATAGATTCGAAATCATGCAAACTCTGATCCTTCGATTTTTTATTTAATGGGAAATAAAATCCAAGTTTTATTTTCATGTTTAAATAATTTAAACAGGGCCGAAAATAATCACAAAATAGAGATGCGAAAATGAAATGCGATAAAAAATTCCGGAAAGCCTAACGAACTCAAGTCAACATAGGTTTATGGATCGTATCCGAAACCTCCAACCTGGCTCTAATACCACTTGAAGGATATGGCTAGATCCTTAAGTGCATCACAGAAGCATGAGGATCACATCGTATGTGATCGGGAGCGACTAATCGCACTAGTTGCTCGAGGCAGCGGAAATTTTAAAAATTTTCATGTGAGGAAACCACATGATCCAAGAACACTTCTCGGATCGTTTCAACTAAACCACAAACAATTATTAGGGTTACCTCTTGAAGCGTGGTTGTGATCGAGTCTCTAAACAAAGAGACCTCCTGTCTCAAGTCCGATCCGATGGAGGAGACGCTTGCGAGCGTGTTGATGAAACACGTGCTCCTCGCAATCCATGTTGATAATCCAAGTGGTGGATCTCCTGATCTCGACACACGAGATCTGATGTCTTCTTCATGAGCGGGGCACATCGAAGGAGACAGAAATGCACGAGCAAACGATCATGCAGCATAACGACGACGCTACGGAGATGGAGACTCTCTCTAGGGCATCCATGGTGGACGACGTAAGGGAGAGAGGGCGTGTAGAGAGAGCAAGGGGTGCCCTTCTATTTATAATATTTTGTGATCCACGGATCTCAATCCATGGACAACACAAATCCAAGGTCTCTCATTGATTTGTGTTTCTTTTAATGGCCAAGATCTTTGTTGGTAAAAAACCAACAACAAATAATTTAATTTAGATTAAATATATATTGATAAATCAATATGATTTAATCCCTAAATAAATCAATCAAATATGGAGATATTGGGAGAGAGAGAGAGTGCCTCCTTCCATATACATGGAGTGGACGGCCATCCTTTCCTAATAGTAATTGGTGGCCATCCCCTCTCCTATTAGGAAGGAGACATCCCATGTAATCTTTCTAGATTACAATGTCCCATGTATCTCCAATATTTACAATAGCAATTGATGTAAATTATTCTACAAGAATAATTCATAATTATTTTGTGAATATTATAATCTTGCCATTGGAAATTTGTGAATCACATTCACAACCTAAAATAAAATGTAAATTATATTTTCAATTAATTATCCAATGACTAGCCTTGATCGTGACAAAGGACGATGCTACCACATCGAGCCTGTTGCTAGGGAGGAAGATTCTTTGACTTAAGGTCTTTTTTCAATTGATTCAATTGTCACATCACATGGGTATCTAGGGAATAGTTCCTTTAAAGTGTGAATCCCATTCATACAAACATTTAATTAACAAATGTAAATTACGAATAGCTCTCTCTTATACATTATAATCACATTTATAATATATATGATTAATATGTATAGTGCTATCCACATTATTCAATATCCATGATAATTAAATCACATTTAATCATCTTGGATCTCTATTCTCATGTGCTAAAATAATATGAATCACATTCACATTATTTACATCTTTGATAATCAAATCATATTTAATAATCTTAGATAACTTTCTTTATAATATGAATCAAATTCATATTATTCATGATAATAACATTTACTTATCCATTTTCTCAATGCTCAGATACTTATATCATTAATGAAATTATCTTGAACTCTTTCAAGGATAATGCACTTTCTTCGCGGATACTTGGAGATAAGGACATGGAGATTATATTTCTCCATGTATAGTGACTTGGATATTGAGATTACATCTCAAATCCAGATCTCAGGCCTCCCATAGATGCTTGATTCAATCAAGATCGTAAATCTAATCCTTTCATTGCATCTGAATCACATTCGGATCAATGTCCAACACTTGGACCAAGATCAGATCACTTCTCTACTGAGAGGAGTCATTAAAATCCATACCCGTTTCATCACTACCTAGGAACGGAAGCGCCATGGTTATAAAATCATTTATGATCACATCATGCTCAGGTATTCCCAATACCTGTACATCCTGCATTCTGGAAGACCTAGAATAATCCTGAAATATAAGATCAATTTTACACTGTCTACTTCAGGGATTTATCATTAAGTTTCTCATTCGATCATTGGGAGTCAGTATCGATCATATGCTTTCCAAAAGCATATATCATACCCAGGTGTTGATCATATACTTTCCAAAAGCATTTGTCAAACCTATAAATTCAGTCATGCTTCCAAAGCGAGATAACCATGCACGAAATTTTATTCTTCTCAATATCTCATGAGTTTGTGACGGATATGAAATTGCACTATTTAAAATATGTCGTGTGTTAATTATTGTGTGCTAAAAATTAATGTCGTTTCATTTTAGGCGGGCAATCGAAATCGATCAAGAAATAACCACAATTATTTAGTCAATTTTTAATCGTTTGGTTTTATGTTTACTTTACTTGGACAAGTCCCAAGGTCGAATACAAGAGGCAAAAGAATAACCTAGAATGTTTTCTATCAAAGTTTGTGCACGGTTTTCGAGGTGATCTTTTTTTGTATTTTTTATGCAATTAAGGATGCAAAATGCTCTTTTGGCCTATTTTAGGGACTAAAATGTAAATATCGAGCAAACAATGTCTCAAAAATATGAAACATGGCCAAGATGATAATTACGATGAAATGAATGTATTATATTTGTTTTGGAATTTTTGGATGCAAGATAAATTTTTTATGAATTTTTAATTGTAAATGATGTGAATTTCAATAATATTATTATGATAAATATTAAACCTATTTATTTTCAAGGAATAAAATTATCTAAGATTTATCACTAGGTAATGGATCTCAAAAAAATCATAAACCTCAAAATTGTGAGATTTAATACCTATTAAAAATCAAATATTGAAATATGCAAAATGATTTTTTCAAGGCAAATCATGCATGTAAATGCAAATCCTTTTAGGGTACAATGTTAAAAACAATTAATTCTATAATCCATGATTTTTCGGCAATTTTTAGAGCAACAGTTAATCAATTATAAATTTCAGAGCTCAAAACTGGCAAAGTATGTAATTTTCCACAAAATAATTAATTATCAATTAACCATTTATCACAAAAATGTCCACAATATGTCAAGATGTAGAGAATTAATTGTTGAACAAAATTCCTATTTTTGAATAATAAAATAATGTAATGGAGAGGTCCAAAGTTGAGGGGGAATACAGGGGTATTTATGCAAAAAATAAATATATATAATGAGAAGAGGGGCCTGTGCATAATTACCGATAGGTTGGGGGAAACTCTGCTACATTTCCACAGGTCACGTGCCAAGCATGTGATCTTGGAGCTGCTAGACTGATGCGCAAATATGTGAATATTGGAGGGCTTCTTTGCAAATTACCCACGTGGTCACGTGCTCAGCACGTGACTCATGGGGATGGATGACGTCTCCCCAAGTGCACGTGCCTCGCACGTGCGTGGGGGTCTCAGGACTCATGCTCGGTGTTGGCAGAAGGGGCGACGCGGAGGGTGTGTGGCCCGATAGTGGCTCCTAATGCGGCGGACACAGCGGGGACGGCAAGGTGCACGAGTGGTGTCTGGAAGAGAGCGTGGTGGAGCGGCTGATGTCGGAGGCACCTGCCATGAGTTGTCGAGGAAGGGGGGAAGCGTTGGCGATGGAGATGCCGTCAGCTGGTGAAGAAGACGACCGATGATGAAGGGGATGCTACTACTGGTGGATGTCGTTGATGTGCGATGTGGAAGCGAAGCGGTGTCGGAGGAAGCGGATCGTCGTTGGCAAAGCGGTGGAGCTTGCGGCGGAGGTTAGTGTTGATGAAGAACGTTGGAGTTGGCTCGACGGAGACGTGACCCAGAGCGGAGCAGTTTGGCTAGGAGGCGCTGCGACGAGATGGTGAGCTCGGATATTGTCGGAGAAGGGGGAGGGGTTGTTTGTCACCCTGTCTCCTCGACCTACTGTACAAATGACGGATGATGGCATCGGAAGGGAGATATGCCTCCCACTACCCTTGTTAATTCAGTCAGATTAACGTCCAAATTATTTATCAGTGTTCGTTGCAGTTGGATAACGAGAGGGAATATCAAAAACCACTTTTAATTTTTAATTTCGAGTGGAAATTTTTTTACTTGGTGAAGTCCAAGGTCGAACTCAGGGAGGCATCTGTCTCCTTAGGTGAATTTTTAGCAAAGTTTCAGTGTTCGATTTTCGAGGAATATATTTTTTTGGTCTTTTTCAATTTTCTATGCAGGACACATGCATTATCAAGCCAATTTATAAGTTAAATCAGAAATATGTTCAAATGGAGTCCAAAAATAATGAAAATTGGCCAGATGATGAAATATGGTAAAATTAAGCTACCTTAATGTTTTTGGAATTTTCTGACACTAAATGAATTAACTATGAATTAAACAAGAATGCAGGGTGATTTTGACTAATTTAATTTCAATAAATATCAAATCATAGTATTTTGGGGAAATAAAATTATCCTAGATAGATCTAATGATGAGTAATCTAGGAAAATTATCAGACCTTAATTTTAATGTGAAACAAACCTATTAAAATTACACCAAGGAAATCACCAAAGAATTTATTCAGGCCTCGAAATGTGTGCAAATGAGATAATTTTTATGCAATGTTAAGTTAATTATCCTAGAGCTAGTATGATTTTTGGGGAATTTTTGGAGTTACAGAAAAATTTCTATTAATTAAAAGGTGTAATTGGGCAAAATATCTAAGAAATGGACCAATTAATTAATTGAAAATTCTATTGTTATTACAAAAATGTGCCAAGTGTCACATAAGATAAAGGAAAAGTTACACTACAACATGCAATTTTCGGAATTCAAAAATAATGAAATATGGACACCTAAATATGCGTGCAAAGATAGGTGTGTAACTGCAATACAGAAACTAAAAATTACTTAAAAATAAATATGCTGACAGGGACTTATATGCAATTACCTAGAATGCAAGGGGGTGGAATGCAATTTCTCCACGGCCGCACGTGCTTCTCACGTGCGGGTGCTTTACAGGGACTAGATTGCAATTACACAAACTTCTCGGGGCCTCAGTGAAATTTACCCAGGTTGCACGTGCTCCTCACGTGGGGTGACCTAGGCTCGGGTGGCGTCGGCGGCTCGGGCGCTCTGGAGGTTCGGTTGGAGGCTCGGAGAAGCTTCGGGTGGTCCGAGCCTAGAGGTCGGGGAATAGACTCGGACCAGGGCGACGTGGCGAGATCACGACCGTGCGATCTTGGTGAAGATCAACGGTCGCTGTTGGCTCTGGCTGATGTCAACGTGGATGATCAACAACCGTCAGATCGAAGCTGATCCAATGGTGGTTGACGCTCGCTGAAGATGGCAACGTGGCTGGCTGCGGACCATAGGATCACTGATCGATCCAATGGTGACGAGCTTCCTCCAGAGATGACTATGTGGCGCGATTGTGACCGTGGGATCAAAGAGAGATCCAACGGCTCTCTACTGCTCCGGTGCTTGGACGCGTGGTGGGCTACGGACCGTTCGATCAAGATGATCGAACGTTGGCTGTACTTCTTCTTCAACGGTCCTCCGCCACCTGCGGAGGAGTTGGCGGGGCTCCGGCGTAGCTGGCTTGGCTCCGCCCGTCCCTCCCGTCGTCGGTGAAGCTCTCCGGAGGCTCAGAGAGATCTCGGAAGATGCGCGGTGGTGAGGCGAAGCGTCTGAGGGTCCCAGGAGTGAAGGAGGTGCACCGAAGCTCGCTGGCGATGAAGCTCGAAGTGAGCTCCGGCGAGCTTCCGGCCAGTGAATGAAGGAGCACCTGCAAGGGGTTAGGGATAGTCGAAGCACGTGGGTGTGTTCGTGGAGGTGTGAGAAGCAAACGGGGAGGCCTCTGGCGATGCGAGGGTGGTCCGGCGATGGTGCTCCGCCTAGGTGGCGGAGCTGGAGTCGATGAAAGGTGGAGTGCATCGTCGGAGGGTGTGAAGTATGGCGCGAAGATCAGAGCTCCGTCGCGGAGCTTGGAGGGATGATGGTGTAGCGAGAATATCACGGTGGGAGGTGAATAAAATCAGAGAAAAGCAAAAGAAAATTAAGAAGAAGATCAAAGGAGGATGGAGGAGGTTATCTGGGGATTGGAGCTCGGTCTTGAGTTCCAGGTCGTCGCTCGAGGGATCAGTAGAGTCCCGAGCTCACGCAGCTCGCGGGTGGAGGCTGCAGCACGGTGGTGGCGGCCGTGGATCTCGCCGGAGAAGAAGGCCCATCTTCGCTCAAGGAATCACTCAATTTCTGTCACCAATCGAAGGCTCCGAGCTCTAGGTTTCTCTCTGGGGTGGCGAATAGGCGTGACGGTGGCCGGTGATCGAGTATTTATAGGATGAAGTCGATGGGTTGAGTCGCTAGAAGGTGGAGTTCGTGGTCGTCTTGGAGCGACTCTGGTGGGAGTCGTGGGGAGTGCGGTAGCTGGCGAGGATGAGGGGAGAGTGGTGAAGGTCATGGCAGGTTGGCGGTCGGCGAGGGTGGCAGGAGTAGAGGCGAAAATAGAAAGGGCGAGCCCCTCGTGCAAGGCTGAGATCGTGGGAGAGAGGTGGCGCCAGAGGTGGAAGACGAGTTTATCATCGTTGGATCTTGTGATCCAACGGTCTAGAGCGAGGCGCTACCGAGCGTCTTGTTTTTGATCTGAGGTGCAGCGATTGAGGGATGTGATGGTGCCACGTGGCGTGCTATGGGAGCGGCGCTAGCGGATGGATGGGATCGGAGATGGCCGTTTGATCGGGCGGTTGAGATTTGGTGTGGAGATAACGGTTGTGATAGAAAGGCCTAGGCACGATCGAGTGGCGCAAAGAGCGACGCGTGGCGCCAGGGGAGTGGGGCGCGCACGGGCCGTGTAGATGAGAGGCGGGAAATGATCTGACGGTGGAAGTAAAGAGTGTACGTGGAGCGAGCTGTGCCGTTGGATTCAAAGAGAAATCCAACGGTCTGAGGCGCGGGCATCTAGGGCAAGGGGAGCAGGCCGCGTGGCGCAACCAGAGGGCGCCACGTGGCCTGCTGTGAGTGGTTGAGAAAGAAATGGATTTAGAAAGAGAAGGGGGCCAAATTTGGAAAAACTCAAAACATGAAAGTTGTAGATCTTGATGAGATATACAAGTTTCATGTTGACCAAAGACGGAGATGAGGTCAAATATGATACACAAATACAAATATACAAATATACACATATATAGTATACAAAGAGGCCTAAAAACCCAACTTTTTCATATGAGCTCCAAATTGGATGAAATCAGTCTCATTTTAAAGGTCTTTTAATGTGTATTATTCTAAAAGTGAGTAGACCTATTTTGGAGGTTGTATGAGGGAATTTTGGGTATTTTATGGTCCAAGAGGTCTAGGACTTTATTGGGTGCTTTTACAAATGAGATTTCTGACTTTCATCCTTATATTATTAACTACAGGTGTACATATTATAAGGTAGATGTTATTTTAATAGGTGAATATTTTACAAGTGATCTTGGCTTCTTATTTAATGCAAAATGTGAATGCTAAAATGCATATTTTATGAATGCATGTATGAATGCTAATTGTGCAAGAAAGAGGGAAATATGCATCTATTTACATGGGAACAAGCTTCTATTTTCAACTTTTAGAGTGATGAATCATAGATTCATCAACCCCCTATACTTAAACCTTGCTCGTCCCCGAGCAACTAAATGAAATGCAAGAGTGAAATGATTTTGGGTTCCATACCAAGGTAATGAACAAAAGTTGAAAATGGAGCTTGACTCGACCCTTGGATTAATTGTGTGGCGGAACCTTATTGGGATCTGAACTTAAGACCTAACAGACTTCAAATTCCACAAGTCTTATATTCAAGACTCCTTAATAGTTAGGTCAGAACAAATCCTCAAACGCAAATTTCTGATGACTGTGATTCTTACTTGTACTGTGTAAGTGAAATATAACTCTTCACATCAGAAATGACTCGGAACCAGCCTCCTCTAACAAGGTAACTCAATAACCCAGTCCAGTAACTCTTTCCTCGAGAAGCGAGGTATTCCCTTCTAAGTTCAAGTGCGACCAACTCAAGAGGAGGGGGTAGAGAAAAGAATGGATGGTAGCCAGTGTAGTTACCTATCCCGGGATGCCTGACCAGTGTAGCCAAGTCATCCAGCTGCATTTCTTTGCTAATATACAGACTTTAACAGGTATTTTATTTTCACATGGACCTGTCTGATTTTTTTAGAGTTTTTGCATTTTTTTTCAAACTCATACAAGGTGCAGCATGTACATCAGGAGTTTTTCCTCTTGAGCCAGTAGACTATCTCTCTTTTGAAGCATTATTGCAACCCACAACATCCCGTCCTCAGACATCATCATCACCAGACTAGGTTGAGGTGCACTACCCGCCCTAGAGGAGGACGGATGTTTCCACCCGTGTGCTACTCCAAGCTAAAGGATTCTACCTCCTCACCACCTCATCAATGAAGAGCTACGTGCATAGTGCTTGTCCAAGTTAGGTAACTGTCTAAAAGAATCATGCGTATGCACAAGATATTCTACTTAGACTAATCAAGATGACATGTGAACATAGTCTTGCGGACTAAAAGAATTAAGTCACTTGACCTGAGAAATCTTAACTCCAGTTCCTATAAGGTTCCTCTGAAATTAGGTGGATTAAGGTCAAATCAAGTCCATCCTAAGTATCTACTCATAACTTGGTTAAGAACCCACTAGCTTTTCACCTTGCATATGCAGATGAGATGCAGATGTCATGCTATGAAAATGCAAGACTCTTTTTCTTTTCTTTTTCAGATGCAGAGATTATATGCAAGAGTAAATAAGAAGCCTATTTTTTCATTTTTTCATTTTTTAAATACTTTTGGTATACCTCCTAAGTTACAACAATTTACAAGAGGTTTGTAAGTATTATACAAGTATACATTTTTTTTTCAATTTTTACCCACCCGTAATTATTGTAAAAAAATATGCGAAAGTACGAGCTATGGGTAAAGTATATATATAATATATACACGCCCCCCTATACTTAGCGTGTGCTATGTCCTCAGAGCACGAAGAGCGAGGAAAAATACATAGCTCGTGCTAAGCGTAGGAGAGCTAAAGAAAATGGAAAATGTATAGAAATCGACGGGCCCCCCTATACTTAGGCTCTGGCAGCCTAAGTGTAGTAGAAAGTCAAAAAGTGGGGCGGACGAGGTCAAGAAGAGAAGTGGATGATTATACAATGCGGGCATCGGTCCCCCCTATACATAGGCTCACGTCAGCCTAAGTATAGGACAGAAGTGAGTATGAAGACCAATGTGATCTGGAGAATGTACAGTGAACCGACCCAGGTGACTCATCCCCCCTATACTTAGGATCTGGTCATCCTAAGTATAGTCCAAGATAGTGATTTAATGAGGCGGGGATGGGTTACTAGAGTTACGGGGAAGAAAGGATAGGATGTACAAGAATGATGATATATACAAATGAGTCGGTCTGAATCTTTCAAGATGCTGCCGATGGCTAGAGCTCACTGCTGCAAGGTCTCATACGCAGCTCGAGGTGTATCTGCTGAATCTGTCTCACGCATGAATACAATCTCCTCAACATGGACTAACTGCTCATTGGATTCGACGAAGTGCTTCAACAGTTGTCCATTCACTAGGAATGTCGATGCATCATCTGCGAGATCTGAGATCTCGACACATCCACTATCATGCACCGTACGAACGACAAATGGGCCTGTCCACTTGGACTTCAACTTGCCTTGGAAGATCTTCAGCCTAGAATTAAACAACCATACCTTTTGTCCAGGAACGAAGCTCTTTCGTCTGATATATCTATCATGCCAATGCTTCACCTTGTCCTTGTACACCAAACTGTTGTCATATGCGTGGTTTTTGATTTCCACAAGCTCATTCAGATCCAACTCTCTCTGCTTCTGCCCAAGGTTTGTGTTCCAATTGACCTTTTAATTTCCCATTCTGATTTGTGCACTAACTCTGCGGGCAAATGGCACGACTTTCCGAATACCATTCGGAATGGGGAGGTTCCTAATGGTGTCTTGTAAGTTGTCCTATACGCTCAGAGGACTTGATCCAAGATCTGAGACCAGTCCTTTTTGTCCGGGCGGACAAGCTTTTGCAATATAGTTTTCACCTCCCTATTTAACACCTCAGCCATACCATTGGTCTGTGGGTGGTAAGGGCTAGCGACACGGTGTTCGATGCCGTAGTCCTTCAGGAGTTTCTTCACCTCCCAATTTACAAAGTGGCTACCCCCGTCTAATATCATCATTTTGGGGATCCCGAACCTAGAGATTATGTGTTCTCTGATGAATTTACAGACAGTCCTACTGTCTGCGGCTCGGGTCGGGATAGCCTCCACCCATCTGGATAGATAATCTACCGCAAGAAGGATATACTCGAACCCGTGGCTAACAGTGAAAGGGCCCATGAAATCGATGCCCCAGGCGTCAAAG
Source organism: Ottelia alismoides (assembly GCA_037367405.1). Taxonomy (NCBI): domain Eukaryota; kingdom Viridiplantae; phylum Streptophyta; class Magnoliopsida; order Alismatales; family Hydrocharitaceae; genus Ottelia; species Ottelia alismoides. The sequence continues at coordinate 588,667 of JAZKJV010011439.1, forward strand.
ACATCACAAATGATGACAGGCTGCATCGACATCTCATCCTCGGAACCAATGGTTCCTCCCATTCTCTGGCATACTGGGCATGACTTCACGAAGGTGATGGCATCGCGAAACAGAGTCGGCCAGTAAAAGCCACACTGAAGTACCTTCCATGCGGTCCTCTTCCCGAAGTGGTGTCCTCCTGCCTCCAAGCTGTGGCATAAAGAAAAGACACTCTGGTATTCCTCCTGAGGAATACACCATCTCCAGACACTATACGGTCCTTCAAAGAAAAGGATCGGATCCTCCCAATGGTAATGTCTAGCATCCGACTTCAGTCGGTCAATGTGGCTCTTGGGCCAATCTTCGGGAACCTTCTTGGAGACAAGATAGTTCACGATATTGGCATACCATGGGAGTGAGTCGACAACAAAAATCGACTCGTCAGGGAAGGATTCTCGAATTGGTGAATCCTCGGAAGTATTAAGATCTTCGAGACGAGAGAGATGATCGGCTACTACGTTCTTCTTTCCAGGTTTATCACGGATGTCCAAATAAAACTCCTGGATAAGTAAAATCCACCGAAGAAGACGCGCCTTCGCGTCCTTGTTCTCCATCAAGTATCGCAGTGCAGTGTGGTCAGTGAACACAATTACCTTGAATCCAATGTGATATCTGAACTTGTCCAAGGCAAACACTACCGCAAGCATTTCCTTTTCCGTAACTGTATAGTTACGCTGAGCTGTGTCAAGCACTTTGCTTGTGTAGTGGATTGCGAACGGGACGACAACTCTTCTTTGTCCTAACACAACCCCAAAAACATGGCCTGAGGCATCCGTCATGATCTCAAAAGGTTGAGACCAATCTGGGGCTTGTAGGATAGGTGCATCCATGATCATTCCTTGTAATAACTTAAAGGCCTCAAGACATTTGTGATCAACAATAAACTCCATGTCTTTACCTAAAAGCTCAGTTAGCGGTCGGGCAATCTTAGGAAAATCCTTAATGAATCTCCGATAAAATCCGACATGCCCGAGGAACGACCGCAACTGTTTGACGTTGGTTGGTGGCTGGAGTCGTCTGATCACATCCACCTTGGCAGGGTCAACCTACATTCCTCTTTTAGAGATGACGTGCCCCAACACAATGCCCTCCGTCACCATGAAGTGACTTTTCTCCTAGGAGAGCACCAGATTGACCTCACAACATCTTTTGAGGACTCGATCAAGATTCCTAAGACAGGAATCGAAGGAATCGTCGTGGACCGAGAAGTCATCCATGAAGACTTCCAGGAATTCGCCGACCATTTCGGCAAATACCGCAATCATGTACCTTTGGAAAGTACCTGGAGCATTGCATAACCCAAAGGGCATGCGCCTGAAAGCATAGGTAACAAGGGGGCATGTGAACGTGGTCTTTTCCCGGTCCTCTGGAGCTATGGCTACTTGATTGTAGACCGAAACCCATCCAAGAAACAGAAGAACTCTTTCCCCGCTAATCTCTCTAGGATATGATCAATGAACGGTAGGGGGAAATGATCCTTCTTTGTCGTGGCATTCAGGCGTCTGTAATCCACACAGACGCGCCACGACGTGGGCACTCGCGTCACGATCTCCTCTCCGTCCTCGTTGGTGGTCATCTGAATTCCTGACTTTTTCGGGACAACATGGATTGGGGCCACCCATTTAGAGTCAGAGATGGGATAAATAAAACCCAGGTTGCACCATTTCTCTATCTCCTTCTTCACGACCTCTCGTAAATTTGGATTCAAACGACGTTGGAATTCACGAGAGGGTTTGGCTTCATTCTTCAAGTAGATATAGTGCGAACACAGAGCGGGATTTATCCCATGGAGATCGGAAATGCTCCAGCCTATCGCCTTGCGGTTTTTCTCCAGGATCTCTAGCAAGCGAGATTCCTGCTCCTCAGTCAATTGCGAACTGATGATGACCGAAAATTTCTTGTCCTGACCCGCAAGGAAGGTGTATTTTAATGTTGTGGGTAAAGATTTGAGCTCAGGAATAGTGTGATTGTCAAAGAAGTCTGGCTCAATCTGATCTGGTTCGGTGTTAGAAGTGGCTGGATCTTTCTCTGTAATTGCTGCCACCAAGTTATTCGGCTCTGGAGTCGGATCATCAAAAGTCTCCATGCAATCGGCAAAAGCCTCGTCCGACTTGTCATCCTCATCTTCCGATTGTCCTAAAGAGGTAAGTATTGACAAACCCAGCTAGGTCTCTAAGTCATCAAAGATGTAGGGAGATGCAGGTTCTGAGCTGTACTCATCTCTGAGGACCTCGCAAACTAACTCATGCACTGTATCATCTCCGGAGGGGATAGACTCATCAATGCTGGCTGGGTTCTGTCTCCATGGCCCAACTATGTCTACATGCTCGCAGTCTGCTTCGGTTGAAGAGTAATCGGTGCTGGATTCGGAATCCGGTCTCTGCCATCTTGTCTGCTTCATCTCAAGTTCCTCATCTCCGCCTGGAGTTTGGAACTGGATCTTCCCGATCTTATAATCAAACAAGGCCCCTGCTGTTCTGAGGAATGGCCTGCCTAAGATGATCTGGGAGTCTCTCCAATTGCGAGGGGTTTCCATATCTAGGACAATGAAGTCCACCATGTATTCCTGCCCCTCGACTTTGATCACAACATTCCTCAATTCTCCTTGGGACCTCTTGGTTGATTTATCAGCAAATTGCAGGAGGGCTCTATATTTCCTAAGAGGTCCGAGATTAAGCCTCTCAAAGAGGGCTATAGGCATTAAGTTGATTGAGGAACCATTTTCTAGGAGAGTGCGTGCAAACGCGATGTCATCAACATGACTCACTACATAGTGTGCACCCATGTCTCTTCGTTTCTTAGGAAACGAGTTCTTTATTGCACAAGATGTGGCTACTTATAGAACATGTTTCTCAACACGGCTTTTGGTCTTCCTACTAACCCTAGTAGGTGTGCATCTCACCTTAAGGTATTTTTGAAAGGCAGGGGTCATTTCCACGTACTTGTCAAAGGGAATTGTGACCTTGATGTATTTGTTGCAGAACTCTGCCATCTCGGGGTCATCTTTTTGGATTTTTTTAGTTTTCTTCTTTCCACCCTTGAGAGCTCGGGGGAAAGGGATTATTGACTCCAACTCATGTTCGGAAACTGAAAGATTTTCATTAAGATCTGGAACTGAGTTCTGTACATGACTCCGACTCTTTAACAGACTCGGACTCTGACTCTGACTGAAAGAAAAATGCTGAGGCGAAGCCGGTGATGCATCTTTCGTGACATCTGGATGATCCTCCTTAGATGGAGGTGCGGGCTCCTCATCGGTTCCGTTGGACTCAATGCTAATGCGGGACTGCTGCTTCGAGGACTCAGATGTCCTCTTCTTCTGCCGGTGATGGTGGTGGTGATGCTCCTCCTCTTCCTCCAAGTTCTCCTCAGGTAGAGACTTGGCGGCTCCTTCCTTCGGTGTTCGTGCCCGATCAGGCATGATCACGGTCCTTTCGCTCATGAGGGACATATGATTTACATTATCATACAAAAGGATCTCATGTTCAGATAAATAATTATCTGAATAATATACCTGATCACGAGGTCGGTTCTGGCCATGGATTATGCTGTTCGGGTTGGCCTGAACCTGTACGGGAATTGGGGTCTTTGGCGCCATCTGTTGATATTGGGTACGAGAGACACGATTAATATCAGTTCTCATATCCAGATAGTCGTTCTGCATTTGTTGGACCCTATCAGACAGGATCTGGATTGCCAAGGTGAGGGACTCTAATTCGGTGGGCTGGGCTGGCTGATTTGCGGACGAGGATCTGTATTGGCCATGCTGATACTGCTGCTGCTGGTGGGACGGTGCTGGGCCTTGTTGATATGTGCGCTGCTGCTGGTGCTGCTGAGGTTGGTACCCTTATTCTGGCCTGGACTGAAAGCGCGGTGCGGGGATGGAGCTGGTTCCTTGGTAAGATGGGGTAGGTCGGTGAGGTTGACCGTTCCCCATCCCCGACTGTCTGCTGATGGGGTCACGGCTGTACCACAACCCGTTGATCTCGAACACCTGCGGAGGCTCCTCATATCTAGTCTCCACTTGTGGGGGTGCATGCTGGTCCTGCTAGGTGTAAGTCTGGTCCTCCACCCAGCCACTCTGAGGCCCCGGTGCCTGTTCCTATATAAGATGGACTCGATGTACAGGTGCAGGTAGTGTAGAAGGGGCATGTAGCTTCATCTTAGCTACCTTCTCAGAAAGTTCCTCCACTTGCTTCGGTAGACGTGAGAGAGACTCAAGGTCAGTGACCCTCTTGTGGATCTGTTCGACCATGGTTAACTTATCAGCAATCATCCCCATACTGGGGATGAGGTCCTCGGTCAGATCCGCTACAGTCCTTCGGGTTGTCTCGTTGGATAGGATTGATGGAGACAACTGATAGGCCCTGGTGGCCTGCGACCTGCCGGTTTCCTCCATCTGCTCTAGGATTTTCCATATGGCGTGCTCGTTCTTATTCAAATAGATTCCTCCACAGGCAGCACTGACTAACCCCTGCATCTCCGGGGTTAAACCACCGAACAAGGTCTGGACTAAGATCGCCTTAGAAATGCCGTGGCAGGGGCATTTCTGCACTAAGTCATTGAAACGATCCCAGGCATCATGGAAGGATTCACTGGGTCCTTGGGAGAAACTGACGATCTTTGTTCTCATTTGGTTAGTCCTACTGAGAGGGTAGAACTTCTTTAGAAATAGGTCCTTGAACTGCATCCAAGTTGTACATATCACCCCTAGGTTTTTCAGCCAATGTGCTGCCTTGTCTCCTAAGGAAAATGGGGTGGCCTTCAGTATAATGTAATCTTGGCCAACATTAGGATGGCTAAGATTGTTGCAAATCAGCTCGAAGTCTCGGAGGAAGGTGTACGGTTCTTCATGGGCATTTCCGTTGAACTTCGGTAGCAGGCTAAGGAAGTGGGGCTTCAGCTCAAAAGTTTCGACGGGAACCGCTGGTGCCAACCGATTATGTATCTAGTTCTCTGCTGGGTTGTAGGCATCAACCATTGGTCGGTCGATTCCTCCTGCTACAATGATTTGTCCCATTCTAGTCGTGAGATCTGCATTTCTTTGTTCGGCTTCGGCAAGGCGATTAACAATTTGTCGCAATTGATCCTCATCCGGTAGTGGCTGCTTAGGCGGCATCTTGTCCTCTATTCCTGGGTATGAAATAAGATCGGTGTCAGAGGACAAATCAAGGAAGGGATTCTTACCGAGGCTATGGTCTTCCTTGGCAAGCTCGGAGGAGAGAAAAGGATTGGTTTAAGAGTAACCACCCTGGGTATGATGGAACCAGGACTCAAGAGGGTCATGAGTCCTGGGTGGTCCAAGGTGCGCTTGGGTCGATGAAGAGGAGTTTCGTGGAGGGCTCATAGAGAGATTGGTGAATAAAGAGTCAATATCCTCCCAGTCACTCATATTGATTTGGCGAGAAGAAGATAGGAATTTACCCCTACTTGAAGCAAATAAATCAATCCAAGACCATGGGTTCACACTCAACACAGTGAAGGACTCGAAATCGAGTCCAATTAATCTTGTAATTTTTAAGTGTGATTTTCAAGCAAGATAGCAAGGATTACGCGGCCTATAGGGAAGTCGGCTCAAAGCCGGATGCATCTTCCCTGTTTAACCTGTCGCCTAAGATACCGCCGATCCTTCCTTTCTTCGCTCCTATCCCAAGTCGATGGATTCAAAGACCACACCCCTATCTACCTGCAAGCAGGCGGAGGCTGACAAGGCCGGAACTTCACCCCGGGGGGTTATTGGCAGCTTGTCGCAAAGTACCAAAATTTCGCCCCTATCTGCCTGAGACAGGCGGAGGATACTTGGTACTAGTTAGTGAATCTTAAATATTAGACTTGTGATATTTGCTAGGATTAGTCGGAACGTGATATGGAAGGCGGGGATTTGGGCTCTGCCTTAAGGTGTCCACACACACTCAAGTACCCTCACTCAGCTTGAAAACAAGGTCGGGATTAATCTCCCGCAAATAATTTTTCCAATTTTATTATTTTTTTGGTCAATAGTGTTTAGCAGACTCGGTTTTAAATTTAGTTCTCACTGATTTAGTCCAACCACACAATACGCCTATCATCCAGTCCCGATTTCCGTTTGATTAAATGTGAAAAACAGAGGAGGAAATCGAGAAAAACCGATGCAAGAAAAATAATGATGCGTATGCTGAGTTCAGGAGACTTACAGTGATCCCTTCGTTTTTTATGCAGGATGCAAAACAAAATTGAAAACTTTTTAAACTAAATACAAATACAAGCGATAAAAGCTGCTCCTAGACATGCAGTTCTATTAGCGAATGAAGAACAAGTTGATTTGGCTAAGTCCTGCGGTCTAAGTGCGTCTTTTTAATGGTTGTGTGGTCATAAAAATTACGAGCACAAGCAATTCCTAGATTGGCTCGAGGAGCCGCTAGTGCAAGCTAAATTACCATTCACCCACACAGCACACGGGGACACAGTTTCACTATATTTACATGCGTGAGAACCAAAACGGGAACCGCTGGAAATAATGCGAAAAAATAAAAAAATGAAAATACAGATTCTCTCAATTTCCTCAATAAATTATAATGCCGAATCTTCGAAGCGTCTTCGACTCCTCGCGTTACTCGCACAGAAACAAATTGAGGTCAGAGAGTGAAATAGAAAAAATGCAAAGAAATAAAAGAGAGAAAATAATCACAAGAAAGCCGGGGGTCAGACTACCTGGGGATAAAAAAATCAAACACTCAAAAATCACTGCAAATTAACCTAAGCCGTGCCTCCCCGGCAACGACGCCATTTTGATATGCCTCCCGCTACCCTTGTTAATTCGGTCAGATTAATGTCTAAATCATTTATCAGTGTTCGTTGCAGTCGGATAACGAGAGGGAATATCAAAAACCACTTTTAATTTAATCAAGTTAATTTCGAGTGGCAAAAGTTTTTACTTGGTGAAGTCCAAGGTCGAACTCAGGGAGGTATCTGTCTCCTTAGGTGAATTTTTAGCAAAGTTTCAGTGTTCGATTTTCGAGGAATATATTTTTTTGGTCTTTTTCAATTTTCTATGCAGGACACATGCAATATCAAGCCAATTTTTAAGTTAAATCAGAAATATGTTCAAATGGAGTCCAAAAATAATGAAAATTGGCCAGATGATGAAATATGGTGAAATTAAGCTACCATATTTTTTTGGAATTTTCTGACACTAAATGAATTATCTATGAATTAAACAAGAATACAGATTTGGGGAAATAAAATTATCCTAGATAGATCTAATGATGAGGAATCTAGGAAAAGTATCAGACCTTAATTTTAATGTGAAATGAACCTTTTAAAATTACACTAAGGAAATCACCAAAGAATTTATTCAGGCCTCGAAATGTGTGCAAATGAGATGAAATTTTCATGCAATGTTAATTATCCTAGAGCTAATGTGATTTTTAGGGAATTTTTGGAGTTACAGGAAAATTTCTATTAATTAAAAGGTGCAATTGGGCAAAATATCTAAGAAATGGACCGATTAATTAATTGAAAATTCTACTGTTATTACAAAAATGTGCCAAGTATCATATAAGATAAAGGACAAGTTACACTACAACATGCAATTTTTGGAATTCAAAAATAATGAAATATGGACACCTAAATATGCGAGCAAAGACAGGGGTGTAACTACAATACATAAACTAAAAATTGCTTAAAAATAAATATGCTGACAGGGACTTATATGCAATTACCTATAATACAGGGGGGTGGAATGCAATTTCTCCACGGCCGCACGTGCTCCTCACGTGGGGGTGCTTCACAGGGACTGGATTGCAATTTCACAAACTTCCCGGGGCCTCAGTGAAATTTACCCAGGCCGCACGTGCTCCTCACGTGGGGCGACCTAGGCTCTGGTGGCGTCGGCGGCTCGGGTCGAGGCTCAGGTGCTCTGGAGGTTCGGTTGGAGGCTCGGAGAAGCTTCGGGTGGTCCGAGCCTAGAGGTAGGGGAAGAGGCTCGGACCGGGGCGACGTGGCGAGATCACGACCGTGCGATCTTGGTGAAGATCGGCAGTCGCTGTTGGCTCCGGCTGATGTCGACATGGATGATCAACAACCGTCAGATCGAAGTTGATCCAACGGTGGTTGATGCTCGCTGAAGATGGCGACGTGGCTAGCTGTGGACCGTATGATCACTGATCGATCCAATGGTAATGGGCTTCCTCCAGAGATGACTACATGGTGCGATTGTGATCGTGGGATCAAAGAGAGATCCAATGGCTCTCTGCTGCTCCAGTGCTTGGACACTTGGCGGGCTACGGACCGTTCGATCAAGATGATCGAACGGTGGCTGTACTTCATCTTCAACGGTCCTTCGCCACCTGTAGAGGAGTTGGCGAGGCTCCGGCGTAGCTGGCTTGGCTCCGCCCGTCCCTCCCGACGTCGGTGAAGCTCTCCGGAGGCTCGGAGAGATCTCGGAAGATGCGCGCCGGTGAGGTGAAGCGTCCGAGGGTCCCAGGAGTGAAGGAGGTGCGCCGAAGCTCGCTGGCGATGAAGCTCGAAGTGAGCTCCGGCAAGCTTCCGACCAGTGAATGAAGGAGCATTTGTAAGGGGTTAGGGATAGCCGAAGCACGTGGGTGTGTTCGTGGAGGTGTGGGAAGTGAGCGGCGAGGCTTATGGCGATGCGAGGGTGGTCCGGCGATGGTGCTCCGCCCAGGTGGCGGAGCTGGAGTCGATGAAAGGCGGAGTGCATCGTCGGAGGGTGTGAAGTATGGCGCGAAGATAAGAGCTCCGTCGCAAAGCTCGGAGGGATGATGGTGTAGCGAGAAGATCACGGTGGAAGGCGAATAAAATCGGAGAAAAGCAAAAGAAAATTAAGAAGAAGATCAAAGGAGGATGGAGGAGGTTACCTGTGGATTGGAGCTCGGTCTTGAGTTCCAGGTCGTTGCTCGAGGGATCGGTAGAGTCCCGAGCTCACGCAGCTCGCAGGTGGAGGCTGCAGCACGACGGTGGCAGTCGTGGATCTCGCCGGAGAAGAAGGACCATCTTCGCTCAAGGAATCACTCAATTTCTGTCACCAATCGAAGGCTCCGAGCTCTAGGTTTCTCTCGAGGGTGGCGGATAGGCGTGATGGTGGCCAGTGATCGAGTATTTATAGGATGAAGTCGATGGGTTGAGTCGCTGGAAGGTGGAGTTCGAGGTCGTCGTGGAGCGACTCTGGTGGGAGTCGTGGGGAGTGCGGTAGCTGGCGAGGATGAGGGGAGACTGGTGAAGGTCGTGGCGGTGTTGGCGGGCGGCGAGGGTGGTAGGAGTGGAGGCGAAAATAGAAAGGGCGAGCCCCTCGCACAAGGCTGAGATCGTGGGAGAGAGGTGGTGCCGGAGGTGGAAGACGAGTTCATCACCGTTGGATCTTGTGATCCAACGGTCTAGAGCGAGGCGGTACCGAGAGTCTTGGATTTGATCTGAGGTGCATCAATCGAGGGATGTGATGGCGCCACGTGGCATGATATCGGAGCGGCGCTAGCGGACAGATGGGATCGGAGATGGCCATTTGATCGGGCGGTTGAGATTTGGTGTATAGCCTTGAACTTGGCATATCTCGGATCTTATATAATAAGATCCGGCTCGTCAAGAGAAAACCAACGAAATTTATTTCGTGTGAATCGGACTTCATTTCGAATTGTTATGATTTTCCGAAGAAAGAGAAGTCATTAATCCATAATGACTGACATTAAGACTAATTAAACATGATTAAAGAAATTAATGACGATTGAAAGACGCTAATGATCATTAGTAAACACTAATCAATAGTTAACAAAAGATAAGCGTAAGCCGCAAAAGTTAAATCGTGATTAGTGAAAGTTAATCACGATTAGTGTTAATTAAGCATCATTAGCGAATCTAGAATCCTATAGAATGTTCTAACTTAAGGTCCAAGTTTGGGATAAGTTTTGGCTAAAACCATGGGCCAAAACCATGGGCCGCTAAACCATGGTTAAAGTCTAAACCATGGTTAGTGGTTTTCTGGGGCCTATAAATAGACCCCCTACCCATTCATTCTCTACGACTTCCACTACCATCACCACCCCAAGGGCTAGGGTCGAGAGGTTGGGAGGAGAAGTGGGAGGCGAGGGAGGAGCGCTAGCGAAGCGGTGCCGGGAGAACGAGGAGGAGAAAGGTATGATCCTCTCTTAGTTGCTTCGTAAGCTAGGCTTTCAATTCATATTCTTGTTCTTCCAAGTTTTGTTCTTGACTCATCTTTCTTTCCAATTCGTTTTCCTGTTGTGGTTAGAGGAGAAATCTGTGTAACACCCTACTTAGGTGCAGGCGGCTATGCACGTCAGTGACCCTGTGATTCGTCACACGTTCACTCATCTAAGACGCGTGGTGTCTACCGATTCTCCATCATTTATGTTTCTATTCTTCGCATTATGCTTTTATAGTTATTTTGATGGAGAAATCTGTGTAGTACCCTACTTAGGTGTGGGCAGCTATGCACGTCAGTGACCCTGTGATTCGTCACACGTTCACTCACCTAAGATGTGTGGTGTCTACCGGTTCTTCATCTCTTGTTGTTGAGTATATTCTTTCAGTTTCGTTGTTATTTTCCTCTCGATTGATTTTATACAGGAAACTCTTTTCGTTTTTATTTTGAAATATGTCCCGATATAAGGGGAAACTCTGACGAAATTTTCCGAGAAATATGTCCCGATATAAGGGGAAACTCTGTCGAAATTTTCCAAGAAATATGTCCCGATATAAGGGGAAACTCTGTCGAAATTTTCCGAGAAATATGTCCCGATATGAGGGGAAACTCAGCCGAAATTTTAAGAAAAAATATGTTCTTCACGTTCTTCGTGTTCTTCGCGTTCTTCACGTTCTTCGTTTGTTCTTCGCGTTCTTAACATGTTCTTAGCGTTTTGATACGAAAAATGAAATTCGATCTTTTCAGGAGCCTTAAAATAGCCTTTCTAAAAACAAAACTTGATAAAGCCTTGCATACACGAGAGAGAGCTCGATTAGATAACGAAATCCTTCCTTTTACTGTTGGGTTTTCAAACGAGATTATTGAAATTTTTGATTTTATGTTATGTGCTATGAAGAACCCTAATTTTGGCTATTTTTGAAAAAGTCTGAAAAGTTGCTTTGTGATTCCCACTAAAATAAGGTTTAAGCATCAAATCGATGCGGTGGCTTTGAAAGTTAGGATTTGGGAGTTAAAATAGGCATAAATATGAGTATATATGTATATGAATAATATATATGTGAGTCTATATTAAGTATTGTTGATTATGCAAATCGAAGACTTAACAAAAGAATTGCATCATGTGAATTGATGTGGTTTGAGTT